>OX392471.1:7397023-8597023 GCA_947623365.1 Achlya flavicornis | reverse complement strand
ATTTAAAGTTACAAAATCGATTCAGTAGGCGACTCTGAACGGTATTGCTCAAAATTCAAAAACGAAACTACAACAATAAGTAGGTACTAGTAACCTTTATCCTTATTAATAATACCATAAGTCTACTCAAGTTATGGCTAAGGCAACTTAAAGCGTGAAAGCGCAACAAACAAACTCACATTGTCCTATAATAGTATACCTATACCAATTAAGCTTTAAGAATTTTACCAAAAAAGCCTACAACACGAGCGGGATGCGAATTCCTGTGATTTTTTGTTGAGTATGCAGATTTGTAGCGCAATAAAAACTTATAAATACTGTGAAAAAAATATTAGAATCGGATCAAAAATTACGAAGTTACAGCGATTTTAGTGCAAGAATCTCAAAAACGCTACCAAGGATGTAGCGTGCGTCCTGCTGTGATGTCATACGTTCGCCCACCGACTCTGGCTATGTCTGTTTGTTACTGCGGCATGGTTACACTACTGGACGGATTAAAAAAAAATTGGCAGGGAGATAGGTCAATTAGTGACCTATCTCCAGTATCTCCGTCTATCTATTTTGGTATTCATCCCTCATGGGCGGGTCAGTGGCCAAATTGCAAGCCCATTAAAAAAATATAAGCACATGATTCTCTATTATTGTTATTTGTTCAATGTTAATTTTGACGGCCTTATTTGTGTTCTCTATATCAATCTCAAAATTATTACAATTACTATCAATTAATAATAAAATATTCCAATTGCGAAATTCATACTCTATTTATCGTAGAGGAATTCCGTCATATCTTCAAAATCCAAGATCAGATCATAACAAAAAATTTAATGCTTGAAAATAATCGAATCATATCTAAAATAACAGGTGGAGATTTCTAGATGGCTTATTTTCAAAACCTATGTTGGGTTAGTCATGCTGAACAACTTTTACAATGGGATCAATAGTGAATTCTCAATTTTCTTTTAATTTTTCTTACAAAATGCCAACCTTATGGTGCGTCCAAGCTTGGCGAACTGAGCACGAGCCGAGCCTCGAACGAGCGCGATTGTCAGTTTTTTCACGTACAAAGGGATTCGCATCGTGCTCGTTGTAGGTTCGTTCGTGGCTCGGCTCGTGCTCGATTCACGTAGCATGGACGCACCATAAGGTTGGCATTTTGTAAGAAAAATTATCTTTTTTTCTTTTCTTACATTATTTCTTTTCAAAGTCAAAGTCAAAGCCATTTATTCAATTTAGGCCCTAGAAGGGCACCTATGAAGGTCAAAGCTACTGAATACTACTACTACTACTACATTTTCTTACTTTTCATACATTATGTCGAAAATGTAATGGTACATGATCGACATAATAATATGAAAAGTAAAAAATATTTTTTGAGAATTCAGTGTTGGTACCGTATAAATAGTTGTTGAGCATGACTAATCCAACATAGGTTTCGAAAATATGCCATCTCGAAATCTCCACCCAGTATATTGCCTCCACTTCGAATAAAACATAAACATACTTCCTACATCATAATTCAGTTGAAGGATGCATTTATCCAGCTCAAGCCCGCATGCTGCCCCTGGACCTGGACCCAGCTCTTTCCTTCTGCACCCACTTGCTCTACGGATATGCTGGAATTCACCCTGACACCTACAAGATGGTGCCTCTCAACGAAAACCTGGATGTAGACCGCTCTCACGCCAACTATCGCGCTATTACCAACTTTAAGACCAAGTACCCTGGCTTGAAGGTCTTGCTGTCTGTCGGCGGCGATGCTGATCTTGAGGATGCGCAGAAATACGATCTTCTGGTAAGTTGGTATTATTTAATTCACGCAATTTAAAAATATTTACAATTGTTTTAGCTATTTTTCGCATTAGTCACAAAACTCAGTTAGCGGAATTTGTATTTAAAACTGCGAAAATAGCTGAATCCGTTTTTGTTTTGTTACCTATTCATACGTAGCAATTTTTACGTAAAAGTGTATTGAAACTGCTGAAACAATAGGAACAAGTATATAACAATTTGTTTCATACATAAGCATTTGAATAAAGCACCCTTTCTTTGACAAAATCCCAGCTACAGTTTGAAACAAAACAAAAAAAAAGTGCAAGTTTACTTCAACATAAACGAATATATGAAGGGCGACAATGCTTGGATGTAGCGCTCGCTTTTGACATAATAAATACATACTTTTGACCCTTTTGACATATAAGTTTGTTTTGAAAAGAGTAATAGCTGAATTTATTGCCGGGTCCTTCAGCAAAAGCAACCTTCCATACCGTTAGTCTGACAAACATAACTTCTGTGAAGAAAACAAAAATAAATTTTTCATTTACGTTCGTTTATTTACTTACATTCTACAAAATAATAATAACAATAACGGAATATCCATTTGAACAACAAATAGGTATGGTGACATTTTTAGTCTGTCACTCTTAGAACATTTAATGGAGTGATTAGCGCTGACCTGGATAATCCCAATTCTAAACCTAGCTAAGCATGAGCTAAGCGATGTTGATTCTATGCAAATCTACTAAGAAAATTAAGGCTAACGGTAAACTTTCTAGACGTGGTGCATAAGCAACGTAGCATGAAATATTTGTGTACTGATGAAAGTTATAGTAGCATTATTTCATAAAGTTTGTAAATGCTTTCCAGCTTGAACAAAAAATAAAGGATTTTTATCATGGCCATTATAGTCAAGCGTCGCACTAGCAATTATACGAACTAAGTATAGTCTTTACTTACAGTTGGAGTCGCCGCAAGCTCGTACCGCATTCGTCAATTCAGGAGTACTGCTCGCTGAACAGCATGGCTTTGACGGTATCGACCTCGCCTGGCAGTTTGCCAGAATCAAACCCAAGAAGATACGCTCCACTTGGGGTACTAATACCTTTTCTGATTAATTAAACCCTAGTTAGTTATTCTGTGTCCTAGCATAGATGTTACATACAATTGGAACTGTGACTAGTTATCAGTACAGTATAAATATGAATAAATAAAATCCTTGGACATTCTACACACATGGCCATATAGAAACCAGATAAATGATATAATATATATTTTCTAAATTGATTAGTAAGTGCATGTGTTATCAATTGGACTGGACACCCGATCGTAATAGATTGTGTGCTTATCCAATTATCCAAAACTTAAAGTTTTAGTGTGTCATTCGGTCATTACATAATGGTAAAGGGAAAATAGAGTGGTGGTATGGCTCTTACCGCATCTTGTTATTTATTTCAACACATCAGTGAGCTCATGAAGTCAAGACTTTTTATACACGTCACGATTTGGCATGGCTTATATATAGCGTATCTAAAACATCGATGGATGCTGAAGGCTGAATGTAACTTGAATTGAATAACAACAGAGTCAAGTTCACACGATTTACTAAAATTTTGTTAGTACCTACCTGGATATTATGTACGTTTTCAGGTTCAAGGTTGTATTAGACTTGATCTTTATAGTTCCTGCCATTTTGTGATTTGTGAGTCAGTTTGGTAGCATGTTCACATATCATAATAATATGATACCTAACATGATTATTTCTTCTAGGTTCAATATGGCACGGTATCAAGAAGACTTTCGGGACTACTCCCGTGGACGAGAAGGAATCCGAGCACCGTGAAGGATTCACAGCACTCGTCCGTGAGCTGAAACAGGCCTTGAATCTAAAGCCCAACATGCAGCTGAGCGTCTCCGTTCTTCCCAACGTCAATAGCACCGGTAATTATATTTTGTATGCGCCCATGGTACCTACTATAATTCCTTGCGGAATTTACTACTGGAGCCTTCTCAATTTAAGTTTATTTCGAACCGTTAGTAAAAGGTAATCCGGGCCAAAACTGGATAAAGTTTTTGATTTGCTTTGACTATAAGTTATTATGTGGTAAAGTTTGAAAAGTCTAAAGGCCTCTCGTTTCTTGTTGATTATCAAATTTTCATCTAATTTAGCTATGTTCTAATAGAAGGAATACTTACATCGTAGTATTTATATACTCTGAGCTTACATGCATTTAATATGATAGCGATAGCTTTGATGCATGATTATTATTCCATTATGCTGATATCATTAAAACTGGTATACAGAATATTTTTGCGAGAATTTTCCTCATACCTACCTTCTATAGATCCTTTTTATTACGATTTCTACTCTAGTTCTTTATTATTGTTTAATTAAACAAGATATGAGTATGACCTTGTTTCGATTATTACAACGTATGTTAACCTAGTTTATCGTTGCGTATTGTTTATTATGTAGAAAATGATCACGTAAGTAGGTACCTACACGTTATGCCTATCTTGGAAGACAAAGTCTCATCAAAGACTATATTTCTTAGTGAAGTAGGTAGGTACATGTTTGATTCTTATGTCCTCTTTGCAGTTTACCACGACGTGCCTGCAACCATCAATTTAATCGACATAGTGAACTTACACGCCTTCGATTACGAAACCCCCTTTCGCAACCCCAAGGAAGCCGACTACACTGCACCAATCTACACTCCTCAGAACCGTAACCCACTACTCAATGCTGATGCTGCTGTTTCTTACTGGTACTTAAATTTTACTTGCAATAAATAACCCATTTATACCATTACATATAGATGAGTCATAATTACTATAAACAAGTTCCTCCATCCGACGAATTATTAAGATTTAGACATTTGTAATTTTACAGATATCTGAAGAATTTATCTAAGGGTCCGTTTACACAGACCGGCTCGGAGATAGGAGCATAATTTGATACGCGTTTAAAATAGACCTTAACATGAAATTAGGTTTATTTTTTACATTGAATACTGGAGAGCCGTCCTAACGCGCTAACATCATCATTTCATCGAAACTGTACATAATTCAAATATACATATTTTGTTTTAGGCTGCAAGGCGGTGCTCCAAGCTATAAAATCGTCGTCGGAATCGCCACGTATGCTCGCACCTGGAAGCTCGACGCTGACAGCGAGATCGCCGGCGTTCCTCCCCTGCACACCGACGGTCCCGGTGAAGCTGGTCAGTACATACCATAGATTCCAGATTACAGAAGGCTATACATGTTTAATGATAGGTATCATCATCATCATATCAGCCCATGGATGTCCACTGCTGAACATAGGCCTCCCCCATTGATTTCCACTTCGAACGCTTCTGGGCCGCTTGCATCCAGCGGCACCCAGCGACTCTGACCAGGTCGTCGGTCCACCGCAGTGGGAGGTCGTCCCGCTCGGCGCGCACCAGTACTTGGTCGCCACTCGAGAACCTTTCTTCCCCATCGGTTATCGGCTCGTCGAGCGATGTGGCCTGCCCATTGCCACTTCAGCTTACTAACTCTACGAGCTACGTCCGTCGTTCTGGTTCTCCTACGAATGTCCTCATTTCGGACCCTATCACGTAAAGAAATTCCGAACATAGCTCGTTCCATAGCTCGCTGAGTGACTCTGAGCTTATTTATGCGGCCAGCAGTGAAAGATCACGTCTCTGTCCCGTATGTCATCACTGGTAAAACGCACTGGCACTGATTGAAGACCTTTGTCTTGTTGATAGGTATATATTGGTAAAATATGACTTGTGTTTCTAACAAGTAAACTAGCTTGGTTACTAGATTATTATTGTGATGAATGGAATGTCCTAGGATATTTATTTATTTATTTATTATTGATTTAGTTTGGATATATAATGGATAATATTTCAATTTAATTATTATAAACTAGCTGCCCGGCGCGACTTCGTTCGCGTGGTGCTACCCTACCCTATGGTGCTACCCTACCCTACCCTAAATACCCCACCCTACCCTACCCTACCCTACGCTACGCTACGCTACGCTACCTTACCCTACCCTACCCTACCCTACCCTACCCTACCCTACCCTACCCTACCCTACCCTACCCTACTTTCTTTGCTTTAAACCTCACGGAGCCTGAGACCTTTCCAACGAATGCAAAACTGTGGAAATCGGTTCGTGCGTTCTGGAGTTATAGCGTCAGGAAGGAAAACCCGACTTATTTTTATATAGTAGATTAAACCTTGATTAAATTTATTACAGATTGAGTATTGAGGGATCATGAAATCAGACTTTATTTACCGAAAATCAAAATGGTTTACTTTCAATTTTCCAAGAAACTGGATGCCGGAACTATGGGAAAAAAACATAAAAGTTTTTATTTTTGTAGGTCCGTACACCAAAGTTGAGGGCTTGTTGAGCTACCCTGAAGTCTGTGCTAAGCTTATCAACCCCAACCATCAGAAGGGAATGCGCCCCCACCTCAGGAAGGTCACTGACCCTAGCAAGCGTTTCGGTAAGTACTTACTCAATGTTTCATATTTGGCGCAACCATTATCTTTTATAACCTTGATCTTTTGGTAGATAATCTTATTATTGTTAAAATTTAGATAATTTAGTGTCTTGCTTGAATATGCTTAAATAACATCAGGAATCAGATGGGAAATTTAACTTTTCAGAGTTGGGCTTAACGAAGGACGCAGATTTAAGTCATATTTTTGGTTGGTACTCATTCATAGTACGCTTTTGGCTTCAGATAGCAATAATTAATGGTTGCTGGTGCTTAATGGCGAAGGATATAAACGAATATATGTAAATAACACATTTAACTGCGTAATGTTTCTGTAACTAGGTCGAGGATTTTAGCTCAGACTAGTCGACATTATACGTGTCAAACACAGATTACAGAATACTCAGATGTAATGTACGGGACAAGCACTGTGAGGCTCGTATTTAGCTATGTGTGCGTGAGGGCACTGTAGGAACACGTGTGACAGTGTGCGTTTAGGGATGCCAGGCTGCATTTAGGGCTGCCAGGCTGCGTGTAGGGCTGCCAGGATAATGAAGAAAAAACTCCCACGTTTTTTTATTGGATAGTTATTATCAACTTAAAACTATACTTTCAAATAAATACATTCTGAAAAGGCTTGTGATTTGAGAATGAATTAAGTCAATAAAAATATGACCAAATTACCAGCATTATACTAATAATCCATGTTAAAAAATAAAGAATTTGCCAAGTTCAATTAAGAAAAAAAAAGAAATGAATACAGAGATGTCATCATTTATTAAAATAGAAATAGGTAACATACATTATAGTGGATTTCAAATAGCATGACTTCGGTGACACATGGTATTTTATTAGATTTCTCAATGGTTCATGTTCATTTCGATATAATAAAGGAATACTATACTATGATAGAGCGAGGCTTCATGAAATATTGAGAGTACTATTTCAGAGTAATCAAATGGAATTTCACAAGATATTGGTAAAAAGCCCTTGACCTTGACGACTCATCCTATGTGAAATTGAGTTTAACAGCCTTTATTCTGCACTAACTTCCTTTTGTCACCTATAACTCTAGCATTCGTTTCTAATTTTGCTATATAATGAAATCTTATATTAATATATATTTTTCTATTACTATTGTTATTAAGGTCAATAAAATGTATGTATGTTTAATAAAATTATATTTTATATTTTACTAGCTGACCTGACAAACGTTTTTCTGCCATATCTCGACTTCGTTTGCGTGTTGCCCTACTCTATACCCTAACCTACTCTACTCCACTATTACGGTTTTTTTTTTTTAAATATTTTTCATCATAATTCGAATACATAATTTCGGCACCATATACAAAAAAAACATGTTTCTGCAATATGTTTGAGTAAGCAATATTTAAAACTTATATTCAATACCAAAATCTAAATGTAACGTTGTGATAGACGGACGGAGTCACAACATAAGGATTCCTTTTTATTTTTTCGGTTCAATTCGGAAGCATTCAAAAAATGGCGTTTGGAATCAGGGTCATCATCAATTACCTATAAATTCTAATATTCAGCCCATTCACATAAACTATAAGCGCCATTTATTGTTTCATATGGTACCAATAAATTTCTCTTGCCTATTTATTTTTGTTAAATCGATCGATCTTACAAGGCCCAATAATACCACGACTTCAAGGAAAATACTTTCGATGTAACCTAGCAACACCAACTAATTTTTGTTGAGGTTTTGTGTTCCTAGTGATCAGTGACAAATACACGAAAAAATAATACAAATAAGTGAAAATATCTATAATTACCTATGAAACGACATTCCGTATTCCTTTTTTTGTTATTGGGAACAATTTTTACATTATTTCAAAATGCAGGACGGCATAATTTTTAAGAACAATTTTGCCACTAGTGACGTACTTACAATACGAAGCCTTGTTTCGTACTGACTCAAGTTTGTATTTACTTTTGAATCTGTATTTGGTGTGTTGGCCTCACGCCCGTGTTCCGCGCGCTCGATCTGAAGTATTCTGTAATCTGTGGTGTCAAATTTGTGCTACATAATATGTATATACAGTCGCGGACTCAAAATGTTTATCACCTTACGGTGCATAATCAATTGGATTGTATTTACCATGAAAAACAAATCAAAGAGGTTTTAAACTAAGTATTGAGATAATCAAAAAATCATTAACAGCCTTTTTGCTATGTCCGATAATTAAAAACATTTCACAATTTTAAAATGTTTGGTGATTGGTGATATGACATATTAGACCTTATTGCGCGCGGTATGAGATGGAATTGAGTTTGAAATGTGATAAACATTTTCAGTCCGCGACTGTACCTACTCACCTATTACGTGGTGTTTTCAGAATGCCTTAAAGTAAAAAATATACCAAACAAAGGTAGCAAACAAGCATATGGCCTGCCTAATGGTAAGCGTACGTGGCCTATGGATGGACGCTTGCACCAAGAGGAGTTTCACTCGCGCGTTATCGACCCTGTAAAAATCTATTAACATAAACTATCGTATAACATTTTTTATTTCCCTAAACACTTTTGGCATTGATATTGTAAATCATCATCATCAGGATATAATGTCCCAGTGCTGAGCACATAACTCCTTTTACAAATGAGGGTAAACGGGAATGGGCAAAGACAAATGTGGATCGGTGTAGTAGTAGGCTAGTGGTCAACCTACTGTTGGAGTTTTCAAGCCGCCTAGTAGGCATCCAACTAGCTTAACGACTATCACAATTAATTGAAAGATTTGATTTGAATCCGACTGTTAGTTCTAGAGATTAGCGCGTTGTGTATCTGTACACAATCAAACTAAAATCTTTTCAAATATATTTTAATTAGATTTTAGCTGTAATAAGTAGTTCTGTTAGTTGGCCAGGGGGCCAACCAAAAGCTCTTAAAACAATATTATTAAGTATAACCTTATTTGTCTTGTTTTGACGCCGGATGACAAAGAAGGACAAAAGACAAATAAGGTAATAATAATATGGTTTTAAGAGCTTCTGGTTGGCCCTCTGAAGTTATAGGAATCTCATGTCACTTTAATAAGTACCTACATTAAATAATTTGCTAATAATTATTTAGTTAATCGCATAGGATCATAATAATTAATATAATAAGTACCTATATGGCACTATCTTCGATCTGCATATAAGTTCATAACACTGACAATTCACTTTCAATTATTTGAATGTGTGCTTACAGTCACGGGTATCGTACTATGTACTAGGTACATGCACTTTCAGGGGTCACATCACATCAGGAGTTCCATTGAGGAAGGGATTTTTTAAATCATCCCTTTATGTGGTAAAACAGGGGGTGTAATTTAAGGTGATATTAGCTCAGTGGTAGCCAAGTCGAATGCCGTAACGAAGGTCCCGGGTTCGAAACCTACAATGAGCTTGAACTTTCGGTGAGGGAAAGCACCGTAAGGAAACAAGGGTGTATAGCACGAGGGTAGGGTACTTTGGCTGGCTACCACCCTCAAGCTGTGCCTCAAATTGGATTCTGTCGCCATGCACGTAGCGGTGTGTTTTGAAAGCTGCACTTGAGAGCCAGTTCCTTTCTAAGCTTTGTGTGATTACCACCTTCGGCGACATCATTAATTACCATGGTGAGAGACCTATTATTGACCATATTAGGTCGTAACGTAAAAAAAAAAACTTGTAAGTCTGTATTAAAAACGGATATGGAGTAAATATGTGCACTTTGTTTGTACGGATTAGGGCTTGTTCATAACGCACTTGGAAAGGATTTTTCGAAATACGACCTCTAAGGCCGTAAATATAGAAGGTCTCGCGGAAAATCGAAGAAAGCTATTACTTTGTAAATATAAAGATATATGATTGATATTAAAACTACTTTTTTCATTCAAAAAGTGCATTCAGTTGTAATTAATGTTCAGTTTTAGCACAGGCACAGAATAGATAATAGTACTGACGTACAGAAGTTGCACTCTTTTTATCTTGAGGAATGCCACATTGCAAAGCACTGCGTTCAATCTAAATCACACCTTAGTGCCACGAGAACTAGATTTTATGGGGTAATAGAAAGGGGCAAATAAAGTTTGTATGAAACTTGTATGTGGAAAGGAACATGTAATACAAAACTTGTTGCAAACATTGTTCGGAGCAGCGGGTAAGATAATGGATATGAACTTCATTGATTTTGGCTCCCATTGGGATGGTATATTAATGCGGCACGTGGGTATTAAAGAATCCATCGACTCGTTTTGTTCCTCATGTGGTGGTACCATTTCATTTGATCACTGCATTTCTGTGAATTAGGTCACGGAGAGTCGTGAAACATGGGATACTTTTGTCTCGGGACCTCGAGTGGAACAGGTAAACAGCAAGAATATAATTTGAAACTATAATTTCCAGGAACCTACGCTTTCCGTTTACCCGACGACAATGGCGAGGCTGGTCTCTGGGTGTCCTACGAAGACCCTGATACAGCCGGACAAAAGGCTGCATACGTCAAGTAAGTACCACAAGCAATGACCACAAACCAAAAATTGCCACAAGAGAATTCTACTTGTCTTTGCCATACATTTCAAACTGTTTAACATGGTTTTATAAGATGACTCAATACACAAAAAAATATTCATAGAAAATAAGATTACAAGTTGTCTTATATATTATTTAGGTACTTAGTTGATGTCTAGCTTTGAACTCAGTACCTTTAACTCGGGTACTTTAAACTTTGCAAAAGTTGTTTGTTTTGTATAATATACCTAAAAGAAAATAACGGAAAATGTAAGTACCTAATTTTATATTATTTTTCTAGGTCCAAGAACCTCGGCGGAGTATCGATCGTCGATCTGTCGATGGACGACTTCCGTGGTCTCTGCACCGGCGACAAGTACCCCATACTGAGGGCCGCTAAATACCGTCTTTAAACATTAACATAATTATCCTAATTAATTTTATATTTATAAAAAGCATGCTAAAATCTGTATACATGTAAACTTGTCTCAGTTCCGTATTTTCGTTAATACATGATAAGATAATATTAATATAAAAATCTAAATAGCAATAGAAAATAATATGACAGTCACCAAAATTGATGTCGGTCGGAACAGTTAATAATAAACTATTCATTGTTCAAAGTTATTCAGTTTTATTTTATTTTGTAAGAAATTGGTATAATAACTAACTCTTTGAATGCATATGGCATTGAATTAGCGTAATAATTCAATGGCATAGGGCATAGGCATCGACCAGCCATATTTTAGGAACCGGTTCTTTCGGTGCCGGTTCCACTTCAGAATCGGTTACCCAGTTTTTTCGGTTCTAATGGTGCGTCCATTCTACGCGAAGCGAACACGAGCCAAGTTTCGAACGAACAGGATTCGTTCGTTGTTCGCGTAGCGTGGACGGACTTGCGAGCCTCCAACGAGCATTCGTCTCCGATTGTCAGTTTTTTCACGAACACAGGGATTCGCATCGCGCTCGCTGAAGGCTCGTTGTAACGTCCACACTTGACATCGCGATCAACGAACGAATTCTGTTCGTTCGTGGCTCGACTCGTTTTCGGTTCACGTAGCATGGACACACCATCATATATTTTTTATAATCTTTGCTCTTTTTATTAATTTACTATATAAATATTATAAATTGTAATAATTTGAATAAAATAATTCTTTTTTAAATCCCCCTGGATGCCCCTGAAGCTAAAGGAGAAAACCTAATGATAAAACCTACGTATATGATTCATGCAGCTGAGATGACAATGTTGAGATAGATGTGTGGAGTAACAATAATGGATAACATACATAAATAATAAATAGTTAGTATATAAGAGGAAGCTTGAAGTAGTGCCTTAGAAAATAGCCGTATGGACATGTTATTAGGAAGAATGAAAGCTACGTGACTAAAAGGGTTATGAATATGAAAATGGATAGATATACGGGGAACATTAAGACCGATAAAGAGATAATATTAACGATTGCACAAATACACACAAGACACAGTCAATTAATAAATAATAGTTAAGTGGCTTGTTAACTGGCCGCCTCCGGGATGTCTTGATGATTTTGGTGTCACTACCACACCAACAGACCCCCTACACAAGATGGTTGTCGACAATCGTCATCGTTAGTAAACGATCAACCTTATAGTAAGGGTTTGACTTAATAGATTGTTAAAAATCACGTGATATTTCGATTTGAAATGTCAATCCCGTACAAAGGTTGATCGTTTACTAACGATGACGATTGTCGATAACCATCTTGTCTACTAACCCAGGTCACCACAAGCTGCCCTGTGGCTTTACTTATATTATTAATTCGCCACAAGTCGTTTTATGCTGCGACACTAAACACCTACATGTGTTTCGATTGTTCTACAAAATTTACTGATCCATCCTAAGCAATTTTTTGAAAGAATCGAAAGAACTGTTCTCATTGTAGCCGAACCGGGAAAAACCGGTACCCTATGCCCTAAATAGGGCATAGGGTTAATATCCATGAAGTCCACAAAATCCTTCCTTCGTCCTCCTTTATATGTTTATCATAGATGAATGACTTGGACCAGGAATCTTGACTCGGACATAAAAGAGAACTAGTAGTACTGTATATTTTCAAAGAGACTTAGGTGGGGTACCTAATAATATACAAATGCATAATACATATGCGGTAAAGAGTCGAAATAACGAAAGTGTTGTTGAAATCTCTTGGAGCAGTGAAAAAAATCAAACTTCTAAGTCAATGCAATCAAAAAATACGGCCGTTTATGCCTCATAAATATTATGACGATCGCAAGGGAACGAAACCTATAGGGTACTTCTCGTTGACCTAGAATTTTAGAAAATTTCTTAGAATTATGAAATTTGGCAAGAAGCTAGGCATTGTAGCACAAGCCGTAACCCGAAATCCGAAAACCGTAAATTTATAATTACATCACAAAAAAAAACTTAATCGAGAATAAAATTTTTGTTAAAAATTTCATACAAACGAACGAATAAACATACATACATACATTGCAAGTTAAATAAAAGCTTGTAAAAATGGGAAGTATCTTCGAGACTCGATTCCCGCGATAAAAGAAATATTTACATACCTACAAGTCTGTACGGAACCTTCGATGTGCGAGTCCCACTCGCACTTGGCCCATTTTTTTATCGCAATTCACTAGAATGATGACGACATGCGTCACATGCGTCGAAGATAACATTCATTATTATGCGGGGAAAACTTTATGGTGCATTCATGCTTGGCGAACCAAGCACGAGCGGAGCCACGAACGAGCACACTGCGAGCACGATTCGCGTAGAGTGGACGGGCTTGCGAGCCTCGAACGAGCATTCGTAGCGTGCTCGACTGCGCTCCGCCCAATTTTCAGTTTTTTCACGAACACAGGGATTCGCATCGCGCTCGTTGTAGGCTCATTGAAGGCTCGTTAAGTACGTCCACGCTTGAAATCGGGAGCAACGAACGAATCCTGTTCGTTCGAGGCTCGGCTCGTGCTCGCTTCGCGTAGCATGGACGCACCATTAGATATCTCCAGAATTCAGTTAAACCTGTGGGCAGAAGTTCCAAAATAGTTAGGTCCATCCATATTGATTAGTGTAAATGTTAGCAACGTACATATTTGTGTGCTAGGCTCTGTGGCTAGGCTTTACGTACCTCGTCTGTCTTGTCCATCCATAGACAGGATATTTTCGCTACGCTAAAGAGACCAACGAAGCGTAGAAAAGAGATATCACAATCCTTATGGACACTTTGCGAGAGAGAAAGAGACGCATACAAAAATGTTACGTGAGCCAAAAAAAACGAAAAAGAGGACATAGCGTCCCGATACCTTATAAAATTCAAGTTATATTCGAAATTCTATAAATAAAGATTCTAGACGATATATAGAGCTTGTTTTTCTCGTTTCAGTTATTATTTTTTTACGCAGTCGGGAGTTTTGTTTCTTTTTTCATTGGAATGTTTCCTACACAGAAATCGGAATAATTAAGATTTCAGCTATATTTTATCAAATATTGGACTCATATTAGAACATTCATTAATTATATCATTAATCGGGTCCTATGTCAGTTTTTACCACAGGATATTTATTTATCTATATCTAAAAATATAAGTATGTAACACAACATTAGGTTTTATTTTCCCATACAAATCCCAAACACTTATTTTAGTTGCGTTTCGACCGGCCTCTGTGTATGTGTATCTGTATTCTGTACATATAAAACCTTTGATCTTGTCTATGTCCTGTAAAAATTATTTGTCAAAATACGAAACTAAATTGAAATAAAAAAAATTATTTTAGTAAATTACCATGCTTAGTAATAGTATATCTACATTTAGAATTAAATCAAGGTTGTTAGTCCAATGTGCCGTTTTTGCTACCCATACTAAAACTTGTCCTACAATGACAAAAAAGAAAGGTCCCGTGTGTCCTGGAACAGGTAAGGGATCCTCAACAGAATCTGGTGGTCTTGGAATTAAACGCGCTGAAAGATCCGGAAAATGTCGAATGGGGTTTATACCAGACGAATGGTTTCTATTCCTTCATTCAAAAACTGGTGTATCTGGCCCGTATTTACTGGGTATAGGACTCGTTAATTACATGCTCAGTAAAGAAATATACATCTTGGAACATGAGTATTATCTAGGGTTATCAATACTGACTATTACACTTCTGGTTGTGAAAAAACTAGGTCCTGGGATAGGCGCAAGCTTAGATAAGGGGGTGGACGAAGTAACAGCTGCGTGGGAGAAAAGTAGATTGGATGAGATAGCATTTTATAAAACAACGATAGACGATGCAAAAAAAGCTCAGTGGAGAGCTGAGGGTCAGCAACAATTAATGGAAGCAAAGAAGGAAAACATAGCTATGCAATTAGAAGCTGCTTATCGCGAGCGATTTATGCAAGTGTACAACGCCGTCAAGGGTCGAATGGACTACCAAATCAAGAAAAATAGAGCTGAGGCTCGGATTCATCAAAAATGGATGATCAGTTGGATTTTAGAAAACGTTAGGAAATCAATAACTCCGGAGTTTCAGAAGGAAGCGTTAAACAGTGCTATTCGAGACTTAGCCGCGGTTGCAAGTGTCAAAAAATGAGTCTTGTGTAATATTGATTTTTATCAGAAAATTAATGTTTGTGTTGCTCAAATTTCAATAAATTACTTGTTACTGTAGGTTACATGCTTTTTTTGTTCAAATATTGTGTGTTTTGTCTGGCGCCTTTCCTCTTTTTTGTAAGAAAACAATTTTAGCATTTGAAAATTTATGCAAAAAGGAAACAAAATCTATTGTTTTTTACTACTAGCCGTTTAATTTTTATTCGTTTTTGAGGTGAAGTTTGATCGACATAAACCCAATAATTTACGAGTAAAATGACTCTGACATAGAGGCTGACGGACGGACATGACGAAACTTATAAGGGTTCCGGAATCCTAAAAACTATTCAAAATAAAAAATAAACTTATTTTTGGCTTTCTCCATACTATCGCAGTTATTGCAAAACACTGTAAAACAGTTTTACGACAAATCCAATAAAGCATACCTACGTAATCGAGTGAAATAGGTATCGTATACTTTAATAATAAATATTACAATAAATTTCATAATAAATATTATACATTTCGAAAATGCTGTACGAATCAAAAAGATTTACTTTTACCATTTTATTATTTTATTTATGCTCAGTGCTAGACACAAAGAAAATCAGTAAGAATAAATAATTTTAATATGAATAGTCATAATCGATTGTTATTTATAATATAAGAATATATTTTCAGCTGAACTAGAAGATTACGGGCCGAATGTTTTGTGTAAATTCCAGCCTAATAGCTTCAACTGTGATGACAAAGGTCTGACTCCCCACAGGTAATATATCTAAATGATAATTCTGCATTTTAATTATGATAGTAGAAAGAGAATATAAGCTCAAGCTAATTATACCATGCGAATCCGCGAATCTTATATCCTATATATTATAATCCTATATATTATAATTGTTGTATAGTTTTCCGGAACCCATAGCCCTAAAATTCTAGCTTAATACCGCTTGCTATTTCTGCTCCCCACAGCGCCGGCATCGTTTCCACTACCCATATTTTATTTAATACACCAATATTGATTTTAGATATTACTACGACATAAAAATGGGAGACTGCAAATCGGTTCAATTTGGACAGTGCAAAAATAGCGATATAAATAGCTTTTCCAGTAGGAATCAATGTTATGAAACGTGTCGAGGTATGTACACGTACACACAATAATAATAACTCAGAGTAGATAAATATTACATAATAATAATAAGCCGCAGGACGACTTGTGGCGAGCTGTTGGAGAGTAGCGACACCATGGACCCATGATCTCGCGGGGGCGGCACCTATGCCCCCGGCTCTGGCTTGCCTTCACTGGCCGGCCTGAGTGGAGCACGAGAGCTATATGCTCGAAAGGGTGGAAGTACTCAATCTACGTAATAGCGGGGAAACCCGCTCCGAGATTACTCGCGATGGTGAAACCGGTGCACACCTCTCGACACCCTTAGCATCTGACACCAATGATGATCCCATTGTCACCTTTCGGTTCACTGTTTTTGGGAGTCCCATTTAGTTAGCGAGGTGAGTCACCGTCTGCCAGGATTATCACTATTTACCGTTTGTTTTGGCAGGCATCCCGTTGCGTCAATTTATAGCCCAGCAACCAGTCCAGCAAGCTCCCTTCCAAAGACCCATTATAGTTCCCTTCTCTGCAAATAGTCCTTGCACTTCGCGGGTGCTGTCTTGCCGTTCCTCAATAGTACAGAGATAGTATCGGCTTAGTGTACATATCCCAACACATTAAAGTATCTTAAGGGGGCCTCTACGCATTGAGCTATTATTACTACATTATAGCGAAGACGCCACACATCACAACTATTTTCCGTTCAAGTGAGTCCATCCGGCCACACTCGTTGTTGCAGAACGATACGCGTAAAAGCGCCGTGAAAATCACGGTGTTTCCGAGAAAAATACTCCTGAAAGCATTCCGATAGCGCTGCTGCGTTTACTGTTTCAGCGCTAAAGAGAACTTTAGTTGACTCTAAAAAAATGGGACATTAACTTTGCTTATGATAGCTACTCTATACTTACGCAGTAATAATAGTTTAATGCCTCTACGTGTTAATCTGTATCTCCATGCGCGCCTTCCAAAAGGACCGGTCGTAGGACCGTGAAATACCAAAAGAAAAAATACAAATATTAATACTTAGTAGTTAATTTATTAAATTGCTTCTGTCAAATGCATTCTTATACAAACCTTTGAGCAGCTGTTGATTTCTATTGTTTTGTTATAATAACCTGATCGGGCTATGTGATGCTCAAAGTATTTGGAGTTGTTGCGATTATCTGTATAGTGCTAGCTGTATAGTCCTTCCACTAACTTTTCTACTTGTTTGTGGTAGGAGAACGGTCTTCTTGCATTCTGTTACTCTTCCTACATCACCAATAATCCTTTTCTGGTAAACAATATACAAACACGTTCTACATTTTTATAATTTGATTATGTTTAGATTAAGTACATTAGTATACTTACATGTATTCAATAAATAAGGTATTTACAGATGAAGGTGACAAATACATTACAGAGAACATAACAGAAAATATATTCTGTCGACTACAACCTGACTTTGGATACTGCCACAGCTACCATCCAATGTATGTAGGTTTCTAATAATACTTCATCGTGAATCAACTCGTATAATACCCATGTATTTGTGTGTGCCTTTAAATTTTTCATCCCTAAACTAACCAACTAAAAGATACTGTAATTTTTAACCGACTTCAAAAAAAGGAGGAGGTTCCCAATTCGGTTGTGTTTTTTTTTTTTTTTTTTTAATGTTTGTTACCGCATAGCTCCGTCATTTATGAACCGATTTGGAATTTTTTTTTTGTCTGGAAGGGTTCACTTCCCGTTTGGTCCCATTGTCATCAGATCAGGATTTGATTACTTCTTCGTGTACTTTGAAGTCGGTTTAAGTTTTTTGTAAAACAGTCCATTTATTTTTTCAGGTGGTATTTTGATGTAACCCAACGCGTCTGCCGGGGATTTTCTTACAGTGGCTGTGGAGGCAATTTGAACAGATTTCCGACTTCACAACAATGCACGACTACTTGTGCCAATGCCTTTGTTTATTAAATAATTATTAGGTTACATAGTTTATTCATCATCACGAATGTCCACCTATCCTGGCGCGGATACAGGATTTCTGTGATTCACGCTTTCAGAAGTCCTGTATCCAGGAGCAATTTTTAAGGTTTTAACTATTTTCTAGAAAATTATAATAATTAGACAACATTTCTGTGTGCTGTCCATGTAAGTAATACAATACCTACATACTTGCATTTGAAAATACAAATATCCCCCCTCTTCCTGTAACAGCGCCTGCACCTATCACAAAATGTTTCTTGTAGACTTATTCGTAGCTTGTAGATTGCATCGACGAATTACAGAGTATGTAGCACAGAAAGTATTCGAGTTTCCTATTGGTATGTTTGAGTTATTGTTTCCTACAAAGATTTCAGAGCAATATCACTTTGAAAAGTAATAAATACAGAGGGAATGTGCAGTGGCAAAATAAATTGGTTTACGCCACAAACATACTAAAGAGGAAGTATTTTCATAACTTTATATGCACTGTAATTTACCTGTCGATAGCAGATTTTCAATTCTGAAAGTAAACCATTACCTATTGGGTTCAATATTCCATGAACCGATCGTTTAATTTATTTTTTTAACGTGAAAATCAAGCACCGAAGCAAATACTTACAGAAAATACAGGATATTAATTATGTCAAAGAGATATCGCAGATTTTTCGAAATCGTCAAATTTTTCCGGCTTTTTTCTACATTAACATCACACACAAGCGGTTTAGAGACCCTCAGTCTGAGGAGAGAATTTATCTCCTTATTTGTTTTCTACCGCTTGTACAATGGAGAGTTCTAAAGAATTTTTCGACTTGATGCTAAACCACGGCTACCTTCCACCATAGCAACTCTCGATTGTAAGGATCGCAACGCCATCGACGGGGAGACCCCGTTGCGATCCTTACACATTGAAACCAGAATTGTTTCGAACTGTGCGGGCTAAAAGGAGGTTTTTTCTCGGACGCTTGGACTGTGGAAGGAATGAGCTCCCCACCGTGGTTTTCCCAATGTATAACATGGGGTTCTTCAAAAAGGGTGTGAAGAGATTTCTTCAGGGTCGGAAACGCGCGAGTGATACCCCTGGTGTTGCAAGCGTCCATAGGCTACGGTAACTGCTTACCATCAGGCGGGCCGTATGCTTGCTTGCCACTTAAGAGGTTTGTTTTTTTAAATATGGCCTACCTAAGCCAAGAAATTATACGTCTATGGAAGGATGGAAACCTATCTCGGTGCGTGAGTCAGACTTAGACTCTTGGCTGGTTTTTATACTGGGTGGAGATTTCGAGATAGCATATTTTCGAAATCTATGATGGGTTAGTCAAAGTTACTATGAGACCAAAACTGAATACTCAAAAAAAATTTTTACTTTTCATAAATTTTGATCGAACAAGGAGGATTATTAATAGGGAAAGTTGAAAAAAAAAATGAGAATTTGCTATTCGTTCCATATTATAAAAGTCTGCATGATAAAAGTAGGTCAGAATGAATTTTTTTTTTTTTTTGGAAAACAACATTGCAACAATCTGTAAGAAAAATGGAGACTTCTTGTTCTGAAATACAATACTAAGGTGTCTCTGGAATCGAAGCTCACTTTCACGATCTATATTCAACCCAGGGCGGCGTTTATGATAATGCAACCCTCATATAAAAGCATTTTACATTACTTTTGTTGAACGAAGGTAACGAGCACCAATTTGAATATTATGTTGACTTCGCGGGCGTCGGCGGCGATTGGTTGGGTACTAGACTACCCTACCTGTGACGTCTCAGGTTAGGCCTGGGTTCGATTTCCATCATGGATAAACATTTGTGTGACTGAATATTAATAATATCTGTTGTTTTTGGTCTGTTTTTTATGGTTCCGTAGTACTTTAATTCCAATATTTCCATAAAAGTTACTACTTGCTATGAAAAGAAGTAGGTATATGTAGTAGTATATAGTAGTCTAGTTGCCATAGCAAACAAGCCCTACTTAGTTTGGGCTCAGAAGGGTGGGTGTGAAGACTGTCCTAGGATATTATTACACATATCATTTTCTTGATAAAGATTGCACCTACTAGGTTCTACGCTATGACTGTATAACCTCATAGTAGGTACGTTCCATAATATATTTGCGTTCGAGGAGAACTATCAGATGAGAATTTCCAATATGCAGAATATAAGTACCTAACGTTACCTTTCTAATAAATCTTTATTTATACTATACTAGCTGTCTCGCGCGGTTTCACCCGCGTTCCCGTGATAAATGTAGCCTATAATACTCGGAGATAATGTAGCTTCCTATTGTGAATTTTTCAAATCCGGCCGCTAGTTCCAGAGATTAGCCCGTTTAAACAAACAAAAAAACAAAGAAACTTTTCCGCTTTATTATATTAGTATAGATATTTGTTACCCTTTCTCTTCAGAGCCAGTTTACATCTCGGCTTTGTGTACTTATAAGCTAAATTATGACTGTCCAAATAAATTATTTAGTTTATTTGAGAACACGTTTTACAAACGCCAGTGGCAGTAGCCTACAAAACAAAAAAAAGTACAGTTTAAAAAAAAAACACGCTTTAAAAATCCCTGCACTAAAAAGAGTTAAATAATAATAAAATTGAACCTTATTTATATTCTGTTCCGTAAGGGCCTAAATGTAAGCAATTTTTGTAATTAAGTTTAATATTTGAATGAAAAGGCGTGGGGCGCTTCATATTGTAATTTACGATATTTCTTCATGATAATGATAATACTTAAAAATTCTATTTGGTTTCAAGGAAAAGCCCCCAACAATTCCAACAAGCCCAAACACGGCTAGGAAACGTTGCTCCGTTATGGAGTTCCAGTGCCTACCTTCCGGATCCATAATCAGATCAGCTCGATGATACCGAATTATTGTATTGACATTGGTACTTTATAGCGTGCAATATTTCAGCTTTGGAAGTCGATGAAAATTGCGTTTGAAGATTCCATTACATGCATACATACCATACATACATACATACCAACATGCATAGATACAGGTGAAGATTTATAAAAATATAAACGGTAAAAAATTACCGGGTTGCAAAAAAACACGCTTCAGGTTGTGTTGATATTATTTAAAAATGCTCTCAGGTCCGATGCTACGTGGAAAAAGATAATATTAAATAAGACAAACATTTTCTTAATAAAATGACAAAAACTATGTACCTACCTACATTTTTATTATAAAAAACCGGCCAAGTGCGAGTCAGACTCGCGCACCGAGGGTTCCGTACAAACCTGTAGGTATATAAGTAAATGGTAGTATAGACCTGAGTATTTGATATGAATTTCAATTTATGACGTATTAAAAAAAACTACTTACTAGATCTAGTTCAAACCAATTTTCGGTGGACGTTTGCATCGTAATGTACATCATATATTTTTTATAGATTTATCATTCTCTTATTTTAGAAGTTACAGGAGGGGGGGGACACACATTTTACCACTTTGGAAGTGTCTCTCGCGCAAACTATTCAGTTTAGAAAAAAAGATATTAGAAACCTCGATATCATTTTTGAAGACCTATCCATTGACACCCCACACTTACGGGTTTGATGAAAAAAAAAATTTGAGTTTCAGTTCTAAGTATGGGGAACCTCCAAAATTTATTGTTTTTTTTCTATTTTTGTGTAAAAATCTTAATGCGGTTCACAGAATACATCTACTTACCAAGTTTCAACATTATAGTTCTTATAGTTTCGGAAATAAATGGCTGTGACATACACGGACAGACAGACAGACAGACAGACAGACATGACGAATCTATAAGGGTTCCGTTTTTGCGGTGCAAACTTCCACTGAAAATTGGTTTGAACGAGATCTAGTAAGTAGTTTTTTTTTAATAGGTCATAAATTGAAATTAATATCAAATACTCAGGTCTATACTACCATTTACTTATATACCTACAGGTTTGTACAGAACCCTCGGTGCGCAAGTCTGACTCGCACTTGGCTGGTTTTTGCCATTTGGCTACGGAACCCTAAAAATGAGATACAAGTGAAAATTGGCCCCTTTGCTACTTTGGTTCAGGATCATCTAATCTAGCGATTAGATGCGGTTTTGGTCGTGTATCTACATTATTCAGTACATTTATTAAATACTATTTGAGCCCCGCGGCATCACCCACGTACCCAGGGGAGATATTGCTTTCCCCGGATAAAAAGTTCCCTATGTGCTAATCTAGAACATATGCTATCAGCGTGCCACATTTAATTAAATCCATTCAGTATAGTTTTTCGTGAAAGAGTAACATACAAACTTTTATCGTTTATCGTATTATCTGAGGTATTAGTTGTACGTAGTATTTATCTACTCTGAGGTATTAGTAAGGAATTAGTAAGGATGATTTTAGTTTTAAAATATCCCCGCATATGAATCTGAATAACATTATAAATGTAAAAGTTTGGATTTGTGAATTTGTGTGAATGAAATTTGGCACACAGCATACTTACACATAATAATAGTATGTTCTTGATTCTTTTATTTTGGGAAAATAATATCCCCGGGAACGAATCATGGTGACAATGACACCGCAACGCTGAAAACCAACCAAGTCATAGAGATCGATACAGAGGTTATCTAACGCTGCACGCGGGACAGTTATATGCAGCGTTCACGGCATACCCCGCAAAAATCGCGTCACATTCACAGGAGGGTAAGGCTAACTTCTTTTCGAACATGCAATGAAAATCTAAACACGCATGTGTGTGTAGATTCGAGAGCGCGGTAGTGCGTATTTACAAAAAGTGAGTTCTTGGGCTGTGTGATTAAAAATTGACTAACTATTAGCATTTACGTGTAGTGTGGGACATCAGCTAAATCCAACCGTCATCTCTCGAGATCTATGAACCAAGTATTTTAAAAATAGCAAATATTTTAAGTATTAAAAAATACATAAATTTGGTTCAATAAAATGATCAAGAATAATTTTAGTCTCTATGCAAATTAATAGAATCGTTTTTGATGTAGAATGATTCTACATAGTAAATTCAGACAATTTGCTGTACCTCTACCAAAAGCACTTAGACTGCATCTGCAATGAGTGATGCTTTAGTTAGCGTAAGCTTGTTTCTTTGACTAGAGCTAAAATACGTTTCCAAGAACTGAGAATGAACCGCTTTAGAACATCATGAACTGGCATTTCCTGCTTGTACTCAAATATCGATCACGTATAATTAGTCAATTTATTTATTACTTAATTCTCTACTTCACATGATTAGTACTTAGTGTAAATTGTCTATACCGCATCATAATTCATAGCCCAACATTGCTTCAAGCGTAATTAGGATATGAGAGCGAATGGACGGGTGCAGGGTGCTTGATCTATCGTCGAGTACTCGCTAGAAACATATATACTACCATTAACCCCTTGGACTACCAGCATACATTATTGACATAAGTACGGATAAAAATATACGAGTAGGTACCTACTATGATTAGTAGTCGATACAGATTTTTGTTTTTTTTATTTTCGCGTTTCGAAAAACTTTGCAGCAACGGCAGCGCCAAAGTGGTACTAGACCGACGATCGCCGCTGATTGCCAGCCAGCACAGCGCAGCCTGATTGAGCTCTGGCAACCTTACTCACCGCGTAATACTAATAACTGCGATCTTCTGTAAGGTGGAGGTGCTTCTCCCCAGTTGGGTTGCTAAGAGTTTTGCGCCCATGTGACCTTTCGGTCATCGGTCCTTCCCCCTTAGCAAAATGTATAAAGTTTCTTTCACACAGACCCAAGAACCATATTATGCCCTAAATAAGAAAATACTATGACGATAAAGTAGGTGCTAAATCCTTAACGGCCGGCCCTTTTGTTCATTAAAGAAGGGTCACAAATACTTTGTTTGTCCTTATAGTAATTAATGAAAGTAATCGAGTCAACTGACATGTAAGTATGCAATGCTTTAAAAAACATTGACCATGCCGCGGTTTTACCTATTTTTCCGGGATTAAGTAAATGATCAAATTGCCAATCGATACCACCCCGACTACCATAATGTCCGTAGGTTCGTTTACCGCCACATGCAGTTTCCCTTGTCCGCCGGTTTCTCTAACTAGTCACTGTTCTTATTCGTCAATTTGATAAACTACATTTCCGTATTAAAAAATAAAAATAGGTCATTTCCAATAGATTAGGGTTGCCTTATACATAAAATAATAACTATAGCTATGTACAAAGGGGTAACAGGCAAGAGGCGGGCGCTAGGTGCACATCATTTATATGTTAATTCGAGTTAGAAGTAAATGCGATCGAGTTTCTATTCAACAACCCTATGGCTCGCTTTTCGCTTAATCACCTGAGCTTTATTTAATTAAGTACATAGTATATACAATATTAAAATAATTTACTTTGAATTTAGATGGAGGGAGGTGCTATCATTGAAACAATGAGTTTGTATCGTTGATAATCAAAAGGAAGATTAAAATTGTTTCAGTCTTTGTTTATTTGACAAAAATAATCACAATAAAGTCCTGTTTCTGTTTGGGCTTTAGGAAATATGTTCATTCACGATTCTGTAAAAAAAAAAACCAGCAGTTTTTATTTTGTGTGGTTACCACTACACAAAATTTGACACAAATGTTGTACGGTTACCTAAATAAAATCATCAAGTGTATGCCAGTTTATTTATTTTATTAATTAGGTTATAACATCAAAGAAATGTCGCCCTGTATTTCAATTAATTTGGAATATTCAGTTGCATCAGAAAAGTCACGTCACGTGGGGCTACCTTATTGGTGACTTAATTGGTTCATTTTGCAAAATCACCTAATGTAATGTTGTACTTAGTTACTGTAGTTGTTATATGTGTGTTGTGGTTATTAAAGTATGGGTAACTTAAATTTATGATTAAAAAGTATTATTGAATTCGAAAATTTTTAGATAATTAACTGTTTTACAAAAAACTTAAACCGACTTCAAAGTACACTAAGAAGTAATCAAATCCTGATCTGATGACTATGGGACCAAACGGGAAGTGTACCCTTCCAAACAAAAAAAGATTTTTCCAAATCGGTTAATAAATGACGGAGTTGTAAGGTAACAAACATTTAAAAAAATATACATCCGAATTGAGAACCTCCTTTTTTTGAAGTCGGTTAAAATGCTTTTTATCATAAATTAAAGTCGTGTAAATGTATTGAAAAATAATACAAGGTTAAAATAAAATTAAGGGACTTTTTGTGTAGGTGTTGTTACCATAGTTGTACGTAGTATTTATTTACTCTGAGGCCATAGTTTCTGGAAAATAATTCAGTAGCAAATTATAATTTTCAGGTAAAATATGTAACATTATGAAATAATCATAATGTACACTACTCACTTTTAACATGCAAAATATACACTGAAATAAGAATCGATTCTGCTGGTGAGCAAACTATTTTCTGCTTATTGAGTAACGTGGTGTATTTTATTCCAAATAAGGCTCTAATTAAATGGCATTTAAGCAAAAAATTCTATAAACAATATTTTGAGGGCATCAATGAATATGAGCATGTTACCAAAACACTGAATGTTATGATAATATAGAAATTAATTGATTCAAAATAAAGCTGTTTTAGTTACGATATGCGGGATGAGGGTTTGTTATTTCTAACAGATATATTATGTACAGACCTAAGTATGCTTATTTCAATCATCGAAACTTATTAAAAGCTAGTGCTTTACTATTTTCTAATCTGTGGCGGGGTGCAAGCTTTTATATGTTGCTTAGGTTTTCAAGTGTAATTTTATGCATGAAAAATATAAACTGTAATTTATGCATGTGGCGGTAAATATGGGGAAAAGAGCGCAGGATTTAGTTCTGTGATAAATATTTTGCCACGGACATCTTGTAGACTTTGCAACAATAAGGTAAAAAAAATAATGAAAAAAAAAATGTAAAAATGTTTTGACTTCCTTATTATGTACTTACTCAATAAGCATAGCTTGGCTGTTTCACAGAGCTGTTGTTTGAGACCATTGACCATCATTTCATCAACGGCCGACTAACATCATGGACGAATAGATCTAACATCCATGCCATACTTTTTGCCCAAGATGTAGGGTTTGTGGAGTTAGGGCTTGTGGTTAGGGGCTTGGCTCTTCATGAGATCTATAACTAGTGAATCATCATCATGAATCAAAACTATGGCCAATTTAAATTATATTTTAACTAGCATGTAACAAGATTAGAAATTAAAACTTTCTTTTAACAAAAATATTAAAAAACTTCTTTACGGAACCCTTCTTGTGCGAGTCCGACTCTAGCTGGTTTCTATCAGCCATTACCAGCTTATTATTCCCTCATATTACCAGTTTTAGCCCCGCAGGGGGTTAATTACCACCAGGATAGAAACCTTGGTTTTAGGTGGTAATATTTTGTTCACAGAATTATAATTTAGTGCCGAGATAACCTCTAGAATGCATCTGTTTTCATTTCTGTACGCTGTGAGACTTTGAATCTTTTCACAATTATGCCAAGCTAATGCCCAGCGAGCTTTGCAACTTTTCTTTATTTTTCTATGTGAAAATCGTTCCCCGGTCTGCGCACAACAACTCTTCAATGTTTCAGCGCAACCGGACGAATGGTATATAAACGCATACGCAGGCTGTATTAAATAAAATATTTCAACTAATTCCATCATAACTTCAAATGTCATGTCATGATAATATTGGTTTTTTTTTTTTTCATATCCATTTTAATATAATACAGTACTCCGGTACTTTGTTTCCAAGAAATGCGTGAAAAAACATAACTATACGTGTTGGATACAAATCTTTTTAGGGTTCCGTAGCCAAATGGCAAAAAACGGAACCCTTATAGATTCGTCATGTCTGTCTGTCTGTCTGTCTGTCTGTCTGTCTGTCTGTCTGTCTGTCTGTCTGTCTGTCTGTCTGTCTGTCTGTCTGTCTGTCCGTGTATGTCACAGCCATTTATTTCCGAAACTATAAGAACTATAATGTTGAAACTTGGTAAGTAGATGTATTCTGTGAACCGCATTAAGATTTTTACACAAAAATAGAAAAAAAACAATAAATTTTGGGGGTTCCCCATACTTAGAACTGAAACTCTTTTTTTTTTTTTTCATCAAACCCATAAGTGTGGGGTGTCTATGGATAGGTCTTCAAAAATGATATTGAGGTTTCTAATATCATTTTTTTCTAAACTGAATAGTTTGCGCGAGAGACACTTCCAAAGTGGTAAAATGTGTGTCCCCCCCCCTGTAACTTCTAAAATAAGAGAATGATAAATCTATAAAAAATATATGATGTACATTACGGTGCAAACTTCCACTGAAAATTGGTTTGAACGAGATCTAGTAAGTAGTTTTTTTTTAATAGGTCATAAATTGAAATTAATATCAAATACTCAGGTCTATACTACCATTTACTTATATACCTACAGGTTTGTACGGAACCCTCGGTGCGCGAGTCTGACTCGCACTTGGCCGGTTTTTTTTAAAGTCGGATAGAAATAACGAAGAATTGCCGACTAGCCTTCAAACTCAGCTGAGTTCCATCTCATCCGGCTAGTCTGCAAGCCAGAAATCGCTTCAAAATTAAAATCCATATTTAAACGCAGTAAAAACATTATTTTGAATATTTTAGCACTGCATTCGTCTCTAGTGTCTAATACTCAGGCAGACACTCGTGAAAATATTCATGGAACAAACTTTTCTATGGCAAGAGATGAAACTTTTTCAGAGCGTATATTTTTTGTACGTAAGCAAGAAGGGTCGAGGGAATAAGAGCGAAAGCATGTACACTTCAGTCGATTTCACTTCAGCTGAAATTAAAGCTTGGTTAGGATCAGCGGTTTTAGAGATTGCGGGTCGTTCTTTGTTGCCGCCACATAATATAAAATACTGACGTAAAAAGGGTACCCCTTCAAAAAGTTGACTGTCATTCTTGAAGGTAAATAGCGTACCGTCTCGCGTCTCTTCAATGCTTCCAAGAACGTACCTTATACGTGTAAATATTTCATTTTTTTCCGCTCACTTAAAGATCAAAGCAATTAGGTATAAATGTATATGTTTTGATATAGGTAACGCAGGCATTTTACTTGGTAGGCTTACACTGATACTAATACATAGATAGTTTTGTATGTTTTTCATTTAACAAACAAAAAATAAATATAAAAATTTCGCGCTATCCAGGGGCCAATTCTGTTATTTCTAACTGATTTGAAAAAAATATGGAGGTTCCATGTTTGACGCGTATGTTTTTTTAAATGTATGCTCACTGAATACACAGAAACGGCGATTTGGATGATTTAAACCATATTTAAACTGTATCAAATGACGGTATATCCCAAGGTGGTTGCATACAAATATTAACATGATCTGACCATGTTCTTTTTTTTTTTATACCACTAAGGTGGCAAACAAGCACACGGCCCGCCTGATGATAAGCAGTTACCGTAGCCGATGGACGCATGCACGGGACGCTTGCAACACCAGGGGTATCACTCGCGCGTTGCCGACCCATTACCGGATATTGAAGTTATGAACGGAAATGAGTACGAACATCGCGACTGAAGCATTTATTCAATATTGCAGAAATTCTTATTATGCATAAGCTTATATGCTTAACCTCGGTCAGAGACAAATCTTGAAAGGTATTGAAAGCCAGAATTGTTATTTTTTTTATATAACACGTTGTTTTCTTTCGATGACTTCAAAACATTATTTCAGGTCATTATTTTATACTTTTTAGTGTAAACCCTCGTAAATGCAAACGCCATTACAACTCCATTGCCATTCTGCCAATGTGTGTTGTCTACTAAATTCATAATGTGACGCTATTATCTATAGAGATAAATATGAACCCCTATTTCTGCTGGTCACGCTATAACTTGAGAACGGCTTTACCGTTTTCATTCATCTTTTTTTAAATGTTTTCTAATACTTTGTAGAAGGTTCTTAAAAAAATAAGAAAATTGCGCAGAAACTGAAAATTTAAGAAAACTTTGCAACTTATAAACTTTTCTAATGTTACCTTAGCGCAATAGGGTAGGGTAGAGTAGGGTAAGTAAACAAGGGGGCGTGGGTGAAACCGCGGGCGGAAAGCTAGTACCTAGGCTATAAATGTTAAAACACTATCTAGAGTACAAAAAATCTAAAAATTAACCGAAACGTCAAAAGTTTTGTTAATGTTATGCTTTTTACGTTATTTGTATGTATGTAATGTATGTATGTATGCATTTAATGGAATCTTCAAACGTAATTTTCATCTTAATTAAAACGTAATTCCAAACGTCAGATAAAACTGAAATTTTGCACACTTATCAAGTACTGATGACAATACAATAATTTGGTACCATCGAGCTGATCTGATGATGGATCCGGAAGGTAGGCACTGGAACTCCATAACGGAATAACGTGTTTTAGCCTTGTTCGGACTTGTTGCATTCGTCTTGAGATGCATTTTAACCACATATGGTTTTCAGGGTCTACTGATGGAGTAGGAGGGTTGGTACTGGAACTCCATAGCGGAGCAACGTATCCTAGCCGTGTTTGAGGTTGTTGGAATTGTCATGTGATGAACTTTTGACCATATATAGTTTTCAAGTCTGTTGATGGAGTAGGAGAGGTAGGCTCTATCACAGTTTTAGTCCATTATCTATTACAATTAAGTATCTGCCGGGAACAACGGCTTTACGTGCCTTCCAAAGCAAGGAAACGCTCGATTTGAAATACCACTAAGCGGTCACCCATGCGGAAACCGTCCCCACCGGTGATTGCTTAACTTTGCCGATCGACCAAGAACGCTTCAAACTAACCAAATATCTACAACGAAGCGCAATCAAATAGCAAATAGCCAACTTAGACAATAATAAATAAGACAAACGTTCATAATATGATCAAGAAGCTTGATGGCACACTAATAATCACCAATAAGTTATTACTAAAGAGGAAAATTTCGTCTTGAAAATGAGCATAAAGAGGTACAATAAAAAACATGTAAAAATGTTCATAGACATAAGCAATATTGAGCACTCGCGAAGCAAAACTTATTGAGCATCTCATGTCAGTAAAGAGTTTTAAGCCAATAAGGCTATTTTTTTTTATAATAAGTTTGGATAAGCAAAATTTAAAACCATTACAACTTTATAACCTAACCTTTCTTTCCGATCTAGTGACGTGTCAGCAGCTGGCGGTATAGAGTACGTCTGGGTGAATTCAGCTAACGGCTGGCTTGGAAATTCCCCGGATTGTGGAGGCGATGGATTCCCTGATGATGATGATGTGCCTCAAAAGGAGAAACAACGTGTCCTGATAGTTGTCCTCATTCGTAATCGATGCTAACGGTAGACTCGAGTCCTCTGATGTCCAAGGTTTTGTCTTTTGTTCTTATCAAGTCGGTCACCGAATTATTCATTCCTCTGACAAACTTTGAAGGTATTACCAGCAGTAATTGAAGAGGCTTTATCCGTTATTAATACCCATTATTTTCTTATCTTTTGTCGTTATTAGGACTTGTGGCCTGCAAGGTGAGCAGCTATGTTCAATTATGACATTAACTAGTAACCTCTGTATGTAATTGCTTAAGAACTGCGTATAATTTTCAGAGTATCGTAGTCATCTGACCGCTATTGGTCTATCTACAGTTTGGCAAAATATTAGCCAATAATGAAACATGTTCAATATCGGCTTCTATTAAAGCACTAAGTATCAATGGTGCACCACAAAAATACATTTCCATGGTCGATGACTTCATGTTAAGTATAGCGTCTGAGCATAATCCCCTCATGAGTAGCAAGTCGAGTTTAACATATTGTAATCACTTGTATTAGATAATTCTTGATCATATGTAGTATCTCTGCGTTTAATTATATACCAGTAGTATTGTTTGGATAACTCTCTTGTCTGTTTTTGTTTGTTAATGGCAATAATGCGATTCAAGTAGTCTTTGGCATGTGACTAGTGATACCAGTTTTGATACCAGTTTTGATATACCTTATTTTTCGGTCCAATTTTGTTCAGCAGATAGCCTAGACTTCATGTTGTTGTAGTCTTTTGGAAAAAAGTTACCTCGCAATTATTATCGTCTTTAAAAATAAATCTAACATTTTAATTGCTTCAATTTACTTAAATACCTAATTCACAAGAAGTTCAAATTTTGTTTCTTCACGAAATGTTCGTCTTTTGTTCAAATGGCAGTCGGTTTTTTTTTAAATGTTTTTTCTAATGGATCTAATGTTTGCAATATTTTGTGGATGCAGATATGTCCTCAAGCACGGAAAACTTGATATCGGAAGTGCGTTCTATCGTTCTGGTCGTAGGTATTTATTAATCTTGATAATTATTTGCCAGGAGCTCACAATGATCTTTCCTTGGCATCAAAATTACAATTCTGTTAGTGTTTTATTTCACCTGTATCAGATTCTTATAATATCCTCAATTATGAACCAGATTGTAACCGAGGGAGCTAAGAGAATCCGTGACTGATTGACTCAGTCGAAATTACTAAAGCTAGAAATACTTACAAAATTACTTTTCATGACGTAGAAACTCGATAACATAAAGATTTTTGAAAACTCTACCACTAATGATGTAATAGTTAGGATTCGTAGTAAGTAATCTATTGCTTTGTTGCAATATTTTTGAACATTTTCACAAACATAAGTATTATAGATAAGTATTAAGGATTTAACCAATTAAAGATAAACCAACTTAATTTGCTCACATCTAAGATGACCTGATTAAGAATTGTGTTTATCAAAATCCGTGCTCTTAGTGAACAGGATCCTCAACGTTCAAGCAATGATTCAAAAGAGATAAATCATGAAAAACTGATTTCATTAACATTGGGGTCGTTGTCAGCGACGATCTCTTTCAAACGAGTATCGTTTCATCCGTTCGGCCTTGGGACATCACACTACCTACTGCCTATGTTGACACAACGTTAAATAGCCATTAATATGAAAACTCATAAGATTTGATTGACTTTTGCTATGTAGCCAAGGCTCAGTTTTCGGTAGAAATAAAAATGGCTTGTTGTACTCATCGCACGTTATCTTAGTGCCTATCTATACATATATCCTGTTCCATTGGAAGTCTTCACGTGAACCCGTTGATGTTATATCACTTAAATGAAATGCTAGAAAGAGATGGACTAAACTATTATAGGTATTGCCGGTGTATTAGTTGACCAATGACCATGCGTACGTGACTCACCGGAACGGTGAGGTGCATTAATAAATACCATTCCATGTCCTCATCAGTCTAACAAATGTTTGTGAGCGTTCTTATTGGATTTTTACCCGACTGACCCGGAAGGAGGGTTATGTTTTTCGAGTGTATGTATGTATGTATGTATGTATATATGTATGTATGTATGTATGTATGTCTATTTCTTTGGCACGCTCTGCAGCCTAAACGGCTTGATGGATTTAAGAATATGAGGTGTCGTTAGATTCGTCTTGACTGTGGGAGTGTCATAGGGTATATTATTTTTATATGGCGTCTACGGATAAGAAAAGAGGGGGGGTATTAAAAACAAAAATTTCGTTATTATAACAATATGGGTATCAAATGAAAGCTTGTGAACAGCCCATTCCATATATGTATATATTGTAATACTTTTGTGCTACCATTTTGACGTAAATTGCAAAAAACCGTGTTTAATGCAAGGACAGTAGGTATAGGTAATATGAGCGGTAACGGTACGTAACTCACAGAGTTGCGATGGTTGCTAGCGTTACTTTACCGTATCGCTCATTTACTTACTAATACTTACAACTCATTCTGTATAAAACTAAAAAGTCTGAAATAAATTAAATTATTAAAAGAAACAAAAAACCCGACTGCGTAAAACAAAAAATAACTGAAAAGAGAAAAACAAGCTCTTTAATCTGTCGAATTTGGAATATTACTTGAATGTTATAAGGTATTGCAGTCGGGGATAAACAAATATTACAAAAAAAACACAAACTTAGGTTATTGGTTTGTCCCCGACTGCAATACCTTATAACATTCAAGTAATATTCCAAATTCGACAGATTAAAGAGCTTGTTTTTCTCTTTTCAGTTATTTTTTGTTTTACGCAGTCGGGTTTTTTGTTTCTTTTAATAATATTTGGGAATATTTGAGAACCTACTCGTATGAGTATCAAAATGAGTTGTTTTGGCTTATATTATTTTAAATTTTGTTAAGCTTCAGAAATTAATAAATTATCCAAATGAGTAAAGATTCACAAATCTGTATGCCTCTCGTCTAGAATTCATCGTTTTTCGAACTTGGGCCTACTTTGTTATAAAACTTTGGCTCTCTGCAGAGCTTTCGTCAGTTTGATGTATCACCGAGCAATCCTTCGAAAAATTTAATTCCTTCGGGAACTGAGATAACAAATGATGAAACAATGACGCCGCCATCAGGTATTAGGTGGCCAATGGAGGCATTAAGCTCCCCGCGCGGGGTAGCGTTGCGCGAGGTTGCCACTCCGTTCCCGCCTCCAGGCAGCGCGCGGTTACAGCGCTCGCCTACACTCGTGGATTTGCCCGCCGAGCCGAGTCGGTCGGTTCGGTCGGTCCTCAGCTCAGCTCACTCAGTCATACCGCGTGGTACCTTCCGCCGAGCGTCCGTGTGCGAGAGCCCGCTCGCTCCGCACACCCGTCTCAACAAACTTACAAACTCACTTTCCGCCGTCGGAAACCTGTTCTCTGTAACAAAAAACCTATTACAACATAGCGACGGCTAAAAATGTATTCCCGACTCCACAATAAACTCTATCGTTTTCGTGCGTGAGCTTTAAGTTTTAACGCATTCTTATGTATGTGAGTGTGTGTCTGTAACTTTTAAAAACTTTTCGAATATCGTACCTTTACGAGCTTGCGCTTGTAATTTCAATCCAAGCTTTTAAAGTTATGGGTGAAGGAATTTCCCTGTAAACCGGTAAGTAAAACGAACTTTACTGGACATTATTGTTTATTCAAACGTCGAAAGACACGGTACGGTACCCTATGTGTGGGATTGCATGAAAGTTTACAACGTAAAAGTGAAGTAGAAGTGATTACACTATGCACTGAGTGAGCGGTCGTGTTCATGTCCGTTGCATCCTCATTGTGTGAGTTTAAGGTGCACGCATGTTTATCCGTTATTAAACAAACGCCGCTTTTTGATGCTTCATTTCTAAGAAGTGCTCGTCTGTTTGTTAACTGATTTGCCAAGTTATTACTGTCTTCTCAGTAATTGCTTGTTGTATACCATTGTATGGCTAGAAATACGAACACTCTTCGGCGGGGTATTGTGTGGACAGCGAAGGTCAGACTAAGTAATATCCATTGGAATTCATATTAAAATGTAGAGAACGGTGATCATATTCCAGGTGGATACTTAAAAATCAAACTGGTCATCAATTACAACAACTTATACCTATAGTTACCTTAATTAGTAAAATAGGTACTGCATGCTAAGTAGGTGTTATGCAGGTAGGTCCTGCATAACACCTACTTAGCATGCAGTACCTATTTTACTAATTTAAACAAAGGGAGCTATTTCGATGTTGTTAAGTAGTTAGATACATAGGAAGTGAACAAACCATGAGTAAGTTAAGTAGTCTACCTACCTTCGCATACAGCAGTTTGGTTAGATTTCTTGCGCAAGCATATAGATAAAAGTTCCTTGGTTAGGTTCTTTTCAGTGATTTATTTGTAAGGCCTGCGTTTTATTTAGTTATTTTGTTGGTAGTTGTATTTTATTATGATTATAGATTTAGCAGTGGTTAATGTGGTTATCTATGGTAATCATTCGTTAATTCTTTATCAAATCAATATTAATTCTTTATCAAAAACGCTCACATACCTTGACCAAAGAGTATGCAATAACTACGTAAGACCTTGACTTGACTTGACTAGGTAGTAGATTATGCAAGGGGATAAACTATAAAGCGGTGTTTTACGTCACGGACAGCATATTGGACCCTGAGCGTACCTCCCGAGCGTTGTGAGGGATGTAGAGTCCTGAGTGAAGCGAGGGGATCAAGCCACCCAAGACGAAGACAGGCTTTATCCTTGAGGTGAAGTAGGTACTTTACTTTTCATGCCTACTGCGAGACACCATCTTTTCTTTCTGCCAGTGTCAAGTAGCGAGATAGAGCGAGTTAGATAGATACTACAACTTTCTGCCACTCCGCAAGAAATGATCGGGAAAGTACGTTTTTTTTTACTTATTATTCATTTGTTTTTTTGCAAGATTAAGGCGCCGATCCCACAGAGAGAGTTCTAGAGTTCCGAGTTCAACGTTCTAAGTTCCGCGTTCACTGTAATCTATGCGGCGCCTTTAATTCGGCGTCGGAGTTCCATTCCCTAAAGCTGCCAGTTGAGGTGTCACGTCTGAGCTATCACTGTCTAATTTACTGAATGACACAAGGCAGAAAGGAAAATGGGCATTCTGGCCCATGAGCGGCCACTAATGAAACTAAAGAAAGGCCAATGAGACGAGATAAATAATGTTAACAACCTTTTGCTTGCTGTATGTATATAATTACACTAATTATTAATGCCTAGCCACATATTTTGTGTAAGGTGTAGAGTTTGTGAAGATAGGGCTTGTGGAGCTAGGGCGTGAAAAGTTTGGCTTGGCTCTACATGAGACCTGATAACTTTTTGACAGTGCGAGCCATATGGCAACATTTTACATGAAAATGATTTTGGTGACATCATTATGACCCGCTGGTGCATAATGTGATTTGAATATGGAACGCTAACCAAATAACTAATTCATATGAAAACATTTTACCATCTATTTAGGGTTCCGTAGCCAAAACGGCAAAAACTTTTTTCGTTTTTCTTCGTTTATGTCTGTCTGTCTGTCCGTCCGTATGTCAAAGCCATTTTTTCCGAAACTATAACAACAATAATGTTGAAACTTGGTAAGTAGATGTATTCTGTGAACCGCGTTAAAATTTTCACAAAGAAATAGAAAAAAAATTGGGGGTTCCCCATACTTAGAACTGAAACTCATTTTTTTTTACATCAAACCCATACGTGTATGGTATCTATGGATAGGTTTTCAAAAATTATATTGAGGTTTCTAATATCATTTTTATCTAAACTGAATAGTTTGCGCGAGAGACACCTCCAAAGTAGTAAAATTTGTGTGGGGGGTCCCCCTGTGAATGATAAAACTAAAAAATATATGATGTACATTACCATGCAAACTTCCACCGAAAATTGGTTTGAACGAGATCTATTAAGTAGTTTTTTTTTAATACGTCATTAATCGTAATCCGCAATTTACCTTTCATGCAATCAACTCAAATTACACTATTATTAAAACATCGTTCAAAGTTACAACGAACTACAAGAACTTTTATATTATGTTACTTGCTGCTACGGAACCCTTCATAGGCGAGTCTGACTCGCACTTGGCCGCTTTTTTTCTATTCAATTAAGTACAGCTCCAAGATTTCTTACTTCAGTTCTAGAGACAACAGAGAGTTCTAGAGTTCTGCGTTCCGCATTCAATATTGTAGTACGCGCAGCAAGCAGTCTAGAGTTCTGCAATATTGGCTACTGATCACACGTCATACACTTTTTTTACTTTGAAAGGCGCCGGGCGCTTATTTTATAGTGAACGCGAAACGCAGAACTGTGAACGCAGAACTCTAGAACTCTCTCTCTCTCTCTCGAACAAATATTTAAATTGTTCGAAAATCGAACTGGCGACCATAGGCAGAACACAAAGAAAAGAAAAAGGGTGCAATTGTAAAGTTGTTGTTGTTGTTTATAAACAATTGTAGAGGTTGCGTTGCGTTTTCATATAAATTTTCATAAATTGGCGTATTTTGAGTTTTATTGCATATTATCGGTAGTATTTTACCCAATGAAGATCAATCCATGTGCACCAGTGAAGTGAAATGAAATGAATTACTTATGTAGGTATATCGTGACTTTTCAAGTTATCTCAAAAAGTCCGTGAAGAGTTTTAGTGCAATGACCACCATTGTAGTAAAACAAGACTTTTAAGGACGGTGACTGACTGAGGACTAATGTGAAAGTGATTTATTGTGACTGGAAATTATAATATAACTCGCATACAGCGTGTCTGAACCGAATGCTATTTACAATGCCTGCCGCTAGAGGCCTCTTACGAGTTTGTTATACCTTCTTTTTTTCCTCCGTGATTATACCTCATGCGGCGTCAGAGTGCTTCGTATGATCAATTGGGTTAGATCAGCCCATCAAGGAGGCCACTGTACCAGTTCACTAGGACCAATCCATTAGTTTCCGAAATTTCGACACTGCCCTGCAAAACGTTTGTCGGATTACCCGGGTTCCACTGTATAATTAAAGCTAAATCCGTATAAGAAATAAAGGAATAAAAATATATTATTTGTTATTGAAAATCAAAAACAAAACTGGGTATTCACTTCAGAGATTTCGGTCGGCACTCGGCACGTTGGCAAATGATCATTATAACGTAATCCGCCTAACTGTCAATCCGTTGCATACCTTTTCATATTAGGAATTCATAAAAGCATTTTTTTAATATTGAATAATAAATATATGCGACTTTATACTCTCTAATACCAATGTAAAAATACATCTAAAATCCGTAAGTCGCGTCGTCAGTTTAAAAACGCAGAGGTGGCCTTTGATTGCAAAGTCAGAATCAATACTATTCATATTATTGGTGAGCTTTATAGGTATATTTATCAGTTCATTGAAACGGACACCCTCATAAGCACCACCGACATCCACCATTTATGCACGATGGGATTTGCATTAATTTTAATTAATTAATTGACTGTTACTATGAAACTATAAAAGACAATGTCTCAAAAACAAAGTGCGTCACAAAATTACGCAACTTAATATGCAGTAAACATTTCAAGCCTGACTAATTCATAGCTAAAGCAAAACTGAGAGCCGAAGCCACGTAGACAATCCGGTAGACATATTGGATAGAATGCTGTCTGATAATGGGTATGGACCATGGGCTGCTTTGGTAGACCCAGACGTCGTATTAGAGAAAAATTAGGCCGATACCTTGGTTTTATATATAGGGTGACTGGTAATTAGTAAACGATACTTAAACACATGATTTTACTCATGATATCAAAAAAAAAACCCAAAGAAATAAATAGGGATAAATAACTAAATTAAATTAAATCTGATGGTGTATTCTAATTCTTGTTAGGTACTAATGTCCCAAGTAAATTAAAAAAAATATGTTTCTTTTGGATAGTTGTTTGTTATCATGAGTACAATCATGTGTCTAAGTATCGTTTACTAATTACCAGACACCCTATATACCTACTTTATGACAAAAAGAGCCGGAGCTATCAAAACCTTGTAACGATGCGACCTCTCCCATTTCAATTATTGCGTCTGGTCACAAACATTATTTCCAAATTTACGTATTATTTAATTTTAAAATGTGTTTTTTTTTCAAATTTCCTAATTTTTTAAATTCCTATTTGTGCGCCAGATGTCACGCACGTAGGCTTTGGCTATCAGCTCTACTATCAGCCTACGACCGGACCATTCAAAATAGTAGATAATGCAGTTGAAGAAAATGAAACTTATGATTGTCTTCCATAAAGTTTATTGTGTAAAAATAAAGAATTGTAACAATGAAAATTTGATATATAACACTTGTAACAAAGAGTTCTAAAAATTTTGATTTTAATATTGAGAGAAAACATTTGGGACACAGAGATATTGGAGCACTGGTAATATCACGATGATGTGAGAAACGTGAACTGTATTGTTTGAAGCATTACTAGGACATATATATATTAATTATATACAACTTATATTGTTTTGTATAATTCACTTTAAAAACATGTCCACTCGTTATAAGTATACTTACAGAATACCGCAGCCAAATAACTTTATGTTGTGTAAAGTTGTGTTCCTGCGCGTGAGTAAGGTCGCCAGAGCTCATTGGGGAGGGTGGAAAGGTCAGTAACGCGTGAGCGATGCTTCGTGTGTTGCAAGCGTCCATATGGCTACGGTAACCGCTTACCATCAGGTGGGCCGTATGCTTGTTTACCGACTTAGTCGTATAAAAAAAATAAAAGTAGGTTTTCAATACTGATCTAGTTGCATGAATGTCTGATGGACATTCTTCATATGAAAATTCAAAAATTAAATATTCCAAAATTTGGATATTGGAAATTTGAACATTTGAAAATTGAGTAATATGTATATTTGTAAATAATGTTTATTACCAGAAGCAATAATTGAAATGGGAGAGTTCGCATCGTTACAACCTGAGTTTTACACGACTCATATAATAAGGGACAATTGTCATTTTCAAGGTCATTTTCGTTCGTCTTTTCTAGATTCAACAGCGCAAAATAAAACATGAAATGGCTCGCTGATGATACTTCACTTCCTTACAAAGTAAAACGACATGTTTTTATTCTGAGGAACAATGCTCTTTCAGTAATTGCTGATTGGTTTACAACGAATTAATGTCTGCTTACATAGAAAAATGTTAATGTTTGAAATTGCGAAGAAATACTAATACTTCGTCCATAAAATGAGATAAATCAAAACTTCCACGGAAATAATATTTACGATACAGAAATTTTAAAATAAATCTGATTACTTCGATGATTCGATTACTTCTAGACGTAAACAAAATTGGGTTTAGATGTAATTAGTGGACTCCATATTATTTTGTTGCAACAAAGCATTAACATAATTTATTTTCGGGTTGCCGCTGAGACACGGTTGTCCCTAACCCCAAAATTATCACTAACCTCATTAAGTTCTAGATTCATGAAAATGATTGTAATTGCGGTCGGACCTTTCATGTCTACATGTATTTATAGATTAATAATACATTTTAGCAAAGTTCATTCAATCGGGTATAATATTATTATAAACAAAATAATTTACGGTCCGGTTGGTGTTAAATACCCTGATTACTAGGCCACGGGTCGTGGATACGATTCCTACTCTTTTGTGTGCATGACTGCATGAATTTCAAAAAAGGAGGTTCTCAATTCGGTTGTTTTTTTAACCGACATAAAAAAAAGGAGGAGGTTCTCAATTCGGTTGTATTTTTTTTTAATGTTTGTTATCTCATAACTCTGTCATTTATTAACCGATTTTGAAAGTTATTTTTTTATTTGGAAGGGTAGGTACACTTTCCATTTGGTCCCATTGTCATCAGGTCAGGATTTGATTACTTCTTAGTGTACTTTGAAGTCGGTGTAAGATTTTTGTATAACAGTTTTTTATATAATTTAAAATGCACATTAGAGGCAATAGATTCCTTCCAGGAGGCTTTGTCCACGTAAGGATATAAAATCATAATAATACATCCTATGAAATATACCTGAAGATATTAAACTATGATCAAGAATGCAATTGTCAGAGTTTAGTTAAAAAAGTCGAACACTACAAAAAAAACACGGAACACATATGGGTGTGGTTCGGGAACCTACCTCTAAAGGTGCTCTACCTCTGGACTTCCGATTGACATTACTTCTTGGGATAACCTGTATATATTTGCAATGATAGAATAAATACGATGATATTCTTGAATATTTATTAAACGAAGTAGAATCAAGTCAACTTTCTATAGGACTTTTTAAAATTTTGCTTCTATTATAAAGGATTTGAAGATATTATGATTGATTGAGTGACTTGATTTCAACCAAAAGTTTATAAAAAGAGCTTTCCATGTTCAGAAACCCGTTTCCGTTAACTTGCCTTGAGATTGTTACGGTAACGGCAGTAGGTATTTTTTATTTTAATCAATTTATTTGATCCCAGTTTTAGAAAGGTAATCTAAATGGTGTACTAAGTCTAAGTATAATTCTATCTCTTTCACTCGAGACTAAGATTGGAACTATAAAACTATTACTATTAAAATCAACTAAAGACTGTCCGCTAAATTGTATCAAATTTTTCTATACGTATTTTTAATTTCATAATAATTAATACGGTATTAAATTAACAAACCTGTAGTTTCCTAATTAAATTAATAAATTCAAACTCAGAACCATGCTCCAAATAAAGAATCACGACCATTCCGTTGCAATTATTTTTTCCTTCTAATGTAATTTGCTTTGATATACCTACTTATTTTCATGACATGTTGCTTTAGGTGAGTGAACTAATGCGCAAATGAACAAAATAATTTCATTCTGGATCTGCTCTGGTATAATTAAAAACAAATTTTGTCTGAGGTTTATGATGTTTTTTTTTTTTTTTGTAAGGGCTTTGAATGTCAGCCCTATTGATAACTTGAACTAAAATAGATTTCACAACAAAAAAAAAAACAACAATATCAAAAATCATTTTATATACAGCAATAGCTGCGTCGCACAACGGTGCAGCCAGAATGCTTTGGAATACACCAATATCCAAAGGATTTATATTGTACTTACATGCTAATCCTATCCTACTCTAATAGACTCGCTCCGAACACTTTCAACTAGTAGATGATAAACATCCTCTGGAACTCCGCAGGATGGTTTATGATGTTGGTGACGTGCCTTACCGTAAGTATTTGTGTTAAATTGTGAAGGTTGTGGCTTGTACTCTTTTAAGCTCTCAAACTCTGCTCTCTGTTTATGAATGGTTCATCATAATGTTATAAAATTGACTCTCCTCTTTTTACAGTTAAATAAGAGAAAATGTTTGCAACAATAAATACGAACAAAACTAATGCACTTTATATTTTTTTTTCATTATTCTTTGAATAGCAAATCATCGCGTATCAATTGAATTTATTATCTATTTTTACATGGACTATCCGCTCATGTAGAATAATACTATATGAAATATTTCTTTATGGTTTTAATGGAAATATTTTTATAATTCACTATTTCTTTTTCTATCTGTCTTGGATTGAGGATTGGTTTGTAACATAAACTTTTTTGGAGGTTGTTGATATTCTATCTTGCTGAATAATCGCTCACCTTTATTCATGGTTTTTTCTAGTAGTAAGTATTAAATTATATCACTCTTAATTCCGTCTATTTTAAAACTGATTTTCTAAAATACGGAAGTATAGGAAATAAATAAAATAAATCTTCTCAAGGAAATCCAATAAGTACTTATACATCGAAATTTGATTCTGACTTCAGAGGCGGTTGCTTGTCAGGATACAGTGTCGCCCCCGCTCGTCGGACCGGTTTCGTGATTGCACGTGTGCATATAACATTAAGTTACTGACTTCGAGCGAATGACTCGACTCGTACCAAACACAGTCCAACCTAGTCATTCGGGCGTGAGCAAGACTAATTGAGGGCGATGGCCCAATGTAATTTACTTGCTCCTCGTACCACGACCAGCTCGCCGGTCATCGCTTGTACCGAGTCGAAGTCTCTGGCTATCCCTCAGCTGCCAGCCTGCCAACATAACGGGACCGTTTTGAATTAATGATAAAAATTTAATGTAGATTTTGAGTGAGGACGTATTGTATACGTATAAAGTCGTAATTGTTGCTGTGTATGCTTGCCTTGTGTTTATAATTACAAGAGAATATTTAATACAATAATATATATTTATATACATTTTAATTTTTATAGTAAACGTTACATATCAATGAATCGAAAAGGAATATCTGTATGCAAAACCGGTTTTTTGTGAGAACTCCGATTAAATTGTGCAGAAATCTTATTTTTTACACGTTCATAAGGTAAATTTGTATTCGACGCAGCTTTACTGGGGAAGAGAGTAAATAAAATCGGAATTGAATGTTGCTTCGTTTGTAATGTGTATAGATAGGCTGTGAAGCCTTGAAGGTTTGCGATTTGACTGGCGCATGGCGAGGTGAAACGTTGACACTGCATTCCGCCGATGTTAGTATTGCTTTTGAAATATCATCAATAAAAGTCAAAACAATCAAAGTATTTAGTCCTATTAATGACGTTATGGCAAAGTAATCGTTTTATTTGAGTTTATTTATTTGACGAAACCAACAGCTTTATAAAATGCATATTTAACTATAACGTCGTCGTCGGGGATGATGAAGCTTTCTTATTAGTGAAATAAATTTCAGAATCGGATCACTATAGTTGCAGAGATAACCTCATACATCCAACCAAACATACAAACTTTACCTCTTTATAATATTATGTAATTCCAGTTCTTTTAAAAATTTTAATCCGTTCCGCTGTTACCAAGCTTAGTAGTACCAAATCAATAATAATATAAATAAAAAAATAAGAAATAAAATCATTAATAATATTAATAGAAATAAAAACCGGCCAAGTGCGAGTCAGACTCGCGCACCGAGGGTTCCGTACAAACCTGTAGGTATATAAGTAAATGGTAGTATAGACCTGAGTATTTGATATTAATTTCAATTTATGACCTATTAAAAAAAAACTACTTACTAGATCTCGTTCAAACCAATTTTCAGTGGAAGTTTGCACCGTAATGTACATCATATATTTTTTATAGATTTATCATTCTCTTATTTTAGAAGTTACAAGGGGGGGGACACACATTTTACCACTTTGGAAGTGTCTCTCGCGCAAACTATTCAGTTTAGAAAAAAATGATATTAGAAACCTCAATATCATTTTTGAAGACCTATCCATAGACACCCCACACTTATGGGTTTGATGAAAAAAAAAAATTTGAGTTTCAGTTCTAAGTATGGGGAACCCCCAAAATTAATTGTTTTTTTTCTATTTTTGTGTAAAAATCTTAATGCGGTTCACAGAATACATCTACTTACCAAGTTTCAACATTATAGTTCTTATAGTTTCGGAAATAAATGGCTGTGACATACACGGACAGACAGACATGACGAATCTATAAGGGTTCCGTTTTTTGCCATTTGGCTACGGAACCCTAAAAATGGGATATGACTAATCATTTATTTCGAAGTTTAGGTTTTCATTTTGTTTTTGTACCTACCTATTGTTTTTCTTTTTTATTATACGATGAAGTCGGCCTACATACAAGCATACGGCCCACTTGATAGTAAGCGGTCAACGTAGCCAAATTATATTTTATATTATACTAGCTGTCTCGCGCGGTTTCACCCGCGTTCCCGTGGTAAAAAGTAGCCTATGTCACCCGGGTATAGTGTAGCTTCCCAACAGTGAAAGATGTTATCAAATCGGTTCTGTAGTTTCGGAGCCTATTCAATGCAAACAAACAAACAATCAAATCTTTCCTCTTTATAATATTATTAGTATAGATAGTATAGACTAGCTGTGTCCCGCCGCGGTTTAACTCGCATTACCGGGACAAAAAGTAGGGGATGATGTAGCTTCCTATTAGTGAAAGAATTTTCAGTATGTGATCAGCCGAGCTATCGCGTATGGTGGTCATAGTAATGGTGCGTCCACGCTACGCGAATCGAGCACGAGCCGAGCCACGAACGAACCTACAACGAGCACGATGCGAATCCCTTTGTTCGTGAAAAAAATGTCAATCGGCTCGTTCGAGGCTCGCAAGCCCGTACACGCTACGCGAATCGTGCTAGCAGTGTGCTCGTTCGTGGCTCGGCTCGTGCTCGGTTCGCCAAGCATGGACGCACCATAATGTTGCACTATTCATGAATTTCATCCAATGACGCGCTCGTACGGACGTAGCCATCGAACAATTAGAGATTTTTCCTCGATGGACGTAGTACTTATATCGTTTATGTTCCGATCTTAAACAAAGATGGCGTCAGCAAACAAAAGTCGTAGTAAATTCTAGAAGAATATCCAATATAAAGCCTGGTAAATCGCCTTACAAGTTTCCGGTATGATAACAGGTTTGTACCATTGAGGAATGCGTGTAGTAAACTGCATACTGGAATAAGTTACTTTACTATATTATATATAGGTATTTGTCTTCTGTCCTTTATTGACGTCGGACGTCAAAGAAGGATGCAATACAAGTAGAGTTAAGAGATGGTAGTTGGCCCTTGTAAGATGTTTTGTCTTCGATCTTAAGTTCCTCGAGTAACGGCGAGTGGTTTGCTGCCAACAACCTTATGTTAAACTCTAAAAAAACAAAATGTATAAGATTTTCATTACCAAATGTACCAAAAGTTGATACCAGTTTTATTTTGGATGGTAATAAACTTAATGTAGTAGATAAGACTGTTTTTCTTGGTCTGACCATATATATACTGTAGATTGCAGTGGGATGCTCACCTGGAAGCTATAGGTGGTAAACTGAGCTCCGCTGCTTTTGCAGTCAGCAAAATAAGGCAACTGATGGACATGAATACAGCCAGATTAATTTATTTTGCATATTTTCATAGTCTTATGTCTTACAGCCTTTTGCTGTGGGGCTCTGCCGCAGACTTGGAATCAATTTTTGTATTACAAAAAAGGGCAATTCGCGCCTTCTACTGTTTGGGTTCTCGCGAGTCTCTACGAAATGTATTTCCGGATATTAATATATTAACTTTGCCCTCTCAGTAAATTTTTGAAAATATTATGTATGTTTGTTCGCGAGAACATTAATTTGTTTCCAGTCAATATATAGTGACTAGCAAGATAGAAACACTAGAAACAAAGACAAAATAACTGTACCTAGATTTAGATTAGCTAAAGTAAATAAGTCCTTTCTTGGGAATTGTATCCAATTTTACAATAAAATTCCTCATAGCGTGATTGTATGTCCTTTTTTAAATTTAAGGAACATATCAAAAAGCGGCTGTTGAGTAGGGCCTATTATAAAGTGTCTCATTATATTGACGACAAGGATGTATGGAAGTAGCTTCTCTCTGCACCTGCCTCACTGAGCAGCTAGTTCAAGGTCCATTTTAATTCAAAGTATGCTATTATTATTATAAGTTATGTCTTTTAGGTTACAGATTATTACTTATTGTAATTAAGTTAATTAAATTAAATGTTCTTCATTTATTTATTTTGATATAAATACATCGATATATTATGTCTGTCTAATTGTTATATTTTCTATTTTGTGATATTGAGTCTAAACTTGTCAATAGTCACAGTGATAACAAATTGTGTGTTTAGTGTTTCCCTTTAGTTATTTTTTTATTTCTAAGATTTAAGTAAATCATGCTCACTTTAAGGCCTTTGTGCGGCGTCGTGTGACGGGTCGCCCAATTCCCTCCACTCCAATATGGCGAGGAGGGCGATGGCTGCCACACGCGTCATACTTGTGAACAGGTGCTGCTTGTGGGCGCTGGTCTGCTTAAGTTTGCTATTTATTTACTTATTAATTATTTATTCAGTCTACTTTGAAATATTGTTGCCGCCGCGCCGGGGCACGCAATTGTTTTCAGTGCGATTAGAATGTAAATATTATGTAATGAATCTAAGCTTGTTTTGAAAAGAGTAATTGCTGAGTTTATTGCCGGTTCTTCTGAGCAAATGCAACCTTCCGAACCGGTATTAGAGTATTAGAGTCAGACTTTTCATAAGTGTTTCAAGGTCTATTTGAATAAATGATTTTGAATTTGAATAACTAATTTTTTTGATCGTTGTGCCTCCTGCGCTCTACAGGGGACAAATGTAAAAAAATCCTGTTATTCGTCTTCTTAAGAAAAATAAGTATTATCGAAGCACTTTCAGTAATAAAATCTGCACTGTGACAAGGCACTTGCAGCGGAAACAGATATTGTCGTACTAGTTTTTTTTTATAACTTACATATAACAAGTAATAACTGAAATTCTATACTGCGCACTATAGGTATCATCATTTATTTACCACGTAAAATATTCGAGTCAGTCAAATTGACGATATATTTCAAATGTCAATAAAAATTATTTTACGCTAACGGCTGGTGTCTGAAATTGAGAGTACACTAACTTTTGTCACCGATTGGGGTCGACTAAAACGAGTCCATTTCAACCCCACCAAGACTCAAGCCTTCGCGTTCACCACAAAAAAAACCCATGATCTGTGGCTCCTCAATTCCAGAGCACTTCCTTGAACATCAGTCAAAGCATCGGGATCCTTGGCGTCGACATTTCTAGCGACGTTTTGTTCCGAAGTCACTTGGAAGACAAGGTTAAGCTGGCATCCAAAAAGCTTGGAGTGCTCAACAGATCAACAAGTACTGCCTAGTATCATCACATCGGGGCAAAGGCTGCAACTTTATGTATAACAGCAACTAATATGGAGTACTGTTGTCATCCGTGGGCGGGGGCACCTGGATACCAGCTCGGGCCTTTAGACTCAGTTCAGCGATGTGCCGCTAGAATCGTCGACGATCTCGAGCTCACAAACGGTTTAGAGCCCCCAATTTGAGGAGAGACTTTGCCTCCTTATGTGTGTTTTACCGCTTGTACAACGGGGAGTGTTCCAAGGAATTGTTCGACTTGATGCCCACGGCTACCTTCCACCATCGCAACTCTCGCCATCGACGGGGACTCCATCCTCACACATTGAAACCAGAATTGTTTCGAACTGAGCGGGCTCAAAGGATTTCGCGGAAGCTCAGACTGTCGAATGAGCTCTCCGCCGTGGTTTTCCCAATGGAGTACAGCATCCCCATGCTGTACTCCATTCTTCAAGAAGAGTGTGAAGAGGTTTCTTAAGGGTCGGCAACGCGCGAGTGATATCACTGGTATTGCAAGCGTCCATAGGCTACGGTAACCGCTTACCATCAGGCGGGACAAATAATTGAATGCCAACTTAGTGCTATAAAAAAAAACAGCAATTTTTTTTGATTCGCTTTTTCATCAATATTTTTTGAAGGTTGAACCTATATAATTACAATTGAAGAGGACAATTTATATTTGTTTTATTTACAGTTGTTATAATTTGTAGTGACCCGTTGGTCGTTAGTGTGAATAATAGATGATAGTGCCGTACAGTTTAGTAACAAAGTACACTCACTCACTCACTTAGGTCTCCTGTAGTTTCAAAAAGGACTTGATCACTGACTAAGGGCACTAAGACATGAGCTCGAAGCCATTACTTGTATCTAAACAACGTTCACTACAAACTGTTCGGATAAATACATATTATTATATTTACAAACGCGCTCGTGGTGTAGCATGATTAGCCGTTCTTAATCGATCGGCAAAGTTAAGCTACGTCTGTCGTGGTCGGTACCTGGATGGGTATACCGCCTAGTGGTATTTCAAATCGAGCGTTTCCGTGCTTCGGAAGGCACGTAAAGCCGTTGGTCCCGGTTATCACTTAATTGTGATAGTCGTTAAGCTAGTTGGATGCCTCCTAGGCGGCTTAAAAAATTCCAACAGTAGGTTGGCCACTAGCCTACCTCCACCGATCCGCAGTGGGCACGCGTGGTGGAGTATCTGCCCATTCCCTTTCACCCTCATTTGTGAAAACCCTCGCCAGTGCTCAGCAGTGGGACATTATAGGCTGATGATGATGATGATGATGATATTTACAAAAAAAATTCAGTGGGTATAAGTAGTTTCACTTTTGATACATGGCGATTAAGTAAGTAGGTACACGGTACAGTTGAAATGATTACTATGTAAGTACGTGATATGATAGCATTGCTTCGGATAATCCATGTGAAACGTAAAGTTACATCTTTTGCGCTGGCGGAGTGACATTCGAGCTTATACTTTACGTGACACCATCATGTCGCGTACCGTAAGCGAGTCATCTACACAAGATCGCATGGGAAATATTTTACGAATATCCATTGAGTTAATTCAGGTATTCGTATTTGAGTAACTACTCGTAATGAAATAAGCTCATTTTGTTCAGCGGCACTGAATTCAATTAACTAATTAACTATGCGATTTTTTTTTTGGTATCAGTAATAGAACACATGTAGGTCGCAAGAGTCTCCCGCCTATTGTGTACTATATATGACTGAAGTGCCGGATTAGTGAGACTCTTCTGTATACACATACGTATAAACCTAAAGTTAGCGCTAGTGTATGCTCACAACCTAGCTATTATAAACGTCAGCGACAGTCAAGCGATACGAACACCATGATTAGGGTTCAGCGGTATGTTGTATCAGGATTCGGTGGACGTAGGGATGCAGGCAATGAAACAACGTTATACCATCGCTTCGTAAAAGTCCCGTATGAGGAGAAGAAGCGACGCAACAAACTCCTCATGGGCCCAATAGGTTTATTGGTTCTAACTTCATAATTATATTATCACTTCAATAATAATTTATAATTCACAATTATATTATCACTTCAATACACTTTATAAACGGGTAGCATAGCCACTACACAGAGGTGTGCACAGTTTGAGAGCTTGCGATAGACTGACTGCCTGTTAAAATACAACACCTACCCTTTTATTAACTTTGCTATTGGCATTATGGTTAGTGTTGCCACATCACTCAATCTTTCCTCAATAATAAATGATCCAACTAATATTAATAATGTTTTATACTCTTAAATTATCCTGAGCTCAATGAGATCAAATGTTGAAATTATATAAGTATTCTATACAATTTGGAAACTATCGATAAATTCAACGAAAGGCAGAAACGGAAAAAGTTCATTATCGAAACAGATTGTTAGCTAGACTATAATAACTAATATGCAATGCACCATTAAATACCACGTCGCATCCAATGGATAGATCGATAAGATACTGAAAAATCGAATTCGATTAATTTCTGTCCCCCTGAAGCCGAGGGCTGTCGACTAACAAGTTTAATTGCACATGTGATGCCACAACACTAATTGTCGCCAGCTAATAAGTTTCTACATTTCCCAATATCATTAATCAATAAGCCATTCATCAATTCCCCGACCTGCCCTGAATTTATTTCAATGCCTTTAATGCAAAAATTGTGTTCAGTTATTTTTATTTACGAGCTAAGTTTCTCAATTTATGTTTCGATACAAATAAATCAGGCGACTTTATTGAAAGGGCCATTGGAAAGGTCGTAAATGTCGTAATTGTTTCTTTGTTTGTGTTTACGTCACGTATGGACCCAGGAAATTGATGGAATGCGAAACCCTACACCATCGTAAATATGTAGTAAAATAAACTGCATGTTGCAGGGCCTAATAGCTTCGAGTTAAGAATAGAGTTAACTTCCTGTAACTACCCTCCTGTACCTTGAATGTAAGTAATCTAAAGATACTATTGCTTTTATATAACGACATTTTTATGTACCTACATAGAACTTTGCACACCGCAAAATACTCATGAAAACAATTTTTCCTATACAAAGTTATTAAAGGTGTAAAACAAGTGCCTGCTAATGTCAATTCGACTTCGTCGTAATAAAATAAAATACACTCAGTGATGAGTAGGTACGATTCATTTCAATTACCCGGATTTCAGAATATGAAACTAAAAGAAACAAATACCTACAAAAGTAATTTTGTAAGTATTTGTTTCTTTTAGTTTCATATTCTGAAATCCGGGTAATCTCGTATAAGAAGAGAAAACCTTTATCATGTCACAAAAAAAATGTAAATAAAAATATTTCAAAACCAATTTCCACACAAAATAATCATCCCGGCGTTGGACTTATTTAATTATTCCTTTTGAAGGTGGTTCTTTGTGTAAAAGCCGTTTAATTGGATTTTTATTTCATTTTAGGGTTCATCAAATCAACTACTTTCGGGCCTTATAAATTCTTGATTGTTTGAAGTAAATGGTTCTATGGAATACGGACTTACAGCCAAATTAGTAAAAAAAATGTATTAAGCATCGGATATTAGTTTCGAACTGGTACAAGCATGTGGGTTAAGTTTTATTGTAGAACATCGGGTTCCGGCTTCGATGTAAACTTTATCCGGCAGATATTGTTTAGAGCTACAAGATTTAGGAATTCGCTACGCTAAGCAACACGTATCAAATGCCAGGGGCCCAAGCCTGCTATTACATTTATACTAATTCAATTGTGTCGAAATAATTATGAATTTAGTAGATATTAATGTAATTATACATTTAAAATACCAGATGGCCTCCATCTAGTTATTTTGCGTAGAAAATGACTGTAATTGTTTATTGTTATTTTTAAGTTATTCCCGCAGTTTCATCCTTAGTTTATAATTCAGTATTAAGGACTCTACAATTTCATTATTCATAAATATTTTTAGTTTACTAGATTCTGAGGTACCTACCTACCTTATAATTTCGGAGAAATGGCCGTTCTAAAAGTGCACTGAATACTGTTTCTGATTAATTTTAGAAAATAGCATGGTAATAAGCTCATGGAGTGAATGGTTTTGTGAAAATATTATTATATTTTATATAGGAAAATACTTTTTCATCGGATACATTTTAAATAGAGCTTATAGAGTTTTCTTGCAATAAATACATGTTCTATCCATCCACGAGCTTTTCGCTTCAGTGTCTCATAATTTTTACAAATCTCACAGGTTTTTCATTTTTTTTTAAATATAAATGATAAATCACAATATTGCCATAATAATAGGTACAATTTTAAATACGATTAAAGATGCCAGTGAAATATTTATGCAGTTCTGTATTTTTTTTTGTCTTTACTATTTATTTGTTAAAATCGTGACCTGGGCAGTTTTTAACGTCACCGTGACATGTGCAGATAGCTAGTTAAAGAGAAAGATAATGTATAATTTGATACCTATTACCTCAGAGTATATAAATACTACGTACAACTATTACAGTAAGTAATGAAATTATCATATGGGTCAATCCCAAAAAGTCTATAGAAATATGCCATTAGGTCATTTTCAAAATTCCTTTCATCTTGTCCATGTTATTAATATGTAAATCCGGCTCTTTGTTGCTTCTTTAGGGATAATCTCATTGAGGTGGGCACAAAGGAGTCACAAAGTATTCTGCTTACCTTACCTCTCTCTAAGCAATGGATGAATAGGAACTTAGGGTTGTATTCTGTGTTTCATATTTCGAGATGTGTAAATAACAAACGTTGACCTGCCTGTTAAAATTATTAATTTTCATACCTATTACATTTTATTTTATTATTCTGTAAGTAATATGAAATTTTAGACATTCGCATGGCGTGTGGGTAATTTTCGACCGCGTCACAGGTTCGTTTCACATACAGCACATCTGTTAATTTCTCGTATTGTTAATATCAAGTTATATATTTTATATGTATGTATATGAAGCTATAATTATATACCTACATCTTACTTACAGGAGAAAACGGTACGTATTAATGCCTATTAAATTTGCCATCATGTATTCTATGATACATATAATTTTATTACTACATCTTAACTATCCTAACTGTATAATATATATATAACTTAACATGTTAAAATTATAAAATAATTTTATAATATTAGGCCCCCTCGTAATTGTTCCGAAGATGCTGGCAGCATTTCCTCGCTGTATCGCAATGCTGATGCGTTGTACGAAGAAGCTGCCAGATCTTCGGTCCCCAGTGGTGACCACAAATCTTTTGGCCACCTCTTTTTATATTGTCTGTATTTCTCTATTTTATAAAGAAAGTTGTAATTATAAGATCATTTTCTCTTATTACCTTACAGTAATCGACTTAATTTCTGTTTCAAGCATTTTAATCAAACCTTTGTGAGGATTTTGATAACATAATGAGGAACTTCTTTAATTAAATTGTTGTTTTTGTTTCATGTAACAAATATTTGAAAGACGTACCAATTAAATGTGTTGTTGTATGTATATATACATTACATTCCAATACAATTATGTATCTTTCGGATCTGCCTCTGCCGGCGGCGTATATATGTTATTTTCTTAAAATTAAATATTAGCCTACACACAATTTAAGAAATAAATATTCTGTCTATTTTTAATATGGTTAGTTATGCCAAAAAGCCACTCGTTTATAATTATATTTATATTTCAATCACAAATTAGACACTTTTTTTTATACCACCCAGTTAGCAAACAAGCATATGGAAAGCGGTTACTGCAGCCTATGGACGCTTGCATCAACAGGGGTGTTACTGGCGCGTTGCCGACCCTGCAGAAATCTCTTTTCACAGTATTAAATAGTATTTTATGATCTAAGTAACGAGCTTAGCTAGCTCGGTCAACGTACTTACACGTATACAAAAAATGCGGTAAAAAAGAAAATAAGATTCGACCGGAATTCAAAGCGTTAGAATTAGCGTTAGATAGCCCTATCGATATTATAGTATATTATTTACTCTGAGCTATTACATTGTACAAACAGAAATTACTGATCTGAAACCCGGGAAAACGTGTTTTTCCAGAGATGACCCGCACATAGCAAATTTCATCTAAATCCTTAGAGCTGTTTGCGAGCTCCAAAACATATAGGTAAATAACAGCTTGTAACATATTCTATGCGCTAAATTTCATCCAAATCCGTTCAGGGAACAAATATCAAAACTCATTAACATCCAAACTTTTGGATTTATAATATTAGTGAAATAAGCAGTCCTACGTAGTATCACCCGCGTTCCCGAGATTAAAAGTAGCCTTTTTCGAATCGGACTACTAGTAGTTCCAGACATTAGCTCGTTTAAACAAACAAAAATAAAAGTTACAGTAAACATTGGCTCCTACTACAAATTCTTCTTCTTGTTTACAAAAACATTTTACTTAACTCTTTATCTGTAGGTACCAAAATTAAACTGTGTCAAACAAATTGTGTGGCAATTGATTGAACAAAGTTGGAGTTAACCGAAGCCGCTTTCGTTCATCGCAATAGTTTTAAACTGGGTATTAAATATTTAGGTCTATTTAATCATTCTGCCTGTGGATTTAAAGTAAAAAGAATAATGACGTGAACTTTTCCTGAACTGGCTCAACGCATGGCAACTTGTTCTCGACTGCCGCATGCCGTAGCGCAGCCAAACAACTTGTTGTATTCCTGTCCTGAGAAAGGTTGCCATCGCTCATTCGGAGGGGGGAAGGGCCGGCAACGCGCGAGAACTACCCTTGTGTTGCAAGCGTCCATCCATAGGCTAATATAACCGCTTACCACCAGGCGTGCCTATTAAAAAGAAAATATTGCAATAATAATTTAGATACATTTCTTAAATGTTAAACACGACACGCTATAGGTACCGTGTAGGTACCTATTACTCGTACGTACCTAGAAGCATCACCTACTTGCCTACAGAGCCCTACCCTCGAAGGCTTAACGATATTGTTAAAAAGTTTTAGTACAGCCGTGTTTCGTATAATGTACCCAGTATAAAGAAAAGCGCACAAGTTTTATAAGAGTACCGGCAACTTAAATGCAAATTTTTGCCATCGTACAGCGTCTGTGGGGGCTAAAAAGGATGCTAAAGCAATATTGCTAACGGGATTCATATTTTAGAATTCTCGGCAGATCCTACCTGATTTCAATATTAAAAAGTAAAATAGTCACTAACAATTATACGGGTGGTAACGACATGAAACCACGTAAAGTACATACTCATGTATACGATCTACTTTTACGATGGGACCAACTTAGAAATCGCAAAAAAAAACAGATTTTCGTACAAAAGGTACCTGATGACCGTGTGTGAGGAATGTCCCGGGATATTTATTTATTTATTTATTTTTTATTTATGTCTCCTGAGCAAAAATTTATGAAAAGCTGTAATTTTCTTTTGCGGTTTCTAAGTTGATAACATAGTAAAAGTTTATGGTATGCATGAGTTCTTTATGTGGTTTCATTTAATGTCGTATTGTCGTACCCCGTATACAATTCAATACATTAAAAGATTCGGAATTGATGAATTGTATAATATCTGCTGTGAATTCTATCTGCAATATTGCTTTAGCTTCCTTTTTAGGGGGCCTGGACTTATAACATATTGGTTGCGTGGCTTGAAACTTAACTAAGGCGGTAGTAGTATTCTTTATTTTGTGACTAAGGTAGGGAAAACATATTTGGACATAAATGATTTCAAACAAAGAGATTAAGTACATAATTTTACCAGTTTAATGAAATCTGGGTATACGTGTACAGATTGATCACTAGGTTTTCAAAGAATACATTAATAGCTGCGGTCCGGCCGAACCGTTGGTAAATTCTACTGTACTTAACGTTCGTATAAGTGCCTTAACAGGGCCTAAACAGAATAAATTACTTTTTGATTTTGATTTTGCTCGACTACTAAAACGACGTCATTATCATAGAGAAGACGCCACACATCACAACTATATTCCGTTCAAGTGAAGCCATCCGGCCACACTTATTGTTGTAGAATGATGAACGAAACACGTACAAGCGCCGTGAAAATTACGATTTTTGCGAGAAAAATACTCCTAAAAGCGTTCTGATAGCGCTACGTGTTTTTACTGTCTGCTTAGGCGACTAATTATTGTTTCAGCGCTATAGAGAACTTTATTTTACTGTAAAAAAATTGACATAACCTTTGATTATGATAGCTTCTCTATACGTAGTAATAATAACTCAATGGTCATTATCGAAAAGTGGAAAAGCGTATCAAACATTATTTCATTACAGCCTAAAAAGGAAGACGACGCGCGACGTTTTTAAAAAAGGCACCCGAATGAAATAAAACAGTAGCTGCAGGTAGTCAGTAGGTATAATGGGAGGCTATTGTGTAGTTTCCATATACGAGTAGGGGCCCGCGTGCCGTATCACGACGACGATTGCCGGCGGCGCCGCCCGACGACCGCGACGTCGGGCGGTGGCGCTACAGACGGCCGCTGAGCACACACTCGATACAACTTACATAATGCCAACAACCTACGCTTCCTTACGCGATCGAGGTTAAGGTCAACAATTTTTTAAGAATATTAATTTGACGACCGTTATTTTTTTTTTTGTTATCTAGTTATTGTATTGAGAGTATTGATATAGCTTCTATACTTGTATGTTCTCTTCTATGCGTTCGCGCATTCTTTACCGATTACGTTGAAACTTTGTACTAGTTCTTGGCTTTCGAAAGCAAAATTCAACCCCTATTAAAGGGGCTATTTTCATGACCGATCTGATTTTCATGTTTGGCAGAGTGTGTAGAGCAAATATAAGTAGTCGCATACTAGTATAGGTACTGTATACTACCTTGAAGTGTTTAAATATCGTTGTAGGATTTCATTCACGTACGCCCATCTATCGTTTCATTTCCTCTATTAAAGCTGTTCTTCCGTTAATCAAACCAACTTCCTTCGATCAGACTACGTTTCCTATCATTAACCGTCTAAGAGCGGCCTTATCTAGAATGTAGTATTATGTAAAAGAATGGAATTACCTGGTGGAGATTTCGAGAAGGCATATTTTCGAAACCGACAACTCTTACTATGGGACCAACACACGAATACTGAAAAATTTACTTTTCATACTAAAGATCAACAGTGTTCGATCATAATTATACTGATCGCATGTTTTTTTTTATAATTTAAAAGAAAGAAGATCTGAAATTACTCAACATTCAATCATTTATTGCATGCAAATGACGAAATAGACAAGCCGCGGGGGGATTGCTAGTATAGGTATAAATTTGTTATTTCGAACAGAAGCAAATAAATATTATAATTCCCAATTCGTATAATAGTCGGGCAAGTCTATCCACAGATAAATAGGGGAATCTAAACTGGAAGGACTTGAGAGACAGGCCATTATGGAGATTTATTATTTGGCTTGTAGGCGTCTGCCCAAATTGAACAGTAAATTTATTTCAGGTGTATAAGGTTCAATCAAATTTTGTATTCGCAATTGTTGAAAGTCTTCTATCTCCGTACAAGCGGATAAATCAAGTACTTAAAATATAAATATATTGCATTGGTCAGGATCTGTCGTGATGATTCTTACAAAATAGCATCGTGACTTCAAAGGTACAATAACCGGCATGAGTCGTGAGCACAAACTGACACCTGCTCCGTAGTTAATTTTTCGGTCTGTTTGGCGGAATAAAGAAGGGGGGAGCTGAGCTGCACTCGATTGGTTCGTCAGTCGATACTCATCGTCTATTGGATTCTCGCGTGTCATTTGACTACTGTAATTTAGTCGAAGGTGTACATGCGCGAGCTTGCCCCCACTACTGCCTATCTGTGCTCATGAATCGTGCCTTATACTGTAGTACATATCTAGATTATCTAGTGTACCTATGTACTAGTATTCCGCCTCGCAGTTTCACCCGCTACCCACTATTTTCCCCTGTAGGAGGCGTAGGATTTTGAAAAACCTTACTTTGTGTGTGCCTACGTTGTTTAAGGAACCAGTACATTTGTTTCCCAACTGTATGAATCGTAAAACTGTGCTTTTATATCTGACCTTCAGTAGCCTAGGTGAATAACCCTTAAGGTGTCCATAGACACCTTCTTTTTTCCAAGCGAGTCCCCGAACGTTTTATCACGACTTATTTGGTGTTACAAAGGCTAATTTTCCACTAAGATGACCACAATGCTTAGTTTTTTAATCACGTTGCTTTATTTAAACGAATAATAAGCAGGATACGTATTTTTAATCCTAGAAAAGCAAATTAATTTGTGAATGTTTGTATTGATTCTTACCGTCCAATCACGCCATAATGCCTCAATGTATATGGTTGAAATATGGCACATAATGCAGGAACTAGAACCTAAATAGAATAAACAGTATTGGTATTATAAATAGTATAGTGGAATATACATGGAGTATAGTTTTGATGGCAGAGATTGTACGTTGGATAACAGATAAAAAAACTTTATATAAGATACTGCTGTACCCCGCGGTTTCAACTGCGTTCCTGGGATAAAAATTATCTCCATACCTTTAGCGTCGTGCCAAATTTCGTCATAACTGGTTGAGTAGTTAGGGCGTGAAAGCATAACAAAAGCTAGAAAATTCTGTCTGCGATAGAAAAATAACGAATGAAAGCCTTATGATGCGAAATGAGGGCTTTATAACACGGCTTTACCATCAAATACGCAGATGGATAAAGCAATTGATAAATATTTCGAATATTTCTCAATAACTATCCACGAATTAAACATTTGTGAAATGGTTTATTTTGTTTACAATGTATTTCGTAAAAGGAAACTATGCATTTTGTTAATGAAATAGAAATGGGAGCAATTCCTTCAATATCTTTTATATTGCGATTCGAAGCATTAATTACAGAACCAGTACAATAGGCAAGTGATTTAGTTGTCAAATCTCAGTACATTTAAAGATGTTTGATGCATTGTTAGATTCTTTGCATCTCAAGTTTTTGCTTTTATGGTTTAACCCAGGTTTTAATAATTATTTCCGTCACTCCCAACGTCATAATAACGAAAAAAGATCCAAACATGCCATGTAATAAGACAGAGTTTTCTGTATATTGTGGGCACAGGTTTTTTACTGAGGAATAAACATTGTAAAATGATCCTTTCAGGTTATTGAATATTACTGTTAGACTTATTGCTATTTACGTATTCATTTCTCTCACTCCGCCTTCTCTCGTTTTATGAATAGAAATTAATAAGATTAAGTCCCTACCTCTGTGGATTGGCTATTTTGCAGGGTATTATATAAGCCTTCAAGAATATTAATTTCTATGCGATAAAATATGATAGCGAACTGTGCTAAATGAAAAATTAGTACCTGGGTGACCGCTTCGATCGTTTTTTTGGTAAATCATTATAGTATTTCTCACTAAAGAAGGAACGGGAAAAAATAATCATTGGACTCAAACCGGGGTCTTCTGGATTCAGAACCATAAGCCCACCAGAGCTATTAGAGCAGATAAGCTTGTAGACGGCAAAATTTACCTTCGTATTCTAATGATATTGTAGCAGTTTTTCAGTAACTGAAAACACGAATTAAACGACGTTTTATAAAAATCAAACCTAGCTAGATCGATTTATCGCCTCCGAAACCACCGTATACGAGATTAAAAAAAAATCGTTGTAGCCGTTTCCGTGTTTCAGAATATATTAAATAATACATATATACAAGAATAGCTCGTTTAAAGGTAGGTGGATAGATAGATAATTTCCAGCTGTTCCTACATTTTTGTCGAATCTTATCTTTCACCATTCATAAAAATACCGTTTTTGTACCAATTTACTAGTGTGTGTAACCACTTAGTACAATTTATGAGCGACTCAGTGCGCACGATTGTCGGTGGTTCCTGACTACTCTTACTATGCGTTTACTTACGCAATAGCATTATGTACGTCAAACTTACTGCACTGTGTAACTTATTAACTGTTAGACAAAGTTCATATCCGTAATAACGATTTAGAATGACATTTCGTAAGGACACTCATGAACTATAAAGATATTAAACGGCTATAGAGGTCACTGTAATGAATTTCATGGAATGAATAGTCTAGTACCTTCAAGGATGAAAGTTGCGAATGGTTCATGGTCCTAAATGGCAAGTCGAGAACACCCGGTTTTATAAGTTATTATCTCGTATACGGACTGGCGAAGCTAAGTTAGTAAACACCTTTACTCAAACTCGAAAGTCTGATAATTATCTATACAAATAAATGAAATGTATGTTTGTAATGAAAAGTAAGTTTTTTTCACTAAATGCATATAAAAATCTCAATCGGTCTTAATACAGTATAAAAAAGATACAACCCAAAATACGGGCCTCCTTGCTCTACCATCAGCCGTTGCAGAGCCTCAATATTATAATTCACACACATTTATAGTTTTTTTCAACTTAGACCAACTTGTCTTCAAAATTGATCGAGACCTCCGGAGACCAGCGGGCGGGGAGCTTTTTCCGCCAACGCGTCAACTTGGCTATCCAAAGAGGAAACGCTGCCAGCCTGTACCGTTAATCGGAAGCAGCGGCTGACTTGAGGAAATTGTCTACATATAGATTGTAATTTGTACTATTTGTTGTAAATAAATACTTAATAATAATTTTAAAAAAAAGTGAGCCATTTTTGCATGTCTAGTTTCGACAGTTTAATAAACATGGAGACGGATTTAAGCTTCATCTAACCGCTGTTGAATCTAAAATAGTTACGTTCAAGGTCAGTTAGTAAACCTGGAGGTGCTTTCGAGCTTCATCTAACCTCTCTTGAATCTAAAACAGTTAAGTTCAAGGTCAATCGCGACGCGACTGAGCTCGGAACACCATTTATATGTGCATACAAAGCGTCTATAGACCGTAAAGATGACAAATCGCTATTATATTACGTAATATTATATTCATAAGCTTTTTAGTTACATTTATCCTCAGACATATTGGAGTATCTCCTCAAATTAACATAATTGTGATATTAGCGAGCGCAAGCTCAAGAAAGACCTATTTTGTGGGAGCTACATTTAAACCTTTGACTTCATATTATTATTTATGTTCGTGGATGTAGGGAATTATTTCGCGAATTTACATTTAGGGTCAGTCACTCAAATCCTTCTAGTGTATGATATAAAACGTAATCTGTATCTTTATAGCTTCGTAAAAAAACTTACTTTCTTCTATTTGATCTTTAATAACGGTAGAAAGACGCAATTTATTTATAGCATGTTAGTACTCTTCTTTACTTTGTGGCATTTTGAAATTTTCATTTAATTGGGATATTTGGCACGTTGATTGTGGATTTTAACTTTAATGGCCTTTGTTAATATTAATGCTTCAGACTAATTTGTTATATTATGATTATGAACGATATTTTATTGGTTAGAAATGGAAAAGAATTGAACTGAACATGGTAGTTGAGGTCAAATATTCATCAAATGTTCATCTATTTTGATGTTATTGATATTGCCTTTGACGTTCAACACTTTTATTATGAATTTGGAATATGTATCGGAGGGAACAGCGTCGAAGTAAGAATATAAAGATATACCTTTCTCAATGTACAGTCTTTCCAACATAAAAATATTATTTTCAAATTGGACTTGTAGCACATAATAGATAAGTAGTATTTCCTGAAAACGTAAAAAGTCAGCTTTCATATCAATAGTCAGCTGTTTGATCAATTTCGGGAAACTGCAATTAATACGACTAGAATTCCATCCCATCTTTATTAATTATTTGTATATAATAATGGTATAAAAATATATCATCTTGTTTGTGAATTTATTTGAAATTCTCATAATTTGTTCACTTGTAACAATTTTAATGATCAGTTTGTATATCCTGTTTAATACCTACAGGAAAACTTTTCCAAAAGCTTTTCAAATTGGCGCCAGTTTCAATATGGAATTTTAATTGCTGGAGTTTAATTTATTTACCACTAGCTGTCGCCCGCAGCATCACCCACTTTATAAAATGTTTACTCTGAAAAGTCATTTACCTACGGTAATCGGTTCAAAGGCAGACAAAATAAATGCGTGCTTGTGATAAACAATAATAAAATTGTACAAATTATTAGCTTTTGAAACATCTCATCAATTTTATATATATTCAAAGATTTATAATTATGTGCATCACTAGCCGTCCCCCACAGCTTTACCCGCGTTATCGGCATAAAAAGCCTATAATACTCAGGGATAATGTATGATTAACTATTAATAATAATATTACCATCCTATTTGTTAGTAGTTCCAGAGATTAGCCCGGTTAAACAAGCAAACAAAAAAACTCTTTCGATTTATTAGTATAGATTATAAAATATATACCTACTAGAATCTGTAAATTAAATCACATAGTTTCTTTATAGCTAAGTTAGGTAAACATGGAGAACAAAAATAGCCATGAAAATAACTTTATTTAGTTTGCTTTGAACGAATATAAAAAAAACGGACAAGTGGGACTCGCGCATTGAAGGTTCTAACTGCAAATATAATGTTTGTATAATCGCAAAAAATACATAATGGCGGCCGAGAATGCCAAAATCTTCCTACCCCTTGTATTCAAACGTGTAAAACTCACACTAAAGAAAGGAAATCTATCTACATATACATATACAGGGTGTTAGCCAGTGACGGCAACTTCTGAATTACAGCGGGGCGATTACGTAACTAAACAATCATATTCGAATTGAAATCGGTTAAATATAGCGGTTTTCTGATAACTTTTTGACTTTCTGATAATTGCAAATACAAACAGAGGTTCATTCGAAATGGAACCATTTCCGATTTTGTAATATTTCTACCGATTCAGAGGTTATTTCAATCTGAATTTCATTGCAATAAAGTTACGTAATCCACGTACAGGTCTTAGAGAAAAACGCTGAAAGGAACCCCGAGCTGAATTTTGAAGAAAATAAAAATAAATGTGTATTTTCGTAAATAAGAAATTTAAAAAAATATCTTTTTCTGCTTCTACAAAACAATAAAACAAAAATACGAACAAAATTATGTATGAAAATCTTGGTCAAAGTTGCTAGAAGTTATCAAAATTGACCTCTAAGTAATTGTTTCTCAGAATGCTCAGAGTGCTTTTTTTACTATAATTCTTTATGGCTAAACATAGTGAGGTCCCTGCGAGATCTGCTCTACCTCGTCAAACTTTACGCAGGATAAAACCATGGTCAAGGAAAATATTATAATATAATATTTTGGATAACTTCTAGCAACTTGTGAGCAAGATTGTCGTACATAATTTTGTTAATATTCCTTTCTGTTACTATACAATTTAGGCTGCACGCAATCATGTACAACTAAGCATTAGGTAGTAAGTTCTAGTTCTCTAAAATAGTTTTAGTTTAATAGTTCTTGAAATACTTCTTCTTCTGTATTTAAGAGCTGTGCTCTTGTCGGTGTAGCTTCTTCCACTCTGCTCTATCATTAGCCACATTTTGCACCTCCTTATATGACCCGACGCCTATTTTTGCCTTCATTTGATCTGTGTAACTTATTCTTGGTCTTCCTATTCCTCGCTTTCCCTCTATCTTTCCTTGAATTCTTGAAATACTACGCGACTAGAAAAATTACGGGATCCAACAAATGTTTTCCTTTTACCTCAGAGTATATAAATACTACGTACAACTTTTACTATATTATATTTTATTTACAAAGCAATATATTTATTCTGAACATTTATTTTGTAGTGACGATGAAAAGCCGACTATTGTGGTCTCGTTAAAAGTTTCCTCAATCCGTTAATGATTATACGAGTTTTGTCATGTTTCAACCTCTGACCGTTATTTCGAACTTTTGTTTGAGTGTGAATTAGTAGAGGCGTTCTAAATCAATATATACAATTTTGGGATATTGCTGCTAGGAGCATAATATGCTTACACTGCACGCTGTTTGTCCGTCTCTTGGGATTTTAAAGACCGATAGGGTATCGAATTGCTATACAGATAATTATTTGAGATGGTCAGCAACCTCGGAAGTCAAAAAAGTCATAATTTTTTTATTCATATTTTCAACAGATACCTAGTTCTGTTGAAAATATTAATAAAAAAAATTAAGACTTTTTATAATTATTACAATAAATAATATTTATTATTAAAATTACGTCAAATAAATAGATACCTACTACAAAACAACACATACGAGTATCTCAGTCAGACAATGTGACATTCCTGATATTACATAATTTTACACAACGTATTTATGTAATGGTAAAACTGTGGTATTTCTATCCTCCTTTTCAAATTACATAAAATTTTCTAAAAAGCCTACACGAAGAAACCTATATAGGTACGGGCAAAATAAAATGGAATGATGGACACAGCCAACTAAATATATTAAAAACAAAATACATTGTAAAGTGCATAAGATATCAATCTGGGGCTTCGATAAGCTTTGCAACATTTTTGTGTAGTTTTTAAATTGGTTCTGTTTGTTTTTTTTAATTTTTGTTTTTTTTTGTAATTTCTACAGTCTTTAATGTAGGTAATGTTGTGTGTTGTCCAGAATAAATCTTTTTTCTTTCTTTCATAAGACTAAAATAAAGGAGCGTAGTCAGAGAGGCAATGGATTTATTATTTTCGACTTCCTTATTTTAATCATCACACGGTGCCCTCTACTTGTTGCTATTTATGAAACGCCTAATAATATATGTATTTTACACGATTTGGCAACGAATAACACAGGAAAGGAAGGAGTGGTGGTGGAAGTGAAGACAGGAAGGAGAGGAGGCCTTTGTCGAAACTCAAGCTAATGTCCTGAAATAAATAAAAAGCGGCCAAGTACGAGTCAGACTCGTACATGGAGGGTTCCGTACAATTATAATAATAATAATGTTACCTTACTCAAATTGACTGTGAAATGGATAGAAGGCGCAACAACAAAATAACACCAAAAGAATACGTTTCTTGTATGGACAGGGGGTCCATACAAGAAACGTATTCTTTTGGTGTTATTAAGTCTAAATTTTATTTCATTTTTATTATTTGTTGTTATAGCGGCAATAGAAATACATATCTGTGAAAATTTCAAGTGTCTACCTCTTACGGTTCATGAGATACAGCCCACTCACAGACAGACAGTCGGACCTACGGACGGACGGACAGCGGAGTCTTATGAATAGGGTCCCGTTTGACACCCTTTGAACCCTAAAAAAGCAAGTGATGCCAATACCAATACTTTATTTACGGTGTTCATGCATATGTATAAAATAAAGATTAATAATTCAATCTCATCTCACTAAAGTTTGGATGTTTGTACCTCAATCACGCTTCAATAACTCAACGAATTTTGGTGAAATTTGGCACACAAATAGAATATGTTCTGGATTAACACATTTGATACTTTTTATCCCGGGATAGCAATACATCTCTGGGGTACGCGGGTGGAACTGCGGGGTGCAACTAGTGAAATATAAATGTAAATGAATGATCAGCTATAAAGGCTTTATATCTATCTATCTAAATATGTATTTTATCATTTATCGTTGCATATTGCAAGTCGCAGTGTCTAACTGCTTGCTACTGCGTGCTTATTTAATTTCTGTGCGTGTGTCGCCGCGTCACGAACACGATCCAATGCGAATGCTTTCATACCTTAACTCTTGACTAAGCCATCTTCGATTCTTCATTATGTATATCCCTTTTGCGTATCCTTCATATTATTTAAATCAATTACCTAGTTTAATTACAAGTCAATGCATAGTTGCCTGTAAACATTGTTTTTCATAGGATTGGTCTTTGAAATCTCTCAAAACTTATCAAACGCTCTGCAAATCTTAAATTAATCAAAGAAGACATTGAGTTTGTTTAAACAAAACTCCCATCATATTTAACTTCGACGATTCTCTCAACATTCTCAAATCGTGTAGATGTAGATCACGTTTTAGTTGCAGCTTAAGTTACAAAATATAAATTAGAAAAGTTTTTGAGTGGAGCGTGTATAAAAATAATCCGCTTCAGTGCTACCATTTACTGAAACAGTTATAATGGCTCACGTTTTGAGCATAGTATTTATTTCACTTGGTTATTGGGTACGGTGATGAGATTTTTAGACAGAAAAGTGCACTACTTAAAATATTTTAGTAGACATGCGGAGAGAGGGTTATTTTGTCCGTGTAGTTTCGTCATGTCCGCCTTTTTTATCTGGTCTAGCAACTGATTTCTACCTATAGAGTTATTTGTCTAGTTTGTTATGGATATAGATTCATACATTTAGGCAATTTACAAAGAAAGAAAGAGAAGAAAAACAACAAAAGCATACAAAATCCTCACGTACACGTACTTACCACACAAGAAATGCAGGGAAGCTGGTTTCTATACCGCGGTTACTCGCGAAGTCATGCATGATGAATCATGTGATGGGTCTCAATCTTTGGCCGGTTCGTATAATCGCAGCGCCTACCATATTTTTTTTTATTTATTAAGAGATTGAAACGCAGACATAGATGGAGCATGCATTCTATAGTTTCGACGAATTTCTAACGATGACTAACGGTTTATTAGTCATCGTTAAAAATTCGTCGGAACTTCAAACTACAACATAAACTGTCCCTGCAGTTTTTTTCACCAATTTCATAACAGTACCTATTAGAGTTACTACATCGTTTTATATTTTTTACTAAGCCATTTTGGAGCCGCTTTTATAATTTCTTTCTTCATTCAGAGTATGTACGTTTATATATTTGCTTAACATTTGCATTATCATGCATTGTTTAGAATGTATCGTCCTTCTCTCTTTTCTTTTGGCCTAGTCGTACCTACGACGATCTTGCCTATAAGCGAAGCTTCTTCATTGTTTCTTCATCCGGTTAGATCAACGCCTAGCATATCTCGGATGGCAAAGATTAGGTATTCGGTTTTCAATTTCTGTTTCTGTTTCCACTTGGTATTCTTCTAGGCCAATTCCTTTGAGCTATGGTCTGTTTTTTTTTCATATTTTCTGTCATTGTTCATATTTATTATCGTTAGCCTTTTTTTGTAGCTTATTTTCTAGTTGTTCTAATTTTTTTATGTTTTCAATCCTATTATGTATGTTTTCTTTTTGTTTTATTTGATTTTGATTCATATATTTTACCGCGCTAGAACCGCGCTAGAAAGTCATCAACATTTTTTTTCTGTTCTAACCTACTCATAATATGTCGAGTCTATGTTATAATATCGATAATGTGAAATATCGCTACATGTATGCAACTCAGCAGTTCTCTTCGCAATATTTGTATTTACTCCCAGTACAATACATTTTGTCTTGAGGCGATGTTTTAACATATTATGTACATTACGTACATGTTAACATCGCACATATTACTGCGGTAACAACATCGGTTAGCGGCAGCTTATGACATCACGCACAATTTAATGAATGAACTGTAAGTTCGCCGTTGCAATCGTCTTAAAATGAATTTACCTGTAATTTATTTAATCACTGGAATGTTTTTAGTGGCGTCTGCGTTTTGGTCTAGCTCGAAACTTTCTACTCATCGTCTAACACTTTAACCAAACTTTAACTTTACTTGATTTCCTTTTTTGAGCGGTGCCGGTGACACGATTACAACGGGAACCGTTGTACCGGTGACACGATTACAACGGTTCCCTATAGCGATCAATTAATGCAATTATTAGTGTTTGCTTCTTATTTTTATTTTTTTATGTCAGCATCTTAAGATAAGTAGTCCGCGAAGCCTAAGGATATTTGTAATACAAAGGGGATCCTACCAATTATTTGCCGACCTGAAAGAGTTCTTTTTACGTCCTTTTTAAACCTAGTCTTATTCAGTCACTACCAACATTTTCCTGAGTCCAAAATGCATACATTTTAGTCAGTATTCTTTCAGTTTATTTCAGATGTCGTCACCTAAGCATCACCTAGGTATTGTGAGAGGACGGACCGTAATATACCTACCTACTGCAGTTTTTGAACGGACCTGTTTCGATTTCTACATAGATTAGTTGTAAAGAAAAACGCAATCGTTACATACGTTAGCAAATGTAAAAATACGAATATCATCATCTGTGGAACCATAATACAAACAAACATAAGCACACATGACAGGATTATAAAAGAAGTACGCATACACTTAAGAATCGCGAACAGCATACCTACATATTTTTTTATAAATTAATTATGATTGTTTGTCTTCTAACTAATTAATTAAAGTAAATCACGTAGAACATACAGATTTAATAACCAATACTTGGCAATGTACACAAGCTCATCATAATATTTATATACTATTAATCGTTAACAAACCAAAGGAAACCAATTAATATTCCCGGTCCATTATTAAGAAGGTTGTAGTAACTTCTCAATCGACGTTCTCGTCTAGTTAGTTCGGCACTTCGGCACCAGTTAATAACTTTATATAAGTACTCCTTTACACCGTCTCGCGTCTATTTAACGTAACATGTTAGATTCGATTCGATTCTAAATGATAGATCTATACCTATCAAGATTTACCTTTTTTTACCTTTCATTAGCGAAATACCTGCCTCGTTGAAAATTGTTTATTTGCGTATTTTAATCTTTTTAAGGAATGAGAAACTGGCGTCTATTAAAAGAAATCGTGAATACAGACCCTTTCTCAGAAAGTGAATAAATGCAAATGTTAATTACAAAAAAAAACGAAGGATTATTCAGACCATTTTCCTTTTAGGATTAAGATACCATTACTGTAAAGCATTATATTTCCATCCTTTATACATTCCTAATAAAAAAAAACATACAAATATGATCACTAAAAACAACTAGAAATAATAGACAACTGGTGATGTGGGACCCTAACGCGACGATCACTAAACATACCTAATTGATTTTGATCCATAGCACCCGCATCTCATCGGCTGGCGCGGCCAGAGGCGAGAACCAATAAAAAACCACCGTAACCCGCAAAAATAATAATTAATCAACACTTTACAATTCGTTACTCTTTGCTGATTATTACTCAATAATTCAGTATCTACTTACTCAATGTGGTGTCAAAGGAAGATACCGACAGAGCTACGTGATTCCCTGTCCAACGGGCGCTAGATTATAAAGAATATAGTATAAGTTTACTGTCTACTTATAGATATTCTTTTTCAAATAAGATCGAATAGTAATTAAGTAACAGCAGTAACAATAAATTAATTTAATTATTTACATTTATTATTATATTTTTTTTTTTTTTTTTTACTGTGTATAGGTCTGTGTTTGACCACAATCTCACTATGGTAAGTGATGATGTGGTCGAAGGTGGTAAGCACACAAAGCCTAGAAGGAACTGGCTCTCAAGTGCAGCTGAAGGAACACACCGATAGGTGCTTGGCGACAGATTTTCAACTTGAGGGTGGTAGCCAGCCAGACGGGTACTATAAAGTACCCTACCACCGTGCTATGGTTTCCTCACGATGTTTTCCTTCACCGAAAGCTCAAGCTCATTGTAGGATTCGAACCCGGGACCTTCGTCTCGGTATCCGACGTCACTACCACTGAGCTATCATCGCCTTAAAATTAACATTAATTTAACATGAGTTCATAAATAAATCTAACACTGGCTGGCCTTCTAAGCTTCTGTTTCATCAGAGAAAGATAAATAGTAGTACTGTAATAAAATTATATGTTTAATCTCGTAGAATATACAATCTCACAGGCGTTTGACCTAATATATAAAACCAACTATTATTATACCTATAAATTATAAATTATAAAAATTTGTACGTGAACATTGAGCTATTATTACTACTTAGGTATAGAAAAGAGTTTTTAGAGTCAACTAAATTTCTCTTTAGTGCTGAAACAATAATTAGTCATCTAAGCAGACAGTAGAAACACGTAGCGCTATCAGAACGCTTTTAGGAGTACTTTTCTCACAAACACCGTGATTTTCACGGCGCTTTAGCGTTTCGTTCATCGTTCTGCTACAACAAGTGTGGCCGGATGGGCTCACATGAATGGAACATAGTTGTGATGTGAGGCTTCTTCTCTATACATAGTAATAATAGCTCAATGTACGTCAAGATAAATCTTTAGATCCTTTTTATGTGTGCACGGAGGAGTGTGAAACGTCATACAAAGAACAAGTTTCAGGTGTTCTACGATCAGCGGTTTAGGCCGTGCGTTGATCCGTCAGTCAGTCATTCAGGGCAAAGCATTTTATATGTATAGACGATTTCACAATTGCCAAAGCTTGCATGATAATAATCATTGTTTTCAAGATTACAACAAAGCTGATTCACGAGCATACCTTACGTGCAGTCTACTTTATGATTGCTAACTAACTATTGAATGCTAATCTGAACATAGGTAATATACATATAGCTTCGTCAGTTAGATACGTATATTAATCCAACTATGTTTGCCCTGATGCTCGAGCCTGCTAACCACAAACATGTTTACATAGGTCAATAGAACAAAAACTAACTACCAACAGATCTAGGCACAGTGATGTAGATGCGGTCTGATTGTTTAATTTATTTGTGGAAATATTTTTGTACTTAGTTGCTAAAGTAGATTCAAATTGGAAGTACAATTAAGTTGGAATCGATGGATGGTGCACTTTGATTGTTCGACCAATTAATGTGACGTATCGTATAGGTTGTGTGAGGTTGAGGTATGGGGACTCGACGAGTGGCAGAATTGGAATAGATGTGTTGTGTTCCCGGTCTTGTGATAATATTGTTGGCTCGCTGAAGCCTCGTCCACATTGTGGAGACCCATTCAAGTATGTGAGTTATGTGGGTAACTAGGTATACTATCTTGACGAAAACCGTGAGGCAAGTACGAGCAATGGAGTATACCTAAGACTTCGAACATTTCACTCATCAATTAAATTTATTAACAACAAATGTGTACAAAATACAATCTATATTTACAAAATATAGTCTATATATAGAAAATTTCCTCAAGCCTGCCGCTGCTTCCGATTAACGGCAAGGTTCCCAGAAGGCTGGCAGCGTTTCCTCTTTGGATAGCCAAGCTGACGCGTTGGCGGAAAAAGCTCCCCGCCCGCTGGTCTCCGGAGGTCTCGATCAATTTTGAAGACAAGGTGCGAGCAAAACGGCGAGCTTCTGACCCCCATGGTCCCAAGGTCTCGACCGCAAAAGGCATAAAAATATAATTGGGTCCAATCGATGCATATTTTTTGAATTTTGAATTTTCCGCACTGGCCGCCGCTGCCCCTGCAGCTTTACAAGTCGCCGGTAAGTGAGATGGCGCGAGTGTATCGACACATGTGGCATCCCACACCAGCGACTTGCCGACACTCCAAGGGTTCAAAGACATTGATTTAGGTACTTGAAATTAATCGAGGTTTATTCCAAATAGAGATTCAGCACGAAAAACCGAAGTTAAGTTTCGTAAATATCACATGTAAGTTTCTCCCTTAAAAAATCAACTGTCATAGCTTAGAATATTTTCGCTACGCTAAAGTTATAGTATACGTTGTACGTAGTATTTATATACTCTGAGGTATACGTAACATTAATTAATATTTCTGTTTACATGCTCTATCAATTTATATTCTGTATTTATACTCTAGCTAGTCTAATCAATTAATATTAAAAAGTCGTTCTTGCAATATTGTTCAGAAGCGATGGTAAACTTTTGATTGCTTGGAGATATTTTTCCGATACTAAGATATTACGCATTGGTTGAAATTATGTTAAATGATATTTATCAATGTTTGTTGAACTGTTTTATAAACTAAAGAATAATGACAGGATTTTTAAAAAAATAAAAAGAGTTATAGGAGATTTTAATTAACATTTAATGTATTTAGGCGTACATAAAAAAAAAAAAAAATTGTGAGAAATAACTTGAGGCACTTACAATATTTTCACAACCTCCGAATAAAAACATGACATTCCATTTAAATATTATACGACTTTTGGAACGCGACCAAAAACTGTTATTTTTAAAGTGCAATATTTTATATACGTATGCGGGATTTGTAAAATATTTTATGTTTTTAACCTTTTACTGGAGATCTTATACCAACATTGGAGAATTCAAATACCTATGAAAAAATATTTTTTCTACAAATCTTTGCATCTTGCCATGATTCTTTTCCTAAGCAAATAATCCAAATTGTGAGAAATAACTTGAGGCACTTACAATATTTTCACAACCTCCGAATAAAAACATGACATTCCATTTAAATATTATACGACTTTTGGAACGCGACCAAAAACTGTTATTTTTAAAGTGCAATATTTTATATACGTATGCGGGATTTGTAAAATATTTTATGTTTTTAACCTTTTACTGGAGATCTTATACCAACATTGGAAGAATTCAAATACCTATGAAAAAAAATTTTTTCTACAAATCTTTGCATCTTGCCATGATTCTTTTCCTAAGCAAATAATCCAAATTAATTATGAAAATACAAAATATATTCTATCGGAAATTTGGAATAAACGTCTTTTTAACTGACTTAAAAAAGAAGGAAGTTGCTGTCAAAACTAAACCGATTACAATGAACCTTTTTTATTTATAAAAGTGTATGATTATGTAGTCCCATTTAATTTAGATTATGATCTGACATTAGACTTTGAGGATACTGGGCAGGAGTGGCATTGCGCCGAAAATAATTTACAAAAATTATCCTTGGTCCTATATCCTTTTTAGAGAGAGGTAGAGCGTAGCGTTTATTCGCTCAAAGAGCAGCTCGACTGGGGAAGTACCTCCACCTTACAGAATACCGCAGCCAAATAACTTTATGTTGTGTAAAGTTGTGTTCCTGCGCGTGTGTAAGGTCGCCAGAGCTCATAGGGGAGGGGAGAAAGGTCGGTAACGCGTGAGCGATGCTTCGTGTGTTGCAATCGTCCATATGGCTACTGTAACCGCTTACCATCAGGCGGGCCGTATGCTTGTTTACCGACTTAGTAGTATAAAAAAAATCCTTTATAAAACAAGACGCAGGTGTTTGATAGACTATTGCAAAAGCCAAATTGTACGGTACCCCAATATTTGACTGTGTATTACTGCGTAGTACTATTGAACATGCTGTAGTATTAAATTTAATAATTAAATATCCTGGGGCACTTTTAACACATGGTTCACTGATCCCAAACTAACTAACTAACTAACTGATATACTACATATCTTAATTTATGAATTAAGGATCCTGGATAAAGTTCCTATTTACTAATATTTTTTTTTACGAAATTGTATTTTTGTTGCAGGTACTATATGTAAATCAAAGGTGACCGAATTCTTCTAATGGTGGTGTAAGACTGAGCCCCGATGTTCAGAAGGGGATATAAAGCTCGTTACATCCGCGTGGTCCTGAAGGCCAGGGCCTGGAAGCGAGTGCCCATGAAGTTGCTAAAGTGGGGTAAAAAGATGCCATCTACCAAGCAGTATAATTTGGTCCCAAATGATGAGTATGATACGAAGATTCCACTCTACTCTGATGAGGCGTTCCATTATGGGATCACCTTTCAAGCTAAGGTAAGTGAACTACCGTAACTACTAGTAAATTGCAATATCGGTTTTTAAAATAGGGACCATAAATATCTAAAATCCTTGAAAAATTACGTAAGGTACACAGTTGAACTGAACAACAATGTTGTCGGGGCTTTAAGCTGTTCTTCGTATCTTTGATAATTTCATGTAAGTATATATGTACCTATTACTTCAAAATATTAATATAAGTATTTGTTAAGAAAGTTTTGCCGTAACTCAAAGGGTTAAGATAGCTGCCCTTACTGACCCTTCTCAAATTTTCCCCTATATGGGTCATCAACGTTACATGAAATTGTAGGATTAGATTAATTTTGGACTTTACCATTTTACCGCATACCACGCTATTGGACCGAAATGTGGGTGTAGCGTGGGCAGTGCCGAAATATATTTATATCTTCGCAGATAATTCATTATGCCCATTAGTTAGGTACGGTATGTCATTTTATTTTCCAATTACCGGTTTATAAAATCAGCAGATTAATAATACAGTATTTACTAGTTGTATCACGATTCTCTTCATGATACATTAAGCTCATCATATTGAATTTCGGGTGATTGACATCAAATTTGAGTGCGATCATTGAATATAATCACAATCGAAAAGCTATGGGGAACTATAGTTAAATGGACGTGCAATCAGCCGCCGACCGCCGCGCCGTCACTATGAATGAAATTGGTTTGAATTGCATTATTTTGGCATTTAATTCTGATTTGGGTTGGGATTTACACGAAATAATTATTTTTTTTTATATTTTGGAATTTCATATGTACTGAGTTTGAGGACGAATGAAATTAGTTATTTTTATTTCAAACAAAGACATCCCAAGATACTCATTTAAAAAAAAGAGTATGTACATTGAACAATAAAATAATACTGGTCTTGCTTCTATTATATTATATTTTTTAATATTTCTCTTCCCAGGCTTTTCATTGTCCTGTGTAGATATTATGTTGTAGTCAACATGAAATAAGTATAATACTGAATCAGAGTTGTTCTTTGTAGTTCTTATTTTTTAAGAAATTAGTCTGAGAGATTATTTTCCCGGAAAGTGATTTCTAGTACAATCGTATCGAGATATAGAATGAAAATGGTTCTAGAGGAATATATTTCATTAATGTTTATAATATGATGGAATAACCATTTTGAATTTTTGCCGGTTTTTTTTACTTAACTTTTACACTCTTATGCTATCGGATATTATTTTCTGATTCGCGTTTGTGACCTATGGTGGACCTAAAATGCAGATGCGAAAATATACCTAATGTTTTCCTCTCGTTTACTGTTCGCATGTGAAATGAAAAAAAAATTTGCTGTCCTAAAAACAATACAAAATATTGTAATTTTGGAGAAAAATAATAAACATTTAGGAATACGAAGGTAACTTCAGTAAGTTTGCCCTAGCCTTTCTATGACTTAAAATGAATAAATGACTTTTAATGATAATAAGGCTGTATATGATGATTTGTGCTGTAATGATGATACCTTAAAAATCTCCTTTCAATCACAATTTCAAGGCAATACCCAACATTTATTTGCATTATTTGACCTAAACAGAGTACCAACCATCAAATAAAGCCTACCTAAATAAAAGCTTGAATAAAGCATCAATGAATGAGGTCAATAAATCTACACATTTATAATACCTATTTGTTCCGTAGCTATCGTATAGCTACAGAAAATATATTGATCATTGAATTATTACGCTTCAATGATATTGATACTGTTATAAATTGATATTACAGATGATGCAGTATACGCTTTTTTTTTTAACTTACAAGTAGGTACGTCAATATTAAGCGATATAAAGGAGTAATACGGAATATGTGCTAAGTACAATCTATATTTACAAAATATAATCTATATATAGAAAATTTCCTCAAGCCTGCCGCTGCTTCCGATTAACGGCAAGGTTCCCAGAAGGCTGGCAGCGTTTCCTCTTTGGATAGCCAAGCTGACGCGTTGGCGGAAAAAGCTCCCCGCCCGCTGGTCTCCGGAGGTCTCGATCAATTTTGAAGACAAGGTGCGAGCAAAACGGCGAGCTTATGACCCCCATGGTCCTAAGGTCTCGACCGCAAAAGGCATAAAAATATAATTGGGTCCAATCGATGCATATTTTTTGAATTTTGAATTTTGTGTTGTTATATTCAAATACAAGGTACCTATTTCCTTAATTAACCTACAATCGTAAGTAAACGAAAAGTCGCGCCACTACGAGCGAAGCAATTCTAAATTCAATTAGTAATGTTTCCACTCCGTTGAATCGCGTAATTTTGTATAACACTTACCTAATAACTCGGTAATTGCTACAATACATTTTGCACAGATCGTACGCCTGGTCAATTTTAAATTAATTAGAATATGCCACATTGAAATGGATATTGGAGCACGGGATAAATGAAAATGTAACTATACGAGTTTTTTGTAAAATACATTTTTTTTTGGAATTTAAAAGAATGGAAAAACATGTGAATAGCATCCATCAAAAAAAGTTGATGATCACTAGCAAAAGCTGATATAATTTAAAAATTATTTAGAAACTTTATCGAGAAAAAGTGTTTACGTTATACTGTTTGAAATTAAAAAATAAAACTTAATATAATTATTTAATAACAATAATTGAGAAACTCAATTTTATATTTATTATATATTTTATAAATTTTATTTTTATTATAAATTTGATAGTAATAAAAAGATCGTTTAACCAAACTTATTTAACAATTTATTTACCTATAGGTTTTTATATTTATAGAAGGTTTTTATTTAATACAATAGGTATACCTCCTCCACTGCCTCGCACACATGCGGAGGTCCTTCTGAGCATGCTGAAGATCAAGTTATACAGCATTTCTTGCGAAAACCTGTCCCATTCTTGAATAAGCTTCCCTGATAGGGATAGGGGAGGAGGAGTTAAGTATATTGTATTAAATAAAAACCTTCTATTAATCAATTGTTGAAAACCTATGTTTGGTCAAACGATATTTTTCTTACCATAAAATTTCTGACTGAATTACTCAAGTTTTGTTATTGAAAAAAAAAAACTTAATTTCAAATGATGTAGGTATTTCTATTTAAAAAAAGATACATCGTAAACACTTTTTCTCGATAAAGTTAAATTTTAAAAATATACCAGCTTTTGCTAATGATCAGAAACTTTGTTTGTTGTGTGTAGACGATACATAAACGAATAGTCCTTGAAGTTAACTTGATTTGATTTGACTTGATGTGACTTGATAGGACTTGGTGGGAATTGGTGGGACGTGGTGGGACGTGGTGGGATGTGGTTGGACTTCGTGGCACATGGTGGGAATTCGTGGGACTTGTGTTTATTTATTAATAATATTTAATTATTATTAATTATAAGTACACTTATCAGGGTGATATTATCGCGATGGCAACAAAACCCTTTAATAAATAAAAAAAAAAGTACTAAATACTTATTTGTTTGCCATCAAACAAATTATCCCGGCTCTTACAAATATGAATTCTCTTCTCTCTTTCGGCTGTCATTATTGAAGATTATGGAAAATATGCACAAATACTTACATAGAATTTATAAGCACCAGTACCAGCATTATTATTTTATTTTAAAATTTCGCAGCACGCCCTAATGCAAAAGCCTAAGCCCACGCAAGTCACCCAACAGAAGGCTTACATGCATTGAGGGCTTTGAAACTCATAATAGGTACTTCTGTGAATAAAGTGTATTCTTCTGATTTTATAAATTTTTAACAAGTGGTATTGGACATAAATATTTATTTTATGTGTCATGCACACGTGTACCTAAAAGCTCTAAATAATATTTGCTAAGAATAGAAGACATCATAAGAAGTAAATATCGAATAGGTATTAATGTGATGTTACTTGAAAACGGAATTGAATCAATCTGAAAAATATGCTTGTAGTCCAGAGTATATACTGGGTGGATATTTTGAAATCACTGAGCAACTTTTAGTAAGAGACCAGTTCTCAAAGAATACGAAAATATACACTACAGTACCATTAAGTAATTAAGTTATCTTATGAAACATTTAAGGAATCTTATAAGTTAGTACACCCATCTTATTTTGCCGAACGAAAACACATCAAAGGGATTCAGTTAAAGCAGATTTAACGGGCTTTGGAAAAAAATACAAAGATAAATACAAGATGACGAAAGCAGATGACCAGAGCTTATTGCTTTGGTTATCTGAATTACTAACATTTATATAAAAGCCAAGGAACAGCCCCTAAATCAAATATCATTCTAAGTCTGTATAATATCATCCTAAAATTCATTTTAGGAATATTAAACCCAGACTTGTATGTAGTCGTTTCAACCTTTGACGGTTGGAAACTATTTATAACGCTCCATGACACATTACCGAAAGGAAGAAAGGTGAAAAAGGTAAATAAATTCATTCATTCACGTCCGTTTTCACAAGTTCTACCTTTATGGAAAGTTATTTATGCAGGAAAGTAACCTATCTGCACCCGAGCGGCCGAAGCGGCTTCCTAAGCCAGGATTATGTTGGCTTATTCCCTTGCTTCACTATATCTTCTTTACTTGACAAAAGGGTATCTAACGAATCTCCCAGAGGGCATAAGCAATTTTGCGTTAAAAATCTCGTCAAATTTAATATAAAGGATCTGAAGCCGCCCACTCCGCGTCTACCTGTCTGGTGTTCAAGTTGCTCGCCATCAAGATAATAAAAATGTATTATATGTGGAACTTTGATAAAAATTAAAATTGTTCTTTTAAAAAGAGGTTCGCGGGTCCATGGAGAGGCTCCATTCAAGCCGGGGTAGAGTATGTACCTACGGGTATCTACACAATAACGCGGTTACAAAGAGCCTATTCATAGAATTGTGCCTACACCAATGCTTTCGTTCTGTTCATATTAGAGCTTTCACCGTTCCAGGCTTAGCTTAGTAGCTTATGAATATTTTACGAGGTACTACAATAGCTGCAAATACCTTCTTGCAGCTATTTAAACTTATAAGGATTCGTACCAAAATTAACCGAAATGAAATGAGCAATTTTAATTTTTTTCTTTTGAAGCCAATATTTCTAATTTCAATACGAAATTCCATAGTAACATTCAGGAAGAGAAAATATTTAGGTACTGAAAACACCTCTTTTGATTGAAATTTCGTGCTTGTGCAAAATTCAATGACCTGGCATTATTATAATAAAAATAATACCTATAGTTAAAGCAATGACGTGTAGTTGCAGTATCCTAGAGGCAGCCGAATGGCTCGCGGTATTTGAGCTCCCGAAGTGTTGTAGAACCGCCCTGTGCAAACTTCACCAGGGGCGGAAATAGGGGACGGTGTGGATAAAAATGATATTTTTGCGGGCAGCCGATTGATGATGACGATTGATGATTTTGTCTGAAAGTGTGTACGCTGTTTATGTAATGTTATTTTAATGCCATCCATCCTGGTGCGAGCGGCAAATTGTAATCGAACGAAGAAAGACCTATGTTCTAACACTACTCAATTCTATACATTTTGTCCGCCAGAAAATATGTCTGGTGGCACTGAGATCTCCTAGGTACTATTGGGAAGAATGCACATAAAATCATTGAAATCGGATGGCATTTGTTTTTTGAGTCTTGTATGACCTGAAAAACCATATGCACAAATGCCATCCCTCTCCAATGAAATTTCATCCCACTGTGGCCACCCCTAACCTAACAAATCATCCATAGCGCATTATGAATAAATCAGAAAGAATACAATGCAAAATCATGCGTCATGGCTTCAATTATAATTCGACCACGACGTTGTACGTTGTTGTAATTAAGAAATGCCACAACGGATTGTAATGTTAGCTGATGCAACCACGACAGTGTCGCGCCTGTGTTCATCAAATACAGAGGACGGAATTGGCAGCCTGTCTGCGAGGGTATTGTTTTACACTCCCACCAGCTACCTATGTACGTATTTAGGCTGGAAGATCTTAACAGTTTCCCCTAAATTTGGGAATTAGTAAAGTTAGGGACTTTTAGGGATATTTGTTATAAAGGGCAAATAATAAAAAAAAAATGAATCGATTATGTAGTGATTTTTCGAATTTTGGTGTGAAAATCATGAATTCGTTTGGTTAAAAAAGTAGCCTCCATTCTGAACTTTTACTTACTGAACAGTTTTCTCTCAAAATAGGTCTTATCTTTGAGGCCTTAGGGTAAAACCTGTGGGTAAAACATTTAAAAATTACCCCCTATTTTAAATTCTTACTTATTTTACTGATACCAAGTGGATCAAAGCACGATCGATATCATGTTATCATGTACCATGACTAATTAGTGTAGGTAGGTAATGTATAACCAAGCTTTACAATTATTACTAAAAGGGATCAGGCGTGACATAAATGTATGCTATCAACATTGATTGTTGGGTGTAAAACCCGGTACGTCCCAGTGACGGATGTAGCAATTTGTCCAACGCGACACCGACACACCGGCTCATAGATACCTTATGTACGAATATTCGTACATGGTTACTTGGGGATGCATATATATAATATATATTTATACTTCGATAGCCAAGTAACCATAAAAACATTATCGGAGAACGATTTTGCTCCGATATAGGTATTTGGACCAGTGCGCTAACTTGTTTCATTTCAGTTTTCCCGCTAGACTAGTAACTGCTGACTCGAATTAAATTCCTTCTGCTGCAGCATCGTTTTTATCGTATAGATTACAAATAAAAAGTATAGTATATTGTGGTGTAGAACAAACCCTACACGTATTTCCATATTGCGAATAACTTTTCGAAAATTTGACTGATATGCATAGGAATTTGTAAAATAGCCTAGCCCGGTGACAGCTTTATTTCTATATATATGTTAAAATTAGTAAAATGCCAAAACAAAAGTTGTTATAAAAAACATAATATTAATAAATATATTTCTCTTTCGGTTAAAAACGGAAGAAGTCCTCTTCTCCTGAATTAAAACACTTTGTAAATCATCCGATAGTTAATACAAGTCTGAAAATAGTTAAAATAGAAAAAACAAGCCGGCCAAGTGCGAGTCGTACTGACTGACGGACAGCGGAGGCTAGGGTCCCGTTGGCACCCTTTGGATAAAAACCCTAAAAATACAATCAATATACCTATAGAAATCGGTTCATAACCTTTTGACTTTGTGTTCTTTTAATCTTATTTCGGAAAGAGTTTATTTTCGATTAGATATTTAGGTAGATATAATTTATTCAAAAAAATCTAACAATGTTTCGTGATTGAACGAAAGTCGTGGAGATATATTTTCCGTGGTCGGCCACGGTTGCTTGGTGGAACTACTTGGCGATAGTTTTTCTCTTAATAAGAATAAGAATAATTTATTTAGACACACGTAATACAAGAAATGATATAGTATATAACAAGTAAATAATTAAAATTAAGGTGTGTCGTAAAAAGGTAATCGCTCAGCATGAAGTTGCGACGACAAGCGCCACAACGCTGGTTTTCAGCGAAACCTTCCGACGATGGACATACATGGTATTAACACAAATAATATAGACAGACAGTTTAGACTCTTTGTTGTCATATTTCCTGTACTTTTATATTAGATGACGAGGAAACTTTCTACCCATCATATTTCTCATTTATTTCCTTAATCTGCATTTTTATATGAATTTTGTTTAGGTCGTTGTAGATTGTAGATATAACTTTAGTATCTACTAAACTATAAAGTGGGCGAGAACTTAAAGGTCCGTTTTTACAGCACATGTACAAATGTATACCAATGTACTTTTGGATGTACGGACCTTCTCTACGATACTACGTTCTTATCATGGATTTCGATGGACTTTGTTGTTGCACTCTAATAAAAATCTCCAGATGCTTCGAACAAAGGGAACCTTGGTTCATAGCGTAACTGGTGTTTATTGAATTTTGCAAGAATTTAAAACCAGCGCGTGACATAGTTCGATTGAGAAAGATATTTCAGATATTTCTTCATTAATTCCGGTATTTGAGATTCTGCGAAGCGCGGCGCTTAGTAGTTGGGTATCATGTGATAAAGGATAGTGTTGAGGCGGTGACGCTAGTCCATCGCGGACAGTCGATACAACTCCTGTGACCACTAGAGCGTGAACCATTCACCCCAGCGACGGAAGCGTGCACACCATTATCTAGCACACACAACATATGTTTCGACAATGTATCTATAGTACGGATTACACATGGCTTTCGCTTCAGAGCGCCTTTCGAGTTCCAAGAGCTCTAATTAGGTATGTGCCAGCCAGGGATGATACGTGCCATGTGTATTTTCCAAATCCATCTTAGACTATTAATTTAAAGAATAAATAAAAACAAGCATCCAAAATTAGATATAATCTTATGATTATGATATCAGTATACGCTATTGTATGTAAACAGCCTTTGTATCCTAGTGGTTTGCTTGCAGACGCTAAGTAACTGATCCCAAGAAACTGAATAATTTCGCAGAGCTAGAGGTGCAAAGTGGTGCGCGTTTCGCTTCACATTTTTGTGATACTTCATTTAAACTCAAAAGCAAGTAGACCTTATGAAATTAGTAAGTGTACTTGATTGTTTGCATTACTTACTGATGTCTCTAAATAATTGAATATGGGTAAGTTATATGATGACATGAGCCAAAAGATATTTATCCTGATGATGATGATGATAAAGCAATTTTCTATACGTACGATTTATATAGAGGAATTCAATGCCTCGGGCATGTCTGAATAATTTCATATTAACGAATTTTGACTTTCGAATTATGTTATTAACCAAATTTGAATTTGGAAGTTTTCCTAATCTACGCACTGTTACAATAATCATTCGCTGAAATATCTGCAAGTGCGCTACCTATATTATTTCTCCTTTGAATTAATTAATACATTTCTGAGGTTGTTCGCTACAGATTGCTGGAGGGATTACGTCTACAAATTCTTAATGAAGCCGTTGATTGAAATGTATAATTTTTTGGATTTCCTTAAAATTGCTTTATGTATTTTCATTCTTAATTACTTATTTTTATTTAAAGGGACTGTATCAGGGTGGCCATAAATATATTTTTCTAATTACAGCGATATTTACTTGATAATAACATCCATAAGATCTAGTGTTGTACCTTTGTAAATCATTAGGTATTGCTGACTATTTCACAATTACATCAGAAATACGTAAGTCGTGATTCAAGCAACGATCATTCTCAGTTTGTTGAGTGTGGCATGTTTTGTATTGTTCCCATTAATCGATTTGTATGGTTGAAATACGCACCTATTTCCGCCATATTTGTGATAAAATCTTATTTATTGTATAAATGAATGGATATTGTCATTTAGCAACACCTGTAATATGTGTCACCTTCGCAATTAAAGCACGTGCACGTTACTCAGCTATAATGAACTTAATGTCTGGTTGGATATTGTCGACATAGGACATCCTTTCGATGCTGGATTACGTGTGACCAAGACGTGTAAGGCATAATATCAATCATCACTATTCTATGTACAATCACGAACACAATACCCCTCATAAAAATTACTTATTCTGTATTGATGAAACCTTAAGATTGTATGTGTATCAGGCACTTATAAAATTTATTTATTTTCTACCCAGAATAGGAGGCGTGAAGACATTTTAGTCTAATGGTGCGTCCATGCTTGGCGAACCGAGCACGAGCCGAGCCACGAACGAGCACACTGCGAGCACGATTCGCGTAGCGTGGACGGCCTTGCGAGCCTCGAACGAGCGCGATTGTTAGTTTTTCACGAGTAAAGGGATTCGCATCGTGCTCGTTGTAGGTTCGTTCGTGGCTCGGCTCGTGCTCGATTCGCGTAGCATGGACGCACCATAACGAATAATTGTTCTTAAATACCAATGTGGTCGGTTTATAATGTCAATATCGCGGAAAGAGAAATAATGTTTTGACATACATATAACATTCCGCTAATGGTTTATTTACTTAGTTATACTTAACAGAGTACTCGCTTCTTGATTAAATATATATTAATACTCATGAACTATTCATGTCTCCCTAGTGAGCACTAGCTTATCATGAAAGACATTTTGTGTAGATAGTCTGAAAACTTATTTATTTAGAGATTTTGGTACTTTAAACGTTACTATTGACTCTACCACCGAACTTAAAATATTAAACTGTCGCATTGGTGATGCAAGTGCAGAGAGTAGCAAATACAACCATGTTCTGCCTTCGACGCAATGTGTCAACCACAAAGTGAGAATATTATGGAGCGACTGTACTAGAGTACGGTCCGTGAGCACAGGTACAGTCTATGATATAAGTTTTTTTGTTAACTATGCGTCCTGTATACGCGTAGGTATTGTATACGAAAAGCTAACACGAGCAGAGCGCACGTGGAGCACGGATTCGCGTAGCGTGGATCACGGAACAATAAAAACTTGAGAGTCCCGAAAGAGCATTCGGCTCGCGTTCGACTGCGCTCCGCTGATTGTCAGTTTTTTTACGAACATAGGGATTCGCGTAGCGTGGTCGCACCATAATATTTTTTAATATACGGTATTTTAGTTAGGTATGAACGAAATTCCCTGTATCAATTATAATATATTCGTTTCTTGTTTCATAAAAAATATTAATTAAAAATTATTAATATTTTTTTTATACAATAACATAATCTTTAGATAATAATATAAAATAATCGCCCACTCACTAGTCACGATATCTCAGGAACTTGCCTACAAACTTGGGCAGGTAGGTTTCTTATAAAATTCTAAGTAAGAATTTACCGACTTTCAACTCCTAAAAGTGCGTAAAGTAATTTTTTCATGTCCAAACCGATTTTGATTAATTTTTGAGGTAAAGTACCCCTCTACCAGAGAGCTCGAGACAAACATAAGACACTTTTTATTCCGGGAACGCAATGGTACTCAAAGAGAAGATAATATTTTCATAAATGTACAGCAACATTAACGTTAGTATCTTAAATTCCTTAATCTAACTTCTAAGGGATTCGCGAAGACCCAAAGCTATAATATTGTGCGAATTACCCTTTCCTGCATAATAAAGTAAGTTTCCAATTTTGCCGCTGAGTAGGTACTACAGAAAAAGGCTGCAGGATATTATACTATGGAGATAAGTAGGTAAAGTAAACCAACTTGGCTGCAGCTAAGTTAGCAATATTGTCAGTGAGTGTACAGAGGTCCTCGCAGTGTTGTATGGTAATACTCAGGGTTCAGTAGGAAGGCTATTGGAATGCTTAGCGATCGCGTCATATTAAAATGCCGAGCTTACCGCAAACGTGTGCGATATTGCAATCGTGTATCACTATACTAGATGTATATTTCCGATTTGAATGTGCTATGTATTTGTAGTCACGTTCAATTTTGTGTTTGGAATATAAAACGGCAAAGTGCGTTAGTAACTAATGAGCTTATGGTTCCGTTTTAAACAATCCTATAAAGTGTTGGTAACACTAATCAATACAAAATCAAAATGTTGCCTGTCAGGTATCAGCCTTACTAATAAAAAGTTACACGCGGTGTACACATCTGTTATAGGATAATTGCTACTAATAAAAACATTTTTGACACAAAGCCTGTATACACGTGTTTTAGTTACCTAGGAAATTTACACAGGGCTTACACGGGCCAGGACCCTTGTTTAGTGTTTGTATAAGAACATTATGGCGGATTTCAATAGATCAGCTGTGTCTGACAATCAAGTGTTGTGTCCATTTACTACGGACCAGGCCAACCGCGCAACAAAATTACACCAACGCTCTGGCCCTAAAAAGTCATTTTAGTGCCAACGCGACTCAGTCGACTGCGGTCATACTGCGGTCCACGGAACAGTTCATTCGTTCATTGTTTGCTTATAATTGCCATAAAAATGCCTAGTTGCGTAGTGAAAGGCTTGTGTTTTATACTGGAGTTATGGATAAAATAAAACAAAAATTTACAATTAATTTGATTTTGATAACTTTATGCAAAATGTTCCGGTAGGCGTATCCTTAGGTTTGAAGTCATTGGCACAGCCATTTGCTTCGTTTGTTGACGTAACATTTGTTATTTGACAATGACGTTCTTCTTTCTTCTTCTTCTTTGGTTAAATGGCTACTGTAGCCATAAGCACAAGACAGTTTCGTTCAAAACCACCATTAGCTATTTGAAGCTTTTTAAAAGTAATTTTATTGTTTAATTATTAAAATAAAAATAGTCTTAAGAAAAAGAAACCTGATTTTTATGATATGATTAATATTTTATATAATTATTTTTCAGTATCTTTTGGTGTTTTCACATTTTTCCCCATATTTTCTCCCGTATTTTGAAGTTAGATAGTTTTAGTTTCAAAACGTTCCTAAAAAGTTGCCAGTCATTTTTTTTTTTTTTTTTTTTTTTTTTTTTTTTTAAATTAAATGGGCTTGCGTTTGGCCACTGACCCGCCCAGAAGGGGCGATGACGAAGCCTAAGATGAAACACGCTTACCCAGAAGAAACCTATTCACTCTGGCCTTGAAAGTTCCTAGATTGTAGGCGTCAGGAAACACAGACGCCGGAAGCAAGTTCCACTCCCTTGCTGTCCGCATTATAAATGAGGATGCAAAACGCTGTGTCCGTATTTTCGGTATGTCAACAACGTACGGGTGAAAATTTTCCCGGCGTCTTGTGGTTCGGTGTAAAAATGGGGATGGTGGAATTAGGTTGAACAATTCCTGCGCACACTCTCCAAAATATATCCTGTAGAAAACCGATAAGCAAGCAACCTTTCTTCGATGGTCGAGGCTCGTGAGTTTCGCCTTAATTAAAGACTCATCTCCAATGAGTCTCCTGGCTCGGCGGTCTATTGAGTCGAGGGCCTCAAGCTGGTACTTAGCTGATCCATCCCAAAGATGGCAGCAGTACTCCATGCATGACCGGACTTGTGCTTTATAAAGTTGGAGCAACTGCCCAGGCGTGAAGTACCGCTTAACCTTAGAAAGGATACCCAGCTTTCTGGCAGCTGTTTCTGCCTTCGACTCAATAGAACAGCCAAAGTTTATTTTGGCTGTTAATGTTATGCCTAGGAGATCAAGCCGATCGCATATTGGCAAGGATATATTTTGGAAAGTAGGAGCCTGATGGTAAGGACTCCGTTTGGCGGTGAAAAGACATGCCTGTGTCTTGGAGGCGTTGAACGTGACCAGATTGGCTTTGCCCCAATCAGAGACTGCCTGTAAGGTCACGTTCAAACGTTCAACCATGGCCTCTCGAAACAATTGGATCTCGTCACTAGTGGCTCGTGCGCTGGAAATGTATCTCTCTGCAACAGTGCTGTCGTCTGCGTACCCAAAGATACCGGGTTTTAACAGATCGTTGATATGCAGCAGAAATAAGGTTGCAGAGAGAACAGATCCCTGAGGAACTCCGGCATTGATTGCCAAGAGGTCCGACGAGCACCCGTCTATGACCACTCGTATAGACCGTTCACTCAGGAAATCGGAAATCCAAGCGCACAGGCCATCAGGAATTCCATATGAAGGAAGCTTGCTTAGAAGGCTGGTGTGCCAGACCCTATCGAAAGCCTTAGAAATATCGAGAGAAACGGCAATTGCTTCCCCGTGTCTCTCAATGTCTTCGCTCCAAAGATGTGTGGCATACACAAGAAGATCCCCAGTAGACCGTTTATGGCGGAAACCGTACTGTCGGTCGCTGAGGAGTTCGTTATCTTCAAGGTATGCCAGGAGCCTCCGATTCAATACACGCTCCATTGTCTTGCAGAGTATGGAGGTGATCGCAATCGGTCGATAGTTTGTAGGATCGGCACGGCTGCCCTTCTTAGGCACAGGTTGCACGTTAGCAAGCTTCCAGACTTTCGGAACATGACCCATTCGAAGTGAGAGGCGAAACAGGCGTGTCAAGACAGGAGACAATTCGGGCGCACAATTGCGCAGGACAATGGCTGGAATGCCGTCGGGACCACTGGCTTTATTCACGTCTAGAGCGCGTAGTACCTTTAAAACCTCCTTTTGCCGGATACGGATGTCCGGCATTTGGCAGTTGCAAGTGGGTAGTGGGGATGGTGTTTGTAAACCAGCGTCTAGACATGAATTGTCCGAGAATAGAGAGGCAAACAAATTGGCCTTCTCTACAGCAGTGTAGGCTAGTGATCCATCAGGCTTCAGCAATGGCGGCAGCGACAGTAACAAATAGATATAACTATACAACACTTAAACACTGATTATTAGTAAAGGGAGTGTATAGCAACTGTGTAAGGCTTACACACTGCAAAACTATACAGCTGTTAAACAACCGTGTTCCATATTTTTATTAGTAAGACGGGTACATGTTATTTTAGTCGGACGTACCTACCTTACCACAGAAAAGGTAGCGTTAGCTAAAATAGGTACACATATCTGAATGATTACCTGAACACTATGATTATACAAGAAATGTGAACTTATAACATCCAGATCCATTTTAAAAAAGAAACCAAATGTACCTACGTGCTCAACCATTTTATTAAACGTAGTAAAGCTGGACACAGAAATTAATGTCAAATTAAGTTTTCGAAGGTAAACCCTCGGAACAAACTAATTTGCAATAAATTCCAGGAGACGTGCCATTGTGGTCCGCGGATCAACATTGCTTCAGTTATTTATTACTTTTGTTTAACGTTTCCAACATAAACACTCATTTAAAATATGAATTAGAAAGTAAATTGTAAAAATGAGGCACAAAAAAAATTATAGGATTTTTGTAAAAAAAATGTTTTTTTTTGTTTAAATATATGGCCGTCGCGATACTGTCTAGACGTTGTCAGCATTTTCCACCAGATCAGGCGTCGGACGACTGTATGGATTTTAACCCCAAAGGGAGGAAAGTGTGAAATACAGTTTTTTGAAAGGATTTCGAAATCGTGGGCCAAAGAAAGTTATGGTAAGTAGTGAAATGGGGTGTCCAAATTTTGTAATGAGAAAACCTGTGTCTTTTTATGATATTATATATTATCGTTATTATGATGACATTAGAGAGTGACGGATTTATATTGAAAGCATGTTAAGCACGCTCAGAGCAACACGGTCCCTCTCCCTGGACTTTTTATTTTAACTTTACTCAATTTAACCTCGGACTTGGTGGTACAGGCAGAGTCCGTATTTACCTATTAATCGTGTGAGATGTTTTTGGATAAATCCTTTTGGGTCATCGACGATGTAAGTTTATTTGTTGGAAAGGAAATTTTAATGCGAGTTCTAGGTCCTGCTTACTAATCAGCCTCTATCACTCCACTGTTGGAGATAGGCCTTTCAAAAGGCGCGTAACTCCTAATCAGTTCACTCCGCGAAACCTTCCTCAGACATTATACATTTCGCGGAACATGAATGCGCTTTCCAACAAATTTCTTTAAAAATGCTGCTCCAGGTCTACAATAACAAAGAAGGACGAGAACTTCTGTGAACCGCCCGACTTACAAATGACTTGCGGAAATATTATTTGTATTTTATATCTGACTGACCCTATGCCACATCTCCATCCAACCTTGGTTCCCGTTTATGTATAAAAAGTGAATTTAGTATTGCACGTTACCTATGCATGCTTTTGACTATGATGAACTATGCAATTGTTCACTGGTGTGGAATAAATGCTTGTGAATTTACTATATAGGGAATGGAATACCGGATCCCGGGATCTCGAGATACCGTGATTCCGCATAATTTCCCTGTTCTATTGACGGGCGGGTTACGAGCTGAAATAATGTACATGTGTTCCAATTCGCCTTTAGATAGTAACTGACGGTTGTTCCGGTGAGGAAGCGAGCAACCCTTTGCCGTCACTTTGTCATTACATTATGTTATTATGTTTAACCGAGCGTTATGTCCTTGTATTATAGCCTATAATATAAATATACATTATTTTATATATAATTTATATTTTTTACTAATTTTATTATTATGTATATTTCGTAATTATCTATTTCCTACTGACTGAAATAACTACAGGGCAGATAGCTACTAACGTACATAGTAGCATTAAAATAGCTCTGTTAGCTAGAGGACCGAATAATTAAATCGATCATTATAGTAAAGTTTGTAAGCCACCTTAATAAATCACCGAGGATTACATGGATTATAATTCAAAGCTCTTAGCCACGTAACGTTCTTACATACAGAAACGTCCCAAGAGTATTTTAATATTAATCGTTACGAAATAATGGTTCAGCTTTTGTTTATTTTCACAAATAATACAAAAAAAGTTTGTTTAACTTTTACCAGGTCAGTAGGTGCGGCTGCGAGTCTCAAGTTCCAAAGGAATGATGTCCAAAGGTATTATTCGAATGGAAAATTTCACCAAACTGAACAAAGTAATAATTTATTTGTAAATAGGTAATGAAACTGAATCACAGTGATAAGCTGCGGTTTATTCTTAGTACTGATTCTTTTACGTTTAGATTACTTCATCTCTGACATCATGAGTAACCTCACTTAATTCCTGTTTTGTAATTTACACTGTTGTTTAATTTGTAAAATCTACACTCTATCTACACTGAAATAATAACTTCGTTTGCTTTCTATATGTACGTAGGCAAATGAATTGAAAGAGTAATTCTTTTCAATTTGCTCGTTTTTCGTTTTTGCACAATTTTTCTGAATTTACTTGGTAAATTCTAATTCTCATACAACGTACATTTAATTCTAAAGGATATTGACAGGATAAAATGTTCAATAGTGAAATTCAAGATTCATTCATAATCTTGAAAGATTACAGTCTATTTTCTATTACAAGTGATTGACATATAAATTATTTTCGTCGTCTAGGATAGTTAAGTAAGATCGCAATCTCTATCTTCTATCTATTTATTACTAACAGGGTACGAGGATAGCCATTAATAGTATAACAACTTAATTAAATAAAGTAAGGTCCAAGAAAATTACGATAAGGAAGGATTCATCATTGCGGTATTTCTCATTACCTACCAAATTCAATTTTATCAAGAACTAGCTTTCCCTCGCCGTTTCACCCGTGTTCTCGGCACCTATATGTTCTTTCATACGATAGGCTATCGATCGGCATATTAAATTCAATTGAAATCGATTCCGAGGTGTAGTCGAGAAAGGTTTACAGACAGTCAAATTTAATTTCGCATTTATAATATTAGTGTGATTTTGTACATTTAAAATTCGATGCTCCTACTAAATACACGCTACTGGGCACCATCGTATGCGTTATTTGTTACTAGAGTCTGGCAAACGAAAGTAATCTACTTTCGTTTGCTTGAATGATTTGAAAACTTTTTATGTGGCAATGCAAAACAGTGCGAATACAAACTTTTTTTTAATTCCAAGTAGGGTATTTCATACTAATTTTGTTGCCATCCTGATATTTTTTAAATTTTCCGCGCTTTTTCATTCTCTACTTTCATTTGCCAGACTTTATTAATATGCCGAAGTTTTCTATGAAGGTCTTCATCAAAGAAGCATACGATATAAAGACGACAGACATGTAACAACCTTATATATTCATAACATGCACTTAGTTTATCCCTTTTAGCTGTAGTTACACAGCCATTTTATTTCGTAATCATATAGAAGTTTTAACTAGCTAGGAAACTTCTGAGCCCTGCTTGTACATCCTATAAAATGTAAATTGCTCTGAAGTACTCGCTAATCATTCAAAAAAAGTTATATTTAAGAACATATGTTTGTTTATACTTATATCTAAGCATATAATGGAATCCATGGACGTATAAAAATCAGGATGGCGCATCACCTTATAATTCAAAACAAGAACAATGGCGCATCACCTTTGTAAATCAGTACAAGTCCAAGCAGGCAACATTGATAGTGAGCCTTATTGTCACTATTGTCACTGTCAACGTTCGCAATGCGAAATTGTTCGTGAAGCTATTGAAGAAAAGAAATATCCAAATTTCAATAGGGAAGATGGTTTTAGGTTAGCTGCTGCGTGGAATCCAGTGATAAGAAAATGTTCACGCCTTGACTTTCGATCGAGTAGGTATGTGCGTTGATATAGTTAGTACGGACTGCCGTGATCGTGACAGTTATGTTTTACAAGACCAAATGCGGGTAGTTGGAGCTCCCGTTCATCGAGACGCTGATACCCGCTGTTTCCAGTTCACTCGTGACCACGATCAATGCAACTTGGTCGAAACGTCGAGGTCAGTCAAAATTTTGATAAAAATCTGTGCGCGAATAGACCCGATGCTTTAATATTACAATGAATTTAGTTCGCAAAAGCTAAAAAGTACTAAAATGAACTCAATTCCTATAGCGAGAAAGTTCTGGTACGTCACATATCACCTCCTCCCGCACCACTCCACTACCGTAGGAACCTACTCAGCTATGCGCTAAGCCTGTAATAACGCTTCGGGTAGTTACGAATATTATGCAGCCGGGGAAGGATTCAGACGTCAAATATTTGGACTGTTTTACAAAAAACTTAAACCGACTTCAAAGTACACACAGAAGTAATCAAATCCTGATCTGATGACAATGGGACCAAACGGGAAGTGTAAATCATATAAAATTTGTAATAATAATAGGTACAAATTTTCAAATTTTACAGCAATGTGTCACCCTTGCGGACTCACCTACATACCTACTCTTAAACTGCCATCAACTAAAACTAATTTTCTTAAGTATTTACCAAGTTTGCCACTCCTGGGAAATTATGTCTGTTACACCTTATAATACGAGTATTGTGTACGTAGTATATGTATACTTGTTGGCAAATACTCCACGCAAGTTAAACAATACCAACTGGATTGTAATATAATTATCCATAACTTACGCTCCATGTTTTACCTGTGTACCAGAAGGATTAAGAGGAAAGGATGACTGCAAGAAATTTGAAAAAATAGTTTTTTGACATATCTATTGCTGTTGCGCTGTGCCCGGGCTATCCTGCCCGAGGGCGATAGAGACAACTAACAGCTTGGACCTATACATATTTAAATTAGACGAAATCGCTAGATATACGAATACGGTTTTCTTCTCCAAAACTGGATAGATTTCAAGAATCATAATAAGAATTTTTAGGCTAGGTTAATTCAAGGTATGATCTATGTATGCGCTAACATTCAGTATGACGCTATTGAGTTACACACTAACATTTGCATTTATTATTAGCTGGATAATGCGAGCTTTTGTTCGCAGTGAATTTGGTACATAGATATAATCAAATCCACTGATAACTTAGTGCGGTAGGTAGTTAGAGCCATGTTTGAATATCAAGTGACAGTTTTACCTACATCAATCAATCCAATTCCAATTATATAATTTTGTAACAAATTAAATGAGAATTTAATGGAAACAAATTACATACTTCAAAAGTCTCACCAGAGGAATTCTATTTATTGATGCTTTCAAAATATTACATGTTGTATAAGTTCAATTTGATTTTATCCTTATAATTAAAGCGAACGTTAATATAAAGTGTTCGAGTGTAATGCCCTCGCTTGTCTAAAAGCCCATGTAACTGGAGCGAACCCTTTCCTTCATCATCCTGTCATCCCAATTCAAAACCCAATCCAGCTGCGAGCTGTCTTCTCTGCGCTCATTTATAACTTTTCAATAATCCGAACAGTACAATATTTTTCAGACAGCAATGGTCACTCGTTCAAAGGTATATTATTGATAAAAGTGGCCTTAAATAGCAACAAAATAATAATTTAAATATTGAAAAAACTTTCAAAATTGCTAGTAGCTCTTGCCATATACATATTATTATGTACTTTCATATCTGTACGTCATACTATGTGATTGATGGTTACCGCAACATTTTGGTTTTGGGGTTTGATCAGTTTAAACCAAGTCTATTTAAACCCAGGTTTTAAATATATCCGTCACTTTCTAACGTCGTAGAGCCGTTGCTATCTTTAAAACTGGGTTTACTAGACTTTCTTTAAAGCACCTCATGTAGTAAAGGAGATAGTGTTGACAAATTCATCCTAATTAAAAAAATACTTACAAGCTTATTAGATCCTATATTGCATAGGCCCTCTCCTACTGACTTCTGTAACACAGGTTAGACCTAGCACAGAAGTCAGGGATTTCGTTTGAGTTTTGTACGTGTTATTTATATGAATAAAGGTTATTATTTAAATGATAATGGTAAAATTGGTAAATATGGTCAAACACGGTCATCTGATCCCAAACTAAGCAGAGCTTGTACTATGGAAACCAGATAATTGATATAATACATATACTACATTTTGTTTGTAAATGCATACTTAATATACATAATTACACCCAGACTTAGAAGATACAGACATGTTTGTGCATACAAATGCATGTCCTGTGTGGGAATCGAACCCAGGCTGGCCCATCCAAAATTATTCTCCTGTTTATCAACTAGTTTCCGCTTTAGCTTCCGTTCGGAGGGATAATTTCTTTTTCCGATACAATAGTATTCTATTCAGGACATATTCTACCTTTTAGTCATGTTTTTAGGGTTCCGTAGCCAAATGGCAAAAAACGGAACCCTTATAGATTCGTCATGTCTGTCTGTCCGTGTATGTCACAGCCATTTATTTCCGAAACTATAAGAACTATAATGTTAAAACTTGGTAAGTAGATGTATTCTGTGAACCGCATAAAGATTTTTACACAAAAATAGAAAAAAAACAATAAATTTTGGGGGTTCCCCATACTTAGAACTGAAACTCAAATTTTTTTTTTTCATCAAACCCATAAGTGTGGGCTGTCTATGGATAGGTCTTCAAAAATGATATTGAGGTTTCTAATATCATTTTTTTCTAAACTGAATAGTTTGCGCGAGAGACACTTCCAAAGTGGTAAAATGTGTGTCCCCCCCCCTGTAACTTCTAAAATAAGAGAATTTTAAATCTATAAAAAATATATGATGTACATTACGGTGCAAACTTCCACTGAAAATTGGTTTGAACGAGATCTAGTAAGTAGTTTTTTTTTAATAGGTCATAAATTGAAATTAATATCAAATACTCAGGTCTATACTACCATTTACTTATATACCTACAGGTTTGTACGGAACCCTCGGTGCGCGAGTCGGACTCGCACTTGGCCGGTTTTTTTCTACATCTGTTCGGCTATTACAGAATGATTGAGTAACAAACGTCCACCCAGCCCAAAATAAACAAAAACCTATGGATACATTTATTACATATTATTATTATTTTAGGATCAAATGTTTTTATCGTTTTCATTATAATGTTATGTAAATTATTTCACGTTCGATTCAGAGGACAATTGGGATACTAGAGTTGTCGACAGTTGAAGATGTTTTTCTGAGAACTGGATATATTCATCAACAGCCTATAATGTCCCACTGATGAGCACAGGCCTCCTTTCACAAATCAGGGTGAAAGGGAATGGGCAGATACTCCACCACGCGTGCCCACTGCGGATCGGTGGAGGTAGGCTAGTGGACAACCTACTGTTGGAATTTTTCAAGCTGCCTAGGAGGCATCCAACTAGCTTAACGACTATCACAATTAAGTGATAACCGGGACCAACGGCTTTACGTGCCTTCCGAAGCACGGAAACTCTCGATATGAAATACCACTAGGCGGTCACCCATCCAGGTACCGACCACGACAGACGTAGCTTAACTTTGCCGATCGATTAAGAACGGCTAATCATGCTACACCACGAGCGCTTCTATTGGATATATTATCCATACTTAATAATATAATAAAGCGGAAGGGATTTTGTGTTTGTTTTGAAATGGGCTAATATCTGGAACTACCAGTCGGATTTGATAAATTCTTTTTGTTACGATAGCCAGATTCATGAGGAACAGTATACGCTTTTTTTATCCAGGAAACGCGGGTGATACCGCGGGGGACAGCTAGTATTTAATACGATAAAGCGGAAGAGTATATTTGTTTCAAATTCGAAAATTGATTATGCAGTATAGGCACTAATAAACAACAAATCTCTACTATAATAAACGGGCTATTCTCTGGAACTACCCATTGAGGTATCAGGGAACTAACATTCGGATTCGAAAAATTCTTTCACTTATAAGAAGCTACGTTATCCCAGAGTATTATAGGACTCGAGTAAAAACGCGGGGGACAGCGAGTTAATAATAAACTAGCTTTCCGCCCGTAGTAGACTAGGAGGGCACGACAGAAATGGTAACGATAAGGTAAATGGCTAAACTCATGTTCATGGGATAAAGGACACCTCTCTGATGCCAAATATGTCGGTCTGCCTGCGCGAAGTGGTTGCGTTATCTAGATATGGCGCCTGAAAAACTGTTTATCGTGACCGAAAAAAAACGATAAGGTAAATGGCTGAACTCGACGTAGAAAGTAAGTGTTAGTTGTACTGATGTCAATTTAAAAAAAACTGACCAAATATTCGGTTGCGTTATCTAGATATGGCGCCTGAAAAACTGTTTATCGTGACCGAAAAAAAACGATAAGGTAAATGGCTGAGCTCGACGTAGAAAGTAAGTGTTAGTTGTACTGATGTCAATTTAAAAAAAAATGACCTAATATTCGGTTGCGTTATCTAGATATGGCGCCTGAAACACTGTTCATCGTGACCGAAAAATAATAATAATAATGGCTGATCTCGACGAATCATAGTCGTCACCATTACTAGCTTATAAAAATAAATAAAAAAACTGTCAAGAATTTTGGTTGCATTTCTATCTACGTAACATACATTTCTAAGCGATCTACGTAACAATTATTACTATGAATAATTTGAGTGTTTTACGGTTTCGCGGATTTTGCATTGTCAAAAATATTAAATGTTATCAGTGCCGCCCCCGTCCCTTTATACCTCCGCCGCCCCGCCTGCACTGATCGGCATTCAGAATACAACAGGCAAACATAGATAAGATTATAACATTGTTATAAATACTAGCCACGCTCTGAAAACTATGTCTCAATGGTTTGCTGCCAAAAATCTTATTATTAAAAAAATTAAATGTATAAGATTTTCAGTATCAAATGTAAGTTGATACCTATTTTAGTTGATTTCTTGGTCTGGCCATAGACTTTAGATTGTGGGGTGTTCACCTGGAAGCCTTAGGTGGTAAACTGAGCTCCGCTGCTTTTGCAGTCAGCAAAATAAGGTAACTGACGGACATTCATACAGCCAGATTAATTTATTTTGCATATTTTCATGGTCTTATATGTCTTACGGTCTTGTGCTGTGGAGCTCTGTTTGATTGTTTGTTTATGAGTTTTGTTTTGTAGCATATATGATATCAATGTAACTATGACACAAACCTAAGCAAATTTTTGGTTTTTATTTTTAACTTTTATTTTATGCTACTATTATTGTTTGTTTTATTGTTCTTAAATTGGTATCGTTTGTTGTTATTATAATAGCAAGCTATTAACGTCTGCTAAACTTAGTATAAATATTATTTTTGATGTGTATCTAAATAAGTGTATTTCCAATTATGCTAAAAATTAACAATTATTCTATATTATTCTATTCTCTGCCGCAGACAAGGAATCAATTTTTGTATTATTTTTCTTTCCTTCTATTACAAAAAAGGGCAATTCGCGCCATCTAATGTTTGCCTTCTATTGTTCGCGCCATCTACTTACTATTTGCCGACGAGACATGTACCTTTTGTATGAAAAGCTCTAAAAAAAAAACGATTTCAAATTTGGTCCCGTATTAAAAGTTGTTCGTATTTATGAGTACTTTAGGTGGTTTCATTTAACGCCGTATTGTCGTATCCACCCCGTATAGACTGATTTGCAAAATTCTTTTTTGTTTCGCTTTAACCCCTTTGGGTTAATTGCAAAATGGTCCCATATAAATTCATACAGATCTGATGATGAGTATCGGAGACAGACCTTGGAACTCTTAAAAAAATGACAGCTAATCAACCGCAATTGCTGCTATCTCATAAATATGCATTTTTTACGCAATTACACCAAATAAAATCAGGCATGTACACGAAAGGTTTACGCGGATGTATTCAGTATAATATGAAACTTTCGCTCACTACAAAACAGTGCAAAACATACTGCTATGAGGAATTTTATTGTAAATTGGATACTTAATATTTTCAAAAATGTACTGAGACAGCAAAATTAATATATTAATTTCCAGAAATACATTTCGTGGAGACTCCTGAGAACCCAAACAGTAGATGGCGCGAATTGCCCTTTTTATAATACAAAAATTGATGCCAAGTCTGCGGCAGAGCTCCACAGCAAAAGACCGTAAGACATAAGACTAATAAAATATGCAAAATAAATTAATCTGGCTGTATGAAAAAGCAGCGAAGCTCAATTTACCACCTAAGGCTTCCAGGTGAGCACCCCAAAATCTGCAGACTATGGTCAGACCAACAAAACAGTCTTATCTACTATATTAAGTTTACTACCAATACCATCCACAATAACATTGGTATCAACATTGTACATTATTTGATAATGAAAATCTTGTACATTTTGTTTTTTTAGAATTTAGCATAAGATTTTTGGCAGCAAACCATTGAGACGCTGTTTTCAGAGCGTGGCTAGTATTTATAACAATGTTATAATCTTATCTATGTTTGCCTGTTGACTTCTGAATGCCGCTCAGCGCAGACGGGGGCGGCACTGATAACATTTCATATTTTTGATAATCCAAATTCCGCGAAACCGTAAAACACTCAAATTATCCATAGTGATAATTGTTACGTAGATCGCTTATAAACGTATGTTACGTAGATGGAAATGCAACCAATTTTTTTTACAGTTTTTTAATTAATAAGCTAGTAATGGTGACGACCATGATTCGTCGAGATCAGCCATTATTATTATTTTTCGGTCACGGTGAACAGTTTTTCAGGCGCCATATCTAGATAACGCAACCGAATATTTGGTCAGTTTTTTTTTAATTGACATCAGTACCACTAACACTTACTTTCTACGTCGAGCTCAGCCATTTACCTTATCGTTTTTTTTCGGTCACGATAAACAGTTTTTCAGGCGCCATATCTAGATAACGCAACCGAATATTTGGTCAGTTTTTTTAAAATTGACATCAGTACAACTAACACTTACTTTCTACGTCGAGTTCAGCCATTTACCTTATCGTTTTTTTTCGGTCACGATAAACAGTTTTTCAGGCGCCATATCTAGATAACGCAACCACTTCGCGCAGGCAGACCGACATATTTGGCATCAGAGAGGTGTCCTTTATCCCATGAACATGAGTTTAACCATTTACCTTATCGTGACCATTTCTGTCGTGACCTCCTAGTATATAGGTAACATCGCGATCTAATGTTTCACACTCTACGAGGATGAATTTTGAAAAATCCATTGATGTGGAGTGTATGTTTACGTAATATAAATAATAGATTGTATTTTGTACATATTTGTTGTATATTAATTTAATAAATATTCGAGATGGACATTTTTAGATAACTTAGATAAAAAATAGATGATACTTGTGCTGCTCTTTTATTCCTCATCCACAGTAGTGAGGATTACCTGCAGCCATTTCCCAAAATACGTTCCTAAGTAGGTATTTAGCACATCATACATGCTCCTGTTTGTATGATGTGAAATTGGAGCGACGGCTCAGGGCCTACTTTGACAGCCATTAGGTTCGCAGTCAACACTTTGATTTTAACAAGGGCTCTGCGAACCCTTGTAATCCGTTTACGCGTCGCAAGAGGCCCTTGTGGCCCGAGTGGCGACGTTTTGTCAACCGTCTTACCTACTTAGCTTTCAACTTGTCTAAACATTTGCTTGATATACAAGAACGACCCTCACCTCAATGTTCAAAAATATATTTTATAAATCTTTTTTTTGATTCTGTTTTTCAAAACTTCTCTGTATAGATATTTTAGTTTTCATATTTAGGTAAAAGACCTCAGACACCGGCAAAATTTGAATAAATCCCAGACTGTAGAGTCAAAGAGCGTTTAGATATTTTATGCCTTAGGCAAATAAACCTGCATCATGAAGGCTTCACTCTGACCCGCGCAGCAGCCGGCGGCGGCAAAACTAAGCAATAGTCCGTTTCGATTACATGTCAAAAAGAACAAACATCTTGACATGTAATTCAAACAGCCAAGTTTGTTTGTATTACTAGAGTTGCCGGCAATCCTAACTAATATTATAAATGCGAAATGAAATGAAATTGTTTATTTAGCCAGAAATGTCGTAAAATTTAGGTGTTATCTTAAAATAGGGTAGGGTTAAATATTTTGGTACAGAATATGCAAAATTGTATTATTTTAAATTGAAATTAATAATTAATGGAACATAATATACGAAAGCGAAAGTAAGTTCGTTTGTTTGTTACGCCTTCACGCCTCAACTATTCAACGGATCATTCAAATTCAAAATTCAAAATCATTTATTCAAATATACCTTCGCAGGCACTTATGAAAAGTCTGACTCTAATACTCTAATACTCTCATCATGTTGGGCATGCAGATATCTGGAAGGATACTTTTTATCCCGGGAACGCGGGTGATACCGCGGTAGCCAGATAGCTAGTAAATTCATATTTTAATTTTGTTTTCTATCTCCCCAGGTAATTGGAGTCAAACATTTCTTTGTCCGGTGTCGTTTAAAAGGTAAATACAATGACTTGGAAGTTATTCTGCTATTATGCGATTGTCAATAAGTATTCTTACCATTTGTGCCCGGGCGAATGCAATGATTATATCGATATTTTAACCATATACCTATACGTAATACTTAAATATTGGCTATGTTGCTCGTTACGATCTTTCGTTATATTGTTTTTATTATATTTTCTTAAAAATCAATCGAAATGTAGGTATCTACATATTAAAAATATGGCATCGCACGGCTTAAACGTCCTCACCTTACCTAATATTTTATCTAACTTTATCCTATACGGCTTCGTCTCCCAGGCGTGTCGGGAAAACTACTGGAAACTAGGTCTTTATTAGCTTGCTTGCGAATATTTTATAACAATCTGCCTCAAATTTTCATCATCGTGAACATTTGAAGAGTTCCGTACCTCAAAAGAAAAAGAAACGGTACCCTTATAGGATCACTTTGTTGTCCGTCTAACTAGACTTTTTCTCAGGAACGCGTGGTATTGGTGGTGTGAAAATATCAAACTTCTAAATCAACACAAAAGACGGATACGGCCGTTTATGCCGCATATTTTGACGATTGCAAGGGAATCAAAACCTATAGGGTACTTCCCGTTGACCTAGAATTATGAACTTTGGCAAGAAGCAAGGTCATATAGCACAAGTAAAGGAAGTTATCCGAAAACCGTAAAGAAGAATGGCAAGATAACATGTTACTTGGGACCCATTGATAGGGGTAACGCCACCGCTCATACTGGAAAATGAAGCGGTGCTGATATAGTGAGCTGATATTGTCAAGTCCTTAGGTCTTCTCTCACAATTTTATAGGGCGAGGCGTCAACTATTAAATCTAGTCATAGTTCTGTGTTCCGCATTCACTTTTGTGCACACAGGAAGCAGTCTAGAGTTCTCGAGTTCTGCAATGTTCGTTACGCTATATGTAAATATAGTGTCAGTTTTTTTCTTCTTTTATATTTATTGATATTACGATGATAGCTCAGTGGTAGTGCAGTGTCGAATCCGGTGACGAAGGTCATGGGCCCGTATCCATTTCCAAATTGAATAAGAAGTTTCCGCGGAGATCGGTAAAAATCTTTTAAAAAAAAACGTAAGTACTCGTCTAACCTTTTTTTACTGTAGGGAATAATGCAAATCAACTGAGCCATGTAGTTGTTTCCTTTGATAATAGGACTCGGGATGTAACAAAATACCCAACGACAAACTTACTTTTGCCTGTTATGTCAAAAACCCTGCTTTGTGATAATACAGACATACAGATATGCTACACCAATTAAACTTTCAACATTTTTCGTTACGCAAAGAATTTTTGACTTTTGTTGATTGTTTTTCGTGTAACTTGTTAATTGTGTATTTATTTCCCCTTAGGCCGTTTTTCCTGAACCGTCGTTGGTACGGGACCAAGCCTCCCGTGCCAAAGACCGACGGTTCAGGAAAAACGGCCTACAATCGGAACATATAATAATAGTTTATTGAAATTACGTTCCTTTTTATTTTTATTCTTTTTAAGTCTTTTTTATTTTTTCTTTTAAAGAATTTCTGTTCTACTTTATTAAAGCTGTTCAGATGTAATCATGCTTTAATACTTGTGGATCATTATTTTTATTAAAAATAAAATTTATGTTATTTTTTTGGTTATTGGCACAAACACTCATTAACATGTAAGACACTGCCAATCCGTGGAGTGGGGCACTGGTGACCTGTAATACAGGTTTTTATAAACCTATCTCAGGCACCAGTCTTTCACAAAACAGGTTTTCTGTATTTTATGTTATTAATAAGAGTAGTATATAAGAAGCCTTTTGTGAAAGATAAATAAATGAATTTTATTATTTTTATTATTATAAGTAAATTTACCCTGTAATATATTCAAAGTAATACTAGGTTTGGTATATTATTAAAAAGCTTAGTATCGTTCCCTTCAATCCTCTGTGGTATCGTTGCAGAATTACAAATATTACAGCTAACAACGCCAAAACCCCCATTTATTTTAATAACAATTATAATTATACAATTTCACTACAATTGTTTCATCTATCCGAACACGGAACATTTGACGATATTACATTTACCACAAAGTTATCAAATTAGATGAACTCTGCATGTATCATGTCTTTTTCTTATACCAATTGTAAGCCTATGGACGCTTGCAACACCAGGGGTATCACTCGCGCGTTGCCAACCCTAATGGTACTTAGTAGTAAGTAAAAGATAAAAATTCTGCGAAATGGCCATAATATGGCATACATAATAGGTAAGTTGCAGGTTTGACGCAATAAAGCCCCCAGTTCATTATGCAAATGCTTTCTAGTGTTGTGGTGTTTAATATAACGTATCGTTAACATTAACAGTTTTATTATAAAAAGAAATATAATCGTTAGAGCACCAATTTTTAGAGCACCAAAGCTATTCCGCTTAGAGCACTGATCATGATCAATATATTAGGTTGGATGTCAGTTACTGAAAAAAATCACAAAACCATCGGTGCTCAAAAGGGAATGATTTCGAATTTTTTGGAGCACCGACCCTAAACATGGATCGGTGCTCAAAAGGGAATAGCATCGGTGCTCACAAAATCTGTACTCAAATGGGAATACTCCATTTAAATGCTTAAACCAACTAAGCATTTAAATATCACCCGACCCGATGTTTTCGAACACAAAATTACTATTAAGAGGATAAACGGTCTCGCTAGTCTCGCTTCGTACATGCGGTTGTTCATGTTCACGCCTTTATACATTAATGGAAAATTTACTAAAATCCTCACTTAATGCTTATTTTACAAACGATTTGTTTTATTAATAGAAGCCTATCTATAGACTGAATAGAAAACCGGATTTTCGACAACCCTCGCCTTGCCCAAATCGCTCTACCGATGAATATGAATATTGGGGAGTACATGGATTTAGCCAAGTCGCTGAGATGGGAGTTTTTTAAATTCGCTACCGCAGTGAAGAAAATTGGCACTTTTGTTTTTAAAATTTCATATCATCTGATGAAACGAAAAAACAAGATGTCTGTAATCTGTTATTTAGAATTTTTGTGTCATTTAAGTGTTATTTTTTCAGACAGGTAATTCCCTTTTTAGTGATATCAACTCCGTGTGGTATGCGAACAAGTAAACACCCCCAATTTACAGTTATAGGGCAAGTAACTGAAAAGTACATATTATACTTGCAATTTCTTTTTTTCGACTGTATTTCAGAACTTCGAAATTTGAAACATCGATTGACTGTACTGCGAATGTTATATTTTAGCGCGATTTACTTCGCGCTAAAATACATTCGAATCAGAGTTTTTCGCAATAGCAAACATTCGAACCAATGTTTTTCGAACTCACGAACATTCGCAGTACAGTCGATCGATGTTTCAAATTTCGAAGTTATGAAATACAGTTCTTTTTTTCATGCGTAATTAATTATGCTATCTTCAGCTTATCAGTAGGAGTATCCGAGTAAAATGACTGTGTTCACGACTACGAAACCCTAAATACTTACTAGAAACTCAAAATTAACAGTGAGGGTAACTCAATAAGGTTTGAGAATATAATAATAATATAATAATATATTTATTTCAAGCTCAATGACTCATATTTTGTTAGTTATAAGAGAGTTACTCAAGTTTTTTGCTTGAAAATATTGCGTATTTGAAATCATTTTATCTCTGCAACGACTACAGCTAGAAACATGAAATGAGCTAATTCATGCAAATGCTACAAGTTTTGCGCGCATCGTGTCAAAATTATATTTACGGAGAATGTTAAAATTTTTACGAAAATAACACTAAACAAACGGACAGACATTGCTCTTTATATGTAAGGAAGGATTTGTACTAGAGTATGTGCTGTGGGCACAGGTATATGAACTGTGCGTTCAGAATACATACAGTTTTCTGACAGTAAATCACTAGTACAATATAATATCTATGAATGCATGTATTTGCAAATTGCTCACGCTATCACTCTATTAATATTCTTACTCTATAGTTTTACACATCTATGTTAAGGTGAACGCACATGTCGAAGCTCAGAAATAAATAGATTTGAGTTCAGTTTAAATTTTCTTGATTTAATCAAAATTTTCTTTTTGACATACACAATGACATTTTTCTTTTTTCTTTTTATAAATCTAACATATCGCCTCCCTAAGAACATATTTCTTAAACATAGGTAACAATACAATAGGTAACAACACAAATGGGTTTTAAAATTAACCAAACTTAAAAACAAATCATTCTCTAAAAACAAAATATAGGGGTCGGTAATAATAATAATATAATGTGGACTGTATATAGGTAACTGTTTCAATTATTCGAAAATTATTTAGTTTATACAGGTAAAACATCACTTAGTTTATACAGGTAAAAAACACAATTTTGTAACAGGCCGTTTGATGAGATTATTGTTGCATCGCAACGTAACAACCCTTGTTATATTGTCGGAACCTGGGTGCTTCTCAACTACTCTGCTGTACAACCATTTTGTCGGAGGCAAATGATCCCCTTTGACTAAAACAATATCATTGATCTTAGGTTCCGGATTTACCTTAGCCCATTTATAGCGCTGACAAAGTTGAGTCAAATACTCTCAAGATCAACGTCTCCGGAAATCCTGAATCATACGTTGAGTCTATTGCCAATGCGTTAAAGTACTTGTATTAGACTCTGGTGTTTTTACCTAATGGTAGCAGCTAGATAAAAAAGCAATAAAAAATACCTGGAGTTAAATACAAAGGGTTATCAGGATCATTACTAATAGGAGCCTGTGAAATTGACATAGAATACAAACTTCTATTTGTGACAGCACGGTGGCCATTTCCTCATATGGTAGTATAATCAAAGAAATTGGACTAAAGCTTGGTAGGTATTGAGGTATTTTCAAACCACATATAATTATTATAAATTTAATCAATATGTGATTCACGTTCTAATAGTTTGTAGTAACTCTCAATTCCAAGATATATCAGACAACCATAACTTCTGAATAAAAATCTTAACCTTTTTAATACAGGGAGCGAACTAACCTAACCCAGCGGATCAAAAATACAATATATGTCTGATATTTCTCTTCGTTTGATGGCAGGAATCTTTCCCGGTAGGTACATGTACTGAATATACACAGGTGTCAGTAGTTTCCTTACAAATAAGGCCTACAATCTTAGTAATGTCATATTTTTTTTTTACTTCGGTAAGGATTTTTTTAATGTATTTACTTCTTCGTGTCTATACAGCTAGACTATTTTTGCCTTGACCAGCGTGATGAGGTATTTATACTACGGGTATTGGTATCATTCTCTTTAGCTACAAGTTGCATGTGTCTCAACTGTAAATATTCTTTAAGTCCATTATCATTTTGAATATTCAAATTAGCATTATTCACCAATCTTCGCTCTTGTGATTTAAAACTACTCACTGCAATATTTCTAGATTGCCCATATTTAAAAGCTGAATCTTCATCTTCATCTCGAAATGACAATCTGGCGGTATTTCTACCTTCGTAATATCTTTTGGTTGTAGTATATCTTTTTTCTTCACATCTAAGAATTCTATATTTATCTGCAGATTGATCATTTTCTATTTCCCAAAACCTTTTTGAGGTGTCATTTTCATTTCGTACATGAGACATCATACACACAGCTACATGATTATTTTGAAATGAAGCAATACTATGTTCCACTTGACCGGATAATATCCAACCTATGGTGGATTTCTGTGCTATAATGGTACCTTCCGGACTTTTTATAAGTCCCTCTAATACAATTTGTGCATAAACATCACTTCCTAATAATATATCAATTTTATTAGGGGTATGGTAGGTGGGGTCAGCTAAGTTTAGTTCTTTCAATTCTGGCCAATTCGCAATTTCAAGATTTTTTACAGGAAGCATGGTAGTCAATTTTTTCAAAATATGAGCACTTACTTGCATACTAAATTCAGGTAAATGGGTTGATGACAGGTAAAAGTCAACCATATATTTGGATTCTAAATCTTTGGAATTATCTCCTAGTCCTGAAATGAAACTCTTTAATGGAATCTTTTTCAATCCCAGTAGCTGCACTGCTGATTCTGTAATAAAAGAGGCCTGTGAGCCCTGGTCGATCAATGCTCTCAGTAGATGGTAGGTACCATCTCTCGCTTTTACCTTAATTAAGGCGGTCGCTAATAAAATATCAGAAGAGGTACTCCTTTGCGAGAAATAGTTGGTAATACATGGTGGCTGACTTTCAGCCGGTAATGGTACAGATTTATCTAACAAACGATTGGGCGACTCAACTGTATGATTCACAGATACAGGGGTTACAGTTGAAGACGCTGGTCTAGGTGGATGAAGTAAGGAATGGTGCTTTTGCTTACAGATGCGACAACAAGTATTTAAATAACAAGTTTTAGCTGAATGGTTCATTCCAAAACAATTGAAACATAGACATTGATTTTGTACAAAATCAAGCCTGGTATTTAAATCAGCTTCATTAAACTTTTTGCATTGGTACAGTTTATGTTTATCAGAACAAAATATGCATACAGCAGAGCTAGGTGTAGAAGCATGAAATGTCTTTGAATATGTATTATTATTTTTCTGATTATTATGTTTATTAGGTTCTAAAAACTCTAGAGCTCTAAACCTGCTTACTAAGAATTCTTCAAAAATAGAAAACGATGGAAGATCTTCACTAGACTCACTTACTTTAATCTCCCACTGTTTTCTGGTCTCGGTATCTAATTTCATACTAATTATATAAATAATAATAACATCCCAAGATTCAACCGCGATGCCCAGGTTGGATAATGCACTAATGCAATCCTTGGTTGTATCTAAAAGCTCTCTTATACCACTCGCTGTCTGCACAACTAAATTCTTTTGATTAAAAAGCCTTTTCAGTAAACAAGAAGACAGATATTTTTTATTATTGTATCTACTATGTAATAGCTCCCAACATTTTAAATAATTTGCATCTGTGATTGGTATATTCCGTAAGATCTGTTCAGCTTCGCCTGTGATGTAAAGTTTTAAATAATGCATTTTTTGTACATCGTCTAAGGTATTATTTTTATGTACTAGCGACAAAAACAAATCCCGAAATGTAGGCCATTCGATGTATCTGCCACTAAACGTTGGTAACTTTATAGTCGGTAGCTTAAAAGCTGTTTTAGACGGTGCACTGTCAGATAAAACCTTTACATCAGACTGCAATTCGCCAACACCACGAGAAGAACCGAACCTTGATACAGCATCTCTTAATTCGCACATGTAATTAGTGTATTCTTCTTCTAACATTTCAAATAAGTTATCAATGAAATACTTTTCAGAAATCATTAATTCCGGTGTTGCTAATTTAATAATTGTCTTATGCGCATTCTTAATATCTAGCCACAATTCTTTTAAAAGGTCTAACTTTGTCTCAATATACGTTTGAGTAAGCCGTATTTTAGGTGTCTTTTTAAAATTCACTTGTTGCCTAACTAACTGACATCGATAATCTTCCTGCATTTTAATAAATTCATCCATTTTCAAAAAAATAAATAAATTAATAGGTATAGGTACTTTATAGTAAGGTAAGGTAAGGTATGGTAAGGTAGTTTATATAACCGCAGACAAAATAAGGTATTTATTTTGTCCAAGTTAATGCAATTGTATTTCAACTTCAATACAAATGCATTTGGTAAGGTAAGGTAACTAAAGGTAAGGTAAATTATGTTAAGGTATTACATATTCGGTACTACTGTAAATTATTATCAATGAAGGTAATTGTTATAAAGTTCATGGTAAGGTAAGGTATAATTTTACAGTAAGTAACCTTTTTTATGAATATGAACTGGTATAGTTCTGAATCTCTGGTACTATCACCGCTGTCGACTGCTGATTGCGCCTGGTTGACCAGCTTCCGTCACGTTCATCAATGATACCAGGCACCACATCCCAGGAGGTCTCAACGCCGCCGCATCAATGTAGGATTTTCTTAATACTGTACTATGACGCTCGGCATCTTCCCGAAGATGAGTCTTCCTTACGTTCTCGCTCAATGATGAACACAGAGAAAAGATGAAGCATGGGTGAATGTATTAACGGTTCACGCAATAATTTGGTAGGTAAGTAGATAGATGGTAGGTAGGTAGGTCGTTGTATAAACTGAACTCAATTGATGACCATCAGTCATCAATTTCTATACATACTAGGTATTTAGGTAAATTCTTACGACTTTTCCACTTATATCCAGGCCGATGGACCATGTCGAAGCTCAGAAATAAATAGATTTGAGTTCAGTTTAAATTTTCTTGATTTAATCAAAATTTTCTTTTTGACATACACAATGACATTTTTCTTTTTTCTTTTTATAAATCTAACAGCACACTTATCCGAGCCGAACGCGTCGTCTAATTGTTTGTCAGAATGCTAAGAGCTAATTCTTTATGGCTAAACTCGCAGGGACCTCACTAGTCCCTGCGAGATCTGTTCCACCTCGTCCAACTTTACGCAGGATAAAACCATGGTCAAGGAAAATATAAAATAATATTTTGGATAACTTTTAGCAACTTGTGAGCAAGATTATTTTACATAATTTTGTTCATATTGTGACGTAGAAGCAAAATCTCCGAAAGTACACATTTTTTTAAATAAATTTTAGTGCCACATTATTTTCTTCAAAAATCAGCTCATGGTTCCTTTCAGCGTTTTTCTCTAATACCTGTAGTTCAGAATTAGCCCAAACTGGCTAGAAAAAAAAACAACCTGTATATTTGTATAGATAGAGATAGCCTATGGTATGGAGATAGGCTAATTTTTTACCTGGGCACGCGGGTGAAACCGCGGGGGCCAGCTAGTAAGCAATATTTTTTATGACCTATCCAACTACACCCCCCACAATGGGAAATACGAGAAAAAAAGAACATATCTACTATACGTGTCCCCAACACTTAAAGTTGTATGTTTCAAGTTTAACTATAAACCCAAGGGACTTATAGGTAGTATTTTATGGCTTTTTCATTAAAATATAATTTTCATATTTCCAAAAATCTTTGCTATTTGGATAATAAGGAACTTGGTAAGGTGTTATATTATAAATAAATACGTAGGTACATTTGCTTTTAGTTTATTCAGTTCATAGAAAAGCCATGGTCCTTCCTTCCTTCCTCCTTCGGCCTTCCTCCTCTGGAAGCAGAGTGAAAATATGAGTAGGTACGTTTTCACGCTAAGTCTGCGCTAAGTATCACACCCTCGTCAAAAGAAGGACTATGGAAAAAATGTCAACAAAAATAAAGATTTAACGTGACGTGACGAAATACGTGATTGAAGTAAATTAAAAACAAAAATACTACAACACATAAACTACAAAAATATTTTATACAAATTGGTATTTGTATATAGGTAGGTACCTAGGCCGTCACAAGCATTTGTTACCGGTTGAGAGCTTGCTTGCCGATTTGTCCGCGTTATGGTTCGTCCATGCTTGGCGAGCCTCGAACGAGCATTCGTAGCGTGCTCTACTGCGCTCCGCCCGATTGACAGTTTTTTCACGAACACGGATTCGCATCGCGCTCGTTGTAGGCTAGGTATGGCATAAATCACAAGTAGCAGGCGATAAATAATATGATTCTGTTTTCATATGTCACCTCTGCTACCGTCCATGACATAGCCTGTTACATGTTATAAAGAATATTTAAGAAAATAAATAAAATTTATGCGACTGAAGGACTTTGTATCCATGGTCATGAACAAATTTAAAAAAAAAAAAAACTTTATCATTGATTAGCTTTTAAGAGTATTCAAAAATAAACCTTAAATCAAGTGACATAAAGTGTTAACTTCTTTAGCATGTTATGTAGCAGGATAGAAAATAATTTTTTGCTACGAAAGTATATATAATTTGCATCAGTGATAATTTGACACTTGCGTGCGATACTCGCACATGATTTTGTTTTCCAATGAAAAATGCCAGATCATATATCGCTAGTAAAATCATGCTATAAAAAAAAAATATCATCAAATGAGAATTCCTTTAAAGTAGCAATAATTTCCATACCTATTGTAGGCTCGTTGGAGGCTCGTTAAGTATGTCCACGCTTGAAATCGCGAGTAACGAATGAATCCTGGGGGCCTACCACAAGCTCTTAAAACAAGGTTAAAATAACCTTATTTTGCGTTTTCGTACCATGACATCCTTAAAAATAAGCTTATTATAGGCATAAAACAATATTGTTTTGTTAGCAGGTTTGATGACGTCACCTCTAATCGTTCATTCAAATCGTACCATGATGTCTTTTGACAACTAGCATTATGGTTTTTATGTCAATTGCATATATCAATCAAAATATAACACAATATACGCGACGAATTATCCAAATTTATGATAAAAATATCTATTATTATAGTGATATAAAGTCAGTAGATCGTATTTATTTAACTTATCGAATGAATTGTGTATCTCTAGCCTTCTAGCTTTTGCCATCTAGCATTTCTAGATGGCAAATGAATATGAACTATTTGTGTTTTTGGAAGCAAATACCAAAGAAGCTAATAATAGATACACGAAAGCGACGTGGTAGGTGCATCTATGCTACGTGAGGAATCAACACTTTCGCATGCAATGGACCAAAATACCATTTGCTATCGAAACCACCGTATGGGTTTGAAGCTCACCGAGTGGCTCGCATATTGTCACCAAAATTATCGAGGCCTCGGGCGGGGAGCTTTTTCCGCCAACGCATTAGCTTGGCTAGCCTGTTGGGAACCTTGCCGATAATCTACGACAGCCTAGAGGAAAATTTATATACGAGTGCTAGTGCTAGATTGTATTTCATTTATTTGTTGTAAATATTTAATATCGTATAGATTAAGCTTTACTGTGATTGTACTGTATTCATAAACGGTTATATACCTAAATACACATAATGTTTCATTGTATGACCTGCAACTACAGTAGCATTCCTGACAAAAGGTAATAAATAAAAATATGTGTTGATTCCTGTGGTAAATTCTTTATTCATATAATTTAAAGACAATAGGTACCTGCCTAGACTATAGGTATTAAGACTGAAGTGCCATACATAAATATAAACCTACCTAGGTATATATTTATGTATGAACTTTGTCTCAGTTTTTGTAATGACCAAGAAGTGCTCCATTGCTTTGCTAGTTGAGGATTAGGTACCTATTTCTCTCCAGCACATTTCTTAGAGTAGTTACTTTGAATTCCGGCGAATTCTTCACTGCAAAATGAATAAAATAATACTTGAATTACTTCTGTTTGTAACCATGCCATATTAAATTTCATTCACTGAATATCACTATTGAACGGCGGCCCCTTGCCTTGTTTTCATATTGACCTAAGTAATATTAATTCAAGTAATATAAAAGTCGATATACATAAAATAAATATTTGCATTATTTCAAAATATGTAGTGCAACAGGGCACATTGAGTTTCAAAATTCGTGCGTCACAATTGACAAGTATTTTTTTTTGTCCCGTTCCATCCTATAGGGCCATCATCTTCTCCCACAAAATAACCTTATTGCCAGACTGTTTTGTTTTCACCTTATAATAATATTACTTTGATTCGTACCATGAGCTCAATCGTTCAACATTGATATAACATTGCTAAGTGCCGAGAAAGAATGAATGATTTGTAAGAATTTGTCTATGGCTTGCTACAACCTGATAAAAGATAAAAAGAAATAACGATATATTAACTGTATAGTGCCATTTCTTTCACACGTTGGACCGAAATGATTTGAGGTTCTTCATCTTTTAGCAAAGTATTAAATTAAACTAATTGTAAAGTATAAGTAACTAAAAGAATAAAATATTTTCGAGTAATTTCTATAAAATGCATACAAATATTTTAAAATGTTATTATGAAGAGTAAGGAAATTAATTGAAAAAATATATAGACTGCCGACTCTAAATTATCAAATGAAATGAATCGGAACAAAATATTTACCTGTCATTCTTGTCATACTCAAATGTCTAATAAAGATATCTTGAAGATATCCAAGATATTTAGTTATTAAATATATTTGTTTATGTAATTTAATAACAAACAAAGTGCAATAAATATGGATACATCTTAATAGTATATTCGGCAGTAATATTCAGTGCATGAAATTTAAGATGTCATGGTTATAAACATTTGTAAGTTGCACAAATGTTGCAATTCATTTTGTAGAGTTGTAGCCGAAGAGTTCGCCAGAGATCCAGTCAGCAGGTAGAAATGGTTAAATACAAACAGACCAAAAATACCGCCTTCAATCGATATCTACAAGCAAAGGAGTACTCTCAAAAAAGTGTACGTAGAGATGGAGAGGCTGGTCTAAAGTGAAGTAAGTCTAAGTACCTATAAACGCTGAAATAAAGTTTGAATCTGTATCTGCAAGATTGTTTAATGCCATACTTATATTGTGTATAATTATCTTACTCTCATTAAACTTATGTGAATAAAGAATGTAGGTACATAATACTTTCGTGTTTTTATTCATTGTGTTATTGACGGGAATCCTACTGTAGTTGCAGGTCTTGGAATTAAACATATTATGTGTATGTAGGTATATAAATATTTGCCGCTGTTGTCGATCATCGACAAGGTTCCAGGTTCAAGCTCATTATTGGCAGTGTTTCCTCTTTGGATAGCCAAGCTAATGCGTTGTCACAAAAAGCTCCCCACCAACCGGTTTTCCGGTTTTGATGATAATGTGTGAGCAAATCAGCGAGCTTCAGACCCCCACGGTTCTATCCACAGCCACAAAGGCTACAGAAAGTTAGGTCCAATGGATGCGTATTTTAGAATTTCCCGCACGGTTGCATCTGCTCTGCAACAGTATAGCAGATTGTTGTGAGTTGAGTTTTCAATACAAATATATAATACTTAATTAATATTTTACTACATTAGATGGTTAAAATGATTATCTTTATAGATTATTATAAGTCTGTCGTCTGTCCGTCTGTTGACAATAATATATTCCATCCAGGCTAATGTAGGTTACGACCAATTTTAGAAAATTTGCCAGAGAATCTAGGTAGTTTGGATTCCAGGAACACAGGGACTACTCTGTGTACTAACACTGCAGGCGAGTTAACTTTATGGATTAATCTGGGGTTATTCGATGTACGTTGGTTTTAATAGCGACAGCGACTGCCAAGCGATACGAACACCATGTTTAAAGTTCTGTGGTATCAGGATTCAGTGGGCGTAGTGCAGGCAATGAAACAACGTAATACTATCGCTTCGGAAAGTCCCGTATGAGGAGAAGAAGCGACGCAACAAACTCGCTCATGGGCCCCGATAGGTTTACTGTTATAATATTACAATTAATTACATATTCACTTCACTTCACAATCTTAGACTTAAATTATAATAAATTACAGAACCGGGTAAAACAACGATCGCACTGCACTGTGGTATAGATCGAGAGCTTGATAAAAACTAACCCCTACAAATACAAATACCCACACTTTTATAAGCTACTATGGTCAGTGTTGCCACATCACTCAATCCTTCTACCATAATAATATGATCCAGCCAACATGAATAATTATCTAATAAATATCTAACATTCGGCCTTTCCTGACTTCAAGTTTGTCCTCAAACTTCGTGTAAACAAATAAAGTTATCAATATCTTACATAAAATAATACAGATAAACATACACCACTTTACTCAGATGGACCCATCAACATCTACTACTCTTTTTCTCAGATTGATCCATCAACATCGGTTCACCTATCCCTAGAGCTTTTTATTGTATATGTACATACGACAGTGTATACAGGCAGTTATCAACTCCAACCAAAATCAATAATCAAATCTTATCTTATCTATCTATATCTATCCCATCTATCTATATCTATTCCTTTATTTTTGGCATAAAGTGTAATTTAACATTCCACGAGGTGTAAGTAGCAGATTGCGTACGACATGCAAAAACATTTGTTATTTAACATTTTGGATTAACAGTTACATTAAAATATGAACTAGACACGATTAAATATTAAAATAACTCTGTATATCCTTTCCTTTTCTTATCTTCATATAATTATTATTATTTATATAATTGACCAAAATTACATGATAGGTACATGGTTTTACATTACCGCCTGACGAAAACCTGAAAGGCTTGTGTCTGGTGAGAGTTAATTATACATATTGACTATTATTATAGCTTATATTGCGGGACTTACGCTACAGATACACAACAACATTCATCCCCTTCCATTCCCATATGAATTAGACAAGATTATAATTAAAATATATAATACAGTTTAAAATCCAAATTTCTATTTATCGTTATCTCTATCCTTATCTAATGTTTTTTTTTTAAACTTTCCTAAACTTTCCTAATAATTTCTAATCTTTCCTAATATTTTCTAATCTTTCCCTATATTTTCTAATATTTCCTAATATTTTCGAATCTTTCCATATAATTTATAATCTATCCAAATATTTTTGAAATTTCCTAATCTATTCTAATATTTTCGAATCTTTCCTAATATTTTCGAATCTTTCCATATATTTTCTAATTTATACTAATCTTTTCCAAACTTTTCCAATCTTTTCTAATCTTTTCTAATCTTTTCTAATCTTTTCTAATCTTTTCTAATCTTTTCTAATCTTTTCTAATCTTTTCTAATCTTTTCTAATCTTTTCTAATCTTTTCTAATTTTTTCTAATCTTTTCTAATCTTTTCTAAACTTTTCTAATCTTTTCATATCTTTTCTATTCTCTCTTTTTATTCAGATGGCTATATCAACATCTATTCATTATATTCAGATGGCTATATCAACATCTATTAATATTATTCAGATGGCTCTATCAACACCTATTAATTTTATTCAGATGGCTCTATCAACACCTATTAATTTTATTCAGATGGCTCTATCAACATCTATTAATTTTATTCAGATGGCTCTATCAACATCTATTAATTGTATCTAGATTGCTATATCAACATCTACCCTCTCTTATTTATTTATTTTAATTGCTACTAGTCATACTAACTATTTTCTAATAAGAAGTGTCTCTTCAAATATTCATTTACGCTCATGATTAACAACGCTTATTTTTTTATTACGCTATTACTTAAAACTGCATATCTATCATCAAAGTCCAGTCATCAAGACTGCATGTTTGACATCAAGACTGTATGTCTGACATCAAGACTGCTCGTCTGTCATCAAGACTGAACGTTTTTCGACAAGACTGCACGTATGTTATCAAGACTTTTCAACACAAGATTTTATTGAAGAACTTATTTGCATTTTAGTTGAAGGGTTTATAAATAAATGAATGGACATCTGCTTTTTTATCATAATTTAAACCTGTATCTTATCGAACCTAACTAGGATAAATTCTGTACTTTGGTACCTACTTATTTTAATTTTTCTCTCTCTCTCTCAATATTATTTCATCTTATCATAAATGAATGGACATCTGCTTATTTTTTATCATAATTGAACCTGCATCTTATCGAACCTAACTAGGATAAATTCTATACTTTGGTAACTACATCTTTTACCTCTTCTCTCTCTCTCTCTCAATATTATTTCATCTTATCAGTTTCCTTACAAGTGTTTTATATATTTTTATAGCTACATTTTTTTTTCATGTTTTTTTTTTTTAAACTACTATTCCTTATGTTGCTGCTGTTAAAGCGGAAAGCTAAAGCCTACGTCGTAAAAAAAACATCTCAACTTCCAAATCTAATTTTCTTAGCCATATTTTTCACGCAATTCATCCATCTCTTTTTCTACTTTTATTTACTGCTATCTACTTTCACATTCATACCTCTTTTAGTCTCAATACCACGATAACAATGTGATCCTCGACCAACAATCCAACTCTCCGATACGGCCTCACGGTGAATCACAAGTCCAATCTCATTCTGGTGTGAAAATCTCTACCTGAAACCAAAGAAGTTCAGCACAGTAATAGATAATTTCACTCGGCCATTTCTGCCTACATTTGCGAGCCAATTTTGCTATTAATCGATTTAGTTTGAACATTTGCTAACACTTACTCATATTAACCAAAGATTTAGAGTTAATAACTACTTATCAACTTTATGTAGGGAAAATCACATCAATTCAAACAAACTAAAGTAAACCCAGGAAAGAAGTAAAGTTAGTGAAACCCATATGATATTACTAAGATCAAGAATCATAACAGCTCCACCAAACACACTTTGCTACACACACACTACCCTATAAGGGAGAAAGCCTCAGCATTATTGTTTTAACTTCTACAAAACAAAATTCATACCGACATGGTATTTAAGTATATTATAATATTGTAGCTTTTTTTAATAAACATTTTATGAACTGTTTTTTTGTTTTTGTTTTTTTTATTTATTTTTTTTACATAATTATTAATTTGACAGAAACTTGAATGGTTTATTGAATTTGTAATGATTTATTATTGTTATTATTTAGCTTCATTATTATTGTTAATTAGAATTAATCATATGTAACATTTGTTAAAATGTAGTCTTATCCATTTGAGCTGTCTTAATGTAACAATTAATTTTAATATTTGCACACTGAAGCTCGGTAGAGTAAGCTTGGAACTCCATATTTTTTGCCATCAATATTTTTGTCACTCTTATTCTCGCAAATAAATTAATTTCATTTCAAAGTACACCACTCAAAGCTTTTGCTTACAGAGTAATATACTACTCGGGCGGCAACGCTTATTTTTAAAGTGCTACGTCTACTAATCTTCTGCGCAGTAAACGTCAAAAAAAAACGAAGCTGAACTCTACATTGAACTCTACATTTAAACTCTACATTGAACTGTACATTGAACTCTAAATTGAACTCTACATTGAACTCTACATTGAACTCTACATTGAACTCTACATTGAACTCTACATTGAACTCTACATTGAACTCTACATTGAACTCTACATTGAACTCTACATTGAACTCTACATTGAACTCTACATTGAACTCTACATTGAACTCTACATTGAACTCTACATTGAACTCTACATTGAACTCTACATTGAACTCTACATTGAACTCTACATTGAACTCTACATTGAACTCTACATTGAACTATACATTGATCACTAACTTGAACTCTAACTTGAGCTCGTACTTGATCTCTAACTTGATCTCTAACTTGAACTCTAACTTGATCTCTAACTTGAACTCTAACTTGAACTCTAACTTGAACTCGTACTTGAACTCGTACTTGAACTCGTACTTGAACTCGTACTTGATCTATAACTTGATCTCTAACTTGAACTCTAACTTGATCTCTAACTTGAACTCTAACTTGAACTCGTACTTGAACTCGTACTTGAACTCGTACTTGAACTCGTACTTGAACTCGTACTTGAACTCGTACTTGAACTCGTACTTGAACTCGAACTTGAACTCTAACTTGAACTCTAACTTGATCTCTAACTTGAACTCTAACTTGAACTCGTACTTGATCTCTAACTTGAACTCGTACTTGAACTCTAACTTGAACTCTTACTGGAACTCCTTGAACTCTTAATTGCACTCTAATTTGCACTTGAAAGCAAAAGCGAAAAAAATTAACTCTGACTTGAATTCTGTCTCGAACTCTGACTTGAACTCTGACTTGAACTCTAACTTGAACTCTGACTTGAACTCTGACCTGAACCAACTTTAAATCTGAATTGAATTCTAAATTGAACTCGAACTCTAAAGTTAATTCTAAAATGAACTGTAAATTGAACTCTTAATAGAACTGTAAGTTGAACCCTTAATTGACTCTAAATTAACTGTAAAATGAACCCTTATTTCAACTCTAAATTGAACTCCGAATCTCTAAATTGAACCCTTAATTGTTCTCTAAATTGAACCCTTAATTGTACTCTAAATTGAACTGTAAGTTGTATCCTTAATTGAACTCCAAAGTGATTTCAAAATTGAACTGTAAATTGAACCCTTAATTTTCTAAATCTACATTATAAATGATACTAGTCTTTAGAACCTTGAATTAAATTAGGAATAGTAATACTAGGACCGCTTCATACACACAGAAGAAGGTTGTTTTTCACCCCAAATAACAGTTTTTTTTTTACTGAACTATTAACATTAGAACTTATAAATCATTTTTTTTTGTAGTAAATTAAGTAAATTCTTGTGAATTTAAAAATAATATCACTAAATAAATTAAGCACACTTTAGATTTTTAGTTGTTTTTGAGATTCTTTTTGGCAAACCTTTACTAGCAAGTTCTAAATAAAATTATTCAAAAGAATCATGCTATTCTGAAAAAAGCTTTTAAATGGCTTATGTTTAACTATCTGTCCTATTATTTTTGTATAAGCTGTAAGTTTCTCTTAAATATGTTAAAATAAAATAAAATCCATAATATTTACTGAAAAATTAACAGTGTTATTTTTGTTAACTCGAAATCTGATTCTCGGGAGAAACCTGTTGATCAGGAACTTTAGCCTATACGTTTGTCTAATGTGCTACCTATACATAACCCATTACATAACCGTTACGTATTCAATTTAAAAGGATTATTAAAATACTTATAATTTTTTTTTTTTTGCAAAATGAAGAAACTTACCGTAGTCATTATACCATCACACTCAAATACAATTTACCATTAACTTCATTCCACTTTTGCAACTTCAGATTAACCCAGCACGACCCTCATAACTGAACACCACTTATTCAAAGTTAATTAATTAAATACATTTTTTTTTGTTATCCGGTTTGTAGTACATTGTCTTTTGAACGACCTATAGATATGTATATAACCATAACTATGTCAATAGTTCTGAGGAAATCCCGTTCAACAAAATATATTTATTAATAAAGCAACCGGCAAAATGAGGAGAATCACCAACTTAGATAGCTAGTAATAATAAATTTATCGCACAATTAGTTAATAGTACTTACTTCATATTTAAAACTATATTTTTACAAAGTATCGGTCTGTCTTCCTTCCTTCCTTTCTATGTTAATAATTTTATATTATATTGAATTGTTACACCCTTATTATACGGTCATATGAATAGCATAAATACCCAACTTACCTATACATATTACAATAAATAATTGAGGATTGATTTTACATTTTTACACTTATACTTTTAACCCATAAAATCTAGCTAACTTGACTATATTTTCAACAATAATTAAATTATTTAATCGTTCCCCAGATACTTTCGCAGTATATTAGCAATCAATATGAAATCGACTCACCAGATAGTGTTAAAGCAATTTGTATACACCACAATTCAGGCACCACTACATGTACATCAGATAGCCACTCGCATGGCACACCCGGCGCCAACTTGTGTCACTGGCCGCTACCAGCATGAACTATACTGCAAGCGTGCCACCCGCGCCGCCATTTGTCTATTATTCCGTCTAGCACGCGCATGTCACAAACTCGCACAAATACACTTATTTTAGGTAATCAAATAACTTGATTAAACTTTGTTCTTTAGTTCTTTACTTGTTCGAAGTTCTCAAGAACGTGGTCTTTTCAAACTATGTGGAAACAACCCAAGTACGGTTTACATTGCCTCTCTTTATCCCAATTTCTGATAATAGCGACAGCGACTGCCAAGCGATACGAACACCATGTTTAAAGTTCTGTGGTATCAGGATTCAGTGGGCGTAGTGCAGGCAATGAAACAACGTAATACTATCGCTTCGGAAAGTCCCGTATGAGGAGAAGAAGCGACGCAACAAACTCGCTCATGGGCCCCGATAGGTTTACTGTTATAATATTACAATTAATTACATATTCACTTCACTTCACAATCTTAGACTTAAATTATAATAAATTACAGAACCGGGTAAAACAACGATCGCACTGCACTGTGGTATAGATCGAGAGCTTGATAAAAACTAACCCCTACAAATACAAATACCCACACTTTTATAAGCTACTATGGTCAGTGTTGCCACATCACTCAATCCTTCTACCATAATAATATGATCCAGCCAACATGAATAATTATCTAATAAATATCTAACAGTTTTAATGAAAACAGGATATTAATAGTGGGTAGGTACCTAAATGAAAAATCACTAAATATATAAACACGCTTTACACGCTTTACATTTAAAGCTCCGTTTCATCTAAATAAATCTAAGGCTAAGGGTCGAGGGATCGATATTACTAACGTAGATGCATAGTTGTGTAGTGAACGACAAGTGCAATTAAAAACTTTATAAACAATCGGTTATATTATTTTGGGATGATACCTAATCTCGCAATCCCGATATATTCATTCTATAAGTAAATAAATTCGATATAATTACTTTATATGACACTATAATAGATTTTTATAACATAAATTTGGAAAACAATGTTATTTTCAGCTTGTAAATACAACGTATATAAGATTGCTAAATTTGACATTAAAACAATAATGTTAATTGTCAAAAGCTTATAAAAAATAGCTCATGGTACGAATTGAATGAACCATTATGGTAAATAAACAAGGTTGTTTTCATGCATAAAATAAGCTTGTTTTAGGGACATCATGGTACGAAAAGAAGAATAAGGTTGTTTGAAAGAGCGAGAGAGTATGGATGAGTGACAGAGATGAGAATTGTTAAGAGAGAGAAAGTTGCTTAGGCCCATAGCGTTATTTCTTTTCATCTTTAGTGAGCCCATAGACAAATTCTCAAAAATCATTCGTTCTTAGCAGGAATATAACAATCATATAACAATAGTGTTTGGTAGAGGTCATGGTACGAATATAAATAAGGTTATTATATGCTGGAAACAAAACAGTATTGCAATAAGGTTGTTTTGTAAAAGATGGGGGTAGGCCCCCTGTTCGTTCGAGGCTCGGCTCGTGTTCGCTTCGCGTACCATGGACGCACCATAAGGGTGCTAAGGCCAAATCTTGGGCCGGCATCTTCTTGTCAATTCAAAGAAAAGTGTGAAATGTGAAGTGTCAGGCATTTGTGAAATGTCAGAATCCAAAACCGGTTCAGTCAGAACGATACCTGTGACTGTTCAGCTTATAAGTAACACATATTGAATGTACCTGACTTGATAACTATACTTAGTAGCAAAAAAAATATTATGGTCGAAGTGGTCTTCTTTGATGTTTGACGGTGAATTTACAATATGTGAACGCACAGAGGCATCGACGAACGAACCCTTACAAGAACATGCATGCTTTGAGGCTTTGAGCTAGTTAATATAGAACTGTGTTGCAAAAAAACCTACATCCGGTAGGTATTAAGTTCGCTTTGTGTTACTGAAGCTAATTACGTAATGCCTTCCTACAAATATAACATACCGACCGACGCGGTCAGAGAGAGTGAGAGATATTGAGCTTTACAAGGATTTATAAGGATTAAACATATCAAAATAAAAAGGTAATGATTATCATAAATAGATTCCAACGTTTTTTACGATTGCGGTAGTAAAGAGGTGGATATCATTCACTAATCTAATTGAAACATTTATAGATTTATTATGCGAAGGCACCCATCGCCTCCGATGTCTGTTTTGGAACAACGCGTTGAATATAAATCAAGTTTGATAGCTCACACGTTCTTACGTATTTCGGCCTTTACTGTAACAAATACGTTAACAATTCCCCTCATAATGTTCATTAATAATATAAGTAAACATCTTGAACAATTAAAAACTAATATTTAAAACCAGACCATAATCGTATAACAGATAACGAACACATTGCATAATATTATTAGACGTTTTAGCAAATGGCACCTTTTGTAGTGTAATTTCCGCTAACGCGCTGTAGCTACGTGGTTTGAATTAATATCCTTGGAGGTGTTTTATGGGAGCCGTGCACAGAGGAGCCGTGCGTGTAATGTCATGAAAAGATAAACGGCTCGATGAATAGCACATGGTAAAAAGCTGTTTACTGGGATCACTTATCGGTATATTACGATTATTATTGATTTCTAAGCTTTTTATGCTATTTTTGCTATGGTGTTAATTGGTGTACTATGGGGTGCAGCTTATCAGATTTGTGGCAGACATAATTTTATTTTTGTATTAATTGCTCTTTCGTACTAGTTCCATAAATAAATAGCTAGAATGCGGTGGTTATAATTCAAACAAACTTTTGAATGCAGACAACAAAATTATGCTAAATATAGTGAAAAGCTGCAAAGCGCAGAACGCAAAGGCGAGTTAACAAACTAACATTTTATATGCTTGGTTTAATTCGTTCGTATCTAAGTTCAACAAAACAAAACAAGTTATTTCTAATATAATAATTAACTTAATTCTTCAATAACGTGCCATCATGTAGTGGATAGCTCTAAGCGTGTGTTACCAAGATATTTTAGCGGAGTCAGAGTCTACCCTCGTAATTAACGAGGCTTGGAAAGCCGATCCTTACTTGAGACACGTCCTAATAATTATGTGAGGTGTGCTCTTACAAATTTCCCAGCGAGGTATGCGAAGTCACCTCGTATGTATAGACGCTAAATTATGAGAACTTGACGCAACGTACGCTTGATAGAACTTGGAGTATTTACTTACTGCACGCGTTTCTTATAAGATTTTTTGTCGCCTTATGATTAGTGAAATATATACATTAGCAATAGCAGTTTATAGATATAATAGGAGATTACCCATTAACTATCTATTTTGAGTAATGATTAGCAATTATCCTATGTCAATATTAGTTGTTTATGTAAAGTTCGCTGTTTCAGTTGCTTTTGTGTACCTACTTTGAAGCCTGAGGAGTCTGAGGCTTTCTGTAAATACGTGATCTGATACGTTTGAGTACCACACTTGAATGTACTACCCACCACATAAATAATATGAATTTCACAAATTCAACTGCAGTAGTCTCTAGCTAGGGCAATGTTGTATTCAACAAACGAAGTTACCGACGTTACTGCTTAAGTAAATTTCGCTGTACTTATGCATTTTTAATGTTCATCAATATACCTAATCACTTCTGAATATTGAGACGTATGAAGTAGGTACCTACCAAGATACCCATAAGTGTAAGAGACTTTACCCAGAAATGAATTCCAATAACAGTTAGTAATTATCAACAAAGACAGTCGTGTCCTGTCAAATTTATTTAATTTTTGTTTGTTAATACATACTTAATATACATAATTACACCCAAATTCAGGACATACATACATTTTCATGCACACAAATGCAGGTCCTGTGTGGGAATCGAACCCACAACCTGCGGCGAGATAGATGGAGTCTTAACCAACTGCGCCAACTGGCCCGTCAATATAACTATATAAGTTATTTCTCGGAATCAGTAATGAGTGGATACATTTCCGATTATCCATACCTATTAGTTTTAATTGTGCATTTATTTTTATCGCCGTTCGTTCTCTACCGACTACGCTACGCGAATCGTGCTCGCAGTGTGCTCGTTCGTGGCTCGGCTCGTGCTCTGTTCGCCAAACGTGGACGCACCATTAGAATATAAGTATGTAACACATTACTTCTCTTTATTTTTTTCATATAAATCCCTAAAACACTTCCTTTTGTTGCATCTCGACCTCTTTCTTTATCTGTCCATACGAGATCCTTGTGTAAAAGCTTACCACTACTATACTACTTATGATTATTGGTCGGACATCCACTACAGAGCATGGCTCAAGATCCAATCACCCACTTGATTGTTTTGTGTCAAAGTAAACAAAGTAACGACATTGTTTAATGTAGGTCAGATCGTTCTATATATATAGAATTTAATGGATAGGTAAGTATTGCTAGCTCATTTTTGCAATTTCTTTTGCGTCTATTTGAATTCACTGTGAGCTACTTATACAGCTTTATATTTAGATACACAGAGAGTCAGAGACCGCAGCTTAATTTTAACGTGAAAATGCTGTTTAATTGAATGAAATTTGTAAATATTTTTCGAAACATAATTAGGTACATTTGCATGTACTCCTAAGTTTTAGTTGTGCCTGTTGTATGAAACAAAATTTTGCACCGGTTGATTGTCTCAAAAGTACCTAGTTACAAATACACATCAAAAAAGTCGTAGCAACATTTGAGTAGGTACTAATTTATATTTTGGAATGGATTTTTAAAATATTGTGTGTATTTGTTTTCTGAATAATAACATTAGTTCTCATTAATGTAAAACCAACAACTTTTCTTTCAATTGTTATTTTAATAGAAAAAATAACTTTTGTTTAAAACTAGTCGGCGACGATTTTTCAAAGAATCAATGAGTTTTTTTATGTCATCCTTCTGCAAACGCATTGAATTTTAACAAATCCTTCAGTATTGGGTTGTTTTCACTCCGTCCAAGTCCTTTAGAAAACGTCTCTGGAGCATGTTAGACCTAAATCCCATCCCATCGCACTCATGGGATTTTAGGTTTGACGATAGTGCAGGCCAGGGCAATACCCGGATATTTTATACTGCCAAGTAATCACTGGTCCTTCGATCTATGTGCCAACGCGCAACTTCATGCATCAGCATGATATTTGAGCCAACTTTATTCAAAAACATGGAAATAATGTCTCAGGACGTCTTCAACGTAACTTTCAGCGTCCATGTGCCATTCTATCTGTTCTTCATAAGACCCGCCCAGATCATTACAGTAGAATCGCTGTAATAGTGCACTGCCCTCAGCCGTTCAACATTTCCGAAATGACTATACACTCTTACCTTTCTTGTATCAGGCCATAACCTCCCTTGGGACCACCTACAATTTAATAAAATAAAACTTTTATACAGTTTTCGTAACATGATGCGTGTTGCTTAGACTTTTTTGATATTTGGGTGGGATAAAGTTAGTTTCGTGGCTGACTCAATTTTGACGAATTTGGTCTCCTTTAGTTTGGATCACTGAGAGAATCTCCAGGCGCATTTCATCCTGGTTTTTTCATCAGCCTTAGTTACTTGCACTGTTTTTACTCCAAAACCTATTACCACCACACCCCATGAAAGTATGGATTTTATTTCATGAAACATAATAATTATTCTTTTATGTGATCTTGATTTTAGACTAGACGATTGATTGCTGCAATTGAAGCTCTTGAGAGCTGTTTTCCCACGCTTGTATTCATTGCAATCTGAGGGATGAGGCTCTGAATGTGCCATGAATAATATATGGACCCTTTGAACTTTCTCGGAGACGATTTCAGAGTGAATAGGGAAGCATGTTTACAAATTTACAATGTAAGACATGCTCACGTGTGTGTACATGTGAATATTTCCCACGAGTTGAAATTACCTAATATATTCAATCCAATCAGCATTTACTTGACACCTTTTAAACTTCATACTCTACTCTATACCTACTATAAGATCAACATTCGATTCCATGTTATGACTTTTGCTGTAAGTAACTAGAATTTGTAAGCTGCTAACGTGATGGACTTTTTCTTTAACAGTTAATAAAGAGAAAATCAAAATCTATATACGTATTTTTATAAGTTGTATTCATCATCAGCCTATAATGTCCCACTGCTGAGCACAGGCCGCCTTTCACAAATGAGGGTGAAAGGGACTGGGCGATACTCCAGCACGCGTGCCCATTGCTGATTGGTGGAGGCAGGCTAGTGGTCAACCTACTGTTGGAATTCAAGCCGCCTAGGAGGCATCCAAGTAGCTTAACAAATATCACAATTAAGTGTTAACCGGGACCAACGGCTTTACGTGCCTTCCGAAGCACGGAAACGCTCGATTTGAAATACCACTAGGCGGTGACCCATCCAGGTACAGACCACGAAAGACTTAGCTTATCTTTGCCGATCGATTAAGAACGGCTAAACACCACGAGCGCTTCCAATAAGTTTTAATAAGTAGTATTATACTATATACATATTATATTACGTAATTCGTACTTACACTTGTAATAAAAGTGATAGCGTTCAATTGATCTCAAAAAAGTAGGATTTACAATTTCACTGTCGATTGACATGGGCGAAGCGACGCGCCCCACCAGGGCAACCAGGGTCAATCGGCGGTCGTGACGTGACTAGACGCGTCCTTGACTTAGGACCGGTTTACCAGCCTACACTCTGACTGCTCTATAAAATTATAAATATAGAATGTAGACCTGCAACATTTGATTAGAATGAATTTACTACAACGCTTCTCTCCGAATCAGTCCGAAACAGAATGTATGTAGGTATGTGTAAATTAAAAGAGATATCATAAAATATAAAATAAATAAAAAGAAATTCACTAATCCGTACATAATTTATTTAGACTTGATCACACACTGGCGTTGGTCACCATTTTTGAGCTCTATTAGGTAACTATAGAAGACTTAACACAAGGGAACCGTTAAGTATCTCTTTTGTTCCTCACTTTGAATAAGTAGGTGATTTCCATAAATAGGCTGTTGATTTGATTTATGCTCCGAGTGAATCCGTGAGTTTCTTTTGTTCCTCTGCACACCCTTTTTAGGGTTCCTCATCCTAAAAGTACCAACGGGATTCTATTACCGTCCATAACGTCCGTCTATATATATCTGTCTGTTTTCTTTTTTAACGTGTTACAAAGGTACGTACAGATTACTTCGATGTCACAATTTAGTACAAACTACTACCTAAACTAGGACAAGCCTGTATTCTAGGCAGGCTTGTCCTAGTTTATAAGGTAGGTTCTCACATGGTTGTATTTTTAGTTACCGTAGTAGTAGGTATACATTCACAGAATACTTCATGAAAAATAATAAAACTTAATAAACGAATCAAGTCCTAGTTCACAGTATAAGAAATTTGTCTGATTCTAGTGCAAACTTACCTACTCTATAGTAAAACAAAAAATAATTAAAATAGGTAAACTATTAAAATAAAAATCATTTTTTCTACCTGCCTAATAAAACTAGGGTCGGCGCAATAAAACTACGTAACTAAAAGGTACTAAATTAAAATGAAAATGGTGTGGTGTTCAATGTCAAAACAGAATTTGTAAGTAAAAGTAAAACGTAGTAGCAAACGAAAGGATGACTGCAAGAAATTTGAAAAATAGGTTTTTAGCATATCTATTGCTGTCGCTCTGTGCCCGTGCTATCCCGCCCTAGCGCGATAGAGACAACTACAGCTTGAACCGATTATACCTATTTAAATAAGACGAAATCACTATTTCGTAATCCCCCGTTTTCTCATAAAAAAAAAACAATAATCATAATAAGAAGGGCTTTAGCTATGTCTGTCGGTTTTCCTTTGTTTTTTTTTATATTTGTCAATGATGTTCGCTGGACGTCTGATAAGGGCGTTATAAATAGTAAGTAAATGGTAAGTTTTTGTGATTTTAGAAGGTTCCTAATTCTTATATTAATTATTATTAATTTATGGGGAAAAACACAACCGAAGGACATACAGTGGTACCTACAGATTGCATGGTAAAATAATCATTGCTATCATTGTCCAGATTAGGATTACGTTTGTATGGAACAAACGCCTCTAGCATTGTGACTATGTTACTCCATACAATATTAATATTGTATGGAGCCTCCGATGTCAAATTCGCACATGGACAGTTTTTTACTATTGCCCTAACGTCTTTTAGATGCATTTTATTTTATAGTTGTATAATGATAGGCTAGATGACTAAAAACATCTGTTTGGTCCGTCTTTTACATATTCAAAAAATATTAGACACGTGTGTGTTTTTTCTTTTGTCAATTAAAAAGAAATATACGAATATATCGTGTGTTGAAGTTCCGCGTGACGTCACTTCCGAAATTTGACCCGCTATACGTCTTTGTAAATTTTTAATTTTTTCAAATCATATCATCGCACATTGTAAGGAAACCGTGAAAATTTTCCAAGGGGGAGAAGCGGTAAACGCTTTCTCGCATGAAGGAAATTCTGCAAGTGATTTAATTAGGAATATATTGTTCCAATGTTCGAATTGGAATATCTTTTTGTGGTGTCATGTATTTTGTTTGAATAAATTTTATTCGCTATTTCGTTCGTATATCGCGATGGATAGCGTATCGGTATTATTTTATTCGCATTCTATAAATATCGAAATTTGATATGAACCAAAGGAGGCAACTCGTGCATCCAAAAAGTTGTAGATACATCATAGACTAGCTTTCCGCCCACGGTTTCTCCCGCACCCCTTATTTACCCCATTAGGAATGATATTTTCAGAAATCGTTTCTAATAGGCTAATGTATACAGACTTTTGAGTTAATCGAGTCACGCAGTAACACGCAGTAAACGATTAGTAGGTAGGTATTGTAAGCGGCACGAGTCGTGAGCACAGTTTTGAACATAAAGTTTAAAAGTTCTCAGATATATGTAATTAAAGTTAAAGTTGTTAAAATGTATATTAAATAAGGTCACGTGACCAGATTTAAATACATTTCAATAAATGTATTTATATGCTTGAACACTAATAACTTTTAAACTTTGTATTTAAAAGTGTGCTCACGATTCGTGCCGTTTACCATACCCCTTGTTGTCCCGTTAGGGGCTGATTTTTAAGAAACCTAAAAATAGATGTTTCTTTATTTTCTATCCGAAGTATTAATACTGAGTTGCAAATTAATCCGACCACGTGGTAGTTTTCTTCCATACAAACTTTAATACCCCCTATACTTACTTTTAGGGGTAGTTTTCAAAAAGAAATGATGAGAAGCTTTATTATTTATTTAGGTAAGCAAATTTATAAACACAAGGAATAAGATTTTTCATACATACAAAATACATCCAAATAAGGTTGAATTTCCAAAAACCCCTTCTTAGTGGATGCCTACGTTATAAATTCAAGTTTGTAGCGTCAGCGGTTTACGCTCTGTGTTGATGACCGTTGATTTTCATTGTATTGATTTTGATTCACATTAAATTTTCATCGTAAGCTCGCTGACTATATTTGCGTGTTATTTCAGCACACGAATAATACGAGTGACGGCTAGGTAAATACCAAACTCAAACGGGACTACAATCTCTTCACAAAGTACTTATGTTTATAAGCTAAATCCACACTTTATCTTTTATAACAAGACGTGATTCGTTTTTAAAGAAAATAAGTACTGTTTTATAAATGCAAAATAATAAGATAAAGGTTGAGGTTGAAGTACAAAAAATAAGTTATTTTTCATTATAATTTTAAAAATTTAGTTACGAACAGTAAGTCATGCGTCACAATAATAAAATAAAAATATTATTAGTGCGAGTCTGGCTCCGGCCTTCCTAGGACGTGTATTTATTCGTTTGGAGCTAGTCACCGGACTCCAAATAACTAGACTACATATAACTAAGGTTTTCAGTGAAGGAATTTTGAATTTTTTAGTTTGAAATATCGCTCTATTTCCCTGTTATATTTACATCTATATTTATCAACTGGAATTTTATTAAGTATATCTGTTTTTTTCGCCTAGCGAACTGCGTTGTAAAAATATTGAATAATGCAGTATAAAATACAGCTATGATATTTTTTAGTAGCTGAACTGTAAACTGCGGTAGCTACAAGATTTTCACGCTCATCGTGTTTTGGATCGGGATATTTTGTATATACACCGTGACTTTTTATTCGCCTTAGAAACGCAGCCCACTTAATGTACCCAAAGAAAAGAGAGTAAAGAGACTAATCATAGATAAAACAATATTTTTGTTCATTTGTTGTAGAATAAAAAAACATTAGAATTATGACAATCCAGTTAATAATTAAAATTTACATATAAAATGGTAGAAAATACCAATCCAGAGCACGAGTCGAGTAGATTGCTCTCGTAACAGGGTGTTTTAGACTTCGTCATGCATCATAATGAAAAAATTTGGTTTCTTTAAATTATACAAATGTTAAAAACAATTTTTTTTGTTCTATTATTTTTTCCTATTCATTGGGTACATTAGGTGGTCAGCGTTTCTAAGACGAATAAAAGTCACGGAGTATTAACTAGCTGCCCGGTACGACTTCGTTCGCGTGGTGTCCTACTAACCTATACCCTACCCTACCCTACCACTACCCCTACCCTACCCTACCACTACCCCTACCCTACCCTCGCAACTTTCTTAATTTTTTCTTTCATAAGAATCTTCTCCTGACACAATAAAAAAAGAATTAGCGACATCTATTTCCCAAGTTTCAACAGTATAGTTCTTATAGTTTCGGGAAAAGTGGCTGTGACACACGGACGGACAGACAGACATGGCGAATCCATAAGGGTTCCGTTTTTTGCCATTTGGCTACGGAATCCTAAAAACCATAGATAATGTCACTATACCACAGACTTATACTGTGCATTTTTCAAACAACTCGAGCGCTGATGGTATCATTGTAAACATTAAGATTTGTAACAAAAACTATCAAAATAATCTGAAACATAAGAAAAGATATGGCAAAGGTGCCATCGTTTCTATCGACGAGGCACCAACAAATTAGTGATGGCTGACAAACCGCCCGCCCTGCATCTCCTGTATTCCTCTATGTTTATCACGAACCGAATACTTACACAATTGGGTTCAGTAAATATGCTTTGCAATTTTGCATGATGAAGTAGCTCGTACAAAGGATATTGCATCATGTAAATTATACTTCAATGGCTATCATAACACCGTAATGACAACGTGGAAATTAACGCTTGAAGGTTTTGGAATTTGTGCACTGTCATCCTAACTTATATTATAAATGCGAAAGTGAGTTTATTATGCTTTTTCTCCCTTTTAACTAATCAACCTATCATCATGAAATTGGTATGCAAATAGCCTACTATAGCATACTATGGAAAAGGACATAGGATAGGTACTTATTATCCCTGTAACGCAGGTGAAACCGCGGGGGACAGCTAGCTTTTTTATAATTTTCTTTCCGGCTTCACTTGCTCATTGCTTGAAAAGGCACTAGAGAAGTTTCGCCTTTCCAACGCGTGTTGAGGACATTAAGTAGGTACCTTCTGGAAACAATGTGTTGTAGGTAATTTGAAACTAAGCAGCCAACCTAAATTATACAAAGATACTCCTATTCTGTCTGCTCAAAATGCTTTTGTTGGTTGAAACCTAATAATAATTTTGACTGGACAAAAAGTTTAATATTAATATTTTGAATAACACAGAACAACAGTTTTATCACTTTGATCCACAGAATTGATTCTGTAAATTGAAATAAAAACACACAGAAACGTTTTATTCGAAGTGGGCCATCTTCACGAACTCAAATCGACATTACATTACAGGACCCAACTTCCCTTCGGCGGAAATCGAGTGGAATTACTCCCGGTATGCAGTGCTAACAATAAAAGTGAAAATCCATTTTCTTTTTAGCAACTTTTTGTCATATCCCATCTACACATAGAGATCGATAGAGAGATTTTATAACGCGGCACGCGAGACAGTTATATGCACCGTTCATGGCATACACCGCAAAAATCGCGTCAGTCGTAACTCGTAGTGCGCGAGTATTAAAATGCCGTATTGTTCAGTGATCGTTTGCAAAAATCAAAGCCAACATGTGAACTACAAGAATACCTAAGGCTAATAGGCTTCGTCCTAATTCGACCCCCGTTCGAACTCGCCCGGTCCGTATATTATCTACCTACCTACCTTCGAAAGTACTGATGGTAAGAAATCTGATATGATGATTTTTATTTACTTTTATTCAGTTATTATACGTGGTTAAAAAATAAACAGTACAATAACTAAAACTTTTTTTTTTTTATATATTAAAGAGAACTATTTATTATATTCTTACTAATAGATAAGTTAAGTATATACATAATTATAACTACAACTAATTAACTAACAAAAGGAAAAAAATAAAAAGGAAATATGTACACAGAAAATTATAAATAAAACATTTAGGTCGCTGTCTATGGGTAGGGTATAGGGAGGCTGATCCTCTGACCGAGGTACGAGCCAGCCCTTTGGTCTCCGGATGTCTCTTTTAGGCGCGTCGATAGGTCTTTAAAATGTTCTAGCACAAGATGTAATTTATATTATATTATATCCCATAGTGAAAAGCCGGCGCCATTGTGCGCCAATTGCGACTGTTGCGTATAAGACAAGGTTTAATATTAACTGTCATTTAGTTACTGTTCCATATAGATTTTAAATCTAGCCAGATCGCTCTTCTCTGGTTGTCGCGCTTTATAGGCTAAATTTACTTAAGAATGTTATACATTCTTATAAATACACTTCAGGATTGTCTACAGAATTTGGCACCCATTAAGATCGCAAGTCTTGTCGGTGAAGTCGACAACTACACCAATTATCATAATATATTGAACTTGGCTCCCATTTTCACATTTATGTTTTTGGTGGGATTTGATATACACAGGTACCTACCTAAGTCTTTTGTAATAATAAAATTAATCAGTCAAGGGTTTCCGCTCACTATAGAGAGACAGGATTTCTTTCATTTGATCTTTGAGTCGTTAATGAAGCTTTTACTACGCTATCAGAATTTCATCGAGTCTACGCAACAACTTTGAACCCGCCTAAAAAAAGCGCCTACTACATTTCCTGTCGCAATTTAAGGTGGTTACTGGATATATTGTAGCGATTATGGCGAAAGGCAATATATTTATTTTATTCCCCCCGCTGCGATAATAATAGTAGGTAGTTGTAAGTACATCACATTAATTTGTAAAAATAGCATCACACATCCTTAATCATCATCATAATTTTATTCGACAAGCCTTGGATATGGATAGATCTTAGAATGATTTGATAGATGACATAGAACCGAATTTAAGTACCAAAATATTATTATAACCTTATCAGTTAAACTTTCTACGATCAAACCTATCATAAACCGAAAAAGATTACAGAACACAATTTATTTCTGAACGAAAGATAGTTTCAGTTTTATGATTTTCCTTCCTTGCCTAATATTACTAGGTATTGAATCGAAACCATTGCATACATTTTGTGGATCTTTCGATTTAAATAAGATTTACTTTTGGGTCTTTGACATAATCTTATTATGCAAATATCTTTATTTACAACAAATATGTACAAAATACGATCTATATATAGAAAATTTCCTCAAGACTGCCTCTGCTTCCGATTAACGGCAAGGTTCCTATAGAAGGCTGGCAGCGTTTCCTCTTTGGATAGCCAAGCTGACGCGTTGGCGGAAAAAGCTCCTCGCCCACTTTTCTCCGGAGGTCATCATCAATTTTGATGATAAAGTGCGAGCAAAACGGCGAGCTTCGGACCCCCACGGTCCCATGGTCTCGACCGCAAAAGGCATAAAAATTTTAGTTGGGTCCAATCGATGCGTATTTTTTGAATTTTCCACACCGGCCGCAGCTGCCCCTGTAGCTTTACAAGTCGCCGGTAAGTGAGATGGCGCGAGTATATCGACACATGTGGTATCCCACATCAGCGACCTGCCGACTCTCGGTCTCGTGCCATCGCCCCGCGCAATACGGACTGGTTCCAGTACGGAAGGCACGTTAGCGACAACAAGAGCATACGTTCCGTGATATTCGACCAGTACTTAGGGAGCACGAAAGTCCATGGTGGCCGAGCTCGTTGACGAGAGTTAAGTTGTTTTTAAGCTCATCTTATTATTATGCTCATAGCACCTGAACTCTCGACTTTGAGATGATACGTCAAAGTGCTCCACTAATTCAGCACCAGAGCTAAGACTATGTCTAGTTTTCATACCTAATCGATTATCGTACGTAGACCTACATCGTGAAGACAACGTTATCCGAGTGTCCTTAAATTGCTTCATAAATATACTAATCAATGGGATACTGGACACCTGTGGCATATTTTGGCGCAAAGCGTAGATTTATCCCTCCTACAACCCCAATACTGAAAATCGTATAGCGACAATTTAACCATTATAAGTTTCCTAGAAAACATTATTCAGGAGTTGTGTCTATAATGGATAATATTCTACTGGCGTTTGTTTGTATACACAGTGAAATTACTGATGTGTTTTCTAAATGCCGCCCGTCCGATCACTATTTAGCTAGGTGAATAAAGCCGGCGGAAAAACGCCAGAATTATTGTTGCATTTGGCTCTGCGCGTGAGACACGCTGTAATAACAGTGCGGATTGTCCCACGCAGTTGTAAAATATTCGTGAACCCACTTTATTAGCTTGTAACCATAAAAACCTGTTTTTTATTTTTACCTACACAAGTAGCCAACAAAGTATACCAACAAAGTAAAGCCGAAAATCTACAACTATTTTATTTTTGATGCCTGGAAAAAATATAGGAAGGCTAAAAGCACAGAAGACATGAAAATGCTACGATTAAATGTGTCAGAATTAATGTATATTAATGCCCTGCAAATAATCTTTGTGCTTGCGTAAATTACTAAAAATGTCTCTTATTTGATTGTAATGAGTTCAGAAAACAGGGATTCCCTCTCGCTGTGCTTCTTCCTGGTAAATTATATCACTCTCATTCTAGTAGGCAAGTCACATTCTAGCCGCCACCTTATTTAAGGAAATTCCATTAGTGAATCACTTTAGAACGAGATGAAAACTCAGGTCGAGTCTCAAGAATAGATCGTGTTAATCGAAGTAAACTATATCATTCGTGCAGGTTCCAAATTCAACTATTTAATAAAGCGGACATACGGAAGTTAAATAAAAGCTTGTAAAATAGCATATTTTATATATGCACATTCCAGAATGTCAACCAATACTCAAGTCCAGTTTTGGTGTCGACTCAAAAGGACTTGAGTATTGATTGACATTCAGCTTTTATTTAACTTGCAATGTTACTATGTTTGTTCGGGTGGAATCTTGCAAGTCGAATTGAACCCACGGATTGACTTGATATTTGGTATAAGTATATTAGTCTTGAACGATTTAAATTAGTATATTGGAAGACAATGCAAGTACAGTCAACAAAAAGTACATTCACCAAAAAAGCATATACAAAATATGAAATTCTTCTTTTTTGCATATTTTTTTTTAGTCCTGGGTGGTATATGGCGGGGTAGGTAGTCATAATATGTAATCCCACGCCTACATGTCCGCTTTTTTAAATAGTTTTAAATAGTTATTTATTTCAATTGTCCACAGTACATCGGGTCTATGGATGTGCCTCGACCTTCAAACCGCGTCGAGATCGTTGCAGCGATGCGCCGAGTTCGTGTAAGTCTTCTTATTTTCTACCTTAGCCATATTGCTTATTCGGATGTGTATGTTTGTACATTTAGTATTATCTACTAAATATTTCTCGGTGCTATAGGAACTCTATTGGAATTTCATGATCTATGTGAAGAAGATAAACATGAAAAGTTATCGTAATCCTCAGTAGGTACAGGACAACTAACTAAGGAGATGATAGCTCAATTGTAGTGACGTCGGATACCGAGACAAAGATACCTGGCTCGAATTCTACAATGAGCTTGAGTTTTCGGTGAAAGAAAACATCGTGAGGAAACCGTAGTACGTGGTAGGATACTTTGTATTATCTACCTGGCACCTTTTGGTGTGTTCCGACATCAGCTGCACTTGAGAGCAGTTCCTTCTAGGCTTTGTGTGCTTACCACCTTCTGACACATCATCACTGACCATATTGTGATTGCGGTCAAACAATGGTCTAAACCACGTAAAAAAGAGATCCTTAAGATAATTAAAAGGACTCAACAGCAGATAATTCCTTATTTTAAAAAAAACTTCTAGTACGACGAAGATTAACAAGTGACGTACCTACCGAAAAAACTCAATTCTTTTTTAAATTAAGAACCATAACCATAGAATAAAAATAATGTCATAACTGTTATAAGACGGTAAAATCTTATATTGGTTGACACCAAGAAAGTAACATTTCTGGATAAAACACAAAATGAGATGCAAAAAAGTATTGCAGGATTAGTCAGTCTTAGCTTATTTATATGAATTAAGGTACCTATCTACAACTGAATAAAGATTCTTTCATTTTGGTTTTTGTATATACGATTAAAAAAACGTGGTTCTAAAACTCTCTAATCTGAATATTGAATAATTTATTATTGTTTGCGCCTACAAATTACCGAGACACAAACGAAACGACACTCTGTTTGTACTTTGTACCGACACAGACAATATTCTTTTTCCCAACAAAGAATTTAATAAGACGAGAGGTTTGCTCGAGATTGGCGCCCATTTACTTCAAAAACACTCCGACATCACGCGCATGACTGTTGTTGCTTGTATTTCATTTCTTAAATTAGATTTCAAGCTAATTTTATTAGTTTAAAACACTTTAATTCAAAGAAAATTTAAAATTACTTTGTTCTTAAGAACTTATGTCATTTCTGATGTGTGGTGTAGGTAAATTTCACGATTTCATAAAACATAGTAAAGTAATCCCACTGTTTAAAACCGGGGAGATCCTAGGGTTCCTCTAATTATAGGCCTTTATATTATAACTAGGTATATATATACTGGCTTGTTAGAGTATACAATTTTATTTTGTATATTCTTACAATGGCTGGTTGTAAATTTAGTTTAAAAAGATGTTTATTTTGTAATGTTTTTAAAATGTTTGATAGTTCTTTCTGATATATAAATGTTCTGTGTACTACTGTCGATGTCGTACGTTACTTAAATGCTCATTTACAAATAATAAATTAGTTTATCTTCAACTAGCTGTCTCGCGCGGTTTCACCCCCGTTTCCGTGATAAAAAGAAGCCTATGTCACCCGGGGACAGTGTAGCTTCCCAACAGTGAAAGAATTTTTCAAATCGGGTCAGTAGTTTCGGAGCCTATTCAATGCAAACAAACAAACAATCAAATCTTTCCTCTTTATAATAATATTATTATTATTATAGTATAGAGTATAGATAATAATTATATCTGGCTATTCACGCTGTTATCGGACCCAACATGTCTCACTTTAATTTTATTTAACTTTTACATGCTGAGCTTTTGTAAAAAGTCGTGAATTTCAGTAAATGTGTTGAAGCTAGGGTAGTTTTTGAAATACTCTTCTGTGATTTATCTAAAAAAAAAACATTAAGTTGACAATTGGATATACCGGATGGCCCAAAACTTTACGTCAAGTGGGTACTGGGTGAAATACTACTCTATAACAGTTAGGGTAAGTGAAAGAAAAAAAACATGTCACATATTTAAGTGATAAAAGCCATATTTTGAAACAGTTGAAAAACGACGCCCTGCTAGACCATATCTTTTGCCACTGTGATCCCCAATTTTGAAGTATTTTTTTAATAACGTAATTCTAAATAACTATGGTATCAAATCTTTGTCACAAATCAAATAAAGATAGGCAAAAAAAATTTATAGAGTCATGGTTTAGCAAAATTATACCAAATAACTTTGACAAAAAAATACTACACCAACCCCGGAAAGAACTTATCAAAGGATAGCCCATTTATTCACTATTTCATTCCATAATAGTACCTCAGAGTATATAAATACTACGTATGAGTACGTAAGTACATTATGATACATGTGTGCAAATTTGATTATAAGTTAATCAATGCACACGAGTGTCATACAACATTTTTCAACACACGTGCGAGGAAAAAACAGACTTCAATTTACGAGTGAGTGCGTTGAAAAAAATATTGTAGCGTATTTTATAGCAAGAGAACCATAATAATGTATGAAAGTTTGCAAAATAAGTTTTTAACATAATTTTTATCTTTTGCTGTCGCGCTGTGCCCGAGCTATCCCGCCCGAGGGCGATAGATACAACTACAGCTACCGATTATAATTACCTATTTAAATTATTAATCACCGGTTTTCTCCTCAAAAATCGATTTAAAAAATAAATTCAAGAATAATAAGAAGGGCTTTTGCTATGTCTGTCGGTTTTCGTTTGTTTTTTTCATATTCGTCAAATTGGTTCGCTGGACGTCTGATAAGGGCCGTCTGATTAAAAATGGTAAGTTTTTGTGATTTTAGAAGGCGCCTAATTCTTATAATAATTAATTTATGTAGAAAAAAACACAACCGAGGGACATACAGTGGTAGGTACCTATAGATTGCATGGTAAATAATAATTGCTCTAGCTAGAGTCATTATCCAAAGAGGAAACTGAGGATTACGTTTGAATGGAACAAACGCCACCAGCATTTCCTCTTAACATGATTGTTTCCCAGAGAATTAAGCTTATCCTGTACCCTGAGTGTAACGCTTCGAAAGAATTATACGTAACCAACGTAACTAAGGCGTTTGCGTATTTCTATGAGAACTTGTAGGTACTAAAAACGCAAACGCGTTAGTTCTTTGCAAGCATTACACTCGGGGTAGATACTGTACGGGACATATTATATAAACACATGTTAGTATCCCGGAAGTTAATGCGCTCGTGGTGTAACTTGATTAGCCGTTCTTAAAGCTTTTGTTTTTTTTTCTTAGCATAGACTATTCTTTCCGGTACGAGGTTTAGTATGAGGTGAGAGGCATGGCACTTGATCTTTAATCAATCAACCAAAAGCAGTAAACTCAAAAGTTGATGTTGTTATTATAATATGGTCAAATCGGTTTTTCTGTATATAGTGTAACTAGTTGCGCCCTGTGGTTTCACCCGCCTTCCCGAGGGATATATTGTTTCCCGAGATAAAAAGTATCCTATGTGCTAATCCAGAGCACATTGTATCTGTATGCCAAACATCCAAATCCGTTCAGATGTTGAAGCGTCGTTGACGTACAAACATCCAAACTTTCGCATTTATAATATTAGTGAGATGCAGGGCCCCATTCTAGAAACTTTTAAATTTTTATATAAATATACAAGACGTGTCCTTTTCGTGTGAATTACCGAATTTATTATTTGTGTTAGTTAATTGTTTTGTTACCTATCGCTGCTGATGTGTCGATAGGTAATATGTAGGTTTTTTTTTAAACGACTAAGTCGGTAAACAAGCATACGGCCCGCCTGATGGTAAGCGGTTACCGTAGCCATATGGATGCTTGCAACACACGAAGCATCGCTCACGCGTTACCGACCTTTCCCCCTCCCCTATGAGCTCTGGCCACCTAGTGTGGTGTTGTAGTGGTTAGGCATTTTCCTTTACTTCTGTTTTCTTTTTATGTACAAAATGCAACTGTAGAAACAATTTTTACTGTGCATAATTTTGACATTCAAACTTCCCTACACAAGTTTAAAGAAATTACCATATTAAGTATCTACTCGCTGCTGCATATCATATTATGCCTACTTCAAAAATATTTATGCATACATTTTTTTTTTTTTTATACCACTAAGGTGGCAAACAAGCATACGGCCCGCCTGATGGTAAGCGGCGATACATCTTTCATTAGTCTTAAAAATAAACGTTAACTTATGTTTCTACTGTAGGTAGTGACATCATTGAACTAGTGCTAGGACTACGTTACTGTAAATGCTCTGTACTATATGATTTCGTCATTATCATTAAAATTAAAACTGCGTAATTTATTTCAATGTGTGTACTGTTGGTTTATCGAAACCTAATAAATAAATAAATAAAACCTAAGCTGAGGGCCAACCATCATTTATAGCCTCACTTGTCTTTTATCTTTTGACAACAGACGTAAAAATTTAATCACTTACCCCCTTACTCATAAAGAGCTATTTAACTAATATACTGTTTAAAAGGTAACGTAAATAATGTCACATTATTTGACAATGACAATAGAGTGACGTTATTTACGTGACCCTTTAAACAGTAACCCCCTTACTCATAAAGCGCTATTTAACGAATATATTAAATGGTCACGTAAATAATGACACATTATTAGACAATGACAATAGAGTGACGTTATTTACGTGACCCTTTAAACAGTATATTAGTTAAATAACGTTTTATGAGTAAGGGGGTTAATTGCTGAGTTCATTGGATTTATACAGCACTAACCTTCCTAGCCGGTATTAGAGTCAGATTATTCATAAGCTATTCGAATACAAAATATTTTCATTTCAAGAATATAGAATGGAGTCTTACATTATCGGCTGGCAATTTTCATGTCATCTGCCAATTATCTTTTGGAGAGGCAATTTTTCTTTGAATCTACCATCTCCGTCTCTAGGGAATCCCAATTATTTTAGCGCCTGATTTTGAAAGCAGGCACCAGATAAAAGATGAAATTGGCAGGGGATGGAGGAGGGTACATTATAAACGCTTATGCGAGACAGGCGGCACGAGACGCGACTGATCGCGTTACATTGAAATACGAATATGACACGCGTCTTGACATCGCCATCGCTTGAATATAAATGAAATGAATCACATTGGGTCATATTATATTTACTTTATAGGTACAGACAGTAGTAAATAATATGCCCCCCGCGGTTTCACCCATGTTCCCGGGATAAAAAGATGACTCTGGGATAATGTAGTTTTCTACTAGTGAAAGAATTTTTCGAATCCGACTGGTAGCTTCAGAGATTAGCCCTTTTAAACAAACAAAAATAATAAAGCAATAAAACTCTTACGCTTTATTATATTAGTATAGATAGATATACGTTTTTCGAGTAACTAGATAATATGTGAATATTTTAAATAATATTCATGAAATCGGAAAAAACGCAGTCTTTGGAAAGGCACTTCTGCGGCAGAAGCAATATTCCGTGGCAGAACTTCTGCCACGGAATATTGCTTCTGCGTGCGTCGCATAAATAACGCTGGATGTCGTGTGGTGTGGTGTGGCACTTCCTTGCAGGGAATTGAATTCTGACTGTATCGCAATTTGTCACCAAATATAAGTTTTTGTCGCATTAAACGCAATAAATCTGGACCAAAATTATTTGTTATGGTTATGGTAATTTAGTGTGTGTAATATGAAAAATTATTATCTTTGAAAATATTCACTCAGAAGTACCTAAACACTTGCATCAAATAATTACACCGCCAAAATATTAGGTCCCATCCGGGCGAAGCCGAGGTGGGTCGCTAGTGGCAAATAAAATTAAATCATAGATGGAAAACAGAGTGTCACATAATGGTTGCGTTAACGTTATTCCGCTAAAAGCAACCGACTCCACAGGCGCTAATGTTTGCCGTCGAGACCCACACATTTGCAAGTCTATCTGAATTTAATAAGGGGCTGTTCACTTATTATGTAAGACGTTATTAGCCAATTTTGGACCCCCGTCCCCCCTGCGTAAGAAAAAAATAAGATTTGGCAGAACCCCCTCCACCGTCTCAACCTTACGTAAAATTAGTATCTATCTACAAAAATTTTACGATATAGTAAATAGAAAAATGTGTTGTTTGTGTTATGGAAAGGTAAATATTTAAAAATATTTTGACTGTAATGTAATTTTTTTTAGTTCATATTAAGCCTTTTTTTGAATCAGTCCAGGGGCCAATCAGCAAGTGCATCAGTGACTGGATCCTCTCAGCTCTGCGTCGTATCCACCGCTTGAATTAGACAGCCCCAGATAATAATGTCATGAAATGAAAAGTACTTATTTCAATTAAGGCCCTGATAATTTATCAAGCCCTTAAATAGGGCCTTAACTGTAAATGACCTTAGCGTCCACCCATTCAATGTCAACATTGTTATGCTTTATGTGACACAACAAGTTATCATTAATACGTCTTCTAGAACTTAATTTTACCCTTAAATAGTTCTAACCACAGCTAGTCTCTAAAAAAATCTCTCATCGGTCGCATCATGGATTAGAGTTGTTACATAATAAATATAATACCTATCTATGATAATCTTCAGGGACAGTCCCGAAAATAAGTTGTAAAAAGAGCTCTTTTTGAGAATCGGAAAACATAAGCGAAGATTCGCACCGCAATGGATACGGTGAAATCGCATTTGATTAGCAATCACATGCGCTGATTACAAAGTTGGATCAAACCTTTAATTATTTAATAATCAGATGGAAAATATTTTGCAATAACTTATCCCTATCAATGATAATGGAACTCCAAATCTCTGCCAATATTTTTCCAGCCTTAGTAAAGTTTTCAGTTTTAAATCAGCATATTAAACCGTTTTTCTAAATGCACCAAAATGCTTTTCAAACGTATAATTCATCTTCATCTTCGAGTCTTTCCTCTCTGTACAATGCGCTATACGAGATGCATTAGTTAGAACTAATAAGACCCCCACTGAAACCCCACCCCCATGTGATGTTAGCACCACATCGCCCTAGATCGTCTTACGTAATAAATTAACAGCCCCTAATTCCCGGTTTGTGCATTTTGATATTATGACACTTAGGCCGGAAAAATATAGATATATATATATATATATATAAAAATATTCCAATTTATTACCGCAAATTGCTCATTCCCGTTACAGCTACTCTTATTTAGCTACCTAGTTACCTAGTGAGCTTTCGAGGAAGACAGTTTTACTATAAAATAAACCCTCTGACAGATATCCGTTTGCGAGAAAAAGCGCTGATTGCATGCAGCAGCCGGACTCGTAAATAATATCATAATATTTAATATTAAAAACCAAGATAGTAGCGAAACTATATTTTATTTTATTTTTATTCTTTTAGGAAAACTTACAGTTAATACAGACAGTAATGTACATGTAGAGTATGAAGGCCATTTAAAAGTTCTTACATACCTAATAATTTATTTCTTCACAAAAGGAAAGAAAGTAGACAGAGCACACTTTTAAAAAATAGTAGAATAAAATCAATTAAATATGTATATACAGGATTCATGTCAGTATTTACGTTTGTTCTTAGTTATAACAAACCTTCTAAATATATGAATCGATACTCTTTCAGGGTCAGTGGTTAGCTATGTTAATAACATAATGAAGATTTTTTTTCTTCAAATCTCTAACTTGTAGTGATTATTTCATAATCTAACATAGACATGCACTTTATGCTTGATAATCGGCGACACTTATATGGCCTAAAAATTTATCGTTGTGTGTCTATTATTTTGATTTAAAAAATATGTTGACAATGGTTTTGTTACATGCTCGGAAAAATATGGTGAATGTTTTTATTTTTATTACATTTGGACATCTTTTACATGTATTCGATGAATAATGAATTTTTTTTCAAGATTTTTTTTTTTGACTGACCATAGTTTGTTTTTTTCTACAGCTGCGGTGGTTACCAGTTACCATAGCTAACCACCTGATTTAACTATTGCACTGCCCTGAATATATCTAGGAGCAACATAAAAAAACGTGTATTGTAATCTATATGAAAGTGCCCCTGAATGACTTAAGAGTTGTAGTACTAGAGTACGTAAACTTCAAAAATACAATCGTTTAAGAAGTTTTAATTGTTTGCAGGCATTTACAATAGAAAATTCATCAAAGATAAAATCAATACACTTGATGCAGTCTGAATTGTTGTAAAAGTTGAAGAAACATCTTCGTTCAACTTAAATCAACAAAACTATTCGCTGAATTCCCTGGAGTGCATCCGTCAATACCTAGTCCTAGTAGAGCATCGGAAATATTGTGTACACCGTTTCTATTATTTTCAGTAATTTTATCACATAATTAGGTAGATAGGTACATAGTTTAGACAAATAAGCTGGTTGGCATCAATATTTTCAGAAGGGACACAAATAAACATTGATGGTTTTTAAAAAGCTTTTACAAAATATGTGGGAGTCGCTGATTTGCAAGCGGACCAGAGTTAATTTTTTCGAATTCTCGCCAGAACCTACGTAGTTCCAATATTGTTTTGTAAAATAATTACTCATTATATACAATTCAATTCATTAAAGGATTCGGCATTCATGAATTGCATAAGATCTGCTGTAAATTCGAAAAAAATAATACCTTTAGCAATATTGCTTAGCTTCCATTTTAGGGGGTCTTGGCTCTTCTGCGTAAAGACTCGTGGACGATTTCTATATTTAGCAGCCCCCTTATAAGCTGAATAATACATGACGATGACGGTGTCGGATGTCAAAATGGACACAAAGATACATTTTACTTATTGATTATTGTTTTTTTTTTATTGATTATTAATTATTATGATTAAATATTATCTTTATCTATTTATACAACAATTTGTTGTTATGTTTACCCTTGAATTTATCGAATTATACACGATGTATATGGCATACATATTCATCACATTTTGTAATCAACCGCTGAATATGTCATGTGAACATTTTTTCTGCAGGGCGCTACACCTTGCGGATATTAGGGTTACATATATTATATAACTATGCTGTTTTTTGTGTTGTGAACTATCTAACTTATTTTTTTTTCTTTACAGTACGAGTACAAAACAAAGGGTGTGAAGAAACACAAAGTGACGGTCCATATATCAACGGACGGAGTACGCGTAACAACGAAAAAAATCATAAAATTGAAAAAGGTAAGTGTGCTTTTCCGCAGTTACGGAGGTTGATTTCGATTATTCCGTAAATGCGAGCATGCAAATCATAGAATAGGAATGTCACCAGTTGGTAACATAATATATATTTTAAACTACTAATACGTCCAAAATGAACCACAATGAATATAAAAAGTTGAAAATATCTAGTAAAAATTTACCTACCTACAATACTATAATTTACTTTTACTATTATTGAGTTGAGGACGATTGAGTTAATTTAATAGTTACAATTTCTTCACAATAATATTGTTATAATTATATCTATCTGCTATAATATTACCCGGGTGAATGAAAACCTTTCAAAGAATTTTACTTCCATAAAATAAATGAAATGCACCGTAGGTTTTATTCATGAAATTCTGATAATAAATTTACATCAGCGAAGCAAGAACTCAATTCCAAGTTAAAATTGAAAACTTCGACGGATGGGATGGAAATCCTAGAATATCTTTCATATTGAGCCATGATAGGGTTTTAGTGAACTAATATTATAACCGAAGACTGTTAACTGTTAAAACTGTCATTTTTTTTCAATTTTAACATTAATTAGAACTTGGTAATATTTAAATGAAAAATGTTAAAAACCTTTTATTTTTATATTATTTTTGAATATATCTTTTTTCTTTCTGGACTTCTCCATATAAACTTTAACCAGGTCAAATGTCATAGATATAGATTAATATATAATATACGAGGTTACATGAAAGCATCCCCATCTCTTCTATCAACCTTCATGTAAATGCATCATAATAATGACCAAATTATTCATGTGACGGGGCTACCCAACCGAACAGCAATTTTGTCCATTTTTTTTATGGAGATGAGAGAAAGTGGTTCGCTATAGATAGATAGCAACATAGAATCAATTAAACCGATTAAACGAGTTCCTGCAACCTTAAATAGGTCATGAAAATTTCAGATCTGGCCGGACTTACGTGGAAACATCCATCAAACCGTTTATATTGAAGTGGAAATAAACTAATAAAGTTAAGCATACAGCATTTCATTAGTGTTATTATTTCCAAATTTACCAATATTTGTGATAGTTCAGTACCTCTACAAAAGGCCGCGGTCGGTAGTATATTTTGACCAGAAACTATTTATCACGTCGCGTCTTACGTATAATGTGGCAGCTGACAACCTATCAGTGATGAGATGAGCTCAGCGCAGACCACAGAGCTTTCATTGTTACCGATTCATTGTTTATCTTTCACAAAGAATAATCCTAGTTTTATCCATGCCACGATCTTTTGGGAGTGATTTTGTCCTTCTTATTATTTTGTCTTGGTCGCTATTTTCTACTCAGTTTGGAAGATAATTGTGGTCAAGCGCTAGACTTATTGAAAGATAAAAGTTATTTTTGTTTTTCTACTTAATTACTCACCTTACTTTGTAGGTAGTGGAGGTATATGTTTAGTACATGACACCTACGTCATATTATTATTATATTAAACAGATAAAAGATTTTTTTCTTTTTTCATTTATTAGTCTTTATATATATATAGATCTTCAGAATCACCGGCGAATATGAACCAATTTTGATTCTATTTTTATGGATAAATTGTTATCCCGAAATGCTCGGACGCAGATTCTGTGAAGATTTTCGTTACAAATTATTGAATAATTTTATGGAATAAAATATCGAGAATTACTTAACTAACTTAATTATTTTACATCTACGTATTAATAAATTCAAATCACCTTGGTTGCTTATCCTCTCGTGGTATAAATAAACCTTTAATGCTCTGTTACCAAAATAGCTCATCGTTCCAAAAATAACATTTAAATATAGAACATGAAAGTGAAAATTAATGTCTTCTTTTCGATTGTCATTTAGAGCTTGATGCAATAGACTTTATTAAAGACTTGTCTATTATAAATTCTCTATTTTTGTGTGGCGGTTGTGATTATTCCTCATTCTTCATGATTATTCTTCATCCCCAACAAGGCTTCATGTCCATACTACATAAACAATGTAAGTATGGAAATGGTCATTAGCATTGACTAGTGGTCTAAATAATCATTAAATAACTTTAAATAATCAAAACTGAGCGCAATTAGTCGTGCTAAGTTAATTTTAAAACTTGTTTTGCACTAATTGAACTCCTAGATACACAAAAAGTTATTTATTACTATAAATCAATGTGAGGGCTACATTGATTTATAGTAATAACCAAACAATCTTTATGTCTAAGAAATTAGCTATATTATATATTCATAAATGAGGAGGAGGCCTTTGCCAAAAGGCACACTGAGTTGAGAGACATCCTATAGCCAAACAAATCATACAACAGTCATAAAGAATAATCTCACCCAGTTTAACGGGCTAAATAAATAAATAAATAAATAAATATTCATAAATATTTGTTACAGAAAGGCCCAACTTCAAAACTATTCGGTCGCGGCAGCAAAACCCAGACCAGCATTGAAACTACGGAGATAATGCACCATCCTATATACCGCATTTTCTACGTGTCTCACGACAGCTCCGATTTAAAGATATTCTCATACATCGCGCGAGATGGCTCTACTAATGTCTTCAAATGCAACGTTTTTAAAAGCAACCAAAAGGTAAGTTGGTTATTAGTGTTTCTTTTTGTTCCAGACTATTTTACTCGCGCCGAAGCTTACGTAATGGTTATCCAAATAAATTGTATAGAATAGAGTATTGTTACGAGCTGGGGTTCAGGATAAATAATGGTACACGAATTTACCAAAACACTGGTCACACTTTTATTAAAACACTCACAAATTAAATAGTAAACTAGCACTTAACTGTATTTCACTTCGATGTTTACTCACTGTCTCGCAAAATCAAACTCCTGATGACGTAACAGTATTCAATAAAAATAAGGAATAGTAGTACCTATTTAATTCTAAAGAACATTTTATTATAGTTAGTGAGAATATTAATTACGTACCTTTATTTCTTGTGAGAGAAAATGGTTTCATTATGTAATTTTGTGTAATATAAAAACGTTTCTTCGCCCCTTATCCTGTTCGCCTTCCGGCGCGGTTCTGTTTTGCGGTTGACGCTTGTGTGCGTACTTTGCGTTGCTGGTCTTTGTGGAGAACACTCATTAAAGAGAGACTTATCAGTGGTCTTCATAATGGCGTATACTTATCAGGCATCGTTGCTCGCTTTGCTCAAATATTTCATTGTCAAGTTAAGGTTACTAATTACGGAAGGCTTAGAGCATTAATTTTATATAACTCATACCTACTGAAAATGACAGCTAACTATCTTTGTTTCGTAACAGCAAATTGAAATGCATGGTCCCAGTTGATAGGTACATAATTAAATGTTTACAAATGGTGTGCTAATTAACAAAGATACCCAAAGTTTTTGTTTTTATCTCGGGATCCCTTCTTCAAAGTTCTTAAGTAGTTGTTTTGCGAGCGTCTAACAAAGAATTACACTGTAACGGACGTGTCTTGCTCGGTCTTGGGTGTTACGACTGTTCGCCGTCCTGTTCGAAATCGGATTGTTTTCTCAGCTTGAAAAGATCAAATAAAGTTGTAACGTCCAAGAGACAAAAAAAATCTTTTCTTAAAAAGTCTTTCTATTTTGAACGAAATCGCAAGAAGTACATAAAATGTATATACATACATATATGTATTTGTATCTTGTTGTTAGTAACGTAACGTCAAACAAACCATGACACTAGAATCTGCTGTGCTTGACTTATGCCCGGTTCCTATAAACAAAAACGAATCGTTTTGCTTACCAATGGTAAGTAATTTTAATTGCTAAATTGGGTATATAAATAACTTCGTAAGCTAAATTTAAGTGTGATAGGTACTTCCATATGGGAGGAACTACTATGCAAAACTTTGAGGTCTTTTCTTTATTATTAGTAAAGATAAAAGAGTCTTAGTTTTAACCGTTAACGGTCCGCAAATTATAGGAATCGGCCATTAGGGAACTCTTGGAACTATTTCCCGTGTAAAAGTTGTATTTGGATATCATGTTAAATGCATGTCTGTGATCTCATATCTGCTGACTTATAAATTGAACAGACTTAAGTTTGAGATGGAAATTAACAAAATTTTAATAAAATCTAAGACATAACTCGAGGACCTGTGATTCGGTTTTTGACGAAACGGGTATATTTTGTGACGAAATAAAACAGCGAGAAAAAGACGGTAATTTCTAGAGTGCAAGTAAACGTGATTTTATAAGTGACCGACTGATTAGTATAAATAGAGGTAATAGTAGAACATTAACTGACACTTTTGGTACCTAAATATAAGAAGCAAGGTGTTTTGAATTCAACTCATGGAAATGGATGGATTTGGAAATGCAAATGTTATTAAAACAGCTGACATTAGGTTTAAGGCCAAGTTTCAGGATAGAAAGCTTCTCGTAACACTAATTTGAAAGTGAATTATACCTAATAGAGTTTTTGCTTCATGGTAACACCGCAGTGAGTAGGCCCATGAGGACCGTGTGCTGTTTATGAAGCTCGCAGAGCCTCGTAAACACGAACCCAGCTATAAACTGCAGCTGACGACTGCTTGGTCATGGAATATATGAAAATTAACGCCTTTCCGTATATCGTTGAGTCTGCGACACTTGTTACCAACAATGAAACAATGTAAGATGTGATGTAATGTATGATGTTTATTTATTTATTTAATCAAAAAGAACGATGTTAAACATAATTTTAGACATACAGGACATACTCAATACGTTAATTCTCTATAATTGAAAAAAAATACGTACCTACTTAATTCATGTGGCCGCGCAGATATGTAGGACATTCCACAGCGATAGGATTTTGGTGACAGATTTTCAACTTGAGGTTAGTAGCTAATCAGTGGTACTAATAGTTACCTACTTAATCACCTTCCATTCTAAGATCTTATTCACGCCATTCCATGTTCCTTTCACTGAGCGAGCATTGAATTGTTAACATAATTCTCATAATAAACATCAGCAGGTATTCCACGAGTTCCATCTACGACGTAGCGTTATGAAGAGTATGCCCACGTGGGTCTTACCAAAACAATTTGTCAGTCCCAAAGCGCTCCTTTTATTTCAGTACGCCCGCGCGCCGACGCCGACGTCGGATGTTATACGCACACCTCCCGTTTATAGTCTATATAAATCTTCTAGTCCGCAAGCTATTCGACTTTTATAATCAATTACCGTCTCCGATCACTCGTTCCCGAGCACCATAAATATTCAAGAAGTAACCGACTTGTTTGCATTGAAACGTTTGCGGCTGTTTTTTAATTACGCCAATCGGTTTGAGAGTTGAGTGTATTTTATTATGCACCGAATAACGATTATGGCTCGGTTATTAACTCGAGCAATGAGCAGTACACATAAATTCACACGCAGATTCACCACTCGGCAAACTTCAATAAACAATATGATAACAAACTCTATTTCTTCCGTTGTTTATTGAAGTTGCTGTTCCCAGTGATTACATTCCCTGAGCTGAGATACACGAGTTCACAACACAGACAGCTGGAGCCGCATTTGTTCACTTATAATTTATCCTACATATAAAAGAATCGTTACTCTTGGAAATAAATCATTTTTAGAACATCTTTGAAGTCTATGGAACAAAGGATTAAAGCGGTGGTTTCACTATTTATAAATTGCAGATACGTGCGATACATTATAATATTATAATAAGTTTATTTCTTTTACAAAAAATATTTTCAGTATCATTTTTAATCATTATGATAAGTCTATGTAAGTCTCTCGTCAATCATTATATGTATATAATTTTGCCAATATGAACCGTTGGAAATGAAATCCACGCCACCCAGTAAATTAATGTTAGTGAATATTCAATGGGAAGCCAATAACTACTCATATCTGTCACTCCGTATTACGTACACTGTTAACAGCCATATAGTAACAATGATTTCGATTATATCATTGTATCATTTTTAATATGGTGTGCATTCAGTTTTGTCAAACAACATTTGTTATATGACTTTTAATAATTCATCCGATTTTAATTCATAAGACTTCCATACTCCAATTAAAATATTTAAATTCAACTTTCTAAATGTTAAGCATTCTACGTTTAACAATATTACTGAGTGACATGACTGTGCACCGGGAGTACCACACACATACAGAATTAAAATGTGTTGGTGCGTCCATGTTACGCGAAGCGAGCACGAGCCGAGCCTCGAACGAACAGGATTCGTTCGTTCCTCGCGATTTCAAGCGTGGTTCAACGAGCCTACAAAGAGCGCGATGCGAATCCCTGTGTTCGTGAAAAAACTGACAATCGGGCGGAGCGCAGTCGAGCACGCTACGAATGCCGTTCTAGGCTCGCAGTGTGCTCGTTCTTTGCTCGGCACGTGCTCGTATCGCCAAGCATGAACGCACCAGATAGAACAACGAAATCTTAAAAGTTTGTTTTTGGTAAATGTTTTGTATAAAGCCATTGTTTATGCTGTTAGTAAGTAATACAGTCCTGCAAGTTTTTTAGTGTTTAACCAATAACCCAGTATCAATCTCTTTTTTTTTAGCCGTACGCCTATATTTAATTTCTATATTCAACCATAACCAGCGTTGTGAATCTTCAATAAGTTTCCAAAATCAAATCAACATAATTATTATTTATCATCGAACAACATTGAATTGCCTAAAACATAATAATAAATAAATATCCTGGGACATTCCTCACACATGGCTATCTGATCCCAAACTAAGCAGAGCTTGTACTATGGAAACCAGATAACTGATATACTACATATACTACTTTATTGTTTGTAAATACTTAATATAGGTCCCAGGATATTTATTTATACATGTTCATGCACACAAGTGCATGTTCTGTGTAGGAATCGAACCCACAACCTGCGTCGCGATAGACCGCGCCAACTGGCCCGTCAAATATCTAGTAAATACCTACTTGAAAAGTTATCTATATTAGTTTCTTCCCTCCAGAAACTATTACCTCTAATCCGTTCCGTGACTGCTAATTACGAAAATAAATATTGATTCCATATTAACTAGGTAATACATTTTTAAATAATACTAAAAGTTTCGACTATGTCGGGGACTGAACTCACGTTTTAGGAGATTAAATTCTAACGCTTTGACCACTAGGCGCTATCTATAGCTTATGTACATACTGCATTGAAATCACCGATCTTACCCGTACCTGTGTGACCGAGCTTTGGTCGGAAAATCACGTTCTCTTAGAGATGAGACCTCTCTAGATCTATTTATCGTCCTCAAAAACCCTCAAATAGCAAATTTCATCGAATGAACTTTCCATGTCCAATTTTTATAGGATTTCTCTCGATATACGAGTATCTAATAGTTAGTTTTGGTCTTGTGCCTAAGGTCATATTTTTTTTATAATTCAATTCTATTTTTCCATGACGAAATAATCTAAATACGTTACCAATAAAATGTATACATTTACCTCTCTAGCGCTTTCGTAACATCTGGGTAAACGATTTATTTATTAGTCGGTTGCACTTGTGTTACCTGAATGTTGTTATCGCTGCCAAACAGCGATTTGGTTAGTCTGCACTCTGCAGCAAAGAGTCTGCACCAAGAAGTGCCGCTTAGAAACACGCGATTATATTTATTTGTGGTACTCGTAGCGACGCGCGACGCACGCGCACACCATGCCGTGCCACCGCACCGCCGCCGCCCGGTGCCACCACTCCAGTTGTTGTGTGGAAAGCTTCGCGAACGCGCGTATATCGATAAATATTGTTTAATTACATTTCGCGATAATAAAAAAAAACTAATCACATGTGCTTGAGAATTGTAAAATGTCCAATCAAAGGGATCACAGCAAACAAAGAAAAAACGAACATCTTTTAAAAAACTTGCCAACTGAAGTCTTGCTAAAAGCGCGAAGTACTCTGTTTTCTCTCAGCGGAGCGTTGAAGCCAAAGCATGAGCATCAGCAGCAGCGGAATCCAAAGTTATCAAAACAGGAGATAAAAGAAAGAAAAAATCATGATAGACTTAAAACTAGTCGATCGGAGCCGGAATTCAGTGAGACTCGCAAGAGTAAACACAGGAGTCGGATAGACGAAATAGTACCTCGAGATCATACGAACGGCAGAAGACCAAGACCATTATCTGTAGGAGCGATGAAACGGTACGATAATGAAATCGAGGATTTCCATTGCGAAAGTTTTCAGAAAGATGCCTCTCCGCTAAAACTAAAACAGTATGACTCTGCGGAAGAGATATGTGTGCAGTCGCGGCTAGTGATACCTGTTACTGAAAAACTTAGTCAAGATGTTCAAATGCAAGACGTCAATGAACGGCCACGAAAAAAACTTTCTTTTCGTGAACCTGAAATTGTTGGCAGTGGAAGTGCTACTCTGGGTCGTTCTCATAAACTTATGGGTGTGAATAGTCTAACAAAACGGCCTAATAAAGTGTCTTTACGAGCCGATGTACATTCTTCTAGCTTAGAAGGCTTAGACTCTGACTTAGAGGTAGGTTTTTCGTGTTTTCAAATACTCAACAAAATAAAACAAAAATATCACATCGTCATTTCAGTCATGTAGGTATGTGTTTATATTATTATAATACCTAACTACAATCACATTTTAAACTAACATCCGCTTGTCAAGGCGATTATTGTTAACTCGAAATTAGCAGAATTTGATGACTTCATGAAATTATAACGGCCAAGTCGATGCGTTCAAAACACTAAAAACCAAATGGCTTGTTCAAGAAACATAATTAAAACTGTGCAATTGCGTCAACCGAAAGTGAGTAGTTTATGCCACTTATACGAGATGGCCAACAAATCACAAAAGCAGGGATGTTACGGATATAATAATATATGAATAATATTATGCTGTTTTCAGATACGGTTGCAGATATGAAATTATTTCGGATCTTATAGTTTTGGATAGTTTCAGTTACAGATATAAGTTTCTAGGTTATCATTTGGTACTAGAATCAAAGAAGTGCGGTTCAGTTAGATTTCCAGAGCTTCATAGCATCCCTGCTCAATAGTTATAATAATGTGGACAAAACCCCAGATTATTAAAAAAAACCCAACAAAAGGGCAGGCGAGCTGCCGTCTCGTGATCATACATACATAACATAAGCCGTACCGTGCCGACAGCGCGACGGTCAGTTTATCAGGCGCATTGTTTCATGTTTATTTTGATTTGCCTTGACTGAGTCCAAGGATTTTAGCTCCGGCTCGTTCGCGGAAGCGATGCCACTTTTTTATAAATCGAAATGTCCGGTGACATATCTGCGTATTATTTTGCCCAGCTCACTACCGTAGACTTACGTCAAGGGCGATACTTCCGTCGTCAGATCCATTTATTATTTAGAAAACTTTAGTAAGCTCGTTGTGTTTGCATGAGATATTTTGGAACTGCCGCCACCAAAGTGCGAATTACGCACTGGAATAGTTGCCGAAACATAGTCTTACTATCATTAATTCTGTCGGTGCGTTGAGTTTACGTTCCAGATCAACATACAAGTGCTAATGGAGTGAAATGAAGCAAACATTGTTATAATTATCCGTTGTACATAAATAAAATAAATGCATACAACATTAGTAGTAGACTTGAAAGAAACAGAAAACTCTAGTCTGTCTGACTCGCGAAGATTGGTACTCAACGCATATTTCTTGGTTTGAGCCATAACTGTAGTAAATAACTGGGCCGTATAATTTTGATAATTTCGAAAAAACTGTGTTAATTAGAAACACTGTAATATTTTTACCCGTGCGACATAAATAACCCTGTCTTTGCGAAAACTAGCAATAAATGGCGGAGGAGAAAATATATTCGCGTACCATAAATATCTAGTAAAGTATGACCAATTACTTAACAGGTCCTTTAAAATCAAGATGATGTTTCCGTAAACATTTTACAGCCATAAGCTCTGTTTAAGAATTACACAACCTGAAAGTTGTGTATGATATGAATGAAGCTCCCCGTCGCGTCGTTGGCGTGAAGTGTGATATTTGTTAGCCTTACTTTACCGTAGCGTTCATTCAGGTACTTACTTTAACATAACTGAAGTAATAATATCTTACGTCTAATACTTACTTACCTAAACAACTCGTGTTTTTTTTTAAAAGGGTAATAATATTTATTCACCGGGAATGTTATATTATATTGTTTAACGAATATAATAATAAACAATACTCTAAACTAAACCTAAATAAATTTATTGACTTATTAAATATCAATTTAGTCTACTTTGTAGTTTTCCCGCCGCGCCGGGGCACGCAATTGTTGTCAATGCGATTAGAATGTAAATATTATGTAATGAATCTAAACTTGTTTTGAAAGAGTAATTGCTGAGTTTATTGCCGGCTCTTCTCAGCAAATGCAACCTTCCGATCAGGTATTAGAGTATGCAGTCTCATAAGAGTCAGACTTTTCATAAGTGCCTGCGAAGGTCTATTTGAATAAATGATTTTGAATTTGAATTAACCCTGGTTACTAAACTATCGTAAATATTACGACCGCAAAATAACGATTCCTAGAAAAAACCAACTTCGCGTCCTTCCCGCGTCCACAGCTTCACAGTTTCTTCGTAATTAGTTCCGTCAGTAAATCCGTCAACTGGTTTATTGAGGTATAGCAGGAGTTTCCAAAAAATTAAGTGGTCAACCTACTGTTGGAGATTTCAAGCCGCCTAGAAGGCCTCCAACTAGCTTAACGACTATCATAATTAAGTGATTACCGGGACCAACGGCTTTACGTGCCTTCCAAAGTACGGAAACGCTCGATTTGAAATACCACTAGGCGGTGGTAACCCCATCCAGGCACCGACCATGACGATGGTAGCTTAACTTGCCGATCGATTAAGGGCTTATCATGCTAATCCACGAGCGCTAAATGAAAAATTATTATATAAGTACATAAACTATAATTATCTCCACAAAAATTTATTTATTGTAAATAGTAATCTATCTATACATATAAAATGCTTTGTCCTGAATGACTGACTGACAATCAACGCACAGCCTAAACCGCTGATCGTAGAGACCTGAAACTTGGAGGGTGTGTTCTTTGTATGACGTAGGCATCAGATAAGAAAAGAATTTCCGAAATTCTACCCCTAAGGGGGTGAAAACCGGGGGCAAAGTTTGTATGGGACAACGTGATTCCTTGGTCCGATCTACTTCAAATTTTGCATAAACATTCTTTAACAGAATTGATGGAATACATGTTTCGTATTTTATTGAAAATCATCGCCTAACGGGGTCAAAAAGGGGTAGAAAGTTATTTTGGGGGTGATTTGCATCGAAGTTGATATCAATACTCCTTAGTACTTTTGATTTATTAACATTTTTTATTTTGACACATGTTTGAAATCTCAATCCGATTTTCACAGATTACAGAATAAGGCAGATGGAGAGAACGGAACACGGGAGTGAGGCCAAAAAAGCAAATACAAATTGAAAAACACATACCTGGTATTCTTTATTGAATTTGTATTTGCTTTGTTTAAAAAACTTTATTTAACGGAAAACACTTTCTTTTAAATAAATTAGCACACAGCATATTTTAAACATAGCAAATACAAATTCAAAAGCGAATACCAGGTACTTATGTGTTTTTCAATTTGTACCTAATTGCTTTTTTTGGCCTCACTCCCGTGTTTCGCGCGCTCTATCTGCCTTTTATTCTGGATACTGAAATGCTCTTTAAAATTGGAATGTCAAATATAAAAGAATATTTAAATCGGATTAGAATTCTTTTGTTTGGATGTTCATTTTCTCCGACTTTTTGGCGGGAACATGCAGAGTGACGTTGCGTTTTCATTTTTATTTTCATAAATTCGTGTATTTTGAGTTTTATATTGCATATTATCGGTGGTATTTTATCCAATAAAGATCAATCCATGTGCACCAGTGAAGTGAAATGAAATGAATTATGTGTATCGTATCTTTTTAAAAGTCCGTGAAGAGTTTTAGTACATGAACACCACTGTAGTATAACATGACTTTTATGGACGGTGACTGACTGTATGAGGACTATGTGAAAGTGATTTATTGTGACTAGAACTTATATAATATAACTGGAAATTGGTAAAATACACACCCGTGTGACGCCCATGAAAATTATCTATTTCATTAGAATATTTTGAGTGTAGTTAATTTAATTTCTTTCTCATTTGTTATTATAATAATTAAATAAGATTCTTTGAGTTCGATTTTTTTGTGAAGGTTAATATAGGTTTTAATTGTAAAAATAATTGTTTTTGTTTTGTTTGTTGTGTCTACTAATCAGTGGCGTGGCGTTTTCGAAGGAGAAAATTCAAACCGTACGCGGGTGAAACCGCGGGGGTCTGCTAGTCTATACATATAAAATGCTTTGTCCTGAATGACTGACTGACAATCAACGCACAGCCTAAACCGCTGATCGTAGAGACCTGAAACTTGGAGGGTGGGTTCTTTGTACGACGTAGGCATCAGATAAGAAAGGATTTTTCGAAATTCTACCCCTAAGGGGGTGAAAAATGGGGGCAAAGTTTGTATGGGACAACGTGATTCCTTGGTCCGATCTATTTCAAATTTTGCATAAACATTCCTTAACAGAATTGATGGAAGATGTGTTTCGTATTTTATTGAAAATCATCGCCTAACGGGGTCAAAAAGGGGTAGAAAGTTATTTTAGGGGTCATTTGCATCGAAGTTGATATCAATACTCCTTAGTACTTTTGATTTAATTATCATTTTTTATTTGATGTTTGAAATCTCAATCCGATTTTCACAGATTACAGAATAAGGCAGATGGAGCGAATGTAACACGGGAGTGAGGCCAAAAAAGCAAATACAAATTGAAAAACAAATACCTGGTATTCGCTTTTGAATTAGTATTTGCTTTGTTTAAAAAACTTTATTTAACGAAAAACACTTTCTTTTAAATAAATTAGCACACAGCAGATTTATGTGTTTTTAAATTTGTACCTAATTGCTTTTTTTGGCCTCACTCCCGTGTTTCGCGCGCTCTATCTGCCTTTTGTTCTGAAACTGAAATGCTCTTTAAAATTGGAATGTCAAATATAAAAGAATATTTAAATCGGATTAGAATTCGAACTTTGTTTGGAAGTTAATTTTCTCGGACTTTTTGGCGGGAACTTGCAGAGTGACGTTGCGTTTTATAAATTCGTGTATTTTGAGTTTTATTGCATACTATCGGTGATATTTTATCCACTAAAGATCAATCCATGTGCACCAGTGAAGTGAAATGAAATGAATTATGTGTATCGTGCCTTTTTAAAAGTCCGTGAAGAGTTTCAGTATAACATGACTTTTATGGACGGTGACTGCATGAGGACTATGTGAAAGTGATTTATTGTGACTAGAACTTACCTATATAATATAACTGGAAATTGGCAAAATACACAGTATACAGAGTGTGACGCCCACGAAAAAAATCTCTATTTCACTAGAATATTTTGAGTGTAGTTAATCTAATTTCTTTCTCATTTGTTGCTATAATAATTAAATAAGATTCTTTGAGTTTGAGTTTGAGTTTTGTGAAGGTATAATATAGGTTTTTTGTTTTAATTTTAAAATTAATTGTTTTTGTTTTGTTTGTTGTGTCTAATAATCAGTGGCGTGCATTGGTTTTCGAAGGAGAAAATTCAAACCGTACGCGGGTGAAACCGCGGGGGTCTGCTAGTAGCAGATAAATTTGCAGGTTATAATTTTATTGTAACATTAATGAGATGTCATTTGGTAGTAAGTAACTAGTGAGGTTAGGAACTTTGAAAACTTTCCTTTCGGTTGTTTTACTTAGTCCTTATGTCTTGTTGTTAATTATGTAAGCTTTGTTCTTACAAAGGACTTACCCAGTATGGTTTTATGGGCCCAGAATTGATGACTTATTTATTCGCAAGTGGTAAATAGGACGGGAAAATAATGAAACTACTTATATAAAGGCACTTTGATATTACTTAGTATGTACCTATACTGATGAACAATGAGATAGGTACATGAGATGTACCACTTTTAATTTGAAAACAAAACCTACTCATCAGTCGTCTTTATTTTTAGTTTTTTTTTAAATGCGACCCACATTGATACCAATATACCTACATCGATTGGGGACACTCATACGAACGAAAAATTACGAGGGCATCTATGTCCAAAAAGTCCCGTTACCGAGTTCTTTTGTAATAAAAAGTTTAATTTTTGACAAATTCAATAACCATTATTAAATACATTTTAATTGTATTAAGGGGATGTTTAGCTCTTACCTTTGATCTTGGTCTGGGATCTTGTAATGTAATGTTAAGAGTATAAGTTTCTAAATATTCCAGACTAATGATGTGTGATGTGATGACACATAAACACTTGGTTGGACTTGGTTCTAGTACCCAAACAAGAATATAATATGAAACAAAAACATTGTACTGTCCCAAATTTGAAACAGAAACATGGGTCTGTCTGTACTGTCCCAAATTCATGAATGCAATGCAACTGCCTCCACTGTTTTGCAACAATCCAATTATCATATTATATACTGTAATATATATAATCATGATTCACCTATACGAATTTCAGTCTTAAATATAAGGTATTTTAGAAATATTATGTATTTAGGTCAAAAATAAATTACGTCAGGATAGGTAAACAGGAGAGAAATTAAAGTCAAGTTACGTTTCCCCTAAGCAAACACAGTAAAATACAGCGAGGGTGGTCTCTACCAACCTTATGTCTTGATTCCTCTGAATCAAGGCATAAGGTTGTATGCACGGAGAACAGAAAGACTGTCCTCCGTGGTTGTATGTAAGTATATAATATGGAATATCTGTGAAAAACAAATATGTCAGATTCTATTAAGACTGCGAGTGTGAAGTCAATTTAGCGCAAATCAAAATGCTGCGCAAGCTTTGTATGGTGCAGTCGTACACTACTATAATAACTCTGTGTGCGTGAGGTTGTAACATCTAAGAAAAATCTCTTTAGAGTAGTTCTCAATGCTCTAAGAGTAATACCGACCAATTCCACTCCAATATAGTATAACTAGCATTCCGTCCGCCCCGCGGTTTCACCCGCGCCCCTTCTTTACCTCCTTAGGAATGGAATTTCCAAAAATCCTTTCATAAAAGCAATGTACCTATAACAACTTTTAAGTTAATCGAGACACGTAGTAAAACCCTTAAAAAATTACCCCTTTGTGCCTCACTAGGGTAAGGAACTCGATTATCGAGAAACCCAAAAAAATGTGTTTCTTTATTTTATTTCCAAAGTATACCGAGTTTCAAGTTATCGGACAGCGCGTTAGGTTTCTTCCATAGAAAATGTAACATCCCCTAAACCCCCTCCATATTAGGAGTTGTTTTGAAAACCTAATAATGATAATCTTTATTATTTATTTATTTATGTTTTCGTGCTAAGTTTCAAATATATAAATCCAAGAATTAAGATTTTTCATACAAATGAAATCTCCCTTTTTCAAGGTTGTTTTGCCAAAAACCCTTTCTTAGTAGATGCCTACGTTATAAAAAGAACCTGTGTGCAACATTTATAGCTTCTAACCCCAGCGGTTTCGGCTTTGCGTTGATGATTCAGTCCTGACTCATGTCGACAAGTAAGCTTAAAAAAAAACCATGAATACAAATAACAAATTATAAATGATCAAAGGTTTAAAATACATGAATAATTAAAAATATCTCACAGTAAGTGATTTAAAACAAAATATATGGGAACATGTTACAAGCACATGGGGTAATTCGGATATCTTTAAGGGTATTTTACCACTAGACACCATTTCTATAGACAGTTTGTATATTGATTAAGGTAATTTAAGGTGGACCAAATAGCACAAAATTATCGTAAAGTACTTACAGATGACGTTAAATTAATAGATATATAGGTAGTAAATTGGCACGCCTTAGTAAAAGTAAATTGAATCAAAATCACAATCAACATCCTATTTAGTCATCGGCAAAACATTTTTTGGAATTTTACTGGCAATCAATCAAACTATAAATTGCAATTTTTCATGTTTATATTTCGATGAATACGTGTTATAACTAAATTAACTAACGTTCTGAAGTGCTTATGTCTTCTTAATTGTAACATATTTTATTGTTTACTATATCAGTGTGAGGTATTTCTCATTGTGCTAGTGAATGAAGATTGCTACAATATAATATCTCTCTCACAAAGGGCACGACTCCTTCAGAGTCCGCAAAACTGGCTTCATCTATATAGCGTCCAGCCATTCTTAGTTTGTCTGTAAAGTTTTATCCCACCAAAAACATTTTCATGTAAAATGTTGCCAAAACATATGGCTTGCACTATCAAAAATTTATCAGACCTCATGTAGAGCCAAGCTTATAACTCTACATGCCCTTGCGCTACAAGCCCTAACTTCACAAACTCTGCACACCGTAGTCAAAATACCTATGTGGCTTGGCCGTTTCGCTACCATCACATGGGAGTAAGGTGAAAAATGTATTCACTGTTCATAACTTTTTTGGTATACAATAGTTCTTGTAGTAAGTAGTTGTCTAGTTAGTCTCCATACTAATATAGTTGACCTAAGTCTCCAAGATACACCTTATTCCAGTATGGGGATCAACAATCCTTGTAAAATGCCTTTTATTTTACTCAATAAATATTATTTTCCATTTATATAATTCAAGTTCGTAATAGTATCGGGAACAGGGTCCTAGAATACGCCAGGAGCACTGCCTTCTGAATGTAGCCCTTGACGCGAGCCCCTTTAGCTTCTGCAAGGGATCCCGCACTGACTGCCCAATCATACGTTTCTCCAATAAACTAATTATTCACGCTAAAACCACGCCATTGGTGCATGCGCTCAGGCGAAAAATAAAAGTAAAGTTATTCGTAGCCAAAATAACCCATTATGAGAAGTATGTAAGTGCCCATATAGGTACGAATACTCTGGATAGGTAGAATCTACAAAGGTTTATTAATTAAGTTCATTAGCACTTATTGAAGTTCATATCTAAGGAATAAACGACCGTGAATTTTCGTTCCGGCATGTAATTTATATTTTAAGTACCTACTTTCTACTATTTTAGTTTATAGGTTTTATTTACCTGTTACTACTCCTGTCACTTATTTAAACCATTACCTAGATACAGTGACGACACAATTCTATGAATTGTGTAATTTATGACGAGTTGTACTCAACTGTACAGCAGTCGTAAACATACATTAAGCTTCTTTATTATAGCTCTTGGTATCGCGTTTGAGATGACACGTACAAAAGCTTTTATCCTAAACTAACCGCATTTCTTTGACCTCACTCTGGACAGTGACGACGCCAACAAAAATAGATCACTGATGTGTATGACGATGAGGTAGCCTAAAATTATGAACGGCGGCATAAAGGTCATTGTCTCGGATTGACCAACTTTTCACGGAAATCGCTCAATTATGACGATATCAAGTGTTTTTTTTATTGTTTAAATTCAGTTATGATATCAGACACACGAATACACAAAGAAGCTCAATTAAAATAGATTTTATTTGTTTTTTTTTATTTGAACTTATGTTCATCCTACTTTAGTATCACCACAACTACTGTGTTTTTTTTTCTCTCTGACTATAAATAATGTTCCTGGAATGGGGATGATGTAATGCATAATAACTAATTTTTTTATTGACCTGGGTATAAATCAAGGTTTTTAACAATCTACCTACCTCATCTTGACGTTCAGGTAGCCAATATATCCGCATACAAATATTGGGCCTTTCGACCACCATCGATCAGTGTCAAACTTTCCCGTTATTCCGAGCAGATTGGCTTTGAACTTTATTTATTTATTATTAGTTACTGTTCAAACAATTTCAAGATATAAAAAAGTCGCTACTTCATAACATTATATTTCATTTATTACGATGAAATTTTCTACTTACTAGAATTGGTAAGATTCATAAATAAGGGGTAGGTCTTGAACATTCAGTTTGCTTCGTTGTTTTCCTTTGCAGCCATATCAGAGAATAAAGTACAAAACGCTTTCTGAACTCGATTTTGCTATCGAGTTCATTGGTTTTCTGAACAGTATTTATACCATTGACATTGAACACGTTGTCTGTCTATACATGTTGTCATAATTAGTGTCAATTTATGTAGAAGCTCGGGACGTGACAAATAATATACTAAATAATGTCGTATCTATTTCTTGGAGTGCATGGGAAGCGTAATATCGTGTCAATCTTTGGCCGTTGTCCAAGGACTATCACTGAACTTCTCTATTCACGCCGTTATTATTTAAAGTCAAAATACCCACTTATGTAGTAGATCTTATGAACTCTATATGATTTATTGACCAATAGACGCTTAGGTGAAAAGGCTTCAAAAGAATAATAAATAAATAGGGCGATGAGCGAAAGCAATTGGCATAATACGCTGGTGTGTAATCTATACTAATATTACAAATCTCAAGATTTTGCATGTTACCATGCTAATTTTAGGAACTACCAGTCCTATTTTACAAAAATATTTGTCATCCCTCATATTTACTTTGAAAGTAGACCATAGTTTATCTAAGACACTTCTTAAGATACATCATAGTTTATCTAAGATTATTATACTTAATAATCTTTGAAATAAATCAAACAAAAGCAAAGCCATAATTTGTTAAATTATACAATTGTATATGACCCTGCAAAAGTCTCTTTACACCCTTATTGAAGAACCTCATGTGGTTATCCCTCGGAAAAATCACGGCAGGGAGCTAATTGCGACCTGAGCGTACCTACGCCATAGAAAGCTCCTTTGAAACCGCACAGTGCGAGCAAGAGAAGTGATGTCGAAAGCCCTGCAATTCATCGGTTATGATCTATCACCCTTTTTGCGTAGGTACTGGATGCACGTATGTAGGAAAGCACGAAAAGACGCATCTGTACATGACAAAATTCAGGAGCACACCGCTTCAGTACCACTGCCGTCTAGCCAAATCGACTTATACACCTCAACAGAAACCCACTGCAGGATGGCAGGCGGTGTGGCGCCCCCGTCATTAAAAATCGTGTGCGAGGCAAAGAGATACCAGAGAGCTTTGCATGGGCCATGTTTCCGTCAGGCTTACGTAGTGGTGGCAAAAAACCACGTGGTGAACGCTCAGCCACACCGCTTCGTCTGTAATGACCAACTTTGCAAACATTTAGGTATCACAATGTACTATTTCAACACACTTGCTCGTAAAGTGACATTTATTGCACCGTTTTTAGTATCATAAAGCATCTTATTACGCACTAGTGCTTTTTACTTTACATTACCGCACAGTTTTATGATAGGTATTATCCCGATTATGTTAAGTTTGTACCTCACTCCAAGTGATAATGTGTGCAGAAAAAGCATTCTTAATTTAACCGGATAAAATAGTATGACGGCTCCTAACTGTAAAAAAAAACTGCGTGCCATTTTCCATTAAATATTTGTTGAGGTTCTCATTGTGTGGTTGATTATTTTAATGATTATTTTTAACTGTTTTTTCTTCGCAAGTGTGTTGAAAAACGTCGTATGACACACGGGTGCATCATTCATAACACACTTGTATAATAATGATGGTACATTATGATACAAGTGTGCAAAGTTGGCTCGGGCCGGTTGGAACCGGCTCAATTTACTTCAGTATTCGAACACTCATTTATTCGGGTGTGTGAGTAAGGAGATTTTTCTGAAAATGACTGAAGTTCTATTCATGGCCCGTTGTAATATTTTAACTGACAATAGGTAGAGGAAAATGATGTTCTATTATTTGGTTCGTTATTATTTCCATAAACTCCTCCACCACGGGACCACCTCATTGCATCTGTCCCGGGGAGAAATTATGTAAATTTCTGCGTTGTTCCGATGAAATAAACATAATGTTGTCATTATTTTGTACACAGTGTTTAGTCAGGAATATTATCATAAAGAATAATACAGCAGTCATGCACTAAATGTTTTGTCAGTTTACCTGTAACAATTTATGAATTACTATCTTTCCGTCCCTCTAATTCACCCGCTATCTGTGGGGTCTGGGGCTACAAAATTTCAAGTTAGTATAATGCTATAGACTAGAATTCCGCCCCGCATACAATGAGAAACTTTATTATTTACTAAAGTTAGTAATCGTGCAAAATTTCATGTTTATAAACCCAAGGAATAAGAATTTTCATTCAAACGAAAAAAACACAATTTTAACCCCATAGGGGTGGAAATTCTAAAAATCCTTTCTTAGTGGATGCCTGCGTTTTAAAAGGAATCTATGTTCAAAATTTCTAGTTTCTAAACCCAGCGGTTTGGGCTCTGCGTTGAACAGTCAGTCAGGCAGGACAAGTAATTATACCATGTAAGTACATAGATGACATACTTACCATACATGTCAGGGTTGTTGCTGATGCAGGTTTTTTAAATATCAGCAGATGCTGATGCTGATTTTTTGAGATTAATATCAGCAGATGCTGATATTACTTAAAATACAGGTGTCCAAACAAGTACTGTTAATCGGAAGTCCAGAGGTAGAGCAGCTTTAGAGGAACCTGAATCACCTTACCCTTATGTATGTTCTGCGATATCTTGTAGGTTTCGAGTTATGACAATTTTTCATGTGTTTTAACATTTCTTTTCTCTGTGGTTTTAACCAATCTCAAATTATAACATTTTTGTTCGGTGACTTGAATAGTTGAGATACATGACATGTGTGATTTATTATTCTAAATCAGCTGAATGCTGTAGTAGCAGACACCTAAATATTCGCTATAATGTATGTAACCATTACGTTTAAAAAACATTGAATTATTACAAATATCTGCTCCTGATTGTCTCTTAATTCTTTGGCGGCGATTTAAAATAAATTACACATTTTTACGTTTATTTTTAAATACTTATTTTTACCGAAATGGTTACATTTATGGAAACAATTTTTTATGCATTTGTAACTAAATTGTATACTGTATCACTATGTTCAACTAAGAAAAACATGCTTGTATCTCGATTCTCGAATATTAATGTCACTATGATCAAAAATATCAATGTCAGATTTTGATTAAAAATCATGAAAAATAATGATAACTCGAAAACTTAAAATAATCGCTGAACATACATGGGTGTGACTCGGGTAGCTGTTAGAGTTAATCTACCTCTGGACTTCTGATCGATACATATTCTTGGGACACTCTGTATATCCAACTACGAAATTGTTAGTAAAAGCATGTATAGTGCCACAAGCTTATCTGTCCCGGTGAGAGAGTCGCTGTTGTAGCATTTGGTGGAGCAAACAACCAATGAACGTTGTGTTTATATTCTCTTTGACCAATGGCGATTGATATTTCGAAATGGCGTCGTTAGTTCCTCTATTAACCACCGGGTCAGATAAGTTTGTAGGACTATATGCCACTAAAGATGAGACTTTACACAACACGTGGTAAGACTTGCGCAGTAGACAATTTATAGGTCTCTCTTTATATAAATCGTCTACTGCGTGGCACGTATTGTAAAAGTCATATTTTTATTAGGCATTTTAAATAAAAGTTTAGTTAATCTTTTAAGTACACACACAAAAATCAATCTTAAGTAAAGTAGGTACCTAGTAGTATTTAATTATATATTGTTTTATATGTTAGTAAATAGGTACCATTTACTAAGATCTAAAACTTATTGTAGAAAAGCTCTAATCCCCGCCTTCAACGGTAATGTCAGGACCTGAATATAAGCAATAAAATCAGCATCGTTCGATGCGGATTCTGATATTGAAAACAATGCTGATGCTGATATTCGCAACAAACCTGATACATCATATGATAAACCGTGTTTTATGTACCCCTACGGCAATAATTTATTGTTTTGTAATTATAAATATTTTGCGGTTATAATTGCTTACTACTCCATCTAGTTTGCCACTGAGTAATAATATTCCACTCCAGTAGCTCGACGTATCGGATGGCCAGGCAATCTTTATTAATTTTTATTTCTCGCCGTGGATTTGTACCGCAAGGCCAGTTTGGTTTCAGCCATTTCGATTTATTGTAACATGCACTAGAATGTGACCAAGGTTTTGAGATGTTTTCCCTTTGACACCACACCCGTAGCTTGTATCAATAAGCCAGGCCATCACACTAGCACGTACCATATCTGCTAATACGTAATAGACCATATCTTGAAAACTTACTGAACTGATTTTGATAAAATTTTGATTGTTCCATTAGTTGCAGTAAATGTAAAGCAATAAAAATATAATAGTCACAATTCGATTAATAGTTTCGGAGAAATGCGTGGACAAACATACATACAAACACCTATAAAATTTTGTACCTTTATTTGTTTGGAAGCCCTAATAGATTAATTATCATATAGGTACGTATAATGTGAACATTACTGCAGTTCTAACAAAGTTCCAATAATATAACATACATACATACGGGTCGAATTGATAACCTCCTTTTTTTGAAGTCTGTTAAAATCTATAAAAAATCTAGACGATAATATACATAAAAACCTGTTAAACTATTGATTTTATTTCAACTAGGTACCTACCTTGATTCTTTATTGAACAAAAGCGTTCAACCTGAATAATCTCTTTCCATCCGTAGCGTGGCTTGAATAAGAGAAACATTAATTAAACACATGTCATCTCCCACGCTTGGTTGTCGGCCCGTTTTATCTCCCTTTTGTAAAATATCATTCGTTGTGCCACCCTTTTATTTCCATTGTGTGCTGTTTCAACAGCATAGCGGTTTTGTAGGGTTCAACCTATGACAGACATTGGTGGCCGATTCTGTTGTAAATCGCACTAAACTAATTTTAGTCACATCACATCTCTATCTTACGAACATTATTTAAAAACGATAGTACCTGTACGTAGTATTTATATACTCTGAGATAGCACATTTTTAAAGCTGTTAAATTAGTCTTTCCCGCCTTTATTTGCGAGTATTTAGACGTAACTGCGAAAGATGGCGACTATATTTTTATTGAAAACAAGCATTGGACTAATTTAACAGGAACAAATTTCTTACATTTTTCTTATGTTCTTTGTTAGAAATACATATATTAAGACAACAATTTGTTTATTTGTACCTAAATAACAGAATCAGGGCCATTATCGTATAGGCCGATTGTCATTTTTTTTTATACAACTTATTCGGTAAACAAGCATACGGCCCACCTGATGGTAAGCGGTTACCGTAGCCATATGGACGCTTGCAACACAAGATGCATCGCTCACGCTTTACCGACCTTTCCCCCCTCCCCTATGAGCTCTGGTGCCCTTACTCACGCAGGAACACAACTTTACACAACATAAAGTTATTTGGCTGCGGTATTCTGTAAGGTGGAGGTACTTCCCCAGTCGAGCTGCTCCTTGAGCGAATAAACGCTATGCTCTACTTCTCTCAAATCTAATCTATTTTATTTTGTACACAACCAATATGTATAATATTGTTAACAGTGTCAAGCTATGAGGATTGTGCGCACTGTGGGACAAGCTTTCGAAGTGTGCCACAAGATGCAGACCTCGGACCAGCCGGCACCATCCACTTCATCTGCTGTGCATCACTCGGAACCCTCCTACTCCAGCCGTGCATCTACTTCCAAAGGTCTGATCCTCCCCTGGTACCAACGGAAAAAAGCATAATATTACGATATCGGACTTACAATTACAACGATGTATAAGGTTTTAGTCTAGGTAATGTCGTTTGTTTAACATTCATGTGTGAGAGAGCTCTTGCTGGATACCCCTGTTTGCATACTCTAAGTAGAATTCATTCCATCATAATCCTAACGACGCAGCGAATTGCAACCCACATTACCAGTATTATGAGACAAATGGTATAATGCCCTAGGAATATAATTAGTTATTACCTACTAACATTATAACCACTTATAACTGTATTTCAAAGTTTTCCTTTGCGTATGTTTACTATACGTGCGAATGCATTTACCATTATACATTTATTTCGTAGCGAATTGTAACTTTTGCGAATGATTTTGTTTATTGCACTGCGAATAATTTTGAAGAAATTTACATGATTATAAATATTATAAAATATTGACGGCAATTTGACTGACTTGTTCATTGCGTGTTCTATCTAGAACGGAGTTAAAAGAGTCATTTCATTCGTCTCATTGGTTCAAGCACAAAGTTCATAGTAATACTACGTGTAAGTCAATCATACAATCGAGGGGGATTATAGAAGCATCTAATCGACTAATTTTTAAAACCATCCTTTGATTTTCCCTCATTGAATTTACTCTCCTACCTTATTGTTCTATGTTTGCAGTAGCTGCTATAAAATCAACAGTTTACGTCGATGGCGACTCATAAGCCATCAGCGCCAAAATGAAGCTATACCTACAATTTGGTTTCAGTCTTATTTCACACCGTACAGTTGATCATTGAGCGGAAAGTCGTAAAGTTTTCAAGTGCCGTATGCCAACTAGGCAATACCGGTGCTGGTATTAGCTTTAATACATTTTCATGATGCAGTTCCAGGCTCTTTACACAATGAAATAAAGTTGTTTAGTTGGTCTTTATCAAAGTTTGTTTGATGTGAACAAAAGTAATACATCTATTTTCTTTATTCTTGTTTTACGTGGGCAGTTTATAATTAACTTTTATGTACAGTTTTATGACATCCGACGTAACGTGTAGGTAACAGCTGTTGCTGACGAGAAGCTTCATAATTTTATTGGTTTTACCTTAATTTATATGACTTGCTTCTTTAACATTGTAATTACAATTACTGGAGCTAGAAACTCACTCGGAAGAAAACCGTAAATGGACCGTAACAGATACTGGATTCATATTCTAGGCATTTATATTCCAGCTGAAGTAGATAAGGTCGGGAATTACAATCTGTAAAACAACAAAAGTTAATGAAGAGTTAATGAAGGGTCGGATGATAAATTTTCTAACGTCATAAACAGGTTTCGCTATTAAAAATATTCATAAATGAAAACACGAGGGAAATATTAGAGTCCATCAATAAAAACTGCAAAGAAATTACAAATATTATCTTCAAAGAAGTATATTCCAATCAACATTTTCATCGAGCTATCGATTTCCATTTTGAAGTATGACAAAAACGTTAATTATTAAATTATGAGCGTAAATTTTGAATCACCATCTAGTATTAAGCCGTGATCATACTAACATATATATAGGTACGCCCTTTAAAACCCACTTGTTAGAACCAAATACAAGTAGGTATAATATAGATAGAAATGATAAATGTTTGAATGTTGCTAAAATAACAAAGAAAGAGAAATATCTTTTCATAAAACTGCGAACCTAACGAATGAAACTCAAAATGTTTTATAACTTTTTGTTCACTTGCTATGTTTTTGAATAGTTTAATTTTACCTCCACGCGCCTCCGTTTTTGTCGAGAGTGGTTTTGCTCAAAAAGGCGGTGGCTCTTTTGTGCACCAAGTTACTGAGATTTTTACATTATAATTGGCATCACGTCATAAACTCATTCAAACAGTAAATTTTTTTAAAATGAGGTGAGAAAGTGGGAGCGATTATTAATTTGATAATGAATTTGTTATTGTAAAAATTGCACTAAGCAGAATAACCAGAATACCTACATTATACAAGTCAGTCACTTTGTTATCAATTGAATAATCCTTTAATAATAATAATAATAATTGTGTCTGCTAACTAAATTATTTCAAGTAATCCAACCAACAGAAGCGGCCTCTGATTGTGGTGCCTCAGATACCGGAGCGGCGACAACATCCAAGGTTGTGATCGAAGAAGGTGGTGTTGGTGGGAAATCGGGATCCGCTAGGCCTAACCATCTGGAGTTGCTACCACCGCCACCAAAGAAAGAAGGCAAACGGGCGTCTCAGGTAATAACCTCTTTTTGTTTATTAAGTGCGAGTCGGTCTCGCGTACGGATGGTTCCCTACAATAATAGAAAAGCTTACTTTATTTTGTTGCACTGAAACCGTGCAATTTGTAAATTTACTTTTACATTATTTAATTATTGTGAGCTTTATTAGAAGTCATAGTTAAACTTTTTCGAGCTTAAAACAATTACCTATTACGGTTAAAAAGATACAGCCATGTGAAAGATGGTGTAAGCAGTCCGGTATGCACTCTTTGGGTACGTACGACCGTAGCAAGAGACCTCCACTGCTAACATTCTCTGGTTCTGACAATCTGTAGTCAATTATACTCAACATTTAACCATATATTTATATATAAGTCTGTGATCAGTTAATCATTTCCAATTCATTATGAGAACTCCAATAAATCCTCTCGAAATACCTGTCGTAACGGGCCACGAAATTACAAAAATCAAAACACCAGGAATCCAACCTCAGATAAGCGACGTTAGAACTCCAGCTGACCTCAATGTGGAAGTGGCAGGTGTCACGTTACCTAAAGGATGCAATAGTAGTAAAGCCGTAGGTTACGACCTCTGTGACGTGCGTTGGATTTTAGCGTTAGTCTGGGAAATAGAATGCAGGTATATCTCGAAATTTTCTGTAGAGTAGCGCTACACTTCTACTTAGTTATTTCGGTGTGAAAGTATCTAAACAAGTTATATATAAAGATTAGCAAGTGACGTGAAAAGATAATAACACACGTAGTACGGTAACTATAGCACGTAACTTTTTTGAATTCAATAAACTTATGGAACCAAACATTTGGTATTCTTTGAGTCATTTACATTGAGCTGATTTTTATAGATTCTTTACTAACCTGATGTAGATAATCTTCAGCCCTTTCGGATAATATACCCTTTCTGTAACACGTTGTATGTCACCGTATTTTGGTGAAAACCGTTAGTTTATAATCTTCCTAGCGAGATTATAAACTGTCGGTCTAGGCAATAGATAATCGGACAGATGCTGAACCCTGTAAAGGTCAGGTTTGTTCACCGTTTTGTCATGGATAGATTATAAACTATCAAAAATTATTATTATGTATGCAGTATTGTATGGTTGACAATTTATCGACAGTTTATAATATCACTAGATACCTAGGTAGGTAATAAACTAACGGTGTTCACAAAGTTACGGTGGCATAATTCTTATAATGCCTTACCACACGGTGAGTTGTGAGTGCCAGTGTGCCATGAGCCTAACAAAATATGAGTCTATATATTTGTAAAGGAATAATATCTCTTCTTTAGTGGGAGTAAAAAAAAAAATATTGTAAACATTATGCAGTCTTTATAATCTATGATATATTTGTCTTTGTGATCTTTTACTAAATTACAATTTCTGTAATGTTGGTATGCCTATATATTTAATTTTCTAGAATACAACCCGTGTTCAAATAATATATTATTTACCAGTGGTTAAAGCTGGGCTCAAGGCTGTAAACATTAGTTAAATAAATGAATTACGAAAAGCGGGCTATATACTTATTGACGGAAAGATAGAAGAGAAAGCTATTATACTTACAAACTACAAATTTACTTAGTGCAAAGTGTATTTTAACGAGCTTTATATCTTTAATTAAGGATACATCCAGATAGAGTGTTGCAGCTGTGCACGCGTCGATAAAAATAGCCTCTAACTGTTAAGAGGCTAAATCAAATAAAAATTAATAAAATGCAAAATAATGTTCAATATTTAACTTCACTGAAAAAAAGGATCTACAAAACTAGTTATGTAAATTGCCATTTTAGTTGGCGGGAAACAAACTTTAATTACATGTAATCAAATTATTTAGTTATTGATCCAAAACTAGTTATGTAGATTTTTTTTCAGTAAGAAGTAAACTAATTATTGGTTACTATTTACTGAGACAACGTAGACTAACTAGTGTGGTTGCAGCAACAAAACCAATTTCTCATTTATTAACAAAAAATACTTTTACTTCTTAACCTATTTGGTTGGCATAAAAACTATACCAACCAATTAACTAAATACAACAATTTTTTTGTTATATTTAACCTAAAGACTTTTGAACTAGTATACACATTTTTGTTGACTATTACAATAACGATTGTGTATGTCTAAATGAACCTTCAAGGTTTTCGGGGCGTGGGGGAAGACGCGACGCCACATCTGTCGCGTTCATTCCTGTCTTTTGCGCGTTGTTTTTCGGTTTGTGACTTGTGAAGTTGTGAGCTAAACGGCACTGAATGGTTTGTTTTCTTTATTTTATTGAATAAATGGTGTTTGTCAAGAAATTATACGGTCAAGCAGGACATATTTGTCCTCCTAATATGAGCGAATTCGATTGGGTGGCGGCAGCAGAGCCAGCAAGTGACATGGAGAACTATCTTAAGTCCTGGGGACTGGCCATATACGTTGATAAGTTTAAAGGTATGTAATTATTTTTGCTTGATAATATTTCTAAGCGCTTAATGCATTGAATTGTAAAAGTTCACGCGGACCTTGACAAACCATCGATCCGGAGTGGCATTACCAAACCAGACTCCCCAGCATCAGTATCGTAGCTAGGTACATTATTGCGAAATCATTGAACCGATTTTGATGAATCAACATGCTAAAATCCTTGACCCCAAAAGTGCACTCCAACCCTATCCACCTATTAATATCAATATTTTTTTAATTTCAGAACAAACTTGGATACTTTATACCAATAATAGAAATTGTATACTAAATTATACAATATTGGTGCTGGATTGCGCGCCCGTAGAAGAGCAAACGACCAGGAGTCCATCAATTGAATCAGAAATATTACCGAATAAAAATTGTGTGAGTACTATTTTACCTATGTAACTATTAAGGGGATTACACTCTTAAGTTAAAAAACATACACAAAAAAACATTGCCCACCATTCTAACCTCCGTGCTTCTAACCTCATTTTTAACCGACTTCAAAAAAAGGAGAAGGTTCTCAATTCGTTTTTTTTTTTTTTTTTGTTTGTTTCCTCATAACTCCGTCATTTATTAACCGATTTCGAAAATTCTTTTTTGTCTGGAAGGGTACACTTCCCGTTTGGTCCCATTGTCCATCAAATCAGGATTTGAATACTTTTTAGTGTACTTTGAAGTCGGTTTAAGTTTTTTGTAAAACAGTCCAATTATTTGTTTTTCAGGAGCTGTATCAAAATTAAGTGAACTGAAGGAAGAGGCCAACTTCTTCGGTACTAAGAGCATGGTTATTGGACAATGCATCTAGGATATGTAATCTTATTATAAATATATGAGATATATTATATAGAGATATCTAATAATAGATTAAGTGTTTGTACACAATATTCATTGTGGGATACTATGGTAGGTAGGTACAGAGTGTTAATTTATTTAGTAAATAGTTTGATCATTAATATATTTCAGTATGACCTATCCTGTCAATTCAATGCTATTATGTTTGAAATAAAACTATATTGAATCAATATTTCATTTTGAATTTCATTGACACCCAACATATTTGATTGTAAGTAAAGTAAAGTAAAGTAAGTACCTTAGCAGTGTACAAATTGAACCAAATTATAATAATAAAGCAGTTTGCAGTTAAAATAAGCCCAACAGAAAAATAATACCAATAGAAAAATTATTCTGGTTACCAATTACTAAACTCAGATTGGCTCCTGATGACGAAACAGTTTTGTTACTGGTAACAATCGTAACTATTAACAAATAATCAAACACATTTGTAATCTGTAACCAGAAATCAAAGTAGACAATTGACAAAGAGTTTGGTTAGCCGTAGCTAAATTTAGTCCAAAAATCAATCAAACAGGACAAATACATGTAACAAATCAGTTTTTTTAATTATTGCTAAACCTATATTTTATTTTTCACTTAAAGAAGTGTTGTTAATAAATAACAGTTAGATTCAAGATAATCAAATAGTAACGATACTTTTAACAAATGAGTTAAGCTGCAAGTATCTGAAAACAAGTAGACAAACCTGATTTTGTTACTGGTAAGTTTTAGTTCGCAAGTCACTCTGTTTAGGTTATTGGTAGTCTAATTTTGTGTTACAGTTAAAGAAATTTTTTTTTCAGTGTTTCTCCCGATTTTAATTGGAATATTTCAACAACTATTATCATTATGAACGTCACTATGACAAGCAAAATGACGCAGAGGGAGCGTAAAACGTAGCTGTTACGCGCAGCAGCCTATAAAAGTTGGCCTATTTTATATATTCGTGTAGTATGGCAACGTTCTTTCTAGGTATATTTATTTCTATGCTTTATATATACAAATATTTTTTTAAATATTTATCGTTTGAACAATTCACATAAATTAGAAATTACAAATAGGTCTAAAATAATCACTAAATTTATGTTGAAAATAAGCATTGGACTAATTTGACAGTACTAAATTTCTTACATCCTTTTTAATGTTTTTTGTTAGAAAGAGATATAGTGAGACTAAATTAGTTTAGTTGTAATCAACACAATCAGCACCGTTAAATGACTAGTTGCTATTGGCCCTGATTCTGTTGTTTACAACTAAACTAATTTTAATCTCACTATGTCTCTTTGCATTGCTTGTTATCAACATAAATATAGTCACTATATATCGCGGCTACGTCTAAATACCCGCAAATGAAGACGGCAAAGACTAATTTGACAGCTTTAAATATGTTTTATCGTTTTTCAATAATGTTTTTAAGAACAGGGGGCCTACCACAAGCTCTTAAAACAAGGTTAAAATAACCTTATTTTGCGTTTTCGTACCATGACATCCTTAAAATAAGCTTATTATAGGCATAAAACAATATTGTTTTGTTAGCAGGTTTGATGACGTCACCTCTAATCGTTCATTCAAATCGTAACATGATGTGTCTTTTGACAACTAGCATTATGGTTTTTATGTCAATTGCATATATCAATCAAAATATAACACAATATACGCGACGAATTATCCAAATTTATGATAAAAATATCTATTATTATAGTGATATAAAGTCAGTAGATCGTATTTATTTAACTTATCGAATGAATTGTGTATCTCCAGCCTTCTAGCTTTTGCCATCTAGCATTTCTAGATGGCAAATGAATATGAACTATTTGTGTTTTTGGAAGCAAATACCAAAGAAGCCAATAATAGATACACGAAAGCGACGTGGTAGGTGCATCTATGCTACGTGAGGAATCAACACTTTCGCATGCAATGGACCAAAATGCCATTTGCTATCGAAACCATACGACCGTATGGGTTTGAAGCTCAACGAGTGGCTCGCATATTGTCACCAAAATAATCGAGGCCTCGGGCGGGGAGCTTTTTCCGCCAACGCATTAGCTTGGCTAGCCTGTTGGGAACCTTGCCGATAATCTACGACAGCCTAGAGGAAAATTTATATACGAGTGCTAGTGCTAGATTGTATTTCATTTATTTGTTGTAAATATTTAATATCGTATAGATTAAGCTTTACTGTGATTGTACTGTATTCATAAACGTTTATATACCTAAATACACATAATGTTTCATTGTATGACCTGCAACTACAGTAGCATTCCTGACAAAAGGTAATAAATAAAAATATGTGTTGATTCCTGTGGTAAATTCTTTATTCATATAATTTAAAGACAATAGGTACCTGCCTAGACTATAGGTATTAAGACTGAAGTGCCATACATAAATATAAACCTACCTAGGTATATATTTATGTATGAACTTTGTCTCAGTTTTTGTAATGACCAAGAAGTGCTCCATTGCTTTGCTAGTTGAGGATTAGGTACCTATTTCTCTCCAGCACATTTCTTAGAGTAGTTACCTACTTTGAATTCCGGCGAATTCTTCACTGCAAAATGAATAAAATAATACTTGAATTACTTCTGTTTGTAACCATGCCATATTAAATTTCATTCACTGAATATCACTATTGAACGGCGGCCCCTTGCCTTGTTTTCATATTGACCTAAGTAATATTAATTCAAGTAATAAAAAGTCGATATACATAAAATAAATATTTGCATTATTTCAAAATATGTAGTGCAACAGGGCACATTGAGTTTCAAAATTCGTGCGTCACAATTGACAAGAATTTTTTTTTGTCCCGTTCCATCCTATAGGGCATCATCTTCTCTCACAAAATAACCTTATTGCCAGACTGTTTTGTTTTCACCTTATAATAATATTACTTTGATTCGTACCATGAGCTCAATCGTTCAACATTGATATAACATTGCTAAGTGCCGAGAAAGAATGAATGATTTGTAAGAATTTGTCTATGCCTTGCTACAACCTGATAAAAGATAAAAAGAAATAACGATATATTAACTGTATAGTGCCATTTCTTTCACACGTTGGACCGAAATGATTTGAGATTCTTCATCTTTTAGCAAAGTATTAAATTAAACTAATTGTAAAGTATAAGTAACTAAAAGAATAAAATATTTTCGAGTAATTTCTATAAAATGCATACAAATATTTTAAAATGTTATTATGAAGAGTAAGGAAATTAATTGAAAAAATATATAGACTGCTGACTCTAGATTATCAAATGAAATGAATCGGAACAAAATATTTACCTGTCATTCTTGTCATACTCAAATGTCTAATAAAGATATCTTGAAGATATCCAAGATATTTAGTTATTAAATATATTTGTTTATGTAATTTAATAACAAACAAAGTGCAATCAATATGGATACATCTTAATAGTATATTCGGCAGTAATATTCAGTGCATGAAATTTAAGATGTCATGGTTATAAAATAAACATTTGTAAGTTGCACAAATGTTGCAATTCATTTTGTAGAGTTGTAGCCGAAGAGTTCGCCAGAGATCCAGTCAGCAGGTAGAAATGGTTAAATACAAACAGACCAAAAATACCGCCTTCAATCGATATCTACAAGCAAAGGAGTACTCTCAAAAAAGTGTACGTAGAGATGGAGAGGCTGGTCTAAAGTGAAGTCTAAGTACCTATAAACGCTGAAATAAAGTTTGAATCTGTATCTGCAAGATTGTTTAATGCCATACTTATATTGTGTATAATTATCTTACTCTCATTAAACTTATGTGAATAAAGAATGTAGGTACATAATACTTTCGTGTTTTATTCATTGTGTTATTGACGGGAATCCTACTGTAGTTGCAGGTCTTGGAATTAAACATATTATGTGTATGTAGGTAGGTATATAAATATTTGCCGCTGTTGTCGATCATCGACAAGGTTCCAGGTTCAAGCTGGCAGTGTTTCCTCTTTGGATAGCCAAGCTCATGCGTTGTCACAAAAAGCTCCCCACCAACCGGTTTTCCGGTTTTGATGATAACGTGTGAGCAAATCAGCGAGCTTCAGACCCCCACGGTTCTATCCACAGCCACAAAGGCTACAGAAAGTTAGGTCCAATGGATGCGTATTTTAGAATTTCCCGCACGGTTGCATCTGCTCTGCAACAGTATATACAGATTGTTGTGAGTTGAGTTTTCAATACAAATATATAATACTTAATTAATATTTTACTACATTAGATGGTTAAAATGATTATCTTTATAGATTATTATAAGTCTGTCGTCTGTCCGTCTGTTGACAATAATATATTCCATCCAGGCTAATGTAGGTTACGACCAATTTTAGAAAATTTGCCAGAGAATCTAGGTAGTTTGGATTCCAGGAACACAGGGACTACTCTGTGTACTAACACTGCAGGAAAGTTAACTTTATGGATTAATCTGGGGTTATTCGATGTACGTTGGTTATAATGAAAACAGGATATTAATAGTGGGTAGGTACCTAAATGAAAAATCACTAAATATATAAACACGCTTCACATTTAAAGCTCCGTTTCATCTAAATAAATCTAAGGCTAAGGGTCGAGGGATCGATATTACTAACGTAGATGCATAGTTGTGTAGTGAACGACAAGTGCAATTAAAAACTTTATAAACAATCGGTTATATTATTTTGGGATGATACCTAATCTCGCAATCCCGATATATTCATTCTATAAGTAAATAAATTCGATATAATTACTTTATATGACACTATAATAGATTTTTATAATATAAATTTGGAAAACAATGTTATTTCCAGCTTGTAAATACAACGTATATAAGATTGCTAAATTTGACATTAAAACAATAATGTTAATTGTCAAAAGCTTATAAAAAATAGCTCATGGTACGAATTGAATGAACCATTATGGTAAATAAACAAGGTTGTTTTCATGCATAAAATAAGCTTGTTTTAGGGACATCATGGTACGAAAAGAAGAATAAGGTTGTTTGAAAGAGCGAGAGAGTATGGATGAGTGACAGAGATGAGAATTGTTAAGAGAGAGAAAGTTGCTTAGGCCCATAACGTTATTTCTTTTCATCTTTAGTGAGCCCATAGACAAATTCTCAAAAATCATTCGTTCTTAGCAGGAATATAACAATAGTGTTTGGTAGAGGTCATGGTACGAATATAAATAAGGTTATTATATGCTGGAAACAAAACAGTATTGCAATAAGGTTGTTTTGTAAAAGATGGGGGTAGGCCCCCTGATATGATGTAAATAAAATTAGTTTAGTGCTATTATTTAAAATAGAATCGGCATCAATATCGAATTATATAATTACTTTTATTGCTATTTTTCAGCACATGACTGACTGGGTTTATCTACTACCCCAAACCGGCTATAGACAATGATGTATTGGAAAATATATAATTAATTCAATATTTCATGTCTATAGCGAACATGCGTAGCGAAATCCCATAGTCTACGTTTCATCGATTGGATAATTCTACAAAAATCACGACAATTCTGTGTGGGTAGAATATACTCTTCTGTGAACTTTTAATCAACTACACATTTTTGCGTCTATTTATTTGATGAATCCATTAGATGCAATGATTGACGGAGATTTAACTCGACACTTGAGCGACTCACTCTCACTTAAATATTAATTCCTGGCTATCAACTGATATCGATATTGTTTACTCGTAATTGGACTGTTGCTGTTATTAAGTTGATTTATTTAATTCCATGAATATTTAATTATCAGATAACTCAAACGCAGGATTTCTATGGCATTTGATAATGGATCAAAAAGTATTTGTTCAAAAAATATCAAAAATATGTAATGTAATCATTTAATTACATCTCGCCACGAAAATATTCTCTCAAAAACAGTTTGCTTTCTTTACGCCACATAGAACAAAGAATCTTGTACAAAACTGTTTTAGGTATATTTTTGCGCTATTTACGAGCGGGCTGGTTTAGTTATGAATGAAATATTCGACCTTTGTGTATCTTGATCAACATTATTCTAACAAACGTGTTAAAAATAGAAACAATATCATCCGAACTGAAAATAGTAGCCTCTACTCATGATAATCGCTCTCCCACATTGAATCCAAGAAGCGTAACAATAAATCAAACCTATAATAATATCATCGGCATGCGAATGTCTTGCATCTAACTTCAGCCACTTTGCTTCTCGAGACTTAAAATGCCACTGACGTGGATTCTTGATTTGCCCACACAAAAGTATCTGTAACTACTCTTATTGGTGCTGAATAAACTACTGTTGTCTGTTACAAAGTTTTAAGTATTATCTTCACACCTGGTCACCAGCTATGCTCTTGTTAATGCATAGTTTAACAATTTAGATTGTCAGCAAAAATACAATATATTTTACAATATTAAAAATACAGCACATTTAGTTTCATTTTGACCATGATAATTATGAGCTTCATGGGAATTCATGCAAAAAGATAGTCCCACATTTGAAAATTATATTTCATCTTAAACTTCGGATAATAAATATTTTAATAATATCATTGGATCATGAATAATATGAGTTGTCTTGTCATCACAACTATTCACTAATGGGGCTCCTGGTACCAACTTAGGTAGGTATGTCGAAATCTTCTTCTAGCAAATTGCTATTATACTTTCAACATTACATTCTTTCGTAAAATGAATTGTGGGGATACCCCTCAATTCCCGGTTAGTCTAACTTAAAGTTTCCAAACAAAACGTCATTATGCAAAGATCTTTCGTAACTGCGCCGAGTTTAAAAAGTATGTATTCCGCAGTGGGTTGTAGGAATCCCAAATGCCTGCAGTGACGTGAACAAGCGTGCTAACGGATACTTGGCTAATGCCCCTCAGCTTAGTACCCCGGTCACGCCGCGGCTTCGGGTTTCCAGTGCAGTTCTGCTGTAAACCGTAACCCTGCAACGTCATTGTCTGCTTTCAATTTCCCACTCAACTGCATTTTTAGAAAGAGCTCAACACTTGTACAACTTTTTTCGGCTTTTTACTTTTTTTCTTAGTAGGTATCTTTTTTGTATTATTCGTTATAATAATAATCCATTGAAATGTTGCCTAAATTTTTTTGGGCGTAGCGTGCATTTGTCAGAGACGCCTCCTGGATATCTTTAAAATAAAATTTAAAGTTAAATCTAAGTTTTTGGGGTTGGCCTTGTCCCATGGCCGCCATCTTGAAAAAAGGGATTCAAATGGTTTTTATGGTTTATCTGACGAACTATAGGTCTCACAAACATTTTTTGTTGCAAATAAGATTATCTACAGTTTTTGTCAAGTAACTTTAAGTCGTTAGTTAAGGTTCTACAGCGCTGCAAAACGAATACTATTCTTCAGTATTTATAACTATACTATACATAAACATAATTTTTATTATCTTTTCATTTAAATATGCAACTTAATAAATATATCTAACCTGCTTCAAATAACTTAAAATTGATACCTAACAATAATGCAAAAAAATATTTTAAACATCATTTTAATGTCGAAATCTTTCACGTTTCTAGGTTATGCCAAATATGACAAAATTCATTTAAGTATCTACTGGAAATATTATATGACAGACACCGAGGTGTTGTGTTTTAATCAAAACGTGAGCATATACGGAACACTACAAAATCAATAAAAGCCAGTAGGAAACATTTGATATTTATCACATTCTCTTTAGAGAAATATTTGGCCATTACATTTAATGGATTGTTATGAAGTCATAGAATTCCGGATAAATGTATATTATGGCTCTTGGTCGTCTGTTATATTTATATCCTATGTGTAGAGCTTATCGTGTATGAACATTCTGCGAAACTATTGCAAACATTTGAACTCAAGTCACAAGTTGCTTAGACTTGGTTGTTTGTTCATCCTACATCAAATGAAATATTATGTCTAATCATCTTTAGACCCTTAAAGGATTATAAATATAATACTTAAATAAATATATATGGGGTGGGGAGGACCAAATTTTTAATAACATATTTAAATGTAATATAATTATTTATATTTTCCCATATTTTTGTGAAAACCGTTATTTTATAATCTAATAAACATTTTTGTCTGTCTGTTCCGGTTCATAGCTGATGTTATAGGGAGTAACTTAGCTACTTTTATTTTTGAAAATAATTAGAGTTCCGCGCAAAAAAATTATAACCGTTCGCGGGTGAAACCGCGGGGGTCTGCTAGTAATTAATAAAAATATTTTCTTTGATCATCTGTATAATTTTTAAAAAATAATTAAAATTCATTATAATTATGAAAAATTGAGTTAATAATTAAAGTTTACGTATAAAATGGTAGAAAATACCAATTCATAATGAATATGATTTGGTTTTTTTTTCTATTTTTGTGTGAAAATCTTAATGCGGTTCACAGAATACATCTACTTACCAAGTTTGAACATTATAGTTCTTATAGTTTCGGAAAAAAATGGCTGTGACATACGGACGGACAGACAGTCAGACAGACAGACAGACGGACAGACATGACGAATCTATACGGGTTCTGTTTTTTGGCATTTGGCTACGAAACCCTAAAAAGGAAAAACTGACTGACTTATTATCAACGCACAGCCTAAACTACTGGGACTATGAACCTGAAATTTTGCACACGGATCCCTTTTATCATGTAGCGTGCACTAAGAAGGGATTTTAGGAAATTCAACCTTTAAGGGAAGAAGGAAATTTTATATAAAGTAACAAATGAAACAGCTATGTGCTGTAGCAGTGTATAATTTAAATAAAAATTCTTGGTGAACTACGTGGACAGTTCGTATTAAAGAAAGGCTGCCTCCAACCACAATTGCGCGGCAAAGTAAAAATCGAGCGAATGAATGTGAAATTCAAATATAGAGCAAATCAAAAAAGTAGATACTGCAGTTTGCCACATAAAAAAGCCTGTTAATTACGGAACAAGTAGGTTTTTATAAGCAAAGCTCGATATTAACTTGAACTATGCCAAAACTCCGCGCGCAATATTTTTAATAATAAGTTTTTTTTTAATTTATTTTTTGATACAAGTTTTTTTTGGTCTGACCATGGAAGAGGGTGAAATTCGCATTGCAAGTTTTGCCCCCAACATACATACATACATTGCAAGTTAATAAAAAGCTTGTAAAAAGGGGTAGATACAAAGTATTCTTTTCAATAATCAATATTCTCCAACACTTTCCAACCAACTTTTTTGCAACATAAGCGTGAAAGTTTAATTCATATTTACTAAAGCCAAGCATGACCGTGGAATCAATAAATATACAAATACTTAATAAATTATAATTTGAAGCGTGATATTGATATTGAATTGATAAGCGTGCCCTGTAGGTACTTTTTGCAATAGGTAATAATCATGCCTCATAAAACTCCCCACGTGGAATTGTGACACGTTAACTCTAGATTTAGAACAAAGTGACGTTAAAACCACTTTACATGTTGAATCAATCACTCTTAGACGCTGTAACCGTAAGCCTGTAGAACTTGAATCGTCGGCAAAGCCAATGAGCTGGATCGCTATGGCAAAGCATTCCAGTTTATTTTGTCTAACCAAACCTTTCGAAATGTAAACTTTTTAACAATGGTGACGGCCGTGAAATCTTTAAAATCGTGAAAAAAAACACTATCATAATTACATAGTAATAATTAAAAGTATTAAGAATATTTGATGAAGGTTCTGTCTCCCAAGCTAGAAATAAATCTGTAATATGGGGGACAGAGTTCCTCCGTACAGCATCTAGTATAGGGATGTTTAATAACTTGAACACATCAATATTTTTAAAATACTTTAGGTTTTGCTTCAGTACTTCTGTATATCCTAGTAATATTCGAATAATTTGTGAATAGCTGAGGAAATATATAAAATGTTGTAAATAGATAAACAGCCACTCGTGCTTGAGAGCTCGCGTGCTCAAGTTACTTTATAATACTTCGAGTAGGTACTTCTATATCCCCCAAATGTATGTCTTAAATGTTTTTACTTATGGAAAATACAAATATCAGACGTTTATTAAAATTTAGGTTTGCAAAACTTCGAACAGCTTTTTAAGGTCAAGGATGGTCAGCCTGAATTTTAATATTTATCTAATATTTTTGCGTTTTAATTTTGCGGTAATTTCACATCTATACAAATATTATATAGAGATAAATTTTGTATATGTTGTAAGTTTGGATGTAGAGAGTAATCTCAGGAACTACTGATCAAATTCTGAAAATTCTTTCACTAATATTAAAAATTATTTATTTATCAAAAATACTACTTCTACCTGAAATACATAATAATAACAGGGATCATTAGCATAAGAACACATCTTTTTTACAATCGAAGGTTTACAAAAGCGGTGTGAAGAGATTTCTGCAGGGTCGGCAACGCGCGCGTGATACCCCTGGTGTTGCAAGCGTCCATAGGTTACGGTAACCGCTTACCATCAGGGGGGCCGTATGCTTGTTTGCCCCCTTAAGTGGTATAGAAAAAAAACATTTTTTTCCAGAATCTTAGAAAAGGTTAGGAGCAACGATATCGGACGATAGTTAGAGGAATCTATCCACACACATTGAAACCAGAACTGTTTCGAACTGTGCGGGCTAAAAGGACTTTTCTTCCGCGGACGCTCGGGCTGTGGAATGAGCTCCCCGCCGTGGTTTTCCCAATGGAGTACAGCATGGGGTTCTTCAAAAAGGGTGTGAAGAAGTTTCTTCAGGGTCGGGAACGCGCGAGTGATACCCCCGGTGTTGCAAGCGTCCATAGGCTACGGTAACCGCTTATCGTCAGGCGGGCAGTATGCTTGTTTGCCAACTTAGTGGTAGAAAAAAAATCCGGCCAAGTGCGAGTCAGACTCGCGCGCCGAGGGTTCCGTAAAAACCTGTAGGTATATAAGTAAATGGTAGTATAGACCTGAGTATTTGATATGAATTTCAATGTATGACGTATAAAAAAAAACGACTTACTAGATCTCGTTCAAACCAATTTTCGTTGGAAGTTTACATCGTAATGTACATCATATATTTATCATTCTCTTATTTTAGAAGTTACAGGGGGGGACACACACATTTTACCACTTTGAAAGTGTCTCTCGCGCAAACTATTCAGTTTAGAAAAAAATGATATTAGAAACCTCAATATCATTTTTGAAGACCTATCCATAGACATCACACAATTATGGGTATTATTAAAAAAAAAAATGAGTTTCAGTTCTAAGTATGGGAACCCCCAAAACTTATTGTTTTTTTTTCTATTTTTGGGATTACTCCATATGACAGACTAGCGTTGCAGATAGGAGTGAGGGAAATCACGATATTTTTATTTTTTTATTTAACCTGTTGTATTCCAGATGCACTATTAGTCAGAAGTTGCTATATGATAGAGTTGAACTCCATCTCATCAGTTTCAGAAATAAATAATCCAAAGCTAGCTATTCAGAAGCTAGTAAATACCTCGCTTTCTCCGATATCATCCAAGATCCTGCTAGCCAGATTGACCGCCTACTGAGGAAAAATAAATATTGCAGTCATCAACAGCGTCTTGCAGACAATAATTCAGTGTTAGGGCTTTTAGGTTTATTAGAATGACATATTTCTTTTATGGTGTTCCACAATGGTTTCTGAATTAAAAATGTCCAATAAGGGTTGAATATAAGGTTTTTTATTGTTTCATAAGCATAATTAATGCCAACTTAAAATAATCTATTGCTATATGTCTTACGCGTGAATCACAAAATATCGTCCCAAATAGGCGCTCTATTTATTCAAATCGTACTGACATAATAACTGAACTTACCTACTGATTATTACAGCGCACCGCTACAGCACCGACCATCAACTTTCCTGATCTGCCGGAATGTGTGACCAAAGTGGAGGTAGCACTGAGTGGCGACGCGGTAGGCGATCTCACAACACCCCTCAGCTCGCAACACCAGCTGCAACTGTTGCGAGAACGACTCGAGCAACAAGCGCAACAAACTCACGCAGCAGTCGCACAATTGTTGCTCTTGCGGGATCAATTAGCTGCTGAACAAGCCGCCAGATGCGAGGCTCAGGTTGGTATTACGTAAACATTTTTCGATATTATTGTAATGTAAGTATTTGTAAATGAAGTAACTTTATACAGGTATTCATCATATCCATAGAGATAACATAAGTACCTTTAGGTTAAATTTACTCTGAGATCAAAACCCTCTATTTAACTCCATCGCCATTCATATCTTAGTTTACATCACACAACACTTTCTCATTCAAAATTCAGTTATGTATTTCCCTTTTACAGCTGCATTTTAATTAATATTTCATTAAAATTTCTTAATTCGTGAGGTAGAGCATAGTGTTTATTCGCTCAAAGAGCAGCTCGACTTGGGAAGTACCTCCGCCTTACAGAATACCGCAGCCAAATATCTTTATGTTGTGTAACGTCGTGTTGCTGCGCGTGAGTAAGGTCGCCAGAGCTCATAGGGGAGGAGGGAAAGGTCGGTAACGCGTAAGCGATGCTTCGTGTGTTGCAAGCGTCCATATGGCTACGGTAACCGCTTACCATCAGGCGAGCCGTATGCTTGCTTGCCGAATTGGATGTATAAAAAAACACTAATCTAAACTCGTTATTTTTCAGGCGCGAACTCATCAGCTTCTAGTGCACAACAAGGAACTGCTAGAACACATAGCTGCTTTAGTAGCACATTTGCAAGAGCGGGAACGTGGAAACTCCCGGCCAATCAGTGCTCAACAACTAACACTCTTGCCTCAGGTATGCTAGACATCTATCTTTTTTCATCTTTGATCATTTAACTTCAAAAAGTGACCTGAGTGCAGCGTTGATAAATAAATAGATACAATTAGCGTGCTTAGGTAAATAATGAAATAAAATAAAATAAATCTAATCAATTTGTAACCTCTTCTATAGCTATAAAAACTATTGAATCAGAAAATGTACTTGCAATGGTCACCGTCTGCTCCCTCACGGAACAATGCTTCTGCACTCAGATCACATACCAACATACTTAATAGCAGTTTTATAATTGTCTTTTTTTTGTGTTTTAATTTTCTTGTTAAATTTTAGCGCATTAGTAACCCATTTTATTTGATTGGCATGTGTATCTGAAAAAATTGCTTCATATTGTTGCAAACGTTTTTCAATATAGTTCTTTGTTTTTGAGGCAAGCTTTCGTCTGTGTTTGAACAGTGTACGTATAGTAATATTCTAAAATAGTGCTTTCTAAATTAAAAGAGGAATAATAAAAGAACGCAAAATGTTTTCATTGCTGACATCAACCACAAAACAAACAGAAACGTACCGAGTTCGCTATAAACTATATACTACTAGCTGCCCGGCGCGACTTCGTTCGCGTGGTGCTACCCTACCCCGTGGTGCTACCCTACCCCACCCCACCTTACCCTACCCTACCCTACCCTACCCCACCCTACCCTACCCTACCCTAACCTGACAGCAAAATCCCCATTAACAAACTGATCCGCCATTTATTGAATTCATTTGTTACAAAAAATGTGATAAATGGAGAACCGCTCGACCGATTTTGTGCAAACTACACATAAACCATCTACTAAATAGTTCGAACAAAGCCTAAACATTTGGTTTGGATAGTTGAGCCCGTTCTTGAGTTATAAAATTACAACGAAAAGTGGCATTGATTTTTATATATATAGATATACGCTATATACTATAGCGTTATAGCTTACATACAAAACGCCCAAGTCTAGAACGCGAAGCCTACAAAGTATATAACTTGTTGATGATCATCGATTGAATTACCCGTACAGGTCGGTTAACGAAAGCTGGCACGTTCACAGTACTCATAAATTTGCAATCAGTCAAGTCTAATGGACGAATGCAAAAATAGACCACTCTATATTTATGAGCAGTAGCAAAAGCAAAACAATAACTGCCTCCTTCATACTCATAAGCTTGACTTTGCGCGAGAGAGACGGTGTAAATGTGTTGAAACGTGCCAGCTTTAGTTAACCGACCCGTACCGTATATTACTAATCAATTTAGTGTGCCTACCAGTGCTGCCAGATATAGCAAATTATTTTACGGACTTCGAAACATTAGATGAAATAGATGGTGTGTAAATACGGTTGATGTACTGTAATTACAGTATATGTGGCAAGATTGACAGATACCTACTTAACTACATAAAATATACATTGTTGTTCTTTCTTTAATTTTAATGGCTGATACAATAAAACTGATACATTTTTTTTTGCTTCTGTTCGCATGTGCGATATTTTAGTTTTATATTAATATTATGTGCAGTTAAATGTAAATAAAATATCGTACTGGAAATAAAATAAGCTAATTTATGACGGAAACTATTGATAATAATAAAAAAACTATGAATGAGCTCTAGCATTCCACTCCAATCAATTTCAATCCAAAATACTAGATTGAAATTAGTTTTAAAATGTTCAGTGTGATCGTTACTACCTGATTGGCTTTAATTTTAACTAGTTTATTTGAATTAATTTGCATTTAATTTTTGTTTGTAATTTACAATTACCTTAGATACAAAACAATGCAGATGGAGCGCTCTTAACACCTCCCGTGTTGTGTGAGGCCATAAAAGCAAATACAAATTGAAAAACACATACCTGGTATTCGCTTTTGAATTTGTCTTTGCTTTGTTTAAACAAAGTTTATTAAAAAGAAAGTGTTCTTCGTTAAACAAAGCAAATACAAATTTAAAAGCGATAACCAGGTATATGTTTTTCAATTTGTATTTGCTTTTTTGGCCTCACTCCCGTGTTCCTCCCGCTCTATCTGCCTTTTGTTCTGTAATCTGTGAAAATTACATACAATTTTGTCAAAGAAATCTGATCGCATTCCTCGTGTAAGTATTCGGTATTTTGTTGAGTTGTTACCGAATAAGTCCTATATACGTAGCCAATATATACATTGGTAAGTACTAAAGGAAAAATGAATATTTAACTTAAATAGGGGAAACATTTCTAAATGAAAAGAATTCATCAAAATGTGAACCTTTTAAATCAACGGGAATCAACCTTTTGAAATATGAATGTATCAAATTTCTTTGTCATTTAATATTTTCTTTAGATATTTCGCGACACTGTGTTAATGTTGCATGTTTTATTATTTTAACATAAATATGTAAATGTCTGTTACTTTACACGCCATTTATTAATTTAAACACATTTGTCGAGATTGGATCACTTCATTTTAACGTATGTATGAATTGTCACTGCGATGTCATTTGTGATTGCTTGTAAGTATGATTTTAATACAAAAACTGAACCTGGGGCCCAAGTCTGCTATTACAATTTTGTTCTAATTAACTAATCAGTGGTGTCAAAATTTACAGATATGACAGTTTTTTTTTGTCAAATCTTATTTCGAAAGCTATTATGAATTTAGTAGACAACGCTCATTGGTTTATTGTCAATGGTGTTGTAATGGGATCGTGTCACAATCTTATTTTTGGTTAAAAAAGCAGACTTAGGCCTAGTTGCTTCAACCTGGGTCCTCTTAATTACTCAGAGTTAGTTGCTTACAGCTTAATAACTGGTTTAAATAAATAAATAAATATCCTGGGACAATCCTCACGCATGGTCATCTGATCCCAAACTAAGCAGAGCTTGTACTATGGAAACCAGATAACTGATATAATACATACACTACTTTTTTTGTTTGTAAATACATACTTAATATACATAATTACACCCAGACTCAGGACATACAGACATGTTCATGCACACAAATGCATGTCCTGTGCGGGAATCGAACCCACGACCTGCAGCGCAATGGGTGGAATCTTTACCAGACTCTTGACCAACTGCGCCAATTGGCCCGTCAATAATAATAATAAGTCATTAATGTTAAGTCAACCTCAGGTCAGCAACTAACTCTGGAGTTAGGTATTAAGATAACACAGGTTGACGCAAATGGGCCATTATTACCCCCTATACTTATGTTCCATGTTACTTACATGATTTATTTGTTAATGCTGCCGAATTCAGAATGCCGAAGGAGGACCTAAAGCTGCCATCAAATCTGACAATACTCCGACTTGCAACGGCAATCGACAACAAATCCACTCTGATCCTTTTAGAAATCTATTCAATCAGAATGCGAATTCCAACCAAAACTTCGAAAATAATAACATGCGCTTTTCGCCATTTTCGTTATCCCCCACTGAGCCCATGAATGGACCTAATTCAGCGCCCAGCTTCGGTGGCATGACAAATGAGCAAATACAGAACTATCTCATTTCAAAATTTCAAGACATGGGCGGCTTCCCTAACGATCAGAAGACGAGTAGCTTCAACGGAAACCAACAATACTATCAAAACTGTAACGCTTTTCCTAATATACCACCCTTGACGAACCACTTCAGCAGCACGGATCTGGCGAACTTGTTGAATCACACAGCTTACAAGGACACGAGTAGCTCCACGGATGAGCTCGGCACGCACGCTCATATGAGTGTAGGTCAATCCGATAACTCGTTATACAGCAATAACAGTCAGGCGAGCACGTCGAAGGACTCTAGCCCCGATGGGTCCAGTTCGGACGAGGGGGTGCCATTCATCATGCCGCTGTCGCATAATGGCACTTTAGCGGCAACTGGTAACGATGGCCGTGTGAGGTTGATAGTGCCTGTGAGCCCTTCAGGGAGCGCCTCTGATGTCGCTGAGATACAGCCTGAAACCCAGTCGAGTTCAGGCCACACTCTCCAGGTTCCGGGGCAGGACCGCCTGTTGGCTCCCGCCGCTCCGATCACTCGCACAACCAGCGAGAAAGTGCCCAATCGGAGTGAAATGATGACGGCTCTCCGCTCGCAGTGGACCCGACACACCACCAAGTAAAAAAAACACCGCGGGTTCGCTTAGCAAACAATTTGAGTCAAGTTACCTTTATTTATTACATTATATTGATTCCACGTTAGTTATTATTTAGAAAAAATAAACTCTCTGTATTTCATATTTTATTTATTCAACTGATGAATATAGCACTGCACTTTGACAGGATGCACTTTCAAGTACTCAAAACGTTCAATATAATTTTTAGTTTATGAAAATATATTCCAATTTGAAGTACATACTTACATTTAATATCTTACAGGTATACAAGTTACGTATAATTAGGAGAGCTATTGTTATATGATTATGTCTATAATGATAAAAAAATAAGATTGAGACTTGATGGTGCCAAATTTAAAGCCACGTCAAACAATGATCGGCATTTATATTATTAATAATAATAATAAATATGTTAATTGCCACAACATATTTACAATTTATAAAAACAATAAAACACAGAGAAACAGGAGAGAAAGTTGTCACAAGTTACTGGCAAGGCCCAAACTAAGCATGAGAACATGCTTGTATCTTGGGACAGAGTGCGATATTTATATCTTGGGACTTAGAGCGCGATATTTATTATATAAAATAATAAAGTAAATTCACATATCGTAAGGGTATCTACTTAAAATCCCGAACTGAATATTGTCTTATTATGTTATGAGGCATGATATACATACATAAGTATATATTTTCAACATATCTTTTATCATATCGGCATTAAATAAGGTTTAGTTTTATGAGCAATATTGTTGTGGTAGGCACCTATAAAGTGCAAGCCGCAAAGATTATGCTTTGGAGGAGCTATAAAGAATGTAATAATATCTAGTCGTCAATATTTACGATCACCGAAGTATATTTATTTGGTTTTATAGTTAACTTATTTTAAATGGATAATAATTGACTTGTCTAGTCAATAAAATGGACTTATTACATAGCTAGATGTATGTATCTTCTAGTGAATTTAGGATATCTTTACAATTTATGAAACGATCGTATTAAAATCAATTTTACTACTAATTGAGGCCATGTTCCTTAACCAACGGAATGGACCAAACAATAAAGCATCACTTCAGAATCAGTACACCATTTTTTGTTTTGGAATAATATAAAATTCGTACGTATTTTTTTTAATCATATGTTAATCTCAATTTTACCATGTGAAGATAATATTTAATTGCACAATCTGAGTGAAATATTATAAATCAGTGTGAAACTAGTTCTAGAAGTACCATAGCTTATATCAACTTACACCCAAGTAGCACATTATGTCCATAAACAAGCTATATAACAGCCTAGACCTGTACAGCAGATGTACTAAAGATCCATACACTGTTAAACATCAGAGCTAACTAATAACTGTAAAATGGCGAATATTACTGCTAAATAGCTGTTAAGTCGACTATAAGAATGTTCTAGTTAAGAGTTTGGCTGCATGTTATACTACGAGCTGGTTTAGAAGTACAAAGCTTGTTAAAGGCTGGTGAATGCGAAACATTCACTCGTCTTATTAACTGTGGGCTGTGTGAAGGATTCGAATATGGTCACTACACCAGTTCTTTTGTTAGCTACCTCACCGAGCTTGATAATAGCTGTTTAAAAGCGTATATGTAAACCGTAATTGAATATCCTGATCTGTAATTTTGAGTAGCCATACACCTTCCTTATCCTAATTCCAAATGCCAACATAAATAATTTCAAAATCCTATCATAGTTTTAAAATAATATCTTGTAAAATTTTTTGATGGCGCGTGTAATATTTGATATAATCACCTATACGCTTTTACAGTAAAGTGGTACTCGCAACTCAATTTAGCAACAGAGGCAGAAAATCAATGTGTAAATTAATATATCTTAACTTAACTTTTATATAATGTCCGCCACACTTTTTCATAACAACACATATTAGCAAATAAAAAAGTTAAATATTTGTTGGTTATTTGTGCATTAAATAAAAGCTGTTGCCAAGCTTCAAAACATCTCAATGTTGGGTTAGAGCTAGTTACTAGCTGAATCTTAGACTGTAATGGCTGTTGAATAGAAGGGTTGTTATAAGCCCTTGTACAGGCCTTGTACAGCTTCTTTAATGAGGGAACTGCTATTAGCCATAGCCACTGCGCAACTTAGGACTGGTTAATTTGATTTGGGGCCCAAATCTGATTTACAAGGGCTGTGTAGCAGGCTACATAGCCCTTGTACAGCAAACTAAAACGTCTTGAGTGTTCATTTATTCTGTATTCCATCCAGTATCCAGCTGTCATGTGCTACTTGGGCAAGAACTCATGGCATTTCGACTATTTATTATTATCAGTATTAAATGTCTTGAAACAGCGCAGTAAACACCAAACACCTTTGCAACCTAATTTAGACATTTTAAGTACACAACTTCAAGGGTCGAAAAGTCAAGATGTTGTTTTACAGATGTAAAAAAATGGGAGCATTGACACCGCTTTCATCGATTTTTAAATGATATCTAATAACTTGCTTCGTTTAATACATATAATCGATTCAATAGTATAATTATCTGTGGTTTAGAAGTAGGAACGGTGTTGATGTTCCACACATTAAAACCATGTAATCTGATGTTGTAGGAAATAGCCAAAATGTTTGTCCCTCTAGGTAGAGTTTCCACTTTCTGACTGTAACCACATAATTCACACATGAATAACTTAAATATTGTCACAGCCAAAGATGATTAAAGAACACGAAATATTGGTAACTAATAAAAATAAAGTGATGTCAATTGTAGTGTTTTTCTGACGTTAAACTGCTTAATGATGTGAAATAAAAATAAACTCTTGTTTTTTATTTATTTACCCATATCCAATGCCAATAAAGAATTGAAAGTATAATAACAATCAACTTCTTTCAAAGCAAAAGGTCAGCATTTATTGTATAAAACATACAGTAGGTAAGTATAGAATTGGGCATTTTGTAAATAACGGCGTTCGACTGTTATTTTTATAATAACAGTCCACTTTTTAACTCTCGTTTTACGCTATCATTATTCATTCATTAAGGATATGAAGAAAGATAAAAATAAATCATTTTTAAGCCCGTGATGGTTGAATCCATGCATTTTGGTCATACTTACATTATTTTAAATTTAATATTTAAAGTAATTTAATCCCGAAAAAAACAGATCCCTCAGCAACTTGTGTGTTGCGAGAGGCGCGCAGCTCCATCTGGTGTCGACTAGAAAATAACGAACGAATTAAGCACCCTAGAGCCGTATAAGCACAGGTATAAGCCGTAAAAGTATCTACAAAAAAAAGTTTCCTTATAATAATTGTATTATTTATTAATAACTACATCGATACCCATAATACCGTTAATAGTAAAATATAATAAAGATACCTCTTGTAATTTTCATTTGAAACATTTAAACGCCTGTTGGTTTATCTACGGCAGCAGGGACATGAAAGAAACATAAAAAATATCCTAATCTTCGCCACCCACCCAAAACGAGGCGGTAGATGGTACCTACTTGAGAGATATTTTTTATTGCAACGGTACTCAAGTGCCTGTATGACCTAGATTTTTATACCAACTTAATTTCTTAGCCGAGGTAAGGTGAGCTACGCGTATTGTACTGACATGGGATGTAATTAGGGTTTCGTTCCCGGTTCCCGGGAATCGGGAATTCCCGGGAAATACGTCGTTCCCGAAGTCGGGATTTTTTTTGCGATTTCCCGGGAATTCCCGGGAATTTCTTTATGAGATTGAATGCTCTAAAACACTGCAAATATTGGTCAAAATTAACGAAAAACCTTTGAAACACAAAGATGTTGCATACGATATTAAAACAAATGTCGATATCCACCGAACTGAACTACAAGCTTATGAGAAATCGCTGAAAGGAACTGTAGTAAGTGTGTATTTGTGGAGATAATTAATAAGTTCTCCGAAAATACCCATTAAAACATGTTTGTAACCTATCAAAAGTCAAGTAAAATAGGTAATTTAATTTAATTACCTATTTGTGTCTCACACACAAACATAAGTAGAAAATATATACATATATAGTTACTATGGGTAGTTTCTAAACTGCCGATTTTAGAGAAAATCTCTGAATGCGCGTAATTTTGAAGAAAATGAAAGTTACATTTTTTTTTTTAATATATATTTTTGGAGATAAAGCTTATCAGCGCTTTTGTATTGAAAAATTTAAATATTGCCGAAAATGCATATTTTTAAAAATAATATGTATTATTATTTTTACCGACCAAAAGTCAAGTAAAACATATCATCATCATCATATCAGCCTAAGGATGTCCACCGCTGAACAAAGACCTCCCCCATTAACTTCCACTTCGAACGATTTTGGGCCGCTTACATCCAGCGGCACCCAGCGACACCATTAATAAATTTCATCCAATCAGGGCCCACGAATGGTCATCGTCGCGTCATACCGCGTGCGCATCATTGGATGAAAGAATTAATGGTATTCGTGACGATTACCACCAAAGTTACGCGGTAGAGCCTCGGGTCGTCGATCCGCCTGGTGGGAGGTCGCCCCTAACGGCGCTTTCCTGTACGTGGTCGCCACTCACGTCGTCTTCGAGCGATGTGACCTGCCCATTGCTATCACATCAGCTTACTATCTCTAAGAGCTATATCAGTAATTTTTGTTCTCCTACGAATGTCGTCGTTTCCCTGTCTCGTAGAGAAATTCCGAGCATAGTTCGTTCCTTGTGAGTTAGTAAATTTATTTTTCAACACTTGCTCGTAGTTTAACATATTGTTTATTATCATAATGTAACTTATGACGCACTGGTGTTTTTTAATTTACATTACCGCATAGTTTTATGATAGGTATAATCCCGATTGTATGTTAAATTTGTAACTCAATGCTATTGATATGTGCGTAGACGAAGCATTCTTAATTTAAAGGGTTAAAACAGTTTCGCTGTCAAAAAAAGAACTTGCGCGCCATATTTGTTGACATTCTAATTGACTATTATCAAAAAATCTAGTAAAAAAAATACAAGTTTGTTTTTTTCCTCACAAGTGTGAAAAACGTCGTATGATACGCGTGTGCATTGATCATTACACTCTCGGGTTCCTTTACTTAATAGGTACCGTCTCGTGTGATTACCAACTTTGCCCACGTCTCATAATGTACTATTATTTACTTCTGAGACAAATAAATTGCTAATTTAATTAATTTACGTGTTTTACTTGACTTTATATACGTTAAAATAACAAAACTAACAACTTTTAAAATTTCCCGGGAATCGGGAATTCCCGGGAAGTCATTTTTTTCATTCCCGGGTCCCGGGAATGGAAAAAGGTCGGGAAAAACGAAACCCTAGATGTAATGGAGGTACCTTTAATGGAATTTAAGTAGAAGAAGGTAGTGCCTACTATTATGTATTCTGTGATAGGAGTCGGATTCGATGACGAAGTCGAAGATTTCAAATAATCCTTTAGTGGTTGAGCTATATTTTCTTTTCAGCAATCGTTTTTATTGCATTTCTAGTTGTGCCCCACGGTTTCACCCGCGTACCCGAGGGATATCCCACCCTAACGTTAAGTTTTCATAAATTTTCGAATTTCTACGCAACTTTCAAAATTTTTTTTCCGTTGGTACCTTCTTCAGTGTATTAGAAAACTTAAAACAAAAGATGGATGAAATCGGTAAAGTCTTTCTCGCAAGTTATGGCGTGACCAAGGGAAATAGGGATTCATTTTTATATTTGTATGCTACGTATCGAGTCAAAACTGCTCATGTATCTTTTGTAAAGCACCCATAGCGATAGGTTTGATTGACATAAGTATGCCGATTTGGCAGACTTTATTTCTTTCCTTTATTCGTATTTTAATCGTCGAATTTTCGGTATTATAGTTTTTTTTTTTTTTTTGAATGGACCTGAAGATGCGGACCCAAAATTTGGCCTTAGCACCCTTACGCGGACAAGTTGGTTTCAATGGTGTCTGTTTGTGGTAAAATTACTAAAAGCATTTACGAAGCGTTTACAAAACTTGCCATCTTGTAACGTATGCCCATAATACTTGCTATGCCAAGTCGATGAAGGTCTGATAAAGAAAAAGAACGAGGTCTTTTAATGCACGTTAGGATTAGCCAGGTTATTATGTTTACCAGCGACGTTTGAATGTGATTTGATAGAAACAACCTTGATGTTTAATGTCAACAAATTGATGCCGTCATTCGACGATAACAACAACTTGTGCAATCTAAATTAGTACATACATAAAGGGTTGTTAAGATAGTAACATTGTACTGCTTACTTACTCGTTTATTTATTTCGTAGAAATGTATAAGGTAAGGTAAGGTAGTAGGTTAAGGTTGTAATAATCTTAATGTGGCACTTAAATATTCAAATCAATCAGAGCCACACATTACACAAGCTATAAATAATTAATAGTAAGCAGTTAATTAATAAGAATTAGAAAATGACGTATAGTTTTGATGTATAGTTTTATACGACAAAGTCGTATGGACGCTTGCAACGCACGGGGCATCTATCACTCAAGCGTTACGATTAAGAGTACCGACCCTACCACACAAAAGCAAGAATTAAATATAAAGTTATTTAGCTGCGGTATTCTGTAAGGTGGAGTTACTAACCCCAGTCGAGCTGCTCTTTGAGTGAATAAACGTAACGCTCTAACGCTCTACCTTTCTCAAAAATATTATAGGCCAAATCCTAAAGAATACGGAATAAAAATGCTAAAGGATTCTTGAGGCTGATTTTGATGAAACTTAAAGCAGCACGACGTAAATCATTCAAAGGCGGATGATTATTCATTGGATGAAATTTATTTATGGTGTTCATTACGATTACCACCAAAGATATGCGGTAGAGCACCTGGGTTATGGTAATTAACTCAAAGTGTACCATTATTTGTTTTGTGCTCAGAGTGAGTTGCTAACTTGACATAATTATAATTTAACCCCAGGTTAGCGACTAACTCTTGATGGCGTAAGAGCGCTTAAAAGTAACTTTTGGAATTCACTATAAACGAAAGTACCTTTTATTTCTACTTTATATAGGCCTTTGTTTGATAGCAATCTTATCCTGGTAAGTGATGAAGTCCTTTTTCACAAATCAGTTTATTTTTACTATGTAATGTTGTGTGTTTAACTACAATTTCACCATGGTAAGTGGTAACGAGTCCGAAAGCGGTAAGCACACAAAGCCTAGAAGGAATAGCGCTCAAGTGCAGCTGCAGAAATACCCCTAATTGATTGGCGACAGATTTTCAATCTTGAAGGTGGTACTAAAAAGTACCTACCCTACCACCCTTTGTCAAAGAATCATGGCGAGATCCATACATTGATTTGTACAAAAAAATAAAACATTTTAGAAGGTTTTGAATCACTTCCAATGTTGAGATTACATTACCAGCAACATATTAATATACATGAAATATTTTATAAACCCCGCAAAACAGAACAACAACATACAGTTTTGGTCGCGAATAGTCGCGATTCGCTGGCATGCCATAGAAATTCGCATTTTTATCCCGGAGTTCAAAAATATTTTAAATGGCTCAAGTTGTTCCTTATGCACCAAGGATCAATTATAACTCATTGTAACGTCTCTAAAAATCTTTATATTTTTGTACAAATCTGAAAGAAAGAAAGAAAGAAAGAAAAATATTTTATTTCTTTCACAGTTTATTAAAATAAACTGTGCGTCGCGTAGTAGAAATAAGGCCCCGACTCAGTATAAAGTTGTGGGAGCTACCCACAACACTGATATTCTGCCGGCACCTTGTAACGTGTGAGTCACGAACATCGGCGAGCAAGAACAAAAAATATAAGAATTTAAAAAATCAAAAGTAAAATGTAAATAAGTGGGTAATAGTTGCAGTACGACAATCTCGCCATGATCCTTTAGCAGGATGCTAACCCACGACCTTTCTCATGACAGTCACTATTACCACAGCTATTACCTACAGACTGTGGCTAACGTTCATTGCATCGGTTCAATGGTATGATGATGGCGCCGCGGCGGCCAATAATTATGATGACGCTCTGTAAAACAGCAAAAAAATCGGCATGGCATTGTATTACAAGCGTATCTTTATTTTACCAGAACATGAATCATTTCAAGAACGAGTATCTAATCTGCGATTTTATACTTTCGATTGCTGTCAATTTTCAAAGGTTGCAAATATGATTTGTTTGTCTTACACTGATTGCTATGTAAAATTTTTTTTCCACTTATTTAAATGTATTATCATTCAATCTTCTTGATTTAGATAAAGACCTAGGTAAATCTTTCCAGTCGTGTTGTAGGTGATCTATGAACTAATAAAAGAAAGCTGAAAAGTTTGTTGTTTATTTAAACGAGAAAATCTCTGGAACTACCGACAGATTAAAAAAAACACTAATAGGAATCTACATTATCCCCGAGTGTTATAGGCTTTCCTCAGGATTGCATTTGAAACCGCGGGAGAGAGTTAGTTATCTATAAAGAAGGAACTGACTTATCAACGCACAACCCAAAATATTGGGACTAGAAACGTGAAATTTTGCAAAAAGCTTGTGATTATAATAGCACTAAGAATGGGTTATTGGAAATTCAACATTTATGCGAGCGAGCAATTTTGTTATTCCTTAGGTTTATAGATAAACGTGAAACTTAACAAGATTAGGTACTTACCTAAATAAACAATAAAGATTCTCATTCTCAAAACTACCCTTAATAGGGGGTTTAGGAGATGTTAAAGTTTGTATGGAAGAAACCTAACGCGCGGTCCGAAGGTCCGATTAACTTGAAACTCGGTATAATTTTTTTCCTTTGCCTCCTTATGTTTGTTCTACCGCTTGTACAACGGAGTGTGTTCTAAAGAATTGTTCGATATGATGCCCACGGCTATCTTTCACCATCGCAACTCTCGCCATCGACGGGGAGTCCATCCTCACACATTGAAACCAGAATTGTTTCGAACTGTGCGGGCTGGACGCTCGAACTGTGGAATCAGCTAACCGCCGTGGTTTTCCCAATTGAGTACAGCATGGAGTTCTTCAAAAAGGATGTGTAGAGATTTCTTCAGCGTCGGCAACGCGCGAGTAACACCCCTGGTGTTGCAAGCGTCCATAGGCTACGGTAACTGCTTACATCAGGCGGGCCGTTTGCTTGTATGCCACCTTAGTGGTATAAAAAAAGTTCCTTGGAAAATAAAGAAACATTTATTGGGTTTCTCGAAAATCGACCCTTAACGGGGAAAAAAGGTATAATTTTATTATTATTACTTCGTGTCTCGATTACCTCAAAAATTGGTGTGCATTGGTCCCTTTTGTAGCCTAAGAAAGGATTTTTGGAATACTCTAATGGTGGGTCTACGCTAAACAAACCGAGCACGAGCCAAGCACGAATTCGCGTAGCGTAGACGAACTTGGGAGCCTCGAACGAGCGTTCGGCTCGCGGTCGACAACGCTTCTTTTTTGACGAACACAGAGATTCGGATCGCGCTCGTATTGTAGGTTCGTTGTACATCCAAATTACACTTCAAAAGTGTTTATTCAATTTAGGCCCTGATGGCACTTATGAACTTTAACAAAATGACTCTACATCGGTTTCAAATACAACTTCCACACTGAACAACAAGTCTAATTTTGAATAAGTACCCATAGGTACCAAGTACCAAGAGTGTGTGGATGTAGTATCAGGCCCACAGATGAGGAGTTTATACGAGCACTTCAAAGATGCGTGAAAATTTTGAAATATCCGCTATTTTGAGTTTACCTGTGGACAAAATTAGCTGTATATTTTACAATAAGTATCATTGTTAAATATTGGCAAATAATAATAATGAATACCTAACATTATTTTAAATAAAAATAAGGACGTTTGTACTTCCAGTCATTAGGCCTGATTATCACATTTCCGCAATTATATTAGGTTGGTTTTTCAGTGAGCATAATTACGTACTACGCTTGCTTTTCGTACAATGTACTAATAACTCATTAACACATGTTCCCTCATCAAATAAACAAGGTATTCTTTTACAGAATTATTGTTATATTTTGCATAAACTAAGTAGGCTATTCTTTAAAATATTTTCTAGTCGATTACTTTTAGATTTGATAAGGACCTACCTATACGAGTATCGTTAACATAGAGTTAGAATATCGATAACGTTATTTAACAAACTCATGGTAAGGTGTCGTGTAAGTAAATCTTCAACTTCAATAACAACTTTATTATATTTATAGAACAAGTGAATATACTAAACAAGTCAAGAAAACCATCTATTAACTCGTCCGGAGACCCGCTTGAGGTCTCAATTTAAATAAAACTCACGAGAATGGCAATTCAATGAAGACTAGTTTAATAAAGTTCATCAAGATTGACTTACGCAGTAGCCCCGCTCGTTGAAACACGAGAAGATAGTATTACGAACCTTACAGCTACACTTGTACACTATGCCTGAATCAAATAGCTATATGTATTAAATGGTCGTTGCGCACTTTATACACGCTGCACGCAGATAATTGCGCCGATAAATCTCTCCTAATACATTGATATGTCGACTTATCAAATATTTATGTGACCTTTCATGACACCATTTCTTATTTTAAGCATTATCTTTGTTTTCATAACAGTTGTCGTCGAGCGCTAAGATAGATCGATGGTTTTCGCTTCTGCCGTCCACCACGCCAGCAGTGTCTCGTCCAGAAAGCGGCTTCGTGTCAGGCGTGGAGGACGGAACTGACGCGGCCACTCTTGCCGAAGCCAAGAACCTACTCATGCAATTGGGTGCTAAGAAAAAACGTCGGCTACTTCCTATACGCTTCACGAGACGAAAGATCCTTGTTAATAAACATACATTACTATAATGATTAGTTTTATGATTGTACGCTGTTCAAATGCCTATACTTTATGTTTAGAGTTGTAAGGTATGATTTCTATTTGTTTTCATTGCTTTTTAGGGTTCCGTAGCCAAATGGCAAAAAACGGAACCCTTATAGATTCGTCATGTCTGTCTGTCTGTCTGTCTGTCCGTCCGTATGTCACAGCCACTTTTTTCCGAATCTATAAGAACTATAATGTTGAAACTTAGTAAGTAGATGTATTCTGTGAACCGCATTAAGATTTTCACACAAAAATAGAAAAAAATAATAATTTTGGGGGTCCCCATACTTAGAACTGAAACTCATTTTTTTTTTTCATCATACCCATAAGTGTGGGGTGTCTATGGATAAGTCTTCAAAAATGAAATTGAGGTTTCTAATATCATTTTTTTCTAAACTGAATAGTTTGCGCGAGAGAATCTTCCAAAGTGGTAAAATGTGTGTCCCCCCCCCCCTGTAACTTCTAAAATAAGAGAATGATAAATCTATAAAAAATATATGATGTACATTACGATGCAAACTACCAACGAAAATTGGTTTGAATGAGATCTAGTAAGTAGTTTTTTTTTAATACGTCGTAAATTGAAATTCATATCAAATACTCAGGTCTATACTACCATTCACTTATATACCTACGGGTTTGTACGGAACCCTCGGTGCGCGTGTCAGGCTCGCACTTGGCCGGTTTTATATTTAGAAAGAACTCTATTTAGAAGCTCTTCGTTATTTATTGGATTGGTAACTGGTAATGTAATTTAGATTGTATCGTCGCAAGTGTTTGGATTCTAATCAGTGGGTTGTCTCTTATTCCAAAGTAATTATTTTTAGTAACTATTATAATTGTTAATAATACTCGTATGTAGGTCTACAGTTAATGGAACGCAATCCCGATAAGTAGTTTTTTTCTTGTATCACGTTATAACAAAAATAAGATTCGTCATCTAGGTACTATGTGACATACAATCCAAATAAAAATCACCACCGAAGTTTCTAGTATGCCCACATTAATTTTCAGTTTTATTATTGGTTGCTATAGTTGCAATAGATATAAATATTTTAGTAAAAAAAAAAAACAATTTGACTGTTCATGGGATACAGCCCACTGACAGACGGATAGACGGACGGACGGACAGCGGAGTCTTGTGAATAGGGTCCCGTTTGGCACCATTTGAATACGGAACCCTAAAAAACACACAAACACACAACACAATCTAAGTAGGTACTAGGGATTTACCGACTGCAAAAATAGGTAGCTTTGACTTAAAATTTTGTGGGAATGTACCTATTACCAATTTAATATGAAAAAAAAACCGACGCCTATAGGTAAAAAATAATTGTCTTATATGGTTTGTTAATAGTATTCGTGTTTGATTCCGAAATTTCTTTAGGTAATGTTAATGCGAACATATTACGTAGGTAACTCAAATAAAGCAATTTATGAATGTAGATCGATATAAAATGAAAATAATTGCGTCTCGAACAAACGCGATTGAAGACTGAATAACAACAGCATAAGAAAATTGAACAGTGTACCAGGCATGTTTCGCCTTTAGTGCAATTATCTGTCATTATTCTAGTTTATCATCTATTATTATTATATAAGTACATATTTAGATTTAACTGTATCTCGTTACTCTCACAATACCTATCCATCTATTTTAAATGCATAGACGTGACATAACATAAAGCTATTAGCGGATTGCTATGGTGCTTTCTGAATGTAAAATAAGTATAGATGTACCCCCTTATTCATAATGAAGTTATCAAACGTTGATTAGCTAAAATTCCGAAGTCTTTATCTGACACGTGACATTTGGTGATCGAAAGAGTGAGACGGGGCACACTATTACACTGATTTAGTTAAAAAGCGATTATGAATAAGGGGGGTAGTATTTAGTTGCAAGATGATGATCTCAAATTGTCTTATGTTAGTTAAACAACAGATGCAAGTTTGTAATCAAATCAATTTACACGAATACTGAACAAAACTGCAAATGCTATATTACTAGGTTATTAATGTTCGTGACTCATTATATTATACTATGTTTGGCGTTATTCTTTGAAATAAAAAAAAATAACGACAATGCAAAACTCAACACTAAGCTGCTCGTTTCGTATAGTAAATTTCTAATTTCAAATCCTAAGTCGGTAAAGTCAGTCATGTGAAGCGCAAGAGTAATTACCGGTTTATCCGCATTTTTTAAAGAGGTTGTCCGCATAAATGTCTGCAGAAAAATCGTTTGGTAAATAATGGAAGATTCTTGTCATCAGTCTTCAAGGTATTCTGCGAAGAAGATATGCTTTAGCCACAGACTTATATATTACTGGCGTAAGGACAAGGCCAACCGCGCGGCCTCGCGGTTTCGAAAATGTTCAACTTCTTTCATACCTAACATCATGTTGTACAACAAAATCTTCATCAACGTACTCATAATAATTGTCCACCGCTAGACTTAAAAATACCATATGTGTACATATACTTAGTCTTCTTATTGGGGAACCCTTTTAAAGTAATTAAACTTGATGTTCAAATCTTCCAGTGATTATAGCATCCGCTAGTTTCTCGTAACTCCATGGGTAGGTTAAGACCTTGTTAAGACTTACCTTGATTATAGAAGGATTATATTATTATTATGATTAGATTGAGTGATTGTAGGAGTCTTAACTCCTTCTACATCGCGGATCATAATCAATATCACTAATTCATTCAATCAGTTTAGATCAGCAAATCGATACCGAGGAGTCTTAACTACTTCTACATCGTGTATCATAATCAATATCACTAATTAATTCAATCAGTATGACTAATAAGAATTTCGAATGATTGTAACAGTAATTGATGTCGTTTTTAATGCACAAAACAAAAGAAGTAGTCTGATGAATAATCCTTGAGGCTATCAGGATTACCTGAGTAATGGTATGAATTTTGACGTGATTTTTTCTATACAACTGCCTGAATTACAATTTAGGAGACAAACCATCTAAAAAGCCAAAAAGGTTCCCATCATCCCATGGATACTGGCTAGATGGTTTGTATGGAACAAACGCCGCCAACATTTCCTCTTATGATTTAAATTTTCCATATATGTACACCTACGGTAACAATTAAATAAAATATATAAAATATACTTATATATAATGTAGCATTTAAATGCAGATTCGCAAAATGTTTACAAACTTAGGTGCTAAGCTGTTAACTCTTTAATGAAGACAATTAAACGCAGTATTATTCAATTCTTGCTATTTTAATAACTTTACAATAAAGTAGAAGAGTAAATAATACAATGATTGCAATAGATTTCGATTTTCTATCGTTTGATTAGCGTATTTTAATATCGGCTACGTTGTGAGCTATTCTGTGGTTATCGGTAGTCTTGTGTAGCACATATACCTAGCTGTTATTGTATTGTTCGTAGTGTTCATATATTATATAAGGTTATAGTAACAGAATTGTAAAGATAAGCTCATAATAGCCAACAGACGAGAGGAATGACAAAATCTTCGAACCCTTTACTTAGATAATAAAAAGAATTGTATTTTGGTAACACAAAGTGATAGTAAATTAATAGGATGCAATCAGATACTAGGTAATTACTTTTATCATATTATACGTGCTATGTGTGTACTGTTTCAACAAATGTATAAATAATTCCAATCAACTTCTCAATATCACCAATTTAATTTTAATTGGATAAGCTTTTTTTCTACGATCAACTCTTTATTTTAAAGCAACGTAATGACAAATGGAAATGATGCATTTGTAGGATAAGTTCAAAAATAAATATTATTAGTGCCTATACTTTTCTAGGGTAGAATATAGTAAGTAGTAGAATACTACATACAGCGACCAAATATTTTAATGCAAAGTATGATCTATTAAAGGTGCTTTTGATTGAGCATTTACTTACCTACTATTATTTTATCATTGTCGTTGTAGGAATTTCTATTTCAAAAATCAAATTTGATAGAACATTAATGTCTTCTTTTTTTGCTTTTCAATTGATTTCAAGATTCACAGTGCCATATTTATTCTGTTTTCAGCAAATAAATCATTTTTAATTTGTATAAAACAAGAGACATTACTTAATTTAAAAGGCGTTATGTTTATGACAGTCTTTTTAAATTGTATGCGTAATGTATGATATTAATAATGATCACAGATAAATTTAGTTAAATACTTAGAAATTAGATAAATTATCTTTTTTGTGATTATTTTCATTACATAGCCTACAAAGTATCTCCAGAAAATGTTGACCTTCGAATACAAAACGCATAACGAATCTCCATCGAATACTTGCTTTTTATGTAATATCTAGAGCCTAGAGGCTCTGACGAAACAATCGAACAATAATAATAGCTTATGTATTATATTAAATTATATTAATAGTATAATAGAATTAAAATAGTTATTGATCTGAGAAATGTGTAAGCATATGGTAGGACTTGTATCAAATTTTCCTTTTTTTTACACTTTATTTTTATTTTATTTCAAGATTTCATCGTATTAATATTACGTAAAATGCATTTCTTTATACAGGTCGGTGATTAGGTATTATTATGTAAAAATGACATGTACTTAGATTTTAAAAAAGGAGTGATTGTTGAACTGACTGATACAAATACTGTTATTAAGACATTAGTGTTTTCTTATTACGTAAGTAATAATAATTACCTACTTGTGTTGTTAGTTTAAGTATTTTACAAGGTAAGTACCTAAGTTTGTTCTTAATATAAGTGACGTGGAAATAAAAGATTTTTGTGTTTCTTTTAAATATTTCTAAGAAAACTCCGTTCCGCCCTTTCCTATAAAAGTGGTTTCCCACGGTGCGTGGTTTCGGTTACGCGGACGCGAAAATTCTTACTAGGACATTTACACCGTATCGTGTCGTGAATCGTATATAAGTCAAAATTGGAGGTAGGTAGGTACCTACGTGTCGTCTTTTCTTTTAAACTTCTGTGGGAACCCTAAGATACATAAGATCCTTCCATCTTTTAGTACTTATTCCTAATTTTATTTCTGTTGGGACATATAACATTAGGATCAGGGGTAGAGTTAATTTAATCCTGTACCTACCTTGACTGACCTTGAGTGTAAAGAATAAACGCATACCTAGTCGTGTTTAAGTTTAAAATAAATTAGTACCATGAGTATTCTGCTAGAGGCGCTGTGCCAATTCCTATTTCCTATTCCCAAGCATAGAGAAATTTCGTAAACGCAAACGTGATAGTAAGAGTACTGGTTCTCTGAGATTGATGATAGCAGTAGTAAATTGGTTAGCTTTATTGCAAAAGAGCCAAAAATGAAAGTACCTATAGTTAGGTTCCCAAGGCAGAATGTAATTAAAAGGAAGTACAAACTGAAAGAATTATTACATGGATGAAATGTCATTCAAATTATAAAATATTACTTACTTTAGCCACAGAGGATTGAAGGGAAGCAGTACTGCAGTAACTTACGTACGGATCGTATCTGTATATTATAATACAATATTGTAGTGTGGCACTTCCTGGCAGGGCTACCTCTAGATCTCAAGAACTAGAGCACGGATTTGAATCCTGAGTTGTCGCTCCTTTGTCCTTATTTTACACAATATATGGCAGATTCTGTGGGTCTCTGGTTCAAAAGTCATAAGGGTTTTTAGATGGCCCTGACAGGACCCTACATAGCGAAGATTATTGTTTGCATTATTCATGAAATCGTTAATACTAATTTAGTTCATAAAATTATACTAGAATAAAGTCTTTATCTGACTTTTGTGCAGAATAAGCCACACAGCTCCTGTACTACTCCATATTAAAATGAAAATAGTGACATTCTGGGATCAAATAATTATCTTCACTAGGTGCTCTAGTTCTTATGATGTAGATGTGGCCCTGCCAAGACGAGCCTATTATGAATCAGCCACCTAGGAATCCTTAAGTATAACTTTTAAACCAGGGACTGATAAAATCTGATAGTAACAACGTGACAAAATTTGAAAAAATCTGTGACAAAACTGCGACAGACTCAGAATTAGATCCAATTAGAGAATTAGAGGAAGTGTCTCACGATATCGCCTGCAGTCCGAGCATACACGGTAAACAACCTTCGAAATAATACATGGTTTAAAGTAAATACATCACATTGTTCAGTTACCTGTACAGTTTATTACCGACTTCGTGATTATCGAGAATATGGACAGGTATTGTTATATGAAAAATATGACAAAACATTGTGGAAAAATACGTTTTGTGTTTATGTTAATTAAATAGTCACGACGCTACATGTGGTCTACCTATCTGACTATATAATATTAAGAAGTTTTTAAATTATTGTCTTCATTATGTTGCAAAAATATTTTTTTCGAATTATAAATAAGTCTCAAAAGTCAGAGTTATCATGGGGCTTCTTATTGATGAATGCCTACTCAATTATATTATTGATATTTTCGATTTTATTTCTTGATGTGCAAGTAATATTATTCCTATTATAAACGCGAAAGTTTCTGAGGATGTTTGTTACTCTTTCACACAAAAACTACTGACCGGATTTGAAAGAAATTTGGCACTCAGAATATATTCTGAATTGACACATAATTATACTTTGTATACTGGGAAAATATGCGGAATTTCTCTACGTGACAGGGTCCGAAATGAGGACATTCGTAGGAGAACAAAAACGACGGACATAGCTCGTAGAGTTAGTAAGCTGAAATGACAATGGGCAGGCCACATCGCTCGAAGAGCCGACAACCGATGGGGAAGAAAGGTTCTCGAGTGGCGACCACGCACTGGAAAGCGCCGAGCGGGACGACCTACCACCAGGTGGACCGACGACCTGGTCAGAGTCGCTGGGCGCCGCTGGATGCAAGCGGCCCAGAACCACTCGAAGTGGAAATGGGCGAGGCTCAAATCAGTGATGATGATACTGGGAAAACAATAGGTCCCTCGGGAGCGGGTGGAACCGCGGGACAGAAACTATAGTATTTAATAATAGTAAATTTTTCCTAGAATTTCCAAATCTAGTTATTGTTGCATTTTTTTAGTAGCGCGGGAGGACCCTCATGGGATAGGATACCTGACCGCGTTGTTGGGGGCAGCGGCCAGCGGCTATCGCGTATAGGTATTTGGTGGTAATCGTAATGAACGCCATTAAAATGATTTTATCCAATGACGCGGTACGATGAAGGAAATCGGTGGGCCTTCATTGGATAAGTACATTTCATTGTTGTTCTTTACGATTACCACCCAAGATATGCGGTAGAGCCTCTAGTTATGCCGGACTTGTACCGGCTAAAACCCCACCTGCGCTACAGAAGGGGTTACTGCTACATGCTTAGATTGTGCCCGTCTCGGGGAAGTGTGATACCTGCCCCCTCCCAGCCTCCTCTGTGCTATCGCACGATGAGTCGTGACCACATCGATCCATCATCCTCCTTGAGGTCGTATCATACTATGAAAATTAATGTAATATCGAAAGAGAGTGGCTTCTCGTTGTGAATGTGGCTATTATAGTGCGGCCGACTAGAGAATGCATTTCTGACACTTTTATGATGTAAGTGCCTTTTGGGATTTCCAAGAATAGCACATAATAATATGTCCGAAACCAGAGATATGAAAATAGCAAAAGAGTCAGTCGTGATCGTTAATAAAATCATTTATTGGGAGCAAATTACATATCTAAACATCAATTTAACTTTATGAAGGACATTAAAATACACAGTCACCATAGAGTTAGAATATTATAGAGTTAGAATATTATAGAGTTAGAATATTATAGAGTGATAGTGTTAATAACGTTACCTTGCGCGAAGTGTGAGCAGTTTCCATATAGATGCATTCACAGATATATCGTACACTAGTTGATTGACAGTCAGACTAAATGTCGATATGGATTCCTTGTCATTTGTTCTTGCTAAAAGTATCGATAAAAAACGAAAAATGGGCATTCATTATACGTATTTTAATCGTTCAAACTTCAAACTATGTATGCGCACTTCGTTTCAAGGCATTTAGACCGTACTCGTGCTCACAGACCATACTCTCGTACAGTCGCTCTATAATATTCTTACTCTATGACAGTCACTATTACGTATGACAGTCAGAATCGTAGATTATTTTATGATCACAATAAATTCATTGCAATTATCTTATCCCTAACTTAGTTAAGTACTTACAACAACTAAAAATAAACTGACTTTGCTGTATCATGAAAATCACATTAATATTATTATTTTACTTATTTACATACTTCATTTTTTCATAACTTTTGAACAAAGTTATTTTAGCAACAATGTGGGTTGAATTGGATGGATGACAAACTATTATATGTCCAATTATGATAGCACCAAATTACCAACCTAATATTATTATGTGCCAAAATTGTTTTTATAATCGCCCTTGCATTGACCGTCGCCTACGGAAAAAAAGGAAATAACAAACATATTAGTGAGTCAAAACCCGATCTTGACCCTTGAATTGATGCTGTCCTCATACCGAGTTAGTGATTGTGTCTGTTAGAGGATGACGTAATATATAAATTCGTTCATGCATCCATAATGCTTGTTTGTAGCGAAAGTTCATGTTCTGAGTCAAGTATTAAAAACCGGCCAAGTGCGAGTCAGACTCACGCACCGAGGGTTCCGTACAAACCTGTAGGTATATAAGTAAATGGTAGTATAGACCTGAGTATTTGATATTAATTTCAATTTATGACGTATTAAAAAAAAACTACTTACAAGATCTCGTTCAAACCAATTTTCGGTGGAAGTTTGCACCGTAATGTACATCATATATTTTTTATAGATTTATCATTCTCTTATTTTAGAAGTTACAGGGGGGGGGACACACATTTTACCACTTTGGAAGTGTCTCTCGCGCAAACTATTCAGTTTAGAAAAAAATGATATTAGAAACCTCTATATCATTTTTGAAGACCTATCCATAGACACCCCACACTTATGGGTTTGATGAAAAAAAAAAAAGAGTTTCAGTTCTAAGTATTGGGAACCCCCAAAATTTATTGTTTTTTTTTTTTCAATTTTTGTGTGAAAATCTTAATGCGGTTCACAGAATACATCTACTTACCAAGTTTCAACATTATAGTTCTTATAGTTTCGGAAATAAATGGCTGTGACATACGGACGGACAGACAGACAGACAGACAGACAAACAGACAGACAGACATGACGAATCTATAAGGGTTCCGTTTTTTGCCATTTGGCTACGGAACCCTAAAAATGACTGGTTAGGTAATTTGGTAAATAATTTTACTCTACATTGCTCTGTTCAATGCTAGAATGAAAACCGATTGAGGTCTCTGCAGAAGTCGTGAGAAGTTTGATTGGGTTGGGATCAATCAACATTTGATGTCATCACTGTAGAATGTACTTTGTCATATCAAAGGGCAATTGGTTGATCATTAACCTGGCCACATTCTTGAAATATTATACTTATTATTAATATTTCAGCGTATATGCGTCACCAGATTGTCGAGCGATATTGAATAAAAAAAGTTGATTGATAGTCTAGAGAAGCGTGGCATGGCGACATTTGTCTCGTACTAATATCTAATTAATACGTTTATACCCATATATATACAATGCACATTTACAGCTTAGCTCACTTAGTAGGTACCTACCTACCTCGCGACATAGAATATGTAGGTACACTATGCTCGTGAGGAGCAGATACTGAGCAATGCACTCGTTTAATTCAAAGAAAGTACCTATCCTGTGGGATACTCTCATTTATAAACCTCTTCACTAAATCAGTAACATTTCTCCATAATAATACAGGACTTTGCCTTACAGGTAAGGACCTATTAGGTTCCTTATTTGAAATAGGTAGTTACCTATGTTAGTCTCATACTGACAATTGCTTATTTTCTAAGAATAAGCAGTTAATTACCAGTGCTATTAAAAACAACAAGGAATTACATACATATGTTTGCTATTATTCACAGTACCTACGACTTAGGTACCTAGGTACCTATTACCTGTAACAAAAACTTGTTCGATGCATAGGTACCTATTAATTAAAGAGGCTGCATTTGTTTCTGTTCATATTGTACCAAAAAAGTTATTAATTTTAGAGTTCTCCTCGTGTATCTTATCGTATCAAACTATGTATAAGGCAACACACACCAGTTTAGTGCAAGGCTATCGACTATACGGACGTATGTGGCACACATAGTTCGCGGCACACGACCACTTTTTTATTTACCGTTAACTATGTCATAATAACGTTGCCAGTGTTTGTGAATTTTGAGGAGAAAGCGATAATCTTTGGTAAGTAAACCTTGATTGCTGCTAATTTCATATCTCCTTTATATGGTCAATATGGTCAAACAGTTCAATCACCTAACGTCGTTCGTGAACTGTTCGACTAATTTGACCTCTTGATATATGTGTATCAATTTTATTATTAGGCTGGCATATAAGTAAGGGTTCAAATATACAAATTTATATTTTCAAAGAAGCTATGTTATCTAGAAGTAGAAATTAGATTAGTAAAGAAACTGGTTTGCCGCCAGCTGTACCTATGTATTAGAATAACATCATAAAACCAATACCTGAGTTTCAACGAATCAACTAATTACAGTTATATATACTTATTTACGAACAAAGCTTTGGTAATAGGTACGTGGTAATACTGTGGCTTAGCTCACGCAATCTGAATACATATGAAAGAAAAGTGATCTATCTAAGTTTACGTACCTACCTAGGTGTAGTGTGTAATTTTTTTTTAACTTCTCATAGTAAATGTCAACCTTACTCGACCATAATGTATGAAAACTAAAAATATTTTTTTGAGAATTCAGTGTTGGTCCCAAAGTAAAAGTTGTTCAGCATGACTAACCCAACATAGGTTTCGAAAATATGCCATCTCGAAATCTCCACCCAGTATACCTATATTGCGTCCCAGAAATGAACTTACGCGCAGGAACACAACTTTACACGACATAAAGTTATTTGATGACGAGATCTCTATTGAGTAACAACAATTCTCGAAACATTATTTTTTTAATTAATTTTAGGGTACCGGACCTTGAAAGGAACCCTTATAAGATCACTCTGTTTATTATTTGTGTTATTTATTATTATCACCTATTCTATTAGTGAGACTAGTATTTATATTTACTATCTATTAAGGATTGTGTAAATCTATTCCTATTACACATCTTTTCATTTGTTTACTATAGGTATATGTAGTAGTTAATGTAGAGCTTGCATATTGCTACATCTGCCACCATTTCCTGGTAGCTAAAGCTGTGGCTAAAGGCTATCTAGAAGAGATCAATCTAGAATTTATTCCGTGATATCCTGTACATCCGCATTGATATTTTTTGTTATTTCCCTCTCAAACTTATGAACTTCTAATGATATGTTCTTTTTACATTGATCGTACTCAACCTACCATCTTTAGATGCTCGTACCTACTCGACCTACCATCTTTAGATATCATCATTATCAGTTAACCTTTGTCAGCGCAGTACACGGCTTCTCTGCCCACTCCACATCCTTCCACCCGTATAGTAGGTACCTATAAGACCTATTGCTTCTGTCTGTCCCGCAGTTTGACGCGTTTTCTCGAGAAATTTGATATGGTCTCGAAATAAAAAATAGATGTGTTAAGATTGAGTAAGAAAACTGCATTCAAATAGCAAAATAAAATAATATCACCTATTTTATTGTTGTTGCTGTAAGTTGAACTTTTATTTTCTAGGCCGACATCCTGGCACCTATAACAAAAAAACCGTTAGCCGGTCTCACGGGAAAAAGTGGGACCGGCCAGGCTGGAAAAAGTGGGACTGGACTCACTGGAAAAAGTAGCGGTTTAGTTTTGGGTGGTAAATCTTCAACCTCAGGGACGAGTGGGAAAATTTCGAGTGGATTTGCGTCCGGTTCATCCAGCAAGAGTTATGCTACACCTACGTATGGTAGTCCTAAGAACAGCAAATCTTCTATGGGTTTTGGTATAGTTTGGCTACCTTCTAAAAAACGTAACAAGAAAAAAGATGTGGTTTATAGTCCCCATCAATCGAGCCACCCCAAGGATAAACTAGATAGAGCTCCGTCTATGTATAATTAGTGAGTATTCTTCATTAAAATATTTATACCAGTCCGTATCTCACAGATGAACAAGGGATACTTATTATTTATTTCTTACATTATTTAACAGTTTGTCTAATGATCAATCGCCTAAGTAAGTAGGGGACAAAATGGCATGAAAGAGCCAGTTTACTAAACGGAGCAAAACATATAATGAAACAATTTAGTTTTTTTTCCCTCAAATTATTATAAATTTATCAAAGTAGGTAATTTCATACGAAAAAATCTTTAACACAATAAAAAAAAACACTGAAATAGGCATTAAAAAAATGGACTCTTTTGGTTCTATCGTGGGTATTGAAAGAGCCACCAAAAGCCATGTGAAAATTATGCAAAATAATATTTATTGCACTATTAAAACAAATAGTGACATTTTAAAGTTTTTTTTTATTCTATTATTTATTTTAAGTCATTCTAACAAACAATTTAGTCTTAACATATATTCAGTCATATCTATGTACAAGAGCCGGATTATTTCTTATTAATAACAATCTCAAAAATAAACAAAACAACAATAAAATATCTAGGTACGATCAAAAATAACATCGTTAAATCTTTAAGAACTTTTAAAACTCATAACTTATTCCTAAAATAATTGGACTGTTTTACAAAAAACTTAAACCGACTTCAAAGTACACTAAGACGTAATCAAATCCTGATCTGATGACAATGGGACCAAACGGGAAGTGTACCCTTCCAGACAAAAAAAGATTTTTCCAAATCGGTTAATAAATGACGGAGTTATGAGATAACAAACATTAAAAAAAAAAAAAACATACAACCGAATTGAGAACCTCCTCTTTTTTTGAAGTCGGTTAAATATATATAGGTACCTACAACGATTCCAAAACTTTTGCGGCTCAGTTTTTACGCAACTACAAGGCCAATAAATATATGCACAAACTCAGTCCAAAATCCATATTTGATTACAATAAATGGAGCAAAATACTCACAGGACTTGATGTACCGACCGGCGCGGGCGCCGCGGCGGGCGTCCGTACGATACGTAGTATCTCTAAAGCCGGCTTTTCACTATGGGATTTTATAAATTACATCTTGAGCTGTATATTATAGCCCACGTTTGCCGTTCACACTGTAAGATATATATATTTTGGAAGTGTTGCCATTAGTGTACGCACTTATGCAGTGAGAAAAATTCACGCTCTTACTGACTGATTTGTTTTTTTAATTTATTTTATTTCCAAAAAAAAAAACCTTACTTTTTTTCTTAATTTTAAGTCGCCAAACTACTATTGCAGTTTGTAGGCGTTTTTATTTCATTTACTTTCACAGTTTGATGTCTTACGGTATCCTCCTCCGGGGTAGTGGTGCCGAAATCAATAGAATTTTTATACTGCAGAAAAAGGCTATCTGCGCAATATATAAAACAAGGCCTAGAGATTCTTTGAGAGACAAGTTTAAATCTATTAATATAAAGACAGTGTCGTCACAGTACATATTTGAAAATCTTGTTCATGTGAGGAAAACATAAATAACTTATGTAACCTAAGAATAGCGACACTCATAGTTTGAACACTAGAAATAAGCACAAACTTGCTATACCTTTAACTTGGCTCAGCAAAGTCCTTAACTCTTTCAAGGGGCAATGTATACGTTTCTATAATAAAGTACCCAAAGAAATACAAGGGCTACCAATACATAGATTCAAAATGATAGTAAAACACACAAGTTATGCAAGAATGGGGACTACCTATAAATTTTCTGATTTTGTGGATGACAAGAATGCATTTGAATGAATTGTTCGCTTCGCAAGCTATTGTTATATAGGCACTATATCTTGTAAATTGAAATACTTATAAGTAAACATAAAAAAAAAAACTTGCTGAGTTTCTTGCCGATGTCTTCTCAGTTCAAGTTGTATTTGGAACCGGTGTAGAGTCATTTATTAACGTTCATAAGTGCCTTATCAGGGCCTTAATAGAATACCATTGCTTACTATTTCGATAGGTAGCGTTCTCAGGTGCTCTCTCGCCAATTTAAGTACTATTTTAATATTTTTTTATGCACTGCGTACAGTTTAAGTTTCGTACTTGTAGTCACCAAAAATTACATTTTATATATTGGTAACTCTGGCAACGCTGTTTGGAACTGTTCAGCTTCGGTCACCGCGGTGTCATCAAGTTCTTTATCGAAACGGTTGAATTCTGAAATAGATAATATGGTGATGGTTTTGCTTAATACCTAAGATAGTTCATCAGACGACGATGATGCTGTTATCGAGTTACATGTATCATTAAGAAAAAAAAACCGGCCAAGTTCGAGTCAGACTCGCGCACCGAGGGTTCCGTACAAACCTGTAGGTAAATAAGTAACTAATATTATAAATGCGAAAGTGAGTTTGTTTGTTTGTTTGTTACGCCTTCACGCCTCAACTACTAAATGGATCATCATGAAATTTGGCATAGAGATAGCCTATGGTATGGAGAAGGACATAGGACTTTTTATCCCGGGAACGCGGGTGAAACCGCGGGGGACATCTAGTGGTAGTATAAACCGGAGTATTTGAAATGAATTTCAATTTATGACGGAAAAAAAAACTACTTACTAGATCTCGTTCAAACCAATTTTCGGTGGAAGTTTGGATCGTAATGTACATCATATATTTTTTATAGATTTATCATTCTCTTATTTTAGAAGTTACAGGGGGGGGGACACACATTTTACCACTTTGGAAGTGTCTCTCGCGCAAACTATTCAGTTTAGAAAAAAATGATATTAGAAATCTTAATATCATTTTTGAAGACCTATCTATAGACAACCCACACTTATGGGTTTTATTAAAAAAAAAAGAGTTGAAATGAAATGAAATGAAATAATTTATTCATTCAAATAGGCCTTCACAGGCACTTATGAATAGTCAAACTCTAATACTCTAATGCACGGTTCGGAAGGTTGTTGTTGCTAGTTTCAGTTCTAAGTAGGTATAGGGAACCCCCAAAATTTATTGTTTTTTTCTATTTTTGTGTGAAAATCTTAATGCGGTTCACAGAATACTTACATGTAAATGTGAAAATGTATGAAGAGCGATAAAATATATCTCAAGATGTTATATATATTAAATTATATCCCATAGTGAAAAGCCGGCTTACGTAATCTGTGGCGGCATCCGTTGATTTTAGCGAACTGTGCAGCTGCCACTTAAAAATAATATCGCCAACAAGATCGCCAAATAAATTCGTTCATAGGTACCGAAATAGTGGCTCTTTCAAAATATTATGGGTCCTTCATACCACTTCTCCTCTACCTATATGTTAAGTGCAAGGTGCGACTATTAGCTAAAATAAAATTGTTACTCCGTGGTTCACGTTATGTATGAGTCCCATTCCTAGTTAGTAGGATATACCTACCTACCTAAGTAGGTACGTTTTTCTGCTTTAGAGTCCCAGTGCCTACCTTCTACTCCATCATCAAACCCTGAAAATCACATTATGTACCTACGTACCTATGTCCAAATTACATCTCAACACGATTCCAACAAGTCCAAACACGGCTATAGTTATTCTCAAATCTAGAGGTAGTAGGTATGATAGTTACACAAAATGTACCTACAAGTGGGATACCTAGACATGATCCAAGAAAAAAGTCGTGGGTTAGTAGATTCTAGGCATGGCATAAATCACAAGTAGCAGGTGATAAAGAATATGATTCTCTTTTCATATGTCACATCTGTTACCGTCCATGACATAGCCTGTTACATGTTATAAAGAATATTTAAGAATATAAATAAAATGTATGCGACTGAAGGACTTTGTATCCATGGTCATGAACAAATTTAAAAAAAAAAACTTTATCATTGATTAGCTTTTAAGAGTATTCAAAAATAAACCTTAAATCAAGTGACATAAAGTGTTAACTTCTTTATCATGTTATGTAGCAGGATAGAAAAATATTTTTTTGCTACGAAAGTATATATAATTTGCATCAGTGATAATTTGACACTTGCGTGCGATACTCGCACATGATTTTGTGAAAAATACCGTCGATCAGCATCGATGACGTAGGTTATAAATCATTGCAAATCATATATCGCAAGTGAAATCATGCTATAAAAAATAATAATATTATCAAATGAGAATTCCTTTAAAGTAGCAATAATTTCCATGCCTAGTAGATTCAAAAATAACCTCGGCACAAAAAAAAAACAGATTTAAGCAAATAACAAAACTTCTAAACATTTAGATAGGATTTAGTAGGTAAAGACTGAGTCAAACTTATTGGCGGCTGTGATACCTATTAGGCGCGGAATGCTGCGCAGTAGCTAAAACGAAAGTATGCGGTACATTCGAGTGGACTGAGCCTGCGCAAAGCCGGCTCGCAGCGCACTTCACAACCGCCATTAAGTTTGGTTCGGATTCTATCTAGTAAGTACCTACCTACCTATCTAAAAATATATTTTTTTCAATGGCGTCGCACTGCTTGTGTATTTTGCCAATTTCCAGTTATATTATAAGTTCTAGTCACAACAAATCACTTTCACATAGTCCTCAGTCAGTTACCGTCCATAAAACTCATGTTTTAATAAAATGGTGGTCACCTACTAAAACTCTTCACGGACTTTTTGAGACAACTTGTAGAGTCACGATACACATAAATAATTCATTTCATTTCACTTCACTGGTGCACACGGATTGATCTTTATTGGATAAAATATCACCGATTATATGCAATAGAATGCAAGTGAAGCGCTCGTGGTGTAGCATGATTAGCCGTTCTTAATCGATCGGCGAAGTTAAGCTACGTCTGTCGTGGTCGGTACCTGGATGGGTGACCGCCTAGTGGTATTTCAAATCGAGCGTTTCCGTGCTTCGGAAGGCACGTAAAGCCGTTGGTCCCGGTTATCACTTAATTGTGATAGTCGTTAAGCTAGTTGGATGCCTCCTAGGCGGCTTGAAAAATTCCAACAGTAGGTTGACCACTAGCCTACCTCCACCAATCCGCAGTGGGCATGCGTGGTGGAGTATCTGCCCATTCCCTTTCACCCTCATTTGTGAAAGGAGGCCTGTGCTCAGCAGTGGGACATTATAGGCTGATGATGATATGCAATAAAACTCAGAATACACGAATTAATAAAAATAAAAATGAAAACGCAACGTCACTCTGCAAGTTCCCGACAAAAAGACTTCACTTTTTATTGTACATACCTATTTAGTTTAAATAATAATAATAATAATATTTATTTATTTCTCCCACAATAAGTTAAAGTAAAAAACATTGAATGAAAAATAATAATGAGAAATACTTAAATTGTGGGAGACTGTTTGTGTGACTGTCTGTGACTGACAGGCTGACTTAGTTTGTGGAGTTGGCAAGCACAACTTCTAGTACCTACTGAAATCTTTCTGCCTGTTTTCGCGGGAGGCGAGGTATACATGCAAAGCACACATTTACTTACTCACGCACACTCATGCAGAAAGTTGAGGCATCTCTATAAACGCACACTTAATTACAAGCTGACACACAAACACAAAAAAGCACACAAATTAATAATAACTATGTTTACGCCTCTGATTAATAATAATAATAAAAAAAAAACAATTTGTATACTAGGTCATAAATACATTAGGGTTTTCACAGGTCTCATCAACAAATATCTTTTGCCTTCACAAACTTGTTTGGCCCCAAAGACACTGAGGGCAAACAATAAAAACCTATACGCGAGATAGGGACAAAAAATACGCCTAGTCCTGCTCACACATACACGTTTTGACTTATACGCCTATCTCGATTTCGTAATTATTATTATATTAGTAGCCTGTCTACCTTCAATACGCCGTCTACAGCATGCATGCATTCATTGCATTTTGTATAACTTTTTTGATTGCATTGCACGCACGCACTGCATCATGTAAGTAAAAAAAAGTAAATAATAGTAGACGAAAGGAGAGAGAGAGATGGTGACTGATGGCACAAAATAAATAATAGTATTAACGTGATGGAGTGTGGTGACTGGTGACAAGTCGTCTGTGGTGGTGACTGACTGACCAGTGCAGCAAACCCCATCTTGCAAAAAAGAAGTATATTTATGCCAAAAATCCAGGAGACAGGGAAAAAAGGAGAAATAAAGAAAAAAACAATTTGGCTTCCTTTAGAATAATAGGATTTTTTATATTCTTCTCCAATGTCCTTAGTTTTAATTTTGGCCTAGAAATCCTTTTAACTAGGACCTATTTTTGCCAGCCTTGAGTTATATTTTATGTTCTAGTCACAATAAATCATTTTCCCATTGTCCGCTCTGTCAGTAACTGTCAGTTTCCATAAAATACATGTTTTAGTCAAAGATTTTCATAGGGCATCGTGCCTCTACCCAGATGGATAATCCGCCTTACTAAAGCATGACATTTAATTTCACTCCGCTTGAGGGGCTCCCTGAGCAAATCGCTCTCAGTTCGTACTGCGCACGGCTGTCAAATACTGTCAATTCTGGCTTGTTTATTTCATGTTGCCATAGAGGCGACTATCCTTCTGGACGTTTTAAATTCTTTGGTTTTAGTAAAACGGTGGTTACTATAACTATAAAAATCACGGGTTTTTTGAGACTACTTCAAAAGTCACGATATACGTAATTCATATCATTTCACTTCAATTTCCATTAATTGATCTTCATTGGATAAAACACCACCGATTAATATGCAGCGTCAATTTGCAAGTTTCACAGATTAATTCGGGATCTGAATCACTTTGCATTATTGATTTATTATATTTTGAGAGCATTGATTGAATTTATGTCAATAACAGGTTTTATTCTTACAAAAATATAAAATGTCGTACACTTGGCTCACATCGTGAAAATCCAGGATATTTTGATTGAAGTGAAAAATAAATAAAAAGATAAGGAGACATGTCCCAAAATCATAGAATCTCCTGGAAAAGAAGGAGAGTTTGCAGCACTGTGACTGACAGACCCAAAGAATTTGAATATGCGTAGAAGTAGTATACTTAAATTGTCTTGATAATTTTCATACGATTACTCCATAAGATAAAAAAGGAAAGATAGAGATAAGTAGTTTCTGTTTATACCGCCTGTAACACATTTTAGTTTGTGAGTGGTTCGAACCTGTCTCTTTTTGACACAACGAATCCCAATAAGAGTAATGAGTACAGCTATTCAAAAGTCGCTTCATATAATAGAGGTCCTTCTAAGCTTGTCCTAATTCTATGGACACCAGACATGACATCACTCACATCACAAAGCTGGTAGAACCGTAGAATATACCTAATCAAAGCTTTGTCGTTCGAGAAACTAAGCTTTTTGCTTCCATAAAACTTAATATTTAAAAAATATATATAAAACAAACAAACATTTCCATTGGAGTGACGGACATATTTTAGCAAAAAAAAAGTATTTTCATTGATCAATGTAACAAAACTTTTTGGTGATTCTTGTTTTGGCACCGTCAAAATGCAAGAAAACAACAATTTTGAAACAATCATCAGCACATGGCGTCGTTTGTCCGGGGAACAAACAGAAACAGCTGTAGTAAGGTGAATTTCACAGATTGCTAACGCCTACAGTAATTTGAAGATTGTTTGATGGACTATTGTTTAATTTTGTATTTGTGTACACAAGTCGATCACTAATTTGCTTCATTGTTTTCGTTTTGTGACAGTGTGTGCAGATTGTCATTGAAATTTAATCCGTATCCATTGGTATATCCGCAAACTTCAATGAGTAAATGATTTAATTCATTGCACTGAACATTCTGGTTTCATTGTTTCTACTGTAATCTGTGTTTCTACTATAATAGACATCTTATTTTCTTTTCACAAGTATGTCTGGAGACTCACCTGAATATCAACCGTTCAAGAAAAAGGAAGAGGAGACTGATTTACTTGTGCATGATCGAGCAAAGCTGCCCATATCAACAATAGCGAGTGCCAGTACTACTGTAGATGTTCCATCAGACATCTCTGAATCTGCAAAACCTGATGAAAAATCTGAATTCATAAGACGTGACAAAGAAGATAGTAAAGTAAGTATTTTTAAAGATAAAGTTATTTATTTGCGAGAATATGGTAACAAATAGTATGGTATTATTATTATATAGTATCACATTCTGCCAGTTTTGGCATGCAAAATTTGCAGCTCGCAGGCGTGCTTGCTTAAAAAAAAAATTACATTAAAAATTAAATCTCAATTATATTAATACAAATGTCCTAACTCATAAAATTAAATAAAATGTCTAAATTGTGCCTATTTTGTTAGAAGCTCTTTAACAGAGTAGAAATTCTTCTCGCCAAACCATGTTTGAAGCCTGGATTTAAAATATTTAATTGGTAATTTCGTAATGTCATTTGGTAAACTATTATAAATTGTTATGCACATTGCGTAACAGTTATTTAAATACATTGTAGTTTTGGGCACTACATGGAGAACAAGTCTTTCAGGATTCCTTGTGTTTCTAGGAAAGATGTCACTGGCTTTTTTGAACAAATCCATATTATATTTAACAAATACACCTACTTCCAAAATATACATGCAAGGAAGCGGTAAGACTAAGTTTTTTGAACAAGGGCTTACACGATTCAAAGAATGGTACACCGCACATAGCCCAATTGCATTATTTTTGACAAATAAAAACTATTCATTTCTACTGAATTACCCCATAACACAAGTTCATATCTAAGGAATGAGGCGACATATCCGTGATATGCCATTGATTTAGTTTCTGGTGTTGATGTTCTACAAAGTCTAATTAAAGCATACACAAATTTATTTATTTTATTACATACCCAATATGTGCCTAGGAACCTAGGAATGTAGCTTGATAAGATTCTGTAACTTTTAAATCATCATATTTTATATTTAATAGTTTCGGTTTGTTGCCTTTATTGTGAAATTGTATAAATGTGGTCTTATTCATATTAGCGCTAAGATGATTGGATTCTAACCATTCCATTATTACTTTTATAGTATTATTACTGTCGACTTCATAATTATTAATATTATTATCATTACATGTCACAAGGATTGATATGTTGTCTGCATATAGTGTACATGGGTGCTTGGTGATGTCTGGGAGGTCGTTAATATATAATAAAAATAGAATAGTAAAATTAATGGAGTAGGTACCTTTTATTTATGCAAGAACTAGATAGTTAATAAAGCAAGGTTTGCGGCAACTGTTAACAATTTGTTTAACCTGTTGATGCTTGCATGGGTTGCACATCCTATGATAAAAATTGATTGCTACAATTACCAAGCAGATACAAAATGTATCTTCATGTGGTTATGCCTTCAAGTGGAGGTTTATTAAGATGGGGCACCTTTAATCATTATTGGATGCTTGTTAACAGGAAGCAGCTGGTGACACTAACGAAAAGGACATTAAAAAGGATGGTGACTATCTTGAGAATGATAACTTGACAAACAAGTCACCGGAAAGTAAATGGGATAAAGATAAACTCGGTGACAAAGTAGACAGTGTTTACTTAAGACCACCACCTCCACACAAGGCACACTCCAACACCTCCACTCCTGAAGAAGAAGACTGCGGTATCAAATGTCTTTACTACACCTTGCAATGCTGCGATTGTGTTCTCATGTAATTTGCCATTATTATAAAACCTCATTATGCTCATTACCATATTATAAGTTAGATTTTTATAACAAACCTAGTGTATACTAAAATATTTTAAGTGACATGTAGGTTCAAGTATTGATCTAAATTGTTAGAAATGCCTTGCAAGAAACAACGGAACCAAAGTTCTGAGTGCAATATTTCAAATGTATACATTTTCACCATTATGAAAAAAAAAACATTTGTTATGTTTTTTAACAGAGTAAATGTAACAACCATGACCAAAGTGATATATATTTTGGGATTGAGGCATTTCTATCGGGCTAATCTTTGGGTCTAATGAAGTACCTATGTATTTGAATACTTATTATTTTTATATTTATAAGTGGTTGTATATATGTCACCATATTTTTGTGAAAACCGTTAGTTTATAATCTACCTAGCGAGAGATTGTAAACTGTTGATAAATTGTGAACTGTACCATACTGCTTACAATATAACATATTATTTTTCGCTAGTTTATAATCTATCCATGTCAAACTGTTGTATTGTGAACATCCCTGATTGGTCAGTCTTGGCAGTAGTTCGTTCTGTGTCCATAGAGTTAGAAAACAAAAATAGTTGTTATATAAAATAAATGCACATATAATTGTTTGAGATCTAAATTAATATATTTTTTTAAGAAATAATAAAAACAACTACGTTAGGTAGCGCGGGACAAGTATGATGCCAGTTTAGAATATTACGGTTTGTCATGGATAGATTATAAACTATCGGAAATAATACGTAATATTGTAAGCAGTATGATACAGTTCACAATTTATCGGCAGTTTATAATCTCGCTAGATAGATTATAAACTAACGGTGTTCACAATATTACGGTGACATATATATTGAAATATAAATATATATATTTAATATCTATGTGTTCTGCATTGTACAACTTTAAATATATAGAATATACACGGATAAATTATTATTAAGTATGTAGGGTACATGAAAAGATAATTTAAAAAAAAACTTTTCATTAATATCTCTTCAGTATGCATATGATAAACCTTTGCCTTTGTTTTAAGCATAGAGTTATAATATTATAGAGTGATATCTATAACAACGTTACCATGTGCAGTTTCCATATAGCTGCTTTCACAAATACCTAATATTGTACACTAGATGATTTACAGTCAGACAACATGTCGACATGGATTCCTTGTAATTAGTCCTCGGTAACAGAAAAGAAACAAAAAAAAACGAGAATTTGACATTAATTGTAAGTATTTTAGTTGTTCAAACTATGTACCCGCACTTCTTTTCAAGGCATTTGGACCGTAGCGGTGCTCAAGGACCGAATACAGTCACTCTATTAATATTCTAACTTTGGGTTTAGCTTAGTATTAGTACAGAACTAACTAAATACCTATATGATACATTCCATGAGATTGCAAACACAAATTTATATAAGTACCTACTATTGTGATTGTGATGATAACTGTTTAAAGATGCTTGTATATACATATATTTTTGTATAATCATATATTAAATTATACACAAATATTTACACGAAATTCGTGATATTTTGAGATTCAAAATTTATACATAAAAATATGAACAGGTAGCTACTATATGTCAAAAGTACATTTGCCTAAAAAATATTACAAAAAAATAAAATTGAACTGTTTGTAATGTCAAGAAAACATAGCTTTTTTAGTAATAAAAACTTTCTTTTCGTTTAATCTCCGATACGGCTGGACCGATTTAGACGGGGCTTTCACTGGCAGATATACCTAGCTGATGTTAGAAGAGGTAACTTACGCTACTTTTATTTGAGATAAACAAAGAATTAGGGTTCCGCGCTAAAAATGCAAACTATTCCCGGATGTTTTTTTTTATTTAACTGCTAGTTAAGTTTTTATTTACTTACTGCAATTTTATAAATTCATTCTAGTGGTGCACTCACGTGCAAATATTTGCACTAAGTACTAAGTAGACACTTTCTGCTACCAAAGTACCAACATGGGATACTGTTGAGGTCACAAATATTATTCTAAACTGATTGAAAAAAAAGTATCCGGATCATGGATTGTGTGAGTTGAGTCAGGTAAGAATAAACTGTATTAAATGCATTAAATGCAACATTCTGAAAGAAAAAATAGCTACTCATGTTCTCATACAATAATTTTGACCTATATTTGTGTTTTCGATAAGTTGTTTTAATGTGGTCTTTGTCTAATAATTACCTACATTCTGTACTATTATTAGATGTTTATATTGCCAAGTTCTTTAGTATTATCATATGTGGTATTATACAATGTTCTCCTGGTGTGAACATATTTAGGTTTATAATTTATATTGAATTTATTTGTATGTGGAATCTATTACTAGCGACTTGTCTCCGTCCCTGCTGGTAACTATTCTTAGTTTAGTTTGATGACTCCAATTTGGACAGTATTTAACACGTGTACACGATTTGTACTGAATAAAAAGATTATAAAAGTGGAATATAGTGGTTTTGTTTTGATATAATGTAATGTGGTTAAACTATGATCGCATCATTGGCGGAGTTTCTACTGCCTGGTAAATTCTGATGGCGTTCAATAGCCCGCTAAATCATAATGGTAACTCGATATGCATGTATACAAAGCCTTTTAAAAATGTTTAAATAATAGTTTTTTACAGCATTACAAACATGTTAGAATTTTTAATATACCTAACTACTTAGGGGAAAGTGGGGGGGATTCGTACACTTTTCACTTCGAGCCATATAGCAGAAAAACTATACGCTATTTGAAAACAATTTGAGATTGCTTATATAAGGTCCTAATAAATGAAATGAATTTATAGGTCATTAGTAATCAAAAAATAATATTAGAAAAATAATCCGTGGGAAAAAACAAAATTCTGAAAGTAAACTTATTATCAGTACAAAGTATTAATTTAATCATTTATCTAAAAAAAACCCGTGGATTATTATTTTAATATTATTTTTTGATATATACATTCATCTCTCAAGAGGAAATTCACTAATTTATTATTATAATATTTGCCTTCAATGTTCCCTTAGACGACTTGTTCATAGAAAGAAGCGTGGCCAAACTTCTTCTTCCTTCTCGACGTCGTCCCATTTACTTGGGGTCGGCCCTCCTTATCCTCATCTTCCATTTAGAGTGGCCAAGCTATGACGTTTAAAAAAAATTGGAAGTCGTACGAATGTACCCCACTCACGGGGTAGCTTCGTACATGTGTTGGGTACCTTAAAAAGAAACTGTACTCAGTGGGACTATATTTGGTAATCACCTGATCAACATAGTGTTTGACATACTTTTTCTTCTCGAACTTCACTAGAATAAAGCCTTTCGCTTTGACGAATTCAGTTATGACAATCTATTCAATGGGAGAACAGGAACTTTCTCTTAAACTCATGTCAGTCTCATCTTCACTTTCAGTATTTGTACTTTGCTTCTTTCTCTGTGGTTTACATAACCTGATATCAAATTTAATGTACATTAAAGGTACATTCGTACAGTACGAATCCACACCGTTCGAACCTATACGAACCAAGAACTTCGACTAATATATTGAAAATAAAAATAACTACTGATATTATCTTCAAGTAAATGTCGAAATAATAAACTTAAATATGTACCCAAACACCACAAAGAATCAGTTTAATAATGGCAGCAAAACTTATAGAAGATAAATAAGTTTGAAGTTGCATTAAAAATTACTTACGCGACGCGAAGCGGAAACACGTAAAGTCCTGTCACATCGAAGCCGGCGGCCACATCAAAGAGTACCTTTTTGGCCGCACTGGCATTTGGCATCACATACATAGATACGAAGGCGCCAATAAGTTGCGTATTCGAATTATGGCCATTGCACGAATGCTCCTTGTGTACGAATCCCCCCCCCCCCACTTTCCCCTAATTGGTTGCTTTTTGCCGTTAGATTGGCAATTAAAAACATGTTTGATGTTTCTGTGTATTTTTAGATGTCTTATAAACAGGTTGGTGTTCTTTAATTTATCTTTAATGCAGGTATCATACCTTATCAATATTATAAAAGAGCCATATTAGATTTTATATAGAAACTCTTATAGTACTTTAGTCAGCAGTAATTGAGATGATTTTGTAGATCCCATTTCTGGAATTTGTAGCAGTAATAATAAATTATATGAATACTAGCTGCCCGGCACGACTTCGTTCGCGTGGTGTCCTAACCTACCAATACCCCTACCCTACCCTATCTAAACCATCGCCAGGGCGCCATCTAAACACATAAAAAAACATTCTATTCGGTCCAGCCGTTTAGGAGGAGTTCAGTGACATACACGTACAGTAGAATTTTATATACCTATAAAGATATGTGACACGACAATCGAAATATTTAAGGAGCCTCATAGAAGTGAAAAAGGTACCACATATTTGTGACAAGTAAACAAGTATGTAATTGTATGGTTAAATACAAAAAATAGTGAGCTATCAATGTAGCAATTCTATTACAATACACAACTGACACAACCTCACTGGGTTTAGCGCAGATCAGGGCCACTATGACGTGATGATGTCGTCATTATATCATCAAAACTCGCTACGTTTACGTAGTATATTATTAAGAAAGAAAGAGAAAAGACATTTATTCCAAACTAACTCAACACAATATACAGAAATGAACTCTGTGTAGCTACTATCCAATGAATTGGTCCCTCGAGAATTCTAATCTTTCATGGTGGCAATTCAAGGTAGTGCTAACTATATCCCCGTGTATGGTTTGTTATTCAAAATAATAATTATGCATTGTGTATTTGTTCAGTTTTCGGACAAAGTTGGTATAGGCAAGATATACAATGTATATAAATTTTAAGCATTTTTACATATTCGAAAAAGCACAATTATTCCGTATCTGCGGAGTATGGTGGTGATGTGGTGATTTTCAAAATAATAGTTTTATTACGTAAATAGTAGATTTATTACAACCATTATATTACAGTAACACAACTTTTAACTATACGTACAATTTACATGTAATGAAGACAATTATTTAAATGCAAAATTTATCTCACTCAGCTACACTCATACGCAACGTGTAACAGAAATGTGAAAACATAGCTTAGTTTACATCAATTACAGCTCATATGTTAATTATTAGTAAATTGTTTTATTTGTTATCTAAAAAAAGCTAAAAGCTATGATTTTGATATCAATACTTTTATAGGTATTCTCTAGTTGTTATATGTACATGCATATGCTGTTTTATAATTGACAAACAATTATAGCTTAAGATGGCTTCCTCAGCCTTACACAGACAGATGTTCACTTTTATGCAACACGTTGTATAAACAATAAGTTTATATCCCGGCGTCGGTTATCTTGTACTTCATCACCCACTGAACAAACATGTTATTCTACATCTATGATCATCTTATTAAATAACGACGTGTGCGTGAATATCATATTGTAGATTCTTTTTATAGTTTTCCTACTTTATATGTATTGTGTATATTAAACTATTTATAATAAGTAGTACACACTATTTATATAAATTCGATTTTTAATAAGGAAAAGATATAACTGCATTGGGACTATTTGGGACACAACAATAGGGTTGAATATAATAAAAATGATACTAGTTTTGGTGAGGGCAATATTGCGACGATAGAGGGTGCCTCTTATGGTGTAGACTAGTACGTTAATATAGCAACAAGATAATAAAATTACTACATAGATACTACTTTGTCTTCAACAGTCCTTAGAAGGCTTACTTCGGAATAATCTGAATAGGCGAGTTGTAGATAATTCTTAAAATGCACATAACACTTCACTTCACCTTGCACTAATAGTATAAAACATGTAATGGGTCAGTTCACACCCAGACGCGACACGATACCGCGCAGCATGCACTTTTTAAGATAGCGATCCAATGTAGAACTTTATTTTACGACACCGCGAGTTACTTGTCACGAATTCTCTCACTAAAATGTGTACCTTTAATAAATAATAATAAATAAATATCCTGGGACATTCCTCACACACGGTCATCTGATCCCAAACTAAGCAGAGCTTGTACTATGGAAACCAGATAACTGATATAATACATACACTACTTTTTGTTTGTAAATACATACTTAATATACATAATTACACCCAGACTCAGGACATACAGATATGTTCATGCACACAAATGCATGTACTGTGCGGGAATCGAACCCACGACCAGCGGCGCGATAGGTGGAATCTTACCAGACTCTTAACCAACTGCGCCAACTGGCGTTTTGTGTAGTAAATATAGTTATGGTACAAGTTATCTTAAAAAGTGCGCGCCGCGACGCTTTCGGTGTAAGTTGACCCCAAGAGATCGATGAATTAAGATACGATAAGAATCATGTATTAAGATATTTTATAAAAGTAACAAGTGACGATTTAAAATACTTGTAATGAGTTCATAATTTCAAGAAACATAAGTAAAAACTCTTTTACTATTTTACTGCTATGCTAAATGCGTTTTTTGGTGCACTCACAAATTCTGTTAAGAGAAAGACAACAAAAAAGTCATATATGACTTATATGAAAATAAATTTTCTACAATTTAACAAAAATAACTAATAATATATTACAAACGGATAATATTCTACTACACTAGTCGAAAACTAGTACCTTGGTAACCAAGCATTATAAAATTTAATTAAGCTACACATTTTATTTTACTAAAAATACATACCATTAAATACTTTAGCGTAAATAATTATATTAATATTTAAGTTATTTTACTAATCTTATACACTCTCCTATTATAATTTCTCTACAATGTTACATTTTGTTTCATTGCTTTCTCCATTTTTTGGTTTATGTAGCTTACCTACAAACTTTATAAATCAAACTGATCGAACAAAAATAATTAACATCAATATTTTAATAGTAGGATATTCTACATGTAAAAATGCTACATTTCATCGAAGAAAATCTAATTATATTTGACATGTCGTAACAAAGTAACAAAACCTCAACGGAGTACAGAAAGTCGTTGACAGACAAAATATTAACTATAAATCAATACCGTATTCTAGAACGTCAATCAATGCCCATGTCAAGTTTTGAGTAGAGATTAAAACGATTGAATTTGGAACCTGCACCAATGATATTAGGTTTATTTTCGACCTGAATTTTGATCTCGTTCTATAAAACGGGCCAGAACCCAACTCCCACAAATTGCTTAATTTTTTGTTTTACGCGAATCGATCCTGGTCTGAATATGACTATCGCAGAGTTGGTCTTTGGTATTTCCATTCTACATACTTAGGTAAAACTTAATATATTTATAAACATATATATTATTTCCAGGACGAGTACCTAACTGACCTGTTTTATTTAATAAATAAACAGTAAAAGAAATAATAAATATCAACCACAATTTTCCTGTAAAATTTTCTCACTATTTAATGTCTAAAATTATGTTATGAATTGATTACCCTTACCGTATTATAATCACTTCATAAACGACCCCACAACATTTCAAAACGAAGAAACGTGTGAATAGTTTTAAATCATGGCCAGGTGAGCGCTCGTGACAGACAACCATACTCAACCTCAATGATTTTTCAACGCTAAAATACTTATTATTATAACCTACTACTATGATTTAATGTATGCTCATGAAATATATGAACAATTTAAATGATGCCGTTCTAATTAGAAAAAAACATACGAGTACATCTAAGAATTTATACAATACAGTTTTACAATAATACAGAACTATCAAAGAATTAAGTAACACCGCCCAATACACACATCTTCACCTGTATACCATTCAGACAATGATAAAAAACTTATTGTCTACCAAAGTAAATGTATTCTAAGGTATAATAATAGAACAAAAGCAAATATAGCATAAGTTAGACGTACAAATCTGCACTGACCCGTGTCGAAGGGCAACTCAATGGTTTTAGTTCATAAAATAACTTTATTAATTTTATCATTGAAGTGGTACCCCGCAAGCGATATATTAGCTACGGTTTAATATGACACTAAGCCTATCTCAGCCCAGCTACTCAAATTAAACTATTAACTAACCAATGCTTGCAATGGTGTTCAGGCGCGAAATCATAATTTAGATGTCGTGCTAATACTAAATCAAAATAATATTATTGTCGCACTTCTGCCGACCGCTCGCCGCGAAACCTTCAACGTTTGAACTGACTTGCCCGCGACCGGTCGTCGATCGGGTCCCGTCCATCGGTACAGATGTTTAGTCTCGAAGAAGTGACAGAGTTACTTTCGCATTTATATAGTAGGATTTTGAGAAAATTCTCCTCGTACATTGATTCTGGCTACGGGTCTCGGCTATCGGATTGTTACACGTTACTAACTAGTTTCAAGTTATGTGGAGCGCTTCCCTAGTCTCTACTAGTTACTGATGATTTTAGCATGTTCTAGTATATACATTTTTATCGTCAATGAATGGGAGGTTATTATTAAAAAGGCCAGCCAGCATTGAGGCCGATAATTTTGCAAAATGTAGGTAGTAGATCTAGATATATTGTCGTTGCTATATCAAATACTAACGTTATTAAATCACTTCAAATTGTATATTTTGGAAGACCATATATCATTAACATGTTGACTTGTAAGTTTTGAGGTTTAAAGTTACTTGCGATCTCACTCTGAGTACAAGAAAATTAGTCTGAGAGAATATTATTGCTAAATGTTGCATATTTCATACAATATTTTATCACTACTTTACAAATAGCCTTAAGTTGTTGCCACACATAAGTTACATAAATCAATATAATATCACTATAAGATTCTGTAATATAATTTTCTCAACTCTATGTGAAATTTATTGTAACTATTTATATAATTTAGATGTAGATTAGAAATAACATGTTTACACTACTACTATACGTAACACTAATATCATGAAGAGGTAACATTAGGTTTGTATGTAGGTAGAGCGTTTATCCATAGAGTTAGAATAGCATATAAAAAGCGACTGTAGGAGAGTACGGTCTGTGAGCACGGGTAGTCTAAATGCCTTGAAACGAAGTGCGCTTACATAGTTTGAAAGACGAAAATACGTATAAATGAATGCCAATGTTTCGTTTTTAAGCTATTGCATAGCTTCTATCGCGGGCCTTGAGCGTGGAGACCGAATCCAGAAATTTCGTAACGAAAATAACCTAACACCCCCCACTCCGACCGGCACAGCGGTGATACTTTTTAGTTTTGCCATCTATCGATGAATAGCAGGACTTTTAATGACTTTTTGAAATATCACGTTTGCTTGTCTCTTTAGTTCAGCAACCCGCCTCTAGGTGGCATTGATGCAATAGCTTTACCGCGGCAGTCTCCGAGTGCCACATGTTTTTTTATCGATACTTTTTCCAATAACAAATGACAAGGAATCCATATCGACATTTAGTCTGACTGTCAATCAACTAGTGTACGATATATCTGTGAATGCATCTATATGGAAACTGCTCACGCTTCGCGCAAGGTAACGTTGTTAACACTATCACTCTATAATATTCTAACTCTATGGGGGTTATCTCTGGTAATAATAAACAGATTCTAAAAATTATATATCTGCTGTGTGGGATCACCACTTGGCTTAAATATTATGAACTTTTATATCTTCTATATCGTCCCCACTCCTGTAGCACATTTTTAAGGACCTGAACAATCTCATGATTTTATTCTATGGCAGCCATGGGTGGACGATGGAAGGTCTTCCATGAGCCTGCCATCGGGGCGTGTTTTCGATACGATTACACGACGTAGTAGCAGAGGATATGTAAGGGGCTGATTAGTTTCGAGCCAGGGCGACCGAGATGGAGTTAATAAGGTCTAATATGGCGTATTTAGGGCCGCGTCGGTAGGAAAACCAAATCGCCAAAGAGAAACAAACAAAGATAGGTCTATAGCTTTATGGATATCTGTAGCCATCGTGCAAGAATGAATGGAACCGCTAAAGAATACCCAATTCGTTTTGAGATCCCGAGAAGAGTCAGTCAACCATTTGACTATGAAGTTATCATTTCGATATTTCATAGTTGTCTTAAAACACAGCTAAAGAAATAATAATTTGTAGATAAGATGTGATATTTTTCTGGGACCCTTGCATCATCAGCATTTGAGGATCCATGGTTGTTGTACTGTCATGTTTATTATGTCCGTTTTAGTCGATATCTCGTGAAATAAAGTTGAAGTTTTGCATAGTTACGTACGCCTACAGGTTTAGTGAATATAATGTTTCATTTGTTCGAGAATGTATGGGAAGTCGGCATGGTCTATTGCACATATTTCACGACCAGTAAACCGGGTTCTGTTAATAGAAAAATCGCAGGTTTTAATAACGAATTACTAATAGTGTAAAATTTAACAATTCTCACTATGCACCACGTACCTAGTTTGATTTAAATTTCGTTCCACGCAAGATCATAATTAATCAATAATATACCTACTTAGAATTTGATTTGATGTGCCAGTTGGCGTGGTAGGACCTATGTACCTGTTACGCCGTCAGGTTGTGGGTTCGATTCCCACCTAGAACATGCATTTGTGCGTATGAACATGTCTGCATGTCATGAGTCTGGGTATAACATTGTATTTTGAATGAAACCTGACTTTCCACTAGCATATTAGTTAATAGATGGTGTTTACAAAATTTTATTGAAAAATCACTTTCATTTCATGGTATTGTCCAGATGCATATAAATATTGAAATGACGATTAAAATCGCAGGTCTTATCTCTCGATTTTAAATTAAATTATATAAAAAAAAAATACAATATCATAAATAAATTCTCACTATGTTTGACGAGTTTTTAACAAAATAAAGTCAAAATTCTTCTCCCATTACGAAGGCCATTACATAATAACTAAGATATTATAGCGTCTATGGCAAGTACTAATAGGTTTAATTGCCAATTTATAAATAGTACTAATTTCATCAATATATTGTGCGATTATTTTCTTGTACTGTAATGCAGTAACATTTAGTTGGAAGGTACTTATTTATTTATTAGAAAATCTAATGCGTTGAATTCTCACTATTTTTCACCAAAGTTTGTAAAAAAGCGGCTTAAGAGCCGATTTCGCTCAGAGATACTATTGGTTGTTTTATTACTATGTTACAAAGTATTTTATAAATTATTATCAAGTGTGCAAATATAAATTGTAAAAAGAGTACAATATTACTTTATTGTTATAAGACCAACTATTTAATACTATGGTTGAATAGAATGTGAATTCTCACCAAATGGTAAGATGTTCGAATTTGGTTGCTCAATTTTGTTGAGCGTGTTAAGCGAAAATCTTATAAGGCGCCGATTATATTAACTCTAACCCCCTTATTAATTAATCAGGTGTAAGTCAGTCTTGTAACACCCAGGTATTAAGATAGCTTCAGCCCTTTTTGTTTATATGACATTAGAAAGTGACGGATATATTTAAAACGTAGGTATTACTTACTATACTTGAATTATACCTTATTTATTAATAGAGGGTAAATGTTTGATAGACTGGAGCTTCAGTTCTATTATAATATTATGTGATTAAGGTCGAAATTCAAAGTGCGGTATCAAATGCGAATAATTCACGTAGTTAAATGCAACTTGGCCAGATATTGCTCCGACCATACATTACGAATAATAGGTAGTTAACAATATTACGTTGCATACATGCGATGCTAGCCTTTTTAGACTAATTCAATTTTTATGTATGGGTAAAGCATGAGCTTCAGAATTAATGACGTACTTGTTCAAGTCAATGAGGTACCTATCTTCGCTGAACAATAAGTACAAATATTTCAGTGTCTCGGAGAGGAAGAATGACTCCATCATATCCCGCTGGACTGGTTTTTCTGACTTCACGTTAGCTAAGGATGTGTAGCCGTTTGGTACCTTTGCGTACTTCTCGAAACCCTGCAAGTATAATAATGTTATGCATTTTTATTTAATCGTTTCTTCTTCTTAGTTTTAAGTTTGGCAACCAAATCCAAATTAGGACTTATTTCTGCCATTGTCGAGTTATATTATAGTTTACGGTTACAGTAAATCACTTTCACATTAGTCCTCAGTTAGTTAACGCCCATAAAAGTCATGTTTTACTACAATGGTGGTCATTGTACTAAAACTCTTCACGGACTTTTTGATACAACTTGAAAAGTCACGATACACATAATAAATTAATTTCATTTCACTGGTGCACATGGATTGATCTTTATTGGATAAAATACCACCGATAATATGCAATAAAACTTAAATACACGAATTCATGAAAATAAAAACGAAAACGCATCGTCACTTTGCAAGTTCCAGCCAAAAAGCCCGATCTTTTCTTATAACGGCGAATGATACAGGGTTATTGGTACAACACTAACAACCTTGCAGGACTGTATTTCTAATATTATAACAACATAACAAATTTTGGTGTATGATTTTTACAAAACTTAATAAATTGACCAAAAACTAACATTCAAGATTTCGTTGTTCTATCAAACACATTTCAATTCTGAATTGTGGTGTACCTACGCCTCACATGTACTGTCACTTAGTCTTTTGCTATGCGTAAAGTTCGTAACATTTAGAGAGTTGAATTCGAATATATATATTGCATACAAAAGTGCACTTGATACTAGTTTTACACAGAATAACATGGCACAATACTTATGGCGATCGATTTTACATTCATGAAGTCGACAAAAGCTAGCCAATTATATAATGTTTACAAACCTGGAATATCTGCCATCCCCAGTCCTGATAAGTGGTGTTGCCTGTTATCTGATACATATACCAAAGACTTTCCACGAACTCCGGCCTCAACAGTGAGTGAGCGTCAGCAGTTTTCGTGTACATGTCATCAGTGGTGCTTGCCTGTGACCAATTATTAAAAAGTTTCTAATGGGAGATAGCATTATTTCTTTCGACTCCGTTATCGACTCAGATTAACTCTATCCCGCATTCTCGTCTTTTCTAGACTTTTTGTAAGCGCCGTGTGTATTAATAGTATGAGATTCGAGTATATTTATTTTGACTTCTAAAAAAGTCGGCCACAGATTGCATGAGGTGTGCGTTTATAAATGATATTTATGTTTAAATTAATGAAAAAGTAATATTTTTCATGATTTTACCTTGAAAATGCGATTGTATTATTCCAAATAAGGAAATTCATTGTTTATATTGTTAATTATTGCAAGAGAGGTAGAGCATAGCGTTTATTCGCTCAAAGAGCAGCTCGACTGGGGAAGTACCTCCACCTTACAGAATACCGCAGCCAAATAACTTTATGTTGTGTTAAGTTGTGTTCCTGCGCGTGAGTAAGGTCGCCAGAGCTCATTGGGGAGGGGGGAAAGGTCGGTAACGCGTGAGCGATGCTTCGTGTGTTGCAAGCGTCCATATGGCTACGGTAACCGCTTACCATCAGGCGGGCCGTATGCTTGTTTACCGCCTTAGTCGTATAAAAAAAAAAATGTTCAGTCGTGTACGGTCCTAAGCCGCATCGCAACTTTTACAGTTGGTTAAGACTATACCTACCGCGCCGCAGGTCGTGGATTCGATTCCCGCACAGGACATGCAACGTCTTAATGTCCTGACTGTGGGTGTTATTTTATTGTAATTATATATATTGAGTATGTATTTACAAACAAAAAGTAGTATATGTATTATATCAGTTATCTGGTTTCCATAGTACGAGCTCTGCTTAGTTTGGGATCAAATGACCGTGTGTGAGGAATGTCAAAGGATATTTATTTATTTAATAACTAGCTGTCCCCCGCGGTTTCACCCACGTTCCCGGGATAAAATGTAGCCTATGTCTTTTTCTATACCATAGGCTGGATCCGTAGAATAGTTGAAGCGTGAAGGCGTAACAAACAAATAAATAAATAAACAAACAAACTCACTTTCGCATTTATAAGATTAGTTATGATTAGGATATATCAAAATATTTTATTATTTCATACCAAATTAAAATGAGTAATTTCAGGTGCCAGAAACGTAGGGTGAGCCGCATAAGTCAAGTAGCAAGTGTAGAGTAGATCTTCGGCCATTGTCATGTGCCAATCGGGGAGGCCATTCGAGTGGCCCAGAGCGAGCGTACCGGGCAGAAAACAGGTCAAATGGTCCATTTTGGGATTAAAAGCCTGTAATATAGATATGAAATAATGAAACAATCTAACAATAAATTAAAATTCCTTGTTCAACAAGAGTTATTATTAAGCTATACAGGAAAAAGGGTAATAAAGTATCATTGATAGGATTCATAGTCATCATGAGTTTTTTTTTTTTTACATTTACGAAGTCAAAGCCACTTGTGAAGAGCACTAATGAAGATCTAATTGACTGAAATCACCACCGATTCGAAACTCGGGCTTCATCTGAGAAGAATCCGGCAAGAAATTCCGCAACGTTTTTTTTTTAATATTTCGTGGACAAACTGACTTATGCATGGCTTTATTTTCCAAATAATTTACAATAAAAAAATATATACCTTAAAATAATCTATTAAATGAAAATCAATTGCCGCATGTATTAAAGATCATCACTTGAGAACCGCTAAACCGATTTGTTTTCCATTAGGATTTTAGACATTTATAATAAAGAATGCGAGTAAGGACCCCGGTATATCTATCTCTTTTTAATAATATGGTATATCAAATGAAACTCACCTCAGAACCGGCAGACAGTTCACCAATAAACAGATACTTATTAGGAGAAGAACGCTTGGCAAGGAATTCACGGATGCCTTCGATTGCGGAAAGGTAATCGTCTAATAGACTGAAACGTAAAAAAGAAATTACTAATATGCATCACAATGTACCTTGCATAATTTACACAACAGATTAATGAACATGATTCCTCATCTAAACATTTGATCAATGTTTCAGCACACCAATTATACTCTTTATTAATATTAGTTATTTTTATATCTTGTTATATAACATAAAACTTTATAGGAAGGAAGGTAGCGTGGCACATTACACTGTTATTAATACAATCGCAGTTGCTTTACTTTTGATCAAGACTGTACATGAATTTAATCTAATACGCCAGATATTGTTAAATTCGCATAGCTATATGCATACTGCATAAAGTTAGATTTCAATGTAGGTTCACATTCCAATTTTAGCGCATGTGCACAAGAAAGGTTCACAGTAGCACAGAATAAATAATAGTACAAAACAGTAAATACAGAAGCGTAAGCCATCTACCTCATAACTCAGTAAAGACTTAGAAGAAGAAGATTATTAAATAAAATTCATCAAATCCGTATCTCCGAATTGGATAAAATGAAATGACTATTTTATCAAAATATAACGTCACATAGGATCTCCTGAGAATTCGGTAAGCTTTTTAGCCCCAGATTCGGAAGAAATTTCGTATGTTGGTACAAATACGTTGAAACCGCAGAGAAAAAGCTATATTTTAATATTTTCATCACAGCCATTACAATTAAGAAACATCAAAGATGATAAATTCGGCTATAAGGAAACTTACTAATTGATAGTTTTCCCAGTCTGCAGCCACTGTTTCAGTAAGTACTCATAATAGCTGTCACCTCTAGCCCCGAGCGTGATTGTGGCGTGTGGGAGAAAATGTCCAGTATTCGGGTTTATAAATATCGGAACGAGCCCATGCTTTTTAGGCAACTGGTGAATCTTATCCGAGACTGCTGCGGCGGCGTCCTGTCATAAAATGAGTGTGTTTTATATAACACCTGTAGGTACTATTTGATAAATTAGCACCTTTAAAGTATAAAGAATTGTTACAGGGATTCATTCAACATTGAATTTATGGAAGTGATTGACATGGTCCATATTCGTATGCACAATTCAATTATATTTATGTTATCGATAATGATCTTTTATCGTTAAATATATCTTCAATGCTTGAACTGGGAAACCAGCTACTTCTTACACTGAGGGAATTATGAAATATCAAATTCTAAAAGCAAATAACAATAAACATAATGATTTTCAAAAATAAGATATTCTATTCATATAGGTACTCACCTCAAAAGCAGGGTTTTTGCTCGCTCTGGAAAGTTCTCTGAACTCCAACTGTACTGTGGTTACTTCAGCTGTGGTGCTGTAGTGGGACCACTCTGGAGCGTGGGCGGTTCTTGTGCCTAAGTTCACGTCTGAGTACGGAATGCCGGAAGGCGAGGTAAACGCTGCCATCAAACGATCGCCTATATCTGTCTATAATATATACAGGTAAAATTAGATATTATTATACAGGGAAAATGGTCTACGGCTATATTTAAATAGTACAGTTACTTACTGCTTTGTCGAGAAACATTTTATCTTGTGTAAAATGGTAATTGGTCAGTAAAGCACCGAGAACTCTGATGGTGACTTCAAAGAAATTCACATCCTTACTTTTGCTGAACACTAGTTCATTTTTAATCCATTCTTTACCTTCGTCATATTCTGTTGATAAATAATCAGATTATTTTCTTGACAATGAAAATATTTACTATATTTCTGATAATATGTTTATTACTTACCTTCAGTCAGCCCCATTATATAAGCAGTGTCCAATGAATCCACAATGGTGAGTCCGAGAGAGAACCAATCAAATGCCATTCCAGATACTGGCTTCAAGTTATCGTGGCCCCAAGCATTCTCTTTATATCCACTCCATGCATGTTTGAAACTCTGTACAACTGCATATTGTCGTGCAGTTTTTGGCCCTGTATAATTTAATTATCAAACAAAAATAAAAACGGTAATAACGAAAAATACATTTAAAAATCTTATATTCGCGATACGCGACTATCGATCGATATGAAATTATAGCCACGCTATAGAATTATAATAGTAACACATAAAATGAATGATAACAGTTTTAAAATAAATTATTCCTGTTATTGATTCTGCAATGACTTACATTTAAACATATTACTAAATTGGTGCCGTGGTTTTCCCAATAGAGTACAGCGTGGGGTTCTTCAAAAAGGGTGTGAAAATATTTCTGCAGGGTTCGGCAGCGCGCGAGTGATAGTGTTGCAAGCGTCCATAGGCTACGATAACCGCATACCATCAGGCAGGCCGCATGCTAGTTTGCAAACTTAGTTGAATTAAAAAAAAAATACCTGAAAATATTGGTCGATCATTGTCATGGACTTCGGCAGTCTTCTTAGGTTGATCCACCTCTACTGACTCAATGACTAGAGACACATTCTTCAAAGATTCCTAAAAGATTTTAATACCATTAAAGTAAGCATGAAAAAAAATAATTATACACATAAAAATCAATGTTTGTATGTCTATCTGTTTGTAACATATGCAATTTTATAACATCCATCGAACTGCGATGAAATTTTGGTGAGCTGTGAGCTGTTCTGGCAGGACGGGGATTATTTTTGACTTAAAAATAAATATTACACTTTGAACTTGAACATGAACAGGGAATTAGCTAGTTATTATTTATTTATTACTTTGCAAAGTTTTTTAGATAACAACATTTTACTGCTGATAAGAAGAATGTCATAAACAGTTGTGTAATTCTAATGGTATCATAATAATCTAAAGCGACAAAAATGTAGATACCAAGTTCTAATAATAATGTAATTATTACATATGAAATAACAAAATATAATGAAGTGAGTTTCGAATTATGGATGAAGTTACCTGTGCTGTTTCACTTTTTTGAGTTTCATCAATTATATGAGTTTTTGAAGTGTATAACAACACTAAAATTGTTCCTACTATCACAATTGCGGCATATACTATAGATCTTTGGAGACGAGATAATCTATTCCATCTCTGAAAAAATAAAAAGGTATTATAGACAAATCTATCCAGCAGCCACTTTAATAGATAGAAGCATATTACTGTATGAAAGATAATTCAATCAAGGAGTGACAAAAACGACAACATTATAGTGGTTGAAAATTAAGATGGCGGAATTAAAAAAAATACAACTTACTCTAATAAATTTCCTATGGGATACAGCTTGAGTTGGATCTGTTATCTGTATAGCTGTATCTAGTTTAGTGCTCCATTTCTCTTTACTAGAAGCTGACTGGTGATCTTCTTTGAAAGTTAGTTGTGCTTCTATATTTGAATCTCTCATTTTGTTGAATATTTTTATTGTTCGTTCTTTATATAGTGGAAATCATTTTGAATTCTAGAAACTATAATAATGTTTTAGTAATATACATTCTGCTAGGTGCATACAAGTTGCCAGCAAATGGTCATTAAAGGCAAAATTAAGACACCTTTTATTTAGGGGTATTTATATCACACACAAGTATAATCAGTGGCTTTTAGCTAGCTCTGCTCTGAGGCGAGGGACTGTAATTTATAATAATACATAGTATGTAGTATTGTTATAATAGTGCTAATTCAATCTCTGTACAACCAACCATCAGGGAAGTGTGAGGGTTTATGTAGCACTCTCACAGTGAGACAAGCAGACATATTTTCATCCATTCAGTTCAATGTGTATGTTGAATATGTCATTGCATACTAGTTGGTCTTAGTGGGGTCACAATAGGCAGTGCATTATGCTGAAGACACAACTCCTTGCAGCAATATAACATGAAATGGCCTGCCTCCTTGAAAGAATGGTGGGAATAAGCAATGAGTTAGGACTTAGAATAAACAACAAAAAGATCAAACTAATGATGGTTGACCATGCATCCAAACTACATCTAACAGGCCAGCTCAACCTTGAAGTGTTAGACAATTTTATATACCTTGGCTTTTCCATTAGCAACATGTTCTTGTAAGAAGGAGGTAAGAAGGAGTATTGGCATGGATATATATGCAATGGCACTGCTACAGAAAATATGGAGCATTCACAGTAAATCACACAACTCCAATATGAAACTCATCATGACACTTGTATTCTCCACTATTTCCACTGCGGTTTTACCCAGGGATAATGTAGCTTCCTATTAGTGAAGGAATTTTTGAATCCAATTGGTAGTTCCAGAAATAAGTGATTAAACAAACAAATAATCTCTTCTGCTTTATTCTATGATTATAGATTTTTAGCTATGGAGCAGAAAGATAGATCAAGAAGGCCAACCTTGACAAAATAGATGCTTTAAAATGTTGGAGAAAGATGCTGAAAATTCTATGGAAAACGAAAATACAGAGACAACCTCAAGCTGCTGATGGTGACAGGGAAAGTTAGCTGCAAATGTCCAGGAGGTCATTTCCACTCAGATTGGTTGGACCACATCCACACTACCCTGGAGATGAACTTCCACGACACTTTTCACGCCGCCACCGACATACATAACAGGCGCGACATTCATCCGTGATAAAATTAGTTTATCGGGAATCAGGAACCTCAGACATGAGGACACACGACGCGAGGAGGAAGAGGTAACAAGAGTTGAGTGAACACAACCTTCACCTTGATCAAATTCACTTCCAGACTTGTGCGTGAAACGCACAAACGCACAAGTCTGGAAGTCCTGATTTAGACCGCTCAAGATTTATCCCTCCACAGGTTTTGATTTAAAATACACTTACCTACAGATTTAATTTGATACTAAAAATGTTAGTTTCTAATCATACAAAGGGCACGGGTCAGGATCCACGTCTGCAAATAAATATGTTCACAAAGTAACTCAGTAAAGTAATGAATTTTTACACGAGTCGAAATGCCGATATAATATCACTATTTCTTTCTGTTACTAAATACATATACATCAAAGTTCAAAGCACAATTTTATATATATATATATTGACTATCGGTATTTCAATACAAATCGGACAATTTCATTCCACTTACAATGGCAATTTCTGAATAAAATCGAGGAAAATTTCACATTACTTCCACACAATACCTACAACTTACACGGCTGGCCGACATGAGTGACATTTAATGACAGTTGTGTCTGATTGACACTTCTTCTTATTTTTAAGTTTGGCAACCAAGCCCAAATTAGGGCTCATTTCTGCCAGTGTCGAGTTATATTATAGTTTCCAGTCACAATAAATCACTTCACATTATATTCTAGGCATGGAAATTATTGCTACTTTAAAGGAATTCTCATTTGATGATATTATTATTTTTTATAGCATGATTTCACTTGCGATATATGATTTGCAATGATTTGTAACCTACGTCATCGATGCTGATCGACGGTATTTTTCACAAAATCATGTGCGAGTATCGCACGCAAGTGTCAAATTATCACTGATGCAAATTATATATACTTTCGTAGCAAAAAAATATTTTTCTATCCTGCTACATAACATGTTAAAGAAGTTAACACTTTATGTCACTTGATTTAAGGTTTATTTTTGAATACTCTTAAAAGCTAATCAATGATAAAGTTTTTTTTTTTTTTAAATTTGTTCATGACCATGGATACAAAGTCCTTCAGTCGCATACATTTTATTTATATTCTTAAATATTCTTTATAACATGTAACAGGCTATGTCATGGACGGTAACAGATGTGACATATGAAAACAGAATCATATTCTTTATCACCTGCTACTTGTGATTTATGCCATGCCTATTATATTCTCAGTCAGTCACCGTCTATAAAAGTCATGTTTTACTTGTGTGTATTACTATAATGGTGGTCATTGTACTAAAACTCTTCACGTACTTTTTGAGACAACTTGAAAAGTACCTACGATACACATAATTCATTTCATTTCACTTCACTGGTGCACATGGATGATCTTTATTGGGTAAAATACCACTAAAATACACAATAAAAATCAAAATACACAAATTTATGAAAATAAAAATGAAAACGCAACGTCACTCTGCAAGTTCCCGCCAAAAAGTCCCGGTTGACACTTGCGTAATCGGTCTGGGTGCGTTCAGTAACAACACCGTGTGATCGCCAGACGACATCGAGGAGCAATCCCTTTAGGGTAGTAGGTAATACCGAGCAATCCGATACCGAAACTGGTCAGTGATTTGTCACTGATTATGAAAAGTAAAGACCAATCACTGCATCTTGTGTTCTTGACTTGAACAATCAGAGCGCATGTGTCCTTGAATTAGCCAATCAGAGCGCATTGTCGATGGTGGGAAATTGGCGGAATAGATTGCAAGCAAAATGAACATCATTCATCATTGTTCGATGCTTGACGATCATCGTAGCGTTCAGTAGGTAACTCGTTGTGATCGCCCGAGTGATCACACCGAACCGTTCAATAACATCGTCACTTCGTCAGACGTCGTCCGACGATCGCACCCACAGATTACTATATTAGTAGCTAGCTAATCGCACCGGTCGCACTTGGGTCGCACCGTGGAATAGATAGGTGGGTGAAAAGGGTGAAAATCACACCAATGTCACTTTGACAACGAAGTGTAGGAAATTATTTTCCTGGATTGGAAACCTATTTTACTTTATTTATATTATTTAACAGTAGAGTAGTTTAGTAGTAGTAGTAAGAAAATGTCTCCTTTTTAGGGTTCCGTAGCCAAATGGCAAAAAACGGAACCCTTATAGATTCGTCATGTCTGTCTGTCTGTCTGTCCGTGTATGTCACAGCCATTTATTTCCGAAACTATAAGAACTATAATGTTGAAACTTGGTAAGTAGATGTATTCTGTGAACCGCATTAAGATTTTTACACAAAAATAGAAAAAAAACAATAAATTTTGGGGGTTCCCCATACTTAGAACTGAAACTCAAATATTTTTTTTCATCAAACCCATAAGTGTGGGGTGTCTATGGATAGGTCTTCAAAAATGATATTGAGGTTTCTAATATCATTTTTTTCTAAACTGAATAGTTTGCGCGAGAGACACTTCCAAAGTGGTAAAATGTGTGTCCCCCCCCCTGTAACTTCTAAAATAAGAGAATGATAAATCTATAAAAAATATATGATGTACATTACGGTGCAAACTTCCACCGAAAATTGGTTTGAACGAGATCTAGTAAGTAGTTTTTTTTTAATAGGTCATAAATTGAAATTAATATCAAATACTCAGGTCTATACTACCATTTACTTATATACCTACAGGTTTGTACGGAACCCTCGGTGCGCGAGTCTGACTCGCACTTGGCCGGTTTTTGTATTTCTTGTCACTATAATATATATACCGTAAACGGATGGTATACGGTATATACCGCTCATTTCTTCTTACTCTCAGCCGCACACATGATGACATTTAATTATTAAAAGAAACAAAAAACCCGTCCCAGGCGTTATCTATCTATCTAAGTGCTTATACTAATATATTAATTATACTTACCTACTACTAATATAATAAAGCGGAAGAGTTTTTTTTGTTTGTACCTATTAATGGGCTAATCTCCAGCTAGAACCACCAGTTGGATTCGAAAAATTATTTCACTTATTATTATAAAGGCACATTATTCCCGAGTAATATGTATAGGTTTATAGAAACTAAAAGTTAAAATAAAACACTCTTCTTTAACCAGGCCACTGCTACGTCTCTACCAGTTGGAGATGGTAGACTTAGTAGGTACTGCAACGTACGGCCAGGGAGGATGTTAGAAACTATTCCGATTTTTGAAGGCAATCTGCAGCGATTCATTGAATTAGTGTATTGTGGTCCTTGTGGAGCTTGTTCAGCATAGATTGGTGAATTACCTTTTGCCATTTCTGTGCTGAACATAAAATGGTTCTAGTTTTTAATTGATTTATATGACGAGGAATGATTTGTCTGGAAAACTATAAGATACGAACTTAATAACAACCAACAACTATTTTATTTTATTTGTTTAATTTTCCACAATAGGCTACTTTTTATACCGGGAAGGCGGGTGAAACCGAGGGGGAAAGCTGGGGGACCACTAGCTTTTATAATTAATTTTTATTTCATCCCTTTTATTGACTATATGTCACCCGGACTTGTGAAACGTACCTGTTTACGAAAGAAGCCGGGGCGCATCGCTAATCCAATAATTAGTCATATATTTAATTATTTAATTGCCGAACTATGTTTAGGGATCCGTACCCAAATGCTAACAAACTCTGGAGCCTATTAGGTACTAAAATAGCGTAATGTCTATTTAGTTTACAGTGAGTTAATTAAATACGTGTTATTATGGCTTCTATCATGGCTAGTTCAACAAACCAATACATTTATGAAACCTTGGATTGTGGGGTAACGTTTCGGGGTACCCACAAGGGTGGAATTCTACGGACTAGGATATGCAGGCCATATCTATGATGCAGGCAGAGTCTAGACCAAATAAAAATACTATTTTATTAAATTCTACTGGCCGTATAAATATTTTTTTCTTATGACATAATTCAATATTGTTTAAACGTCATTATGAATGTTACTGATATTTTGCGAACCTGATTGATTTATTTAAACAAACATTTTCTATAAGGCTTTATTTAGTAGCTCATGTGTTTTCTTTATCCAAATCATAATAGTTGTATACAACATTATTGAATTTGTATAATTTCAGTGTGAATATTAATGCCGCAATCAGATTTTTGGCCATTTACTAAAACCAAGGAGGAAGAGATTAATGTCAATGGAGAATCATCTATATTGGTGAGTTTACGCATTAGGTACATTGATTAGGTAGGTATATGGTCAGCATCCTAGCGTACAATAGCGTACCTACGTTGGATACAATGTTTTTAATTGAGTATAATGTATAGGAGTAGTTAGACCTAATAGTCATAAGTTTAAGTGAACCTAGCTATTAGAGTCAGTAAACTGTAGATATTATATGGTTCATCATTATTAAAGTATTTTTTTATTTATTACCAATGTGGTCATAATGGGCGTTACTAAAGTGATAAGAAAACTTTATTTATTATTGAAGCAAAAGCAATTGGGAGACATGGAAGGGGAGGTTAAGGAAATACAAATGGAACTGGCTGCGATTAAACGAGATCGATTAGATTTATTTAATCAGAAGCAGATGAAAACCGATGTCGCCGTAAGTGCATCAAGCCTCCTTATTTGAAAAGTATAGCGTGTTACGGGTACAATGTACCTACCTAGGGTACCTACCTAGGGTTAGGGGTATATCCAGAGGGTCCGCACGGAACCCTATTGTTGTGGCAACCATATCCGTCGGTTCGATTGCCTCAGGCTTCTACTTCTAAACCAAATAAGATATGTATTGAAAGGAACACGCGTAATTTGAAGCCCACTTTGATGAAACCCATGTCATACAAAAATACTGCATGAGCCCGGGGCTTCTTAAAAATAGGAATGGCCCTAGCTATGTGAGCTGAGACCAAGCGGGTCTCGATAATTATATGACGATTTTTCATCGATAATAGTTTCTGAAAATTCTATATAATTACCGAACCTTCACGAAAATTTCACGAGAATCGGTTTAGAAATGTTACTTGTAGAAGAGAACAGCAGGACATCTGGAGCTGAACATACGAAAGCATTTTTGTACAAGCTGAAACGGAGATGCTTCGGTCGCTTTGTAAATTATATTGCTTGCCCTGCCTCCACCTTGTGCAATAATGCTGAAAATTATCTAAATAAATCCTTATCTCATGCGAGATTAAGCTACCGATTGGGTAAGAATTTAAAAGTTCTGGATCTTTTCAGGAATCTAAAACAATGTCTATTGATACAACAACTTTGAGCAAACCTATAAAAATTTTGGAAGATGAAAAATATTCGATGGTTCCAGAGGTAAAATTATAATATAATGCTATCTAGGTACTGCTTGTTTGTTTGTGCTATAGCTTCCGCCCAACGATTTTCATGCATACTCGAGGATGTTTAACATCAGATCCTCGGTTATGCATTTATTTATTTTTGGATTTGTGTTATTAAAATTATTATAAATTTAATCTACTTCATTCAGAACATATTTTATCTGCGTGCCAAACATCCAAATCCTTTCAGCCGTTGATGCGAGAAACGTCCATAATATAGATTTATATCCATCCATCTTCACAAAGTTTCTAGTGTATTATTAATATAATTAAGCTGAAGAATTTTTTGTTTGATTGTTTGTGTATTTAAACATCTATTCGTCCATGATTTAAACGCGCTAATCTCTGGAGCTACCAGTCGGATTCGCAAAAATCTTGGTAGCTGCTCTACATTATCCCCGAGTGTTATGGGCTACTTTTTGTCCGGGAACTTGGCTGAAACCACGGGGGACAGTTAGTCAAAACAATAAGCTACTTACCTCTCACAGATGAGCAAGCTTCGCGAAGAGTTGATAAGAGCAAAAAATGCAGCCGATGAAGAAAGGTTCCAGAGACAAAAATACGAAGGAAAATTAAAAGATTTGGAGTTAAAATTAAACAACATTTGCGGTACAGGGGCTGTTACTGAAATAAAGGTTGGCGTTTGGTTGATGATTTCTAGTTTAGCTTGATCCTTCCTAATTGTGTAGGTACCTACCTAATTAAAGGAAATGGTTTTTAAATTATATCACTTTTCTAAGTAACAGATTTATGAGGTTTGCCACAACCACCGTTCTCGCATCCTTAATTATATACTTTATAAAATTTATTGAAAAATTAAGATTGGGTTCTACTGACTCTACTATCCATGGAATAATCTGAAGAACTTACTTTTAAAATTTTCAAAGTAGTCATGTACCTAATTTAAGTGCCTGTTACACTAGGATACTCGAAAATTTACCGACGAGGAGGTAGCTTCGTTAAAGATACAAATAAGGGATTTGAAAGATGAAATGGAGGAAACGAAAATTACTCTTACCGAAAAAACTGAACAATCACAAGAGTATCGGGTGAAGGTACAACCTTAGATAAAAATTAAATACCTACAGAATGGACTGTGCTTGTCTACTTTATCTTTTATATAGGGTAAGAGCCCCGATTGTGGCCACTTGCAATTTTGATCAAAACCGTCAAAATTGTTTTACAAGAGTCCCCTTCGTATATCTTTAACTAACGTGTCATTGGCGAAATTGTGCTTATGGCTACAGTCGCCATTTAACCAAAGAAGAAGAAGAAAGTCAATAAATAAGGCTTTGAAACCTGACTTGATGATCGCTTTTGACGAGCAATTGTAGTGGAGTCGTAAGTGTATAGGTTTTTTTTGTGACACTGTAAAAGAAAAAAATAATAATGTCTTTTAAATTAGCGACCCTTGGTAATTACTTAATCAATAAATATCTTGCTAACATTTTCCGATGTTGCGTTGATTCTAATTAAAGCATAATAAATGAATGCCTAGGAACTTGATTTTGATGTCAAGTATTTTGACAGTCAATGAATTCCTCTAGTTAGAAGCAATTGTAGTGGAGTCGTAAGTGTATAGGTTTTTTTTGTGACACTGTAAAAGAAAAAATAATAAAGTCTTTTAAATTAGCGACCCTTGGTAATTACTTAATTAATAAATATCTTGCTAACATTTTCCGATGTTGCGTTGATTCTAATTAAAGCATAATAAATGAATGCCTAGGAACTTGATTTTGATGTCAAGTATTTTGACAGTCAATGAATTCCTCTAGTTAGAAGCAATTGTAGTGGAGTCGTAAGTGTATAGGTTTTTCTTGTGACACTGTAAAAGAAAAAATAATAATGTCTTTTAAATTAGCGACCCTTGGTAATTACTTAATCAATAAATATCTTGCTAACATTTTCCGATGTTGCGTTGATTCTAATTAAAGCATAATAAATGAATGCCTAGGAACTTGATTTTGATGTTAAGTATTTTGACAGTCAATGAATTCCCCTAGTTAGAAGCAATTGTAGTGGAGTCGTAAGTATTTTGACAGTCAATGAATTCCTCTAGTTAGAAACATAAGTAGCCAATGGGTGACTACAACTGGATCAGTAGTGATTTTACCTTTCATATTTAAGTACAGGCATTTTTTGTATAAATAAAAAAAATCCTTAAAGTGGTCACAACCGGGGCTCTAACCTAAGTTTATGGTATTTTTGCTTAATTGATTTTTCTTGTCTAAGTATCTTCAAGCTCAGCAGCAGGTGGAGGAACTAAAGCGTCACTTAGACATTATTGAGTTTGATAACAAACAAGTTTCCGATCAGATTCAAATTGAAATACAGAAGATGAAGGTAAGAAATAGGGCAGTGTTGTGATTGAAAAGGGACGGTCTCCCAACAGGTGGATTGACAACCTGTACCCTGAGTGGGTGTTTGAAAACGCTAGGTTATGCTTCAAATTAGCTCCATGGAAAAGGTCGTAAACGCATACGCCATCTAGTAGTTATTTTCAGAACGTATATTGCAAGCGGCTCCGGTCCATTTTGTCGCGATGCAGTCGTAGTAGACCTTAGTTAACTCGCAGACTTGCACATAGATAATACACTATACTAGAGAGACTTGCACGCCTACGGCAGTGGATTATGAAGTTAATTAATATTTAAAAATATATTCTCATCAGTTCTAACAACTAATTGCATCGATACGAAGCTTTAGTTATTAACATGGTATATTTTTCATGGAACCCTTGTATTAATTTCGGTGAACGTCGTCAGATGTCGTGAGAAAATTTGTAGCTGTAACTTAGCGTAGCGGGCAGAAGTCGCGAGAACGATTTTCTTAACGAAGTTACATAGGTTTCTCGTACAAATTAACAGATGGCGCAAACCGATTCAAATATATATAACGCAATCTGGCGAACGTATTTGCCTAAGGCCTTCGTAATTTATGAACTTCTATGAAATATAGATGCAGTTCCAAGAAAAATTGCAAGAGCTGGCACCTCTACCGGATCTGTTGAAGGGAGCACAAATACAATTGCAGGAAGCTAAACAATTACAAAGACTCGCCGAAGAAAGTTCACAACAACTCTCTAATGAATTGCACCGAGTTAAGGAAAAGGTTATTATAAGCACGATAACCCAAGAAGTTTCAAGTATCTTCTTACATTAATAAATATTAGCAAAAGAAAAACTACAAGGGAAAAAGTGGAATAGGTATAATGTATTGTTTCAGTTAGTAATTGCTGTAAATAATCTTAACCAAGAAAAAGCCGAAAAAGTCAAAGTCCTTGAAGATAATAAGTTTTTAAATGGTTCAATAGATGAAAAACAGAGCCAGATTAATGATTTGTATAAAAATGTTGATGAACACGAGTGAGTATAGTCCGTGGGAAATATTTTATTCGATACAACTCATTAATTATAAATATAGGTATTTGACTGATGATAATTAGTTATCACATTAATGTAGGGAAGCCAATGACGATATCGGTGATAATTATCAATAGCTAGGTAGGTACTAGGTAATAAATTAGTACTGATGTCCTGAATGTGAATTGACACATCAAACATACATTGGTATCTGGGAACTCCCTAACGGTTTTCTAATAACACGTTGACACCATGTTAGACAGAGGCTTTTCGCACATAGTCACACCTTAGGTAGACTGCAGGTAACTTCCTACAAGTACCTACAACTGCTCGTAGTTGAAACTGTATCAACATACTTAGTACACCTACACTTATTTTATTATATTACTTTTACTACGTAGGTGAAGGTGTCACAATATACACACCACTATACATTTTGTTTTATGGCGATGTTAGCTGAGTTATAACAACAAATCCCGTATTGAAGGTTGCGGTTTCGAATACTAAAATAAGCAAGATTGAAGGAAATAAATCATGCGGAAGCAATTGTATGAAAGCCACTTAGCAGTACAGCCTGCTTGGCTACCACACTTGATATCTGTTGCCTATAAATTTTCGATCGATCGTCTTCGGACGATTATAAAACGATGATCGGACTACCGTGTATCTATTTTGCGAATAAACCTTCAGAGTCGCCTCTAGCTCCATCAACTTTCGTACCTACGCTAAAAAGTCATCCTGTAGTTAGGTATCTATCTTAGTAAACGTAATTATTTTAGTTTTATACAATAGTAGAAAATATAACTTATTTTTAGCATTGATTATTTGATCGGATACATCGAATATCTCAATAACTAAAAATGTTTGGGTATAATCATCGAGATCTATGGATATACTTAATTCAATGATTTTATCGCATGTGTTCTAATCTAATTTTAATAAGCTTTATTGCTCAATTTTATTATAAGGTCACCTAACTTCCTTTAGATTAAAGCGAAGATTTGAAAACAATTAAATAGATGATATTTTTTTTTTTTTTTTTTTTACTGTGTATAGTCCTGTTTTTGACCACAATCTCACTATGGTAAGTGATGATGTGGTCGAAGGTGGTAAGCACACAAAAGCCTAGAAGGAACTGGCTCTCAAGTGCAGCTGTCGGAACACACCGATAGGTGCTTGGCGACAGATTTTCAACTTGAGGGTGGTAGCCAGCCAGACGGGTACCACAAAGTACCCTACCACCGTGCTATGGTTTCCTCACGATGTTTTCCTTCACCGAAAGCTCAAGCTCATTGTAGGATTCGAACCCGGGACCTTCGTCTCGGTATCCGACGTCACTACCACTGAGCTATCATCGCCTTAAAATATGATAGACTAGAACTAACCAATTTTCATTTAATATCTAGATGTAAAATTCTGAGGCTAACAGAAAAACTGACTCTACAAGAGGCCCGATTTAAAGAGAAGGCTACTGAATGCTCCCACTTGCTGAAGGATCTGGAAGAACTAAGAATGGAAAGCAATAGGTCCTTAGAAAGACGTAAAGAGAGATCGGAATCCATGAGGCGCTATCTACAGACGCAAATATCTGAACTTGAAAGACAGTTAATTCAAAGTCGCGCTCAGTGTAGAGCATTCCAAAAGGAAAGAGACGAGGTAAATAAAGTACTTCTTTTTACTTTTATTAATATACTAGCTGCCCTAGGCGGTTTCACCTACGTTCCCGGGGTAAAAAGTAGCCTGTGTCCTTTTCCATACCATAGGCTATCTGCGTGCCAAATTTCATGATGATCGGTTGAATAGTTAAGGCGTGAAAGCGTAACAAACACGCAAACTCACATTCGCATTAATAATATTAGATAGGATTACTTACCCATATTCAATATTTAAGAAACCGATAGACATTAATTAAAGACGGAATTATATTTTTTAATTTGTTTGATAGCATTGGTAGGTATTTATTACCTGCAAGGAATAAATTAAAATAATAAATCGTTTTTTTGATAGGCATTATATTTTATAGGAAAATAATAACATGTTCAAGGCAAAGGTCCTTGAATTAATTCTTGATTTTATATTTCATAACAAGAATATGTTGAGTAGGTATAGGTACCTACTTGAATATAGATCACGATATCAATGTGTGTTTTAGATACGTCAAAGAATGCAGATACAAATCAGTAACCTTCAGGAGAATTTTGAGCTCGTTGAAATTCGACTGCGAGCTCTTCAGAATCAGGTCACATCATTGAAGAACAGCTACACAGTTATTCTAGATGACGATGAGGAAAACCCTGAGTTCAACAAAATTGCTACCACTTGAGCTGATTTAATATTTATTTTTTCTTTGTTTAACTAACTTTTAAAATGGTTATCACAATGGCATTGATTTTTCTTTTACCCACCTACAAATCGACGAGCCATTTTTAATTATTATTATTCGATTTTTACAACATTTTTAAATAGACATATTCGATATAGAGTTCTATGAAGTAAGCAAATAAACAAAGTAATACGTAATACTAGATAACTTATTTAAGATTCTAAAATCTAGTGGGGCATTGTACTTATTTGAATTAAAAGGAAAAACGCATTTTGCATATCTGACAAGTGTGCAAATACGTACCTATTACGTGCATAATAGCGTGCGTAATAGGTGGCAATGGCAACATAAGCTTAGCACCGTATCACTGCTTTGTTCGAACGGAATCGCTCGCTCGCGTTGGTAACGTGCGCCCTTGCTCGACTTGAGGCCATGCCTCTCGACTTACTGCCTTGTTTAATGTCAACGCACAACACAGACCTTTTTATTAACTAGGTAGTTACCTACCTACACTCAGCAATTCACTTTTATTAAAAAAAAACCTTTCGTTAGTGCTAAGTTTTGCATACAGATCCTGCTATACCAGTTCAGGCTAATTAACCGACTTCTTAGTTTCTTACAGTTCTTAATATTTTCATGTAATTAAAATTATCGCTCTGCACTAAAATAAAAATGATTTTATCGGCCTATCGCTTTATGGCTTTTCATATATTATTTTAAAGATGTTAAATACAAAGTAGAATGTATAAAAAGAAGGATATGTAATTGACGAGTGTGTTTTTTTAAGTGTATGTTAATCGATTTCTCGTGAACACAGTTTAACCGACTAGGATAGTTTAAATTATATTCTCGGTAGATCTCGAAGTGGTCACATATTTGATTGTGATCTGACCATAGAATTATATTACGAAATTAATCATCGAAAAAAAATTAGGTATCCTAGCTATTTTGTAAGACTGCAAAAGTGAAGATTAATTACATTAATTAGGAATGATCACAATATGCAGGTTGAAATTAATCTCAAGAGTATGTATGATTGGACGCACTAATCGCTACTTATCCGATTTGATTTAATTTGCATTAGTCATCGTTTATTCGTGTAGATTATGGGGTAGATACAGAAAATTACGCTGTCGCTAGAGAATCCGCGGGGCATTGAAAGAAGAAAGAATGTTTGCGAGTCAATTAGCTAAATTTCACGGCAATAGCTAGGGTACAATCATGATAATGAAATAGTTATGTAGGTTGGTTGGGAACCGCCATCAATACCAGCAACTTTGTCTATAAATCTCCGATAATTAAATTTTTCATTTTTCTCAATCCGATCAGGTTTGAAGCAATCATATTCCTTTGAGACCTGAGCAAATCTTATTACAGAGGCGGGCGCGCGGCGCTCCGGGCTCGACCCACGCCTCTTCGGCTGATTGATCATGCTTTTATTTCATTTTCTTTTTGTTTCTTCTTAAGTAAGTGCATAATTGAGGCTTTTAATTAAGGATGCAAAGACATTTTTTTATATCTTTTTCTAAGGTTATGCAGTGCAAGTTGGGTGAACTTATGAAGTTCATAAGAGTTCATGAGCTTCGCCGAGTTCATTCATGATTCGCAATGTGTATAAATAAAAGATCAAATTCCACTCAAACGCATATATTTTCTGTTTGATTTTTATATATTTTTTGGTGCTCCATTTTTATTTGTTTGTGTCTTTCTTTAAGTCATAAATTAATACTAATAATAATTAGTTAAGGACTCGCGAAATGCGCACAGCCTCCGTAAATGGGCAATCGGGAGCTCTGTGCACTTTCCGAGGCCCGGGCAATGAGCTCGGCATAATAAATAATACAATATGGTACAAAAAAGGAATTCAACGAAGTACCATCGGATGGTTTCACATTCACTCACTCACGATCCACACACGCCAAAACAGTCTTACATCTATAATACCACTAGCTATACAGAATGCGGCGAGGCCGCGTGCACTGAACCATTGATATGTAGGTACTACAGGTAGGGTGATCACTCGAAGTGCGAGCCCTTCAGCTTTTGAATGGCATTAGTAAGATGCAGCATCTCGGTGTTCAGCTGCCAGACGAGCGTCTCCAGCTTTTCGACGGAGTCGAGCACTTCCACACGCTCCGTGTGCGGGTTGAAACGCACCTCGAATGGTCGCGACATGGTCGACACCCAGCGTCTGTCAATCAAAATAGCAATTAGCACTCAAATCAATTGGAGATAGATGTGGTTGGACTGAGACTACACATTTCAATGACTGTAAATCCGGAATGAAGAAGGTAGTTATGTAGATGCCGTAATGAACATGACGAAAAGGCGGGAAATCATCATTTTCCGACATCCTTGCTATAAAATTGCGGAAAATATATGAATAAAATAAATATGATTAAAATTAAGATATAAAACTATTATAATAAAAATGTAATACTAACTCACTAATCACGAAAAACCTAAAAAGCAATAATCCCCGTTCCAAATCTTCCCAAAAGATTTTCCGAAATTTAGGCCAGGGGTAAAAGGGGGAAATGCAGTTTGAATGTGACGGGTCGCTCACTTCCCTCCAATATGGCGAGGAGGGCGATGGCTGCCACACGCGTCATACTTGTGAACAGGTGCTGCTTGTGGGGGCTTGTCTGCTTAAGTTTGCTATTTATTTACTTATTAAATATTTATTCAGTCTTCTTTGTAATTTTGCCGCCGCGCCGGGGCACGCAATTGTTTTCAGTGCGATTAGAATGTAAATATTATGTGATGAATCTAAACTTGTTTTGAAAAGAGTAATTGCTGAGTTTATTGCCGGCTCTTCTCAGCAAATGCAACCTTCCGAACCGGTATTAGAGTATTAGAGTCAGACTTTTCATAAGTGCCTGCGAAGGTCTATTTGAATAATATGTTTTTTTTTTTTTTTTTTGAATGACATTTTTTCTGTAAAGAAATTGGTATGCGAAACTTGTAATAAATATTGTAAAATAAAATAAGTACACAAATAAAATGGGAATGTAATGTTTGTATGGATAAAAAATATTGCATTGACCGGAAGGCTAAAATTTTGGTGTAAATACATTCCCTCTTACTCATAAAGCGCTATTTAACTAATATAATACTGATATTAAGTTTTTGGCTCGCGGTTAAAAATATAACAATGAAATCAATTGTTATAATAGGACGCGCGTCTCTCGCGTGAACTAACGGTTTAAATGGTCACGTAGTAAATAATAATAAATAATAAAGTCACATTATTTGACAATGACAATAGAGTGACGTTATTTACGTGACCCTTTAAACAGTATATTAGTTAAATAACGTTTTATCAGCAAGGGGGATTATGTTTTTTAAAGTTATCAACCCCTGAGCGGGTTGAAGGGCGAAATACAATATGTGTCTATGTCACTTTATGAGGAAATGAATAAGAATAAGAATCTTGGTGTATGTTCGGAGCTGTTGCCGTTTGTAAATGTTAATTGATTCTTTATAATTTAAATTGGAATTATGTAGGAACTTCCGTCTGTATCTTGTCAGAATGTGTTTGGTACGTTTTCAGGCCGAACCAATTTTGATATTCGGCAGAAACCGGGAACGCGGGTGTAACAGCTGGTCATCCAATGAGTCAGGTTTATAATGTAACATTTACCTGAATTTTTCTTTGGCATCTTCGAAGCTCTCAGCTACGTAATAGATGGGCTGGTATTCTTGATCCTGGTAGGGCTGCATAGACGTAGAAGCGGGCTCAAATGCTCGAAGCTCCGGCTTGTCGCTGAGTGCATGAAGCAATTCTCCAATAGACGAGAGGAGAGCAGCACCATACGCTTTCAACTGTTGGTTCTCCTTACATAGGCCGAATTCAACAGTGAACCAGTACACCTGAGCAGAGACAAGATCATTGAAAGTTGTACCATTAGACTGCCATTAGACCGTACCGACACATGTTGTTCTTGATCAGATACACACAGTCGCAAAAGCATGGGCCCATTTACACAATAAAATATATTAAGTACATAATAAAGTTGTAATAGTATTCGCTACAGCATGAACATTTAAAAATATCAAAATGATCCTTGACTCGTGATAAAATAACTTACAGTAGAGAGCTTTTCGATTTCGGAGTCCGAAGCACCAAGAGATGCAAGGCCAATTTCTTGAGAGAATTGAGCGAAACTGAGATCAGCCAATAGCGGGATGTGTCCCAGGAGTTCATGGATACAATCACTGAAACGTAAAAAATATTGAGGTACTGACAATAGATGTTTATTTCCTTATTAAGCATTAACTGTAATTTTCTAGTTCTTCCTCTGACGTTAGAAAGTGTATAGTTATTTCTAGGGACCTAACGCGGGTGAAGTGGATATTTTAATACGATGAGAGTCGCTTTTGAAACTAGAAACAGGCTCGCTGGACGGGGCAAAGTCAAAGTATAACCAAATTAGTAGCGGGATATTTAACAAGGTTACAGTTCCATCACAGCATTACTGCACCCTTCTGTGCTACACAAACTGTTTTAAGTGTTTTATGCTCTCAGGGTGTTAGTTTTTAGATCTAATGTACGGGAAATATAGTTTTAATATAACGTAGAGCTTCAAAAGACGTTGAATAAACATGATTTTAAATAGTTCGGTCTAGTTTTGAGTCCAATTTACTCTAATTTACATAACATTTCAAGGACTTATTACGTAATATTTCCGTAAAAAACGACTCGTCAAGGCAATTTGTTATGTAATTAAACAATTCTGAACCTGGTAATGTATCTACTTAATAAATATTTGACAACATGTTTAAAGGCGTATCGCGTGTTTCGTCCACTTTGACAAGTTTAGTTTAATTAGTTACTTCTGTCTGAGTCTCAGCTTTACCAGTTAAGCCGGCTTGTCACTATGGAATATAATATAATATACATTACACCTTGAGATATAATATTTTATCGCTCGTAATACATTTTGTCGAAAAAATATTTATAGTTTGGGATGTAATATACAAAAATGTAATTTATATTATATCCCATAGTGAAAAGCCGGCTTTAGCATGGAAATGTTCTTATAAAAAATAGCCGTCAGAATATAGTTGTTATGGAAGAAATCATAAAGTTGGGATAAGCAAATATAGTTTTTTTTATCGTTCCTCTATTATTTAGTTTAATTACTGTGAATATGATTAGATCTATACTAGTTTTATAAAGAGGCTAAGTTTGCAAGTTGGGATGTAGGAGGTAATCTCCGGAAATACTCATCCGTTTTATAAAACTCTTTCACTGATAGGAAGCTACATTATCTCCGAATATTACAGGCTCCTTTTTATCCCGGAAACCGCGGGGAACAGCTAGTAGTAATAAAATAAAATTGTTAAACTTACGGTTCAGGTGTGTGGAAGGGTGAGTTGGCGTGACGAACGTATTGAGTAGACTGGAAGACACGGAATGCCAGCGAAGCGAGGAAATCGCGAGCGGTAAGGAGACCAGCGGCGGGACGCAGCGTGAAGCCAGTGTGCTGGCGCAAGAAGCTGCTCACATCCTCCAGCTGAGGAATGCGGTGTGCAACAAAAATATCCGCCGCTTGCAGTTTGCCGAACGCAGCCTTATACTCACGGCAGGCATGTTTTGGCATCAGGTCAAGCACGGTGTTGAATACTCGCGACCATGTAGCGTTCTCACTTTCAGTGTAGGTAATGGACGGGATCGGGTCATTGTATTTGTAAGCAAAAGCGATCTCCGCAATTTGCTTTCTGCGCTCTCTGTATTCTTTATCAGCAAAACCAGGGTGGTTCATGTCTAACTCGGGCTCATACTTGGTCATGAGATGGTTGCAGTTATCAAGGTCTGAGGCGTGACGAGGGAACCATGGAGTTTTGCTAGACATATTATTTTCTGACACAAGGTTAACTCCGGCGAATGCGGTCGACTGTCGAAGAGATCTGATGAGTTGCAGTAGATTAATACGGGACATAGAAACTTTCACGAGAGCGTCGAATTGGACGCCGGAGAGTTGAGAAGGACGGGTTTCGAGATGCTGGACGCAACCCTTGTAATTGTCGATGGTCTTGAGGATGCGCGCGAGTGAGCCCATTCCATCGCGCATGTGCAGCAACAATGCAGCTTGTTGGACAGCCTGCTCTGCCTCGGGGGATTCACTTGCAGCGTTCTGCAGGATAACTTCCTCCTCGGTCAGAGTATAATCTGTGGGAGAAAATAGGTTATCAGACCATACAAATATTTTCAATGACTTCTTCTACAAAATCTTGGTTTGACGGCATTAACATTGTCTTTCATACTGACCCTCATCCTCCTTTCCAGCGTCGTCTCCGATGTCTGCATCGGCTATAAAGTGAAGTAAAAAAAAAAACATAAAATAATAAAAACTCAAATAACAGTAACAGTAAGTAAATAACAGTAAATAAATCATCAAAATAAAGAAAATCAAAATAAAAGAAAATTACCAAGGTGACCATTCTTTGTTTCGTCCTGTTGAGTCCCATCTTCAACAGTTGGTGAATTATCGCCGCTGCCAATAGGAAGTCCGTCTTGAATGAAATCGGAGTCCAAGCCAGAGTCTACATAAGGGAGGAAATAAGGAGACCGAAATTGAAATAAAATAAATGAAAATAAATTTACATAATAAGGAAAAAAAAAAAACAATTGGTTTGAGGATTGGCGACACTCACCATTGGCGCGGGCGCGAGCTTCTTCAAGAACACTTTGCTTGGTCTGTTTCACAACTAGGGTTTCAAATCTCGCGTCGTCTACGAGTGAACGACGGCGTGATGGGTAGCCGTTCTGTAACAAAAAATAATAGCATTCATAAACACATTATTTTATGTATATTTTTTAATAATTTATAAATGATTGACAATGAATATGTATGCATACGTACTGCACCGTAAATGCCTCTACATTTTTTTCTTAGCACTTTAAACAAGATTAAAATAAAAATAGAGGCGAGAAAGTTTGCTCTGTGTTAGTGAACACAAAGACATCTTTTCTAAAAATAACTTGATCTTCTAAATCCTTATAAATATAAAGCGGTCATATCGCGTTATATTTCATATGGTAGCAGGAATTGCTTTTACGAAGTTCCTAAGCTTATTTCCTGAGCGCGTGGCCGGGCGTAAAGTGCTGCCATTACTCCCACCCCCGCGCTCGACCCGGATACGAGACGTCGCGCTATTGAAATCTTTCAAAGGAGTTGAACTTTCTGGACCGATGCTTTCGAATGGAGCCAATTACTGCAAGTGCGGAGTACTCCACTCGCCCCGACGCAACTCAATCCGTCGGTGAAAAGCGATGCTACCGTATTAAAAAGTTTTTAAAGTCTTTACTTAAGAACTTTGCGCTTTTTATTCAAAGGCAACACCTATAATAGACAATAACTGACGTACAATTTTTAAAGCTTTTAATCATTTCATCGATATGATATTTAATTAATTTATATGTTCGACCAATGTCAAGTGTGCACTATTCGTCATTGACCTAGACAAAACATGATACCTATATTAACATATTCATTTCATTATGCAGTAAATTTTTGATATATGACCTGCCTAAAGTTATATATTTCGAATGGCTAGAGTCCGAATTTTTCTGAAGCAGCGTCATAAACTACTTTTTTGACGGTTTCTCCCCACTATGGCAATAGGTTTCTATACCCTATTTCCATAGTGGGGAAAATCCGTCAACGGGGTTTTATGCGGGTACTTAATTTTGGTAGTTTATCCTTAATCGAAATGAAGTTATAACGGCAATGCTGAAGGCAGCGTAATTTCCGCCACTTAGCGTTGACGAGAAGCGTTGGTGCGAAGTCTGACTTGTGCGCTAGCGGCGAGGCCTAGCATTTTACACTAGACTGACTGTGCGGGCCTAACTATGTGTGTCAAGGGTTGCACTAATCACTAGCAATTGTTACGAGTCCCTGAAATGCACCTTATAACTTGCCTTTATAAATTTTCTCGTTACTACGTGATGTTTACGTGATGTTTAGGTACCTACAACTTGCTATAGCTATGTACTTGAATATTGCGGAAACAGTTACGCGCGGCGTAATGAAGTTAAAGGTCCGCCTAACTGGAGCGGGCATTGCGGGCAGGATTCGGAATCCGGTTGATATAGCCTTGGTGTGCCCGAGTAGCCACTTCACCATTCCAATCGGTCGGCGGGTAATTAAGCGGAGCCAGAGAGTGCCGCCGACCGCCGACCTGTGTCCACCCTCAACGCTATTCTGTTAGGTATGTACCTACGTACTTCTAGCTTGCTTGATTGATCGCGCCTACACATCAAACGTGTTGACACATCACATTACTCAATTTGAGAACTCAAGTTTTTTTATTTCAATGGTACGGCATGTTGATGCTAGTCCTAGGTAGTTACTCAAAGATACATTATTATTATTCAATTAATACAAAAACAAATGACACAATACACGTACTGTACGAAAAAATATCCTGCACGCCTTATGGAAATTTGCATATACTTTGTCCGCAAAGAAGAACTAAGGTGTAATCCTACTCGTCAAGGGTAGATAAGTATATCTATCTAAATAACCTCGAACGTTTTCAACACAAATCTTAGTTTTGTTTTGCGTGACGATGTCTAATTAGGAGCGAAATAGTATTGCAAATCTATAGTGCAGTAAAGCGAAAAATGGTTGAAGTAGAATCTGCTATCTTCTGTTTTATAAACTACTTATTTATTACATTAATTTTGGAATAAAGTTAAATTAAATTCGATATTTTATTCATAAAGATATGTAAATCGTTAGGTACCTCTGGACAGAAATTATTAGTATGTGAACAGCAGTATAATCATGTGACACGATTTAATTTTAACGATATTTAGGTACTACTGATTGCAGCGAAGTCGGTGAGCGTCGCACTACCTTGCATTCCGACCTTCGACGGTCAAGGAAATACAATCATTCAGGCGCCAATTATAAAATATACGCTAATTAGCACACGTTAGTTACAGGCCTAGGTATCGCACAGCACGTATATGTATCAAACCAACAACAAAGAACATTATCGCATCGCATTGCAGCATACACTCGGTACGCACGTGGTTTTACGTTTTACAGTTCTCAAATAGCCAATATATAACACTGCATGAAACGGTAGCATTGTGTGCCCCAAATCTGTCAAAATTCGCAACAATATTTCGCACAAGCTTCGCGATCGACCGGTATAGGATCGACAATTAGTAGACCTACTAATCATGGAAAACTAATCGGATAATCAAACTAATATGTACCTAGGTTGATTGCAAAAAATCTCGTCATGAGGTAACGATTATGAATCGACGCATTGAATATTTACAATGGTAATTAATCTTCTGGTAGACAATGATGAGACTACTCTGTAGAAGTGTTTTTTTTTCTCTTGGAGGCGTTAAAGTACTCTTAGAAACCGACGACGTATTTTCACAAATATAACGAGGCAACGTTGACTACAAATTTTTCACAATTAAATTTATTTTTTATAATTATTGTTATGAGACGTTATGCAATTTGTCACACGATGTGATGTGATGTGATTTTGTTGAGAAAGCGAATGACGGTGTTCAGTAAAGCGAGTAGGTATATTAATTGTGAGTCTGAATAGTGACATTACGCGCTGCCGTCTGGCGCCCTCACATAATGACACCGGGCGTCTCGCAAACTTTTGGGCAATTAACCGAAAAATTACTACAAGTGAAAATATTAATTATATCAACACGACTGGATTAATCTCCTTAAACTTTCACACGATTTCTTTAGCATTCTTCCTTTGAAACTGTTCTCTTGAATGTATTGTTTTGTAAACGGTAAACAAAGCGAATGGCTTTGTTTATACAACATTATTTTTAGTATACTAGTTTAACGTGAAAATACGTTATGATACATTTACATAATACTTTATGATTATGGACATATTATGGTTTAATTATTTCTTGACGAAAATGCACATAATACTGTTTTGATCACTTTTGTCAAATTATAATGGGACGAAAATCATGAATATCGATTTTACTGGTGATTAAGAGTCAACTTATTTCTGGATAATAATATATACTATATCAAATTATCTTGTCTAACTTTTGAGATGTTTTTTTAAAGTTCTACAAAAGTTATGTCTAAAGTTATGTGCGTGTTCGCTACTAAGTAACAATACAATATTAACGTGACATGAAAGAAATAGGCAATGGTGATTATCGAGATGACGACTCGCGGACAATGCCATGCCTTCGTGTTGACTCAAATTAACCTTACGATTTGTTTTTGACTATAACAAAAGAACGACGTACAAATAAGCATTAGCAGTGATGATTATAAAATCCTAACATTAATGTAAACAAATTGGAACGTAATTCTAACTCGTAAAAAATGTATGCACAATTAGGAATTGTTCTGTAATTTTGTATTATTTTGTCTGTGAGATACAAGTAATTTATTGTTCTTTTTAGTTATTGCACTAGTATTTTAGCTATTATGCTTGATTTTAATGAACTTAAAAACTTAAATTTGTTAGTATTTCGACTATTAATATTAAATAAGTTTTTATATACGCTAGTTCAACTTAAATGTACATGACCGGATATTTGCATATTAACATTGAAGATAATGTTAGATCTTGTTTTAAATCAATCAATAAATTATCGTTCTCGTGTTAGTATGTATTAAAATGAACAACCTATTATTAAATCACAAAACTTTAACCGAGCTGGTATCCAAATGTCCGATCACAAAACTTGAATGAAAAGTTCGTTATCCTTATTGTATGAGCAAGCAAAGTGTAACAGGCGCCGGGCGTGAACCCTGGCCTGCTGAAGGCTAGCTCCTCACCTCGATGCTGTATGATTTCTTGATGGCGAACATTTCGCGGTTCTTCTGGGCAGCTGCGACGGCCATTGCTTCTCACGACACTCCACTGGGTTCGGTAGGGCCTGAACGAAAGGTTCACTGCGCGTTTAGCTAGCGTATTGTCTGCGAGAGCTTTTTGTCTCGACCACGGGCTTGTGCCTGTCTGTCTGCGACTCGAGCTGTCGGATTACTATAGCTAACTAAACTTTGGATTGCAAACAGACCAATGCATGATGACCGTTCGCAAGAACAGTTTAAATAGTGTTAGGCGCGCGCCTCCCACCCCGCAGCGCCTTTCGTCGCGCATGCGTCATAATTCGTGCTCCGCGCGCCCCTCGCGCCCTCTCGTGACTCCCGCTCTCAACCACCTTCATCCCTCAGCCCTTACAATTATCCTTTTTTATCACGTTGCTTCGATATACCAAATGCTATCTGTGACACGTGACAAAACGAAGTCATTGAGGACCTAAAACCATGTCCTTACATAGATCCTTAATCAGATCCGGCTATACGCTACTCGGAAGTAAATTATTGTTACTCTTATAACAATATTGTAAGGTTTTATTAACGGAACAGTCACTTCATTTACTCTTTGCCTTGCTAGAGTTCGCTATTTTAATAGATTCAGTAAGTAATATTATTTTTTGATCATTATAAAATGCAGCTCGAAGTTGATTAAAAGTTTTTGAGCGAATGGAAAAGTGGGTAGATAACGAAAAGCATCAAAGTCGTTCTATTTCTAAAGGGGTTTTCAATACCTTGTCATCGATTCTATAACATTGAGGTGTACGCAGCACAAATAGCACAGATCCGGTATAAAATAGTGCTAGAGGCTGTAGGTGGGACTGGTACTAATAAGATTTAGTCAGGCTTGCCAGGATTCGCTTTCTGAGGCATTAAAACTTTCTGATACATTGAAAAAACTTATAAGACCTTCATATCTGATTCATGCCAATGATAATTGCGTATACTTCAATATTTAATTCGATATTAAAGTAACGTTTATCTTTGATAAAATGTCATTTTTACAATATAAACTGAACATGATAACATCAATTAATTAAAAACATGAAACAATCAAAATTGCAGCGCGATGTTGTCGATTATTCATAAAAATAATTATGTCCAATTATAGAAACAATTAAGTAATTAAAATATATAATTATGGTAGGTATTCTTCCCAGCCTCCAATAGAAAAAATTAATAACGATACTTGGTTCAACTCAAACAAATTCGTAGTACAATGACGATCTTCAGCGCAAAAAATAAAATTTATTCAGAGTGTTATACCTAGTTATTAATATTACGTTGTTTGAAATCGATAACTACAATATTAAATCTCAACAATCCTAAGACGTAACATAGGAACATAAGTTGTATTAAGTTTTGTAATTTTTAGTTATTTACATAATAATAATCGAATGTAAAGTAATGTTGAATTATTTAAGAACCTAGTTCTTTAACTTATGTATGATAATTACTTAGCCATTGGCTCAGTAATTATCAAACGTTGTCTTCATTTGTTATTTAGTGAGTCACTTCAATGATGATCAAAATAAATTATCTCCATTATTTTAGCCCAACAAGGTCCTTAGTAAATAGTGCTATTTATTTACCTTAAGGTGTCTATGTTACATTATATATGTAAGGAAAGCAAGATAAATAAAGTATAAATAAACACACATGTTTTTTTTTATAATATCAGAAGGCTGACGAACAGACTGTTCACCTGATTACACCTATGAACATCAGCAATACTTTGGTGTCCTTTGTTTTTGCAGTAAGATGCTCGGAGCCATAAAAAGTAACGTAGTATTATGATTAAAGTAATGAGTGTCGGCATGTATCTGTGGTTTCGCTCGGCCTCTCTAGCAAACATTTTTTTTTGTCACACCACCTGCTCAACAACGTCAAATTATTATGTTATGCAAACCTAACCTAAAGTAAATCATTATAGCCCTGGTGTATAGCCGGTCAATAATATTGTATTGAATTTCATTATGACCCGCTAGTGCATAATGTGATTTGAATATGGAACGTCAACTAATGATTCGTTAAGATGAAAACACACACCAGTTTTGTTTTTCTATTGAAGTACAGCTCGACCAAAAGGTTATCACTTCATAGTTTTAGTTGCCAGTGACGAACAAAAATAATAAAATAAATATTTTTTTGAAAATCGAACGGGCCACCACGAGTCGGACACAAATAAAAAATAAAAAGGCGCGTAAAGAATGTGTATGGTTGTTTCGCCGAGTGTATGAAAAGTAGAGTATTCACCTCGAGGATAAAGCCTGTCTTCGTGTTGGGTGGTTGAACCCCTCGGCCTCGCTTCAATCAGGACTCTACATTTAAAGTTCCTTGCTTTTCTCGAGAGTTAACTCTAGAGTGTCTCATTACGCTTACGCTATTTAACTCTAGAGTTGAATGTACCGCTCGTAGTAGATTTCCCAGATGACTTTATCCCTACATGCTTTGACTTTAGAATTTTAGCTTTTACTAAGAAGTAGAGTCGCACGAGAGGCTTTCTTCCCTCCAATATGGCGAAGAAAGCGACGGGGGCTAATATCATTGGTATTTTTAATTCAAAATCAAAAAGTATCTACCTATTCAATTAAGGCACTACTAATGAACTCTTATTATGAACGTTAACAAGGTTGACTCTACATTTCAAATTACATCCAAACTTAATTGAACCATATATATTAACGTATCTTCCCAGTTGACATTTATTTTACGAACAGGGGATGATGGAATCATCTGATACGACGGGCAGTCTGACAAACGAAAGTAGACATACGAATTATTTGCAAACTATTTATATGACAATGCAAAAAGAGCGAAGGGACTTTTTGGCGGGAACTTGCAGAGTGACGTTGCGTTTTAATTTTTATTTCATAAATTCTTGTATTTTGAGTTTTATTGTATATTATCGGTGGTATTTTATCCAATAATTATCAATACATGTGCACCAATGAAATGAATTATGTGTATCGTGTCTTTTCTCGTTGTCTCAAGAAGTCCGTGAAATGTTTTAGTACAATGACCACTGGTGGTGGTCATTGTACTAAAACATGACTTTTATGGACGGTGACTGACTGAGGACTACGTGAAAGTGATTTATTGTGACTAGAACTTATAATATAACTGGAAATTGGCAAAATACACAAGCCGTGTGACATTGAAGAAAAAAAAAAGAAAAAAAAAGAGTTTTTAATTTAATTATGAGCTTGCTATGCAGTTTTTTCCGCACTTTTTCATTCTCTACTTTCGTTTGCCAGAATCTATCAAAATGGATGTGATCTTTTTTTAATCAAATCCTTAAAATGAAAACTTTGAAGGCTTTTCTAAGGCCTTTTAACTATTTCAAGCTAGTGAGATTGCTGCCTTGTTGTATTCTTATCGAATTGTTTGTTATGATCTCATGTCTTATTCTCACAGCTTATATGGGTTGTGTATGTAGACGTTGACGTTCCTGGCAGTATAACTGTGGAAACAGTAACGGATCCAGGAGAGTAGGGCTAAGGCTCAAGACCCTCCCAAATCATCTAGGTCCACCCCTGATAAATCTCGATAAAGGCTACCCTCAGTTGGGTCAAACCCTTCAGCCCTTTGAACCGAAATTCTGGATCCACCATTGAATGGAAACGAATCTCGATAGCCTTGGTAGATAGTCTAGCTAGAGAGTCGAGCACGACTTCCGTCGTATCCAAGGTAGTGCAAATTGCAATTATCTACCAATTATTCTTGAAGATTTGGGGCCTTATAAAATAAAATACGACGTTGTTTACGTGAGCATTTAATCAGTATTATGAGTTAAATAGCGTTTTATACATAAGCCGCATCGAACAATTAACCCAAAGAAGCGCAATGACGTTCATTTTGGTTGAAATATATTCCGCCAATTTCCCACCGACGACAACGCGCTCTGATTGGCTAAGTCAAGCACGCATGCAATCTGATTGGCCAAGTCAAAAACACACGATGCAGTGATTGGTGCTTACTGTTCAAATTCAGTGACAAATCACTGACGAGTTTCGGAATTTGGTTGTTCATTATTACTACTCTAAAGGGATTGTTCCTCGATGATAAGCCGTATGTAACTAATATACTAATTAAATGGTCACGTAAATAACGTGGTATTGTTTGACAATTACAGTAAGGTGGTCGATAAAATGATGACAATTAACTATAACGATACCGTTGTGTAAGGCCTTTAGCCCCAAAATTAGGTTTAAGTTTTTGTGATTAAAGTGTCTGGCGATGTTATTTACAATCAAGATACAAATGCATAATTTCGAATTTATGTATATATTTATTATTATAAATATATATTACTAGCTGCCCGGCACGACTTCGTTCGCGTGGTGTCCTTCTTACCGACACCCTACCCTACCCTACCCTACACTACCCTACCCTACTCTACTCTACCCTACCCTACTCTACCATTACAACTTTCTAATTTTTTTCTTTCATATAAGGTTCATATCCTCCATCATCCATCTCCTGACAATAACAAACACAACAAAAAAAGAATTAGCGAAATCGGTCCAGGCGTTCACGCGTGATGTCGTAACCAAGGGAAATAGGGATTCATTTTTATATATATAGATTTATTAGGCTTGACAGATTGTGACAAGGTTTATATGAATGTTTTTTTTTTTGGAAAATCTACCGGGAAATTTGGAAATTACACCCAGGCAACGCCGGGCATGAGCAGCTAGTAAGCATTAAACATTGAAAGTATAAATCGACAAATATATCAAGGAAATGTAGGTACCAGCATTAATGGAACATTTGACCGATCTAGAACTCGTCGTCATCTTATGAATAGGAAAAAGATAAGTCATTGCGGTTATTGTCATTCAAAACAGCGTCATAGTCCCTGCAATCGTATCAACACAAATTGTCAACCAATCTTAATAAAATAATCATAAAAATAATAACTTGTATTTTACAAAAAACCGCAAAGAGCTCAAGAATCAACATCGCAAATGACATCAAGCCGGTACATAACAAAAACCATTAAGCATGTACAGTCGAGAACATTTGATATAAAAAATATTTGTCTCTATACATTGCGAGAAAAATGATTTTAAATTTCACAAAGTGTATACATATTCATGTCCTCGACTATACCAACATAAACAGTCGTTTTTGATGTCACACGTTACGTCACATTCACGAAACGAATTCAAGATACGTCACAACTTTGGGCTTACCGTTGTTTTGTGGAATGACAATCAGGTGTGTCCGCCACAATTCTAATAATTATTAAGAGGAAAGGATGGCTGCAAGAAATTTGGAACATTGGTTTTTAACATATCTTTTGCTGTCGCGGTATGCCCGAGCTATCTCGCCCGAGGTCGATAGAGGCAACTACAGCTTGGACCGATTATACCTATTTAAATTAGACGAAATCGCTATTTCGTAATCCCCTTCAAAACTGGATCGATTTAAAAACAACAATCATAATAAGAAGGGCTTTGGCTGTCTGACGGTTTTCCTTTGTTGTTTTATATTCGTCAAATTTGTTCGCTGGACGTCTGATAATGGCGTTAAAATGGTAAATTTTTGTGATTTTAGAAGGCTCCTAATTCTTATAATAATTAATTTATGGAGAAAAACAACCGACGGACATGCAGTGGTACCTACAGATTGCATGGTAGAATAATCATTGCTCTAGTGTCATTATCCAGAGAGGAAACTGGGGATTACGTTTGTATGGAACATACGCCAGCAGCATTTCCTCTTAAGAAGAACAAGAACGTTTTAGAATAGGTATAATTAATTATTAATCGGGGGATTCCTTTTTTTATAAGTCCTTAGTTACCTTCGTTATTCAGGAAAATTTCAATAAAATCTCCATTCTACTTGGAAACGATTAATCACAATTTGTTGTGTAAAATAACAAGACGGTTAAGTAAGGTTAGTTGCAAGATCTATACGGATTCATTCACAGACCTATTACAATTTATAATAGATGTTAGCAAAACAGTACAATGAAGTACTGTTTTGCTAACATCCTACTTATCTATAGGTATAATAAAGCTGAAGAGATATTATTGTTTGTTTGTTTACGCGCGCTAATCTCTCCAGTAATAGGATGGTAAATTATTCCCGAGTGTTATACTTTTTAGCCCGGGAACGCAGATGAAACCTACACTACTGAACCGATCGCCATGAAATTTACCATGCAGATAGCCTATGGTATAGAGAAGTAAATAGGCTTCTTTTTATCCCGGGAACGTGGGTGAAACCGCGGGGGACAACTAGTAATGTTATAAATATGGATCTTTCACGCAAAGCCAGCATCTAACTGAAAGGAAATTCTAGGTGGAAAATTTTACATTTAAATGAGGATACTTCCTTATATATTTTCCATACCTACGTATGTTTTGTATTTCCTTCATTAGTTCAAACCAAACAAGCTTGAAGCCGGTTATTTTTTGCAACCACGCCCGCCCTGACCAATATAGGTACAGCAAGTTTAGGCGGGCGATTATTTTTAGGTAGCTAGAATACCCAAAACCCATACTCCATAGTCGAACCCATTTTAATCATATATGTGTCTAGAAGTGCGTGGTGTAGCATGATAAGCCGTTCTTAATCGATCGGCAAATTAAGCTACCACCGCCATGGTCGCCGGTACCTGGATGGGTGACCGCCTAGTGGTATTTCAAATCGAGCGTTTCCGTGCTTCGGAAGGCACGTAAAGCCGTTGGTCCCGGTTATCACTTAATTGTGATAGTCGTTAAGTTAGTTGAAGGCCATCTAGGCGGCTTGAAAACTCCATCAGTTGGTTGACCACTAGCCTACCTCCACTGATTCGCAGCAGTGGAGTATCTGCCTTTTTCATTTCATTCCCTTTCAACCTGATTTGTGAAAGGAGGCCTGTGCTCAGCAGTGGGACATTATAGGCTGATTATGATGGGTCTAGAAAGGAACTAATGAATTTTGAAGCTACCGCCCCCCCTTTTCGCGATGTCGCATTACATATTTGTCGAGACATCAGTCAAAACGAAAAGAATTTTTTATGTTAGTGGAAAGCGACATCGACGTCGAAGACAAAAAATGGGCCCACGGCTATCTTACTTATATCCTTCTTTGACATCCGACGTCAAAAATGGACAAGACAAGGAAGGTTATGATATTATGTTTCAACATTATGGTGGTTGGCCCCCAGAATAAAGTTATAATCTACGGTAACGATACGAATAAAGTGATTAATTTAGTTTCTTGCATACAGATTGCGTAAGAATATATAATGTTATGTATTACAGCAGTTATGTCTTATTTTTTATTTCAAATTGTATAATTGATATAAATTAACATTTAATATAAAATTTTGCTAGTCGATTCATCATATTAACCTTGGTGTTAATAAAATATTGGTTTCTTTTCCGGTTACTCCCATACTCTGATTTACATCATTTCGATAAAAATAAGATCAAATCCCATTAATAAATCTACAATAAGTTATTTTTTCATCAGTTCATTGTAATTTATTCAGCTTTAGCATAAAAAAGGATCAGTATATTAATTTCATCCATCAAATCTGACACATCTGACCTAACAATCAAAATTACCATTAAATTCATTTACGAATACCATACGCAACACATGTTTATCGTTACTTTCTTTTATAAAAAAATATAAAGATACCACTTGCATTTGAAATTAGGAGAAACCCCGCGAGTCGGAATTTCCATATTGCAGTTACAAAATAAAAGGTCGTAACATAAAATATACTTTTTGGTAATTGGAAAGAATGACCGGGAAATCCCTCTTCACTTATTAGATGGTAAGTTGGAACGAGTCAGACGTCAGAGAGCCGCAGCGTGAGTCACGCACGTCGCTTTCTGTACGCACTCAGAAATACACCGAACCGGGCCGCGCGCGCGGTCAGTTGCGTCGGCGCATGCGTATGCGTTTATCGAATAACGCTGTAAAACGAAACAAAGTTTTTTTTTACTTTTTAGAGTTGTTTTATTGTTGAAAGTTTATTGAGGAACATGGCCCGAAATACAATAACACAACATACTTGTTATTTAACAAGTTGGGAAGTGTTAAATCAGTTTTGGGTTATGTACCAATTTTATCCATAATATTAACATTGTTCATATTGATATTTACTTCCCTATATCCATGATTAATTTTAAGTAAATTGGATGGTTAATAAGGTCCCTAGGATATTGCTGAACGTTAAGCGAGTGAATGAGTATGAATATCTCGATAACGCCTATACTTCTAGCCAAGTTTTTACTGGAGTATAAAAATATGTGGATCAAAAATACCCCGAGAATCTATAAAGAGTGATGAGTGAGTGAGTAAAGAATGCCAGTATTTGTTCGATTTGGCGAACGTATTGGACGATTTCTTAATTGACGAGCGTCCATTTCTGGCGTCAATAAAATATCTCTCCCTTTTGTTTGAATATTTAATAAGTTTTTAGTAAACCACACTGAAATATTGAACATAGCTGTACCCTTCAGTTTCACCCGCGTTCCGGGGATGAAAAGTAGCCTATAGCACTCAGGGATAATCTTCCTATTATTAGTGAAAGACTTTTCAGAATCGGATCACTAGTATTTTTTGTACCTCCTAAATCCAAACTAAATCTACACTTATATTGTACCTAATAAGTAGTAGTAAGTTATTAGACAATATTAATGTAGAAGTAACACCTTAGAGAGATCTTATTGTCATTGACATCTTGTATCGTAGTCACATAAAGATTACAGAGCTCTACTGTAGGTCCCAGGGTTTCCATTTGAAACTTATTTTGTTCGTAACTCTCTTATATTCAGTGTTGTGCACTGTGCATCGTGTGCGTGCACTCAACTAGCATTCGTATATGGCGTGGCTGTGCCAAAGCTATAATGTGCGCTTGCGCGTTTCCCACAAAGGTACATAATCGACACTAATGGACCCTGCACTTAACGTAGATTTTGTTTGTTGTTTTAATAAAGTTTATTTTATTGTTATTTTTAATTGCAGCTTGTTGAAATGGTTTGCAATCAGTGATAGCTTACAATTGTCATAATATTAGTTTATCTGCATGTAAGATGGTAATGTTTAGTTGACACATAATGGATTGATTTTTTAGGGTTCCGTAGCCAAATGGCAAAAAACGGAACCCTTATAGATTCGTCATGTCTGTCTGTCCGTGTATGTCACAGCCATTTATTTCCGAAACTATAAGAACTATAATGTTGAAACTTGGTAAGTAGATGTATTCTGTGAACCGCATTAAGATTTTTACACAAAAATAGAAAAAAAACAATAAATTTTGGGGGTTCCCCATACTTAGAACTGAAACTCAAATTTTTTTTTTTCATCAAACCCATAAGTGTGGGGTGTCTATGGATAGGTCTTCAAAAATGATATTGAGGTTTCTATTATCATTTTTTTCTAAACTGAATAGTTTGCGCGAGAGACACTTCCAAAGTGGTAAAATGTGTGTCCCCCCCCCTGTAACTTCTAAAATAAGAGAATGATAAATCTATAAAAAATATATGATGTACATTACGGTGCAAACTTCCACTGAAAATTGGTTTGAACGAGATCTAGTAAGTAGTTTTTTTTTAATAGGTCATAAATTGAAATTAATATCAAATACTCAGGTCTATACTACCATTTACTTATATACCTATAGGTTTGTACGGAACCCTCGGTGCGCGAGTCTGACTCGCACTTGGCCGGTTTTTTAAATTTGTAGAGTTCAATGAAACTATGTAGGCAGAATGGAGATTCTACTAGGTGCCTTGCATTTATATTTTCTTATGAGGTTATGCTTTATTTGTCAAGAAGACATTTATTTTATCCAATTTAAGAAAGTTATAGTAAATGTGTGAACATTTTGAAGATCAATTTGAGATTTATGACACCGGTATATTTTTTAAACAATAATATGATACATACTAAACTTTCCAAATATATAAATAAAATTAATAATGTTGGATACATATGTTACCTCTTAGTAATATTAGCATTATTTTAAACACTGAAACCTGGGCGTCCTTCGACCTCTACCCTGCACTGCACGTAAGATTTTACCACCCTGCAAATATGGGTAGAGACGAAGTGCGCCGAGCCGCGTTTCAGCTGTTAATTATCGGTGCGTTACTTCCGTAGTGGACACCATCCTGTGTATAAATCCTCAGAGACTTAGGAGCTCTAAACCACTACCCCCTTATTAATAAATAAGGTTTAATTATAGTAAGTAATACCTAGGATTAAAATATATCCGTCACTTTCTAATGTCATATAAACAATAAGGGCTGAGGCTATCTTAATACCTGGGTGTTACACGACCGACATACACATTATTTATTAATAAGGGGGTAATGGTCCACCTCTGAACCGAGTATACTGCTGTTTCTGCATCAGCAGAAGCAAAAAAAAACAAAAAGGGCGTGAAGAGATTCCTTCAGGGTCGGCAACGCGTGAGTGATACCCCTGGTGTTGCAAGCGTCCATAGGCTACGGTAACTGCTTACCATCAGGCGGGCCGTATGCTTGTTTGCCAACTTAGAGGTATTAAAAAAAGCAACATATTTCTCTGCGATTACCTGTAAGATAGAAGTACCTACTGATGCCAGTGGCGCAGTTTCGAATTTCGAACGGGAGATCCCGGTACGCATACTGCCCGCAAGGTAAGCGGTTACCGAAGCCATATTGACGCTTGCAACACACGAAGCATCTCTCACGCGTTACCGACCTTCCCCCCCTCCCAAATGGGCTCTGGCCACCTTACTGACGCGCAGGAACACAACTTTACGTAAAATAAAGTTATTTGGCTGCGGTATTCTGTAAGGTGGAGGTACTTCCCCAGTCGAGCTGCTCTTTGAGGGAATAAACGCTAAGGTCTACCTCCCTCAAAACACGTAACGTAGTACAACACATCTATAGTTTATTTACCTATCTATTAGAAATACTATCATACGATATTGAATATATGTGATAGAAATAAGGATATCAAGCCTAGAGTCATTACGGGACAGTTTTTCCTCGTAATTCACTATAAAAAAGATACAATTGATGTCAACTTCGCCTCATACATATAAGATAAAAACCTGTAAAATAAAAAAAAGCCTCTCGCAGGGGAGCGTGTTAAAGCAATCATCAAATCATATTAATAGAAACTTGTTAAAACCAAATAAACTAGTTTATTTAAAAACAATTAAATAGCTTATCCGACCACATAAAAACCACGTCCGTCAAGGTCATCATTGAGGTCGGGGTTTTGTTTTAGATACTTCGGTAATTATTCCCTCAAGTCCGAATGACTGTTTGAAATCATTTGTTGTGCAATGTGCCTAGGTAGGTAGGCAAACAAACTTTTAATGTCGTTATTCAGTAGCTAGGTTGGATAATCAATAATAACTATCACATAATAATAATAATTAAACTATTTCACCGTTTTCTGCGGACGTTACATGTGATGATTTTTAGGGTTCCGTAGCCAAATGGCAAAAAACGGAACCCTTATCGATTCGTCATGTCTGTCTTTGTGTCTGTCTGTCTGTCTGTCTGTCCGTCCGTATGTCACAGTGAAACTATAAGAACTATAATGTTGAAACTTGGTAAGTAGATGTATTCTGTGAACCGCATTAAGATTTTCACACAAAAATCGAAAAAAAAACAAAAAAATTTGGGTGTTCCCCATACATAGAACTGAAACTCTTTTTTTTTTAAATAAAACCCATAGGTGTGGGTTTCTATGGATAGGTCTTCAAAAATGATATTGAGGTTTCTAATATCATTTTTTTCTAAACTGAATAGTTTGCACGAGAGACACTTCCAAAATGGTAAAATGTGTGTCCCCCCTGTAACTTCTAAAATAAGAGAATGATAAATCTATATAAAATATATGATGTACATTACGATGCAAACTTCCACCGAAAATTAGTTTGAACGAGATCTAGTAAGTAGTTTTTTTTTAATACGTCATCAATTGAAATTCATATCAAATACTCAAGTCTATACTACCATTTACTTATATACCAACTGGTTTGTACGGAACCCTCGGTGCGCGAGTCTGACTCGCACTTGGCCGGTTTTTTTAACAGTATACGAGGAGGTTCTATGTTCGACTTGTATGTTTTTATTTTTTTGTATGTTCACCGGAAAAGGCTTATCCGATGTGGATGATGAAACTGTATTGTATTATGGTAGATCCCGAGGTAGTCCCATATCAATTTTATCATGTACTGACCATGGATATTGAAGATATGATTGAATTCCTCATCGGAAAAGAGCACAAACATCAAGGCATTAAGGCATTTTATTCAATATTGTCGACCATTTATCAATTAGTTGCATCTCGGTTAGTAAGATATTGATAATGCATATGAAAATCAAAATTTAAAAATAAAAAGCATATTTCAATAAAAACCGCTTACAAAGTTGGCTTACACTAAAATATATGAAATAACGATGCAAGAATAGGAACTCTATATAGACACAGTTTCGTCAGCGAAAAAAACGACGGTAGCATATACGCAGACGACAACACTGTTGCGGAGAGATATATTTCCGGCGTGCAAGCCCCAGTGACGAGATCAAATTGTTTCGAGAGGCCATGGTAGAGCGTTTGAACGTGACCTTACAGGCAGTCTCCTATTGGGGCAAAGTCAATCTGGGCACTTTTAATGCCATCAAGTTGCGTCTTTTCAACGCCAAACGGAATCCTTTCCAGCAGGCTTCTATTTTCCAAAATATAGCCTTGAGAACATGCGATCGGCTTGATCTTCAAGTAAAAATAAACTTTGGCTATTCTATTGAGCTGAAGGCGGAAACAGCTGCTAGAAAACTGGGTATTCTTCTCTAAGCTCAAGCGTTACTTCACGCCTGGATAGTTGCTTCAACTTTATACAGCACAAGTCCGGGCATGCATGGAGTACTGCTGCCATCTCTGGGATGGATTCGCTAAGCACTAGCTTAACCCCCGTGACTCAATAGACCGCTGAGGCAGGAGACTCATCATTAATTAAGGCCAAACTCACGAACCTCGACCATCGAAGAAAGGTTGCTTGCTTATCGGTTTTCTACAGGATATATTTTGGAAAGTGTGCGCAAGAATTGTTCTACCTTAATCCACCATACCCATTTTTATACCGAACTATATGCTGGGCTGCTATAACTTGCTTAAGTTATTTCAGTACTGCTTCTGAAGTCTGATAGTGATGGAAATTCAATAAAAGAAAGTTTCCCGCAGATTATTAACATGTATTTCATACAACGCTTTTTGCAGTGTGACAGAACAATTATGTAAAGACATATCCAAACAACTAAACACCTTGCTCGAATATGGAATAGATTAACACTATGCCAGTATCAAAGCTATACAGCCTCCAACACGCCCCCTTAATCTATTACATATGATGGGCAAAACAAAACATTACATTTACCCACAATTCTTAACTCGTCTGGTACTTAGCAAACAAAAACAACATAACAGAAAACCGTAGTCCTACATCTAGTTAAAAGATTAAACAAATGACTACCTACTAAACGCATAACAAATAAACATTAAAAATTAATCTATTACACAAAACACTATCAAAACATAAAACCTTAAAACATCCTACTTGTTCGCCCCCTTAATAGAGTAATTTTTCAAAGATAACTGTCCTATGAACTCTTTTAGTTTCGGGCCATGAACTGACTTAGTCAGAATGTCAGCTATCATTTTATCAGTTGGCATGTACTTGATCTCAACTTTGTTACTCAGTACACATTCACGAATAAAATGATGTTTTATGTCTATGTGTTTCGTTCTGTTATGCATCATTTTGTTGCTTGCGATTTTATGTGCCGACTGGTTGTCATTATAAATGACGACCGGTTTACTATCTATAGGTATTAAACTATTCAGTAAACTACGTAAGTAAATCGCTTCTCTTGAAGCTTGACTTAGACCTACATATTCAGCTTCTGTGGAAGATAAGGATACGGTTGCTTGTTTCCTACTCTCCCACGTCACAATATTTGTTCCTAATTTGAATAATAATCCAGTGAAAGATTTCCTGTCATACGCTCCACCCCAATCTGCATCTACGTAACCGTTCAAACCTAAATCTCCTGTCTTTCTAAATGTAAGGCAAAGGTTTGACGTACCTTTTAAGTACCTTAAGACTCTTTTTGCGCACTTAAAATGTACTTCATCGTAACACGAATTGAATTGGGATAGTACACTTACAGCGTGTGCTATGTCTGGTCGCGTATTACAAGCTAAATAATTTAAACTACCTATCAAACTTTGATATGGCCATTTACAGTTAGAATCAGGTGACTTTTCTAACTTTATTCCAACTTCCATTGGAGTAGTTACAGGTTTAGCATCTGTCATGCTAAAATCTTTTAATACATTCAGAATGAACTGTTCCTGATCTAAATAAAATACATCTCTATCCTTCCTTAGTCTCATTCCTAAAACATGTCTAGCCTCACCAAGGTCTTTCACTTTGAACTTTTTAAGCAAGTCTGATTTTAATTTATGCTTTGCTTGTTCACAATTCCCAAAAATAAAAATATCGTCGACGTACACTACGACTATTAGCTTATCTTTATTATTATTGAATTGCTTTTGATAAAGACATGGTTCTATTTTCGACTGCATAAATCCTAAGTTCAACATTTCTTTATCTAATTCATTGAACCAAGCATTTGAGGCTTGTTTCAACCCATATAAAGATCGCTGAAGCTTACACACCTTAGTTTCTTGACCTTTGACTACTGCTCCTTTCGGTTGAAGCATATAAATATCTTCTTTGATCCTACCATATAAAAATGCAGTTGTTATATCCCATTGGTCAATAAACCAGCCGTACTCAACCGCTAATGAGAACAACAAACGTAAAGTAGAGCCTCTAACAACAGGGGAATATGTTTCATAATAATCTATGCCATATACCTGATTATACCCTTTTGCAACTAATCTAGCCTTGTATTTGGTTACCTTACCATCGCTATTTTTCTTGATCTTAAATATCCATTTAGAATGTATTGCCTTCTTATCAGGTGGTAGGTCAGTCAACGTCCAGGTCTGATTCTCGTTCAACGATTGTAGTTCGTCGTCCATCGCTTTCTGCCATAGATCACTGTCAGATCTCGCCAACGCTTCTTCGACAGTCAATGGTTCACCATCAATCATGCTTTCCATAGCATATATGGCATTACAACCGTAATGATCGACTGGTCTTCTCTCTCTTAGAGGATACCTTCTGTCGGTCTCTTCTGGAACACTCATTACCCGTTCCGATACAGCCATATTGTCCTCAGCATCACTAAATATATCACCATGATGCTCCGATGGTCCTATTCCATTGACAATAACTGATTCTCCTGATTGACTCGGCTGAACAGTAGAGTCCTCATCAAGATTTATTGTAGCAATTGAATTATCAGTCTTCTCATTTTGAATAAAAACATTTTCTAAAAAATTGACATCTCTTGCCGTTGTTACTTGACCTGTCATAGGGTTCATTAAACGATATCCTTTTTGATTGTCCGGATATCCAATGAAAATCATAGATTCTGTTTTTATGTCCAGTTTGCGTCTCTTTTGTTTTGGTTTCAATTTAAAAGCCAAGCAACCAAAAACCTTCAGATGACTTACATCTACATCTTTTCCTGTCCATAGTTTTTCCGGAACGGCATCACTAACAGCTTTCGTAGGACTTCTGTTCTTTAAATACACAACAGTATTTACCGCTTCCGCCCAGTATTTTTTGCCGAGGTTCGCTTCTGATAATAATGTTCTCGCCTTCTCTATAATGGTACGGTTCGCTCTCTCCGCTACACCATTTTGTTGTGGTGTATAGCTCACAGTCGTTTGGTGCTTTATTCCTGCTGACTTTTATTAAATATACCACTACAAAATTCTCCACCATTATCAGATCTTAGGCATTTTATTGATTTACTAAGTTCATTCTCAACTTCCAACTTATACTCTCTGAACTTATTAAAAGTTTCACTTTTATTTTTCAAAAAATAAACATGAGTCTTCCGAGTGTAGTCATCAATAAAAAGTAGAACATACCTCGAACCACCAAACGAAGATTCCTCCATAGGTCCACAAATATCCGTGTGAACTATCTCTAAAATCTCGTTCGCTCTCGTACCTTTATTTTTAAATGGACTCTTGCACGTTTTTCCTTCGATACATGGTATACACGGTTCACGCAAATCAGTGCTTTTAAATTCTAAACCGGTAACAAAATTTTTCAATTTATTCATATAATTTCTGCTTAAATGGGCCAATCTTTTATGCCAAATATTTGAAATATTTCCATTTTGTTTTGACAAAGTCAAATTCACGACGTCATTCTTTCTTTCTTTTAATTCGTAAATTCCATTGACTTCCTGACAGCTCGCAACTATTCCATTCTTATTTTGAATATTGCAAACTCCTTTGTCAAAATTTATAGAATAATTCTTCTTGGTCAAATCGCTAACCGAAATTAGATTCATGAATAAATCAGGAACATGTAAAACATTATTTAAAATCAATTTTCCATTTTCATTGACTTGGGGTTCAGCATTACCACGTCCTTTTACAGATAACTTGTTACCATTTGCAACTGTAATTTTCTCTTTACCATTCTCAGGTTTATACGTTAACAACTTAGTTTTATCGTGGGTCATGTGATTAGAACATCCACTATCTAAGTACCACTTATCTTTATGAATCGCCTCCTTCGCATTCAGGCAAATATTCGCGGTTTTCTTCCGCTCTTGGCATTCTGAAGCCTTATGTCCTTGCTTGTGACATTTATAACATTTGTATACAAACTTCGGCTTACGATCATTTACTTTATTTTGAGATCTATCATCTTTGTATACGATTCTTGTTAATAAAGCTTGTTCTTGGGTTGTGTTTACCTTGCTCTGTCTATTTCCTTCCTGCAGTAACTTGGTTTTTATTTGCTCTAAGCCGATTTCTTGACCACTATTATCAACAGCCATGATCAGGGGGCCGTACTCAGGAGTCAATCCACCAAGCAAAATCGATATGATCCAGTCGTCAGACATTTTTGCATCAATATCAGCCAACTGTTGTGCAAGGAATATGACACTTGAAATGTATTTTTCAATTGATTCATAGTTCTCTAATTTGCAATTCCAGAGCTCACGTTGAAGAGAAATTCGTCTCCCCCAACCTTTATCTTCATAGGCTCTTTGTAAACATCTCCAAGTTTGTCTCGCCGTCTTAGCATCATACACGTGCGTAAAGCACTCTGGTTCAAGTAACAAACATATCGTGGTCCTAGCCTTACGATCAACATCTTTGTCTGCCTCAGTGACGTCATTTTCGACAACGTTCCACCAGTTTTTATTTTCTAAGTAATTTCTTACTTGGAATTTCCAATTCGGGTAGTCAGACGTTCCTCGTAATTTTCTTATTCCGAATATGCCATTGGAGTTTTCTTCCGACATATTCATTGCGTAAAATATATTTTTTTTAATAATTACTTTTTCACCACTTTATTGTTTTAATATTGATATTACGTTACTTTGATGCTATGGGCTCATTGCTGGGCCCATAACCTGATGGAAATTCAATAAAAGAAAGTTTCCCGCAGATTATTAACATGTATTTCATACAACGCTTTTTGCAGTGTGACAGAACAATTATGTAAAGACATATCCAAACAACTAAACACCTTGCTCGAATATGGAATAGATTAACACTATGCCAGTATCAAAGCTATACAGCCTCCAACAGATAGTGTACAACGGTCCGTGTTCACAGTAGAGACAGACTTATAATTTTGTAAAACGAAGTACCTAATCAACTAAATTGTGCCTACTGCTGATTCACATAATTGTGGTGTCAGATTGAGGTAAAAATATAAGCAAACAGTTCAGTGAGGAATGTACGTCGTACGGGTTCCTATTAACAAATAGGTGACATGAAAAAAAAAGAAATATAATTGTTACTATGTTTTACTTTGGGGAAATTCTACTGATATAAACAGAGCATTCATATGTCAGAAAAAAAAGTCAGGGAGATATGTATGTGGCATTCTAAACATTGTATCATGCACACCTCTATTCAAAATATTGCTACACCTATACATTCTTGAAGTACATCTGTTCAGTAAAGCTAATGAGTGATATCCAAGGAACACTAGAAACTCCAATAAACTAGTCGTTCCCTTAAAACAAGAACAGCTATGTTCTCCAAAAATTGTTACGCAATGTGTAATTCAATTCCTTACCAACTCAAATAACTAGTTTACCTATCAGAGGGGTTAGTGTGAGTTTTTAACGCGCTCGATAAGGTTAACTCTAATTTGTATGGCATTGTACTAGCGCCGCCTAGCGGCAATTGGCGGCGCCTGGTCCTGCGCCATACAAATTAGAGTTAAAGATAACCATATCGAGCGCGTTAAAATACTCGCACTAAGCCAAACTAGACTCAAGACGCAGCTACAGTGGCTACAGGAACATAACTTTTATACTGTCAAATGCCTGTTGACTTACAACAAAAAAAAACTGTATAATGAAATTAATGAATAACATACTTAAATTCAATGTATAGGTATGACCGATTAGGCTAATGTACAGTCTTTTGGTTTAGTGATGGCTACAAATATAAGTTACCTGTGAGCATAACATTTCAAGATTCTAGTTTAATCTGTGCGTGCATCTGTCAGTCAGTGAGTTTCTTTAAATGATGTTTGTTTACATTAAAGTGGGTATATTTATCATATACGTTATATTATGTAGATAGTCCAAGAGAAGGCTTATTATAACAAACTGGTTATAATTTAAACCGGTTTTGATAGTAAATATTTGACTATCACGTAAGTTATCATAGGTAGGTGTGGCTTTCCTCTTTTACTTCCTGTTGAGTGTTGACCTTCTATTGCAATTTACATTTGATTTTATTACTTATTCTTTATCAAGATATAGATATACCTTTATAACGTTATGTAGAACTCTATTCTAAATCCATATTTAGTCGGTAATTACCTCAAAATTAGCCGTCCGTCTGTCCGTCAAAGGGCTGTAATATTTTTAACCTTGACAAGTTAAAATTCATAAAGTACGTATTGCTATGACCTCAATTTTAACAAATAATAATGCCTGCTCGACAGTTTCAAATTATATGTCATGCAAACCTAACCTTAAGTAAGTCATTAGAGCCCTGAGGTCTAGCTGGTCAATAATATTGTCAATTGTTCTGAATTTCATTATGGCTCTTCGGTGCATAATGTGATTTGAATATGGAACGTCCAATAAATAATTCGTATGAAAACTTTTAACATTTTTTTTTCTATTGATGTGCGACCTAATGGTACTCGACTGCGCTCCGATTGTCAGTTTTTTCACGAACACAGGGATTCGCATCGCGCTCGTTGTAGGCTCGTTGAAAGCTCGTTAAGTACGTCCACACTTGAAATCGCGAGCAACGAACGCATCCTGTTCGTTCGAGGCTTCGCGTAGCATGGACGCACCATAAGAGTTCTCACTTCATAGCTTTTAGTTGCCGTTGATGAATAAAAATATAAATTGTTCGATAATCGAACTAGCCACCACGTGTATAACACAAATATAAAAGAAAAAAGACGAGATTGTAAAGAATGTGAAACAAAAGACGGTTGTTGGTTGTCTCGCAGAAGGTATGAAAAGTAGGTGTTCACCTCGAGCATAAGCCTTAATAATAAGCCTTTTTTCGTCTTCAACGGCTTGAACCCCTCGCTTCTATCAGGACTCCACAAAAATCCCTCATTTCGCTCAGGAATCGATTTGCCGCCCGTGACGTAATACACTGCTTTATCCCCTTGGTGCCTAATTTACCATTATTTATTTAGGAAACCATAGCAACATAATTGAACAATGAATTAATAGTGCATTATGATACATGTATGCAAAGTTGGTTATTACACTCGAGGCGGTATTAACCCGCAGGCGAACGCGATAAGGGAGCCGAGAGTGTAATGACCAATGCACACGCGTATCATACGACGTTTTTCAACACACTTGTGAGGAAAAAAGCAGACTTGTATGTTTTGAAGTAGATTTTTTGATAATAATCCACCACACAATGACAACGTTCACAAATACTATGCGCTGTCAAACTGTTTCACCCGTTTAAATTAAGAATGCTTCGTCTAAACACATCACTTGCAGTGAGGTACAAACTTAACATTATCGGGATTATACCTATCATAAAACTGTGCGGTAATGTAAAGTAAAAAGCACTAGTGTTATTTATTATATTTCATGAATAGTTTTTCTGAATGTAAATTTTAAATGGATAATTTTCTGGGTTTTCTGTAAGATGGGTAGGTACCTTTCTACGTAGCTATACTATATAATGCATGTTATGTGCTTGATAAACGTTTAAAATGTGCTTCAATGTCAGTTCACGAGCAAGTGTGTTGAAAAAATTAATAATGGGCATGACCAAAAATAGATATCCAAGAATAATAATAGTAAGAAATGGAATCATAAGATACAAAAAAATAGTAAATCAACATGGAACGATTTAAAACAAAAAATTATAAGCCTAAATTATGCAAATTTATACAAATATGTGCATGTGTGTGCATGTTTTTGGTTCTATTTCGAAAATTTTGCTCATATTAGTATTAGTAGTTAATCAGCTGTAATTTTGATCTCATATTATGAGCTATCACTAACACAAACAACACAATACTAATAAAAGTGAAATTAAAAATTAAATGTAAAATTAAAAATTAAATATAAAATTAAAAATATATATTTTTAGCGTCTTAATTAATCTTTACATAGAAAGATTGAGTTTCAATAGAGTCACCAAATTATGTTGGTTTTATTCTTACTGTATACGGAAATCTCGGCGCGCAATTTCGATTTGGTTAGTTTTTATTAAATGATATATGCAAATTAAGTTAGGTGACAGACTACTACCTGAGATCATAATAAATTATTTATATTCAAAATGGCATGCAAACATATTTATTACTTCCCCGAATATAGCTGTCTCCTAACCTAAAACAACTGCAAACTTAACTACATACTTTGAAAATAGCTACTAATTAAACAACCAGCCTTAAATACTTTTTGTTAGGTAAAGAAATCTCAACTATAAGTACACACAGTCGATCATTACGCTGTTTTATTGAGATGAAGATTTTCATTGCAGCTTTTAAGTTTTATCTGCTAATACCAACGTATCTGTGCAACTTTGCCACATCTCAATAAGAAACAATAATGGCGTCATGAATACAGTTTCAAAAATATGTTAACCCTTTTCTATATATTTGGTATCCAAAGGATTAAGGTAAATATCAAATTCTGTTTGTCAGAAATCTACGTCCAAAGTTGACTAGGTAAGAATTACGCAAGATTATTTATTTATTTTGTAACCTTCTTATTACATGTAGGTTAAAAAACATAAATTTCCTTGAAAAACTGTATTATTCATAAGTCATATTAAGTCAGTTTAACATACGAGTACCTCTAAGTATACGTATTCATTGACGTTTATTTTATTATATTTCCTTGAAACGAAAAAGCTGTATGTAATTTAATTTGATTAATTTTGAAATATAAAATCGGAATATTATGGTCGATTTATAAAAATAATTATTTTATTATAGAATGTAAGACGAATTAATTTTAAATTTAACTTTAATTATTGGATATTTTATATAGTCTATCCATATATATTTTTATGCTATGGAAATTGTTTCAAAATGTTGACGTTTATAATGTTGCTGACACAAATGTCGCTAATCATAAGTGTCTACCACGATCTCACCCGCGTTCCTGAGATAAAAAGTAGCCTGTGGCAATCCCATGAAAGAAAGCACTTTCAGCCTTTATCGAAGTTTCCAAATTTCTGGGCAAGGTTTCCAATTTTTCTTTCTTTAAAAACTTGATTCTGACCATTACGAATATTAAAATCTGTCTAGCCGTTCCCAAGTGATTAATTATTATGAATCTGCTAATTTCAAATGTAAATGTAGAATGGCTGTTTGGCGGATTTCGGCTGATGTTTTGGCGGGATCTCACTATTTTATACGACAAAGTGTAGCGAGCTCTGGCATATTGTTTACAGGAATGTTTTCAATGATGTCATTTTTATATATTATGTAAAAAATAAATTGTAATAAAATATTAATAGTCTAGCTACTTCAAATTGATTATAACTAGTGTCCTTTGATTAAGGTTGCATCCAAATTGAACGTCGAAGCTGGGCACGCGGCGAAAAAATAGCCCCTAACTGTTAGGGGGCTAAATCAAATAAAAATAAATAAAATTGCAAAATAATGTACCTAGTTTAATATTTAAATTTCTCCCGATTTTAATTGGAATATTTCCACAACTGCTATAATTATGAACGTCACTACAACAAGCAGAATGACGCAGAGGGAGCGTAAAACGTAGCTGTTACGCGCAGCAGCCTATAAAAGTTGGCCTGTTTTATATATTCGTGTAGTATGGCGACGTTCTTTCTAGGTATATTAATTTCTATGCTAGTGTCATCATTAAAAATAGTGAAGTTTGACGCATAATGAATGATAGCCTAAATTATATTACATAATGACCGCTTCTCACTCGCCTCGAAATTACTGACCTACCTTAACAGTTTGTACGAACATTCTAAATTAGTAGGCACGTATATTAGGTATTTGACGATATTCAGGGTTCCACGATTATAAGATAAACAGTTTTTATAAATATGAAGAAAAAACTCTATCAATGTTATTTATCTACTTTATCGAATGGCTGCCATGAGCACGCTGCAAGTATTCAGAGATGTGTGTGGATAAGATCTAATCTAACGTAAGTTGGTTTTTGTATGTATTTTCTAATAATCAGAAAATATTTTTTACGATAATTAAAAAATCTTATAACAAAAGCTGTTGTGTTGAGTTGTGTAACCACCTGGAGGATTACACCTACTACATATGTATAGCCTTGTGCAGGATAAGCAAGGATCTATGATTATACAGATTCTTCATGGCATACTTAGTTTAATATATTATTTAATTTGAAGACTAATTAATAATCATAGCTTAGGTCCGTGGTATTAACGTAGAATGCAATGGTGAAGGATGTAGATTCGATTGAGCTTGGCTGTTCGATGAAGGAAAACATTGTGAGGAAACCATAGACGGTGGGAGGGTATTTCGCAGTAGGTGTCTGCCTGCCTGCAGCATCTGCACTTGAGAGCGAAATCTAGGTAAGTATCGTTTGCTTACGACTTTACATTTACCACTTTCAGCCACATCTTACTATGGTGGTTTAACCACTGGCTTACCTTATTGCATAGTAAAGAAAAACTTTTACGAAGATAAATTCAATTCCCGTTGGCTCGCGGATATGACGCGGGACGAGCGATCCACGTTACATATGAAATAGTAAGAGTTCCAGGAACTGCTATTCTATATAAAATGTAGTGATTGCGCGTACGGTACAGTACGGTACGACCCACACTTGATCCGTTTTCCAAGTGTTGATAGATGGCACAACAATTACGATGGTGACTTTAATAAGACTAGTACCCAAGTATTAAGGCCAGTCAAAAATAAATACGAAGAATTACAAATCGAACGATAGCGATGTAGACAGTCTGTCTTTTTACGTTCCGTAACGAATCGTGAGCCTGCATTACAAATGAGTATGATTCAAGAATACTGAGGCATGAATTAAAGTGGGTGTTATAATACACCAGATTAGATTTAAATAGCCTTTGTAGTAGATGGTTTGAGTGGCTACTAAAACAAACAATACTGTGTACTCGACGAGTCGCCAAGGTTCAGTTCACTACGTACTGCAATTCGTTCAATAATTCATGATTACTTATACAAACAATGCGTTACATAAATGTTGTTATTAAATATATTTCGAACGATATTATTATATTTAATCATAAGTATCTAATAGTAACAATGCTGTCAGTGCTAAAATAGAATTGATTGTAAATGATGAGAAGTAACTGGTGAGCTGAAAATCATGACTTTGTAACACTAAATTGGGTGTTATTTACAGACAACCTAAAAAGTTTGGTTATCGTTATTTGATCCGTCAAAAAGCTACCATCTATCTCTCGCTTATCAAAAACCGAGAACATATTACTCGGATTTTGAGAGTTGAGCCTCGTCATCAGGCTTCTACAGTGATCCATTTTAACTATATTATACAAACCTATGCACTTTTCGCAAACCAGCAAGAAAGGTATTTAAATGTCAAATATTAGAGTTGAAATTCCATACGCCCATTATGAGCATATCTCGAAGATGCAACCTGCAGACAATATAATCATACTTTATTTTATAACGATACACGAATGCATAATTATATAAACACACATAATGTGTATGTATACAGTGAAGTGATGTAGGTCAATAACCGAGTGCGATGGGAGCTCAATCTGTCGGCACGAGTAGGAAGTGCATTCAATGGCCGAAAGCGTGAGTAACTCCGAAATAACAGACAATATGCACATTTACTTTCAAACAATAACCTCGCCAACGACCCGACCTATTTAACAATGCAATTATTATGAGCGTTTACCTACATGACGGTTTCTGTAGGTACCTATTTCACATTTAACGGTTCATAAGTTGAGATAATTTTATGTGAATCGCCAACGTCTACGCTATCGTCAGATACGCTTCGCTATCCGCCACATTAGAATTTGTCATTGAATAATAACCACACGACAAACTTTATTTGTACTGCATTATATTAATATATTAATAAATACCGGATACGTTCGATCAGGCTGATCAATATTCTGATTCCGTTTAAAAACCCCACGGGATTTTTATGAAGGTTTTCTGTTCAAACTAATTAGTTAAGTACTGACATAAAAATGGTTTGTGACACAACCTAATAAAATTATTATTTTTATAGTAGGTAATACATTTTTTGGTTAGCACTGCCTTTGACGAGATACTGTGATGGCGTTGCCTATAATTAAGTACCTACTGGCATTTTATCTGAATTATGAGAAACGCTATTTTGAGTTTCTAAATCACTATTATAACAGTACATCAAATAATGTTTGCTTGGCAATCACAACACATCTTCTTAGGTCTCCTATCTGAACCTTGGGGACGTCCAATGAAACTAAGGCAAGATGGCACACTAAATAAAAAAATTGTTGTATAAAAATAAAATACCAATACAAAATAATATACGTAAATGAAACTTAAACTAATAATATCAAATCAACACTTATTTTTTAATACTATTATTAATAAATCAAACTATTTAAATCACATATTGGATGATTTCCAATAACCTCGCTTTGGTCCATATTACTTGCAAGTCGAGGTACACTAAGGTGGCTGGTTCAAAGGTTAATCAAATATTAATATTTTGTATTTTTAACGAATATTTCTTGCTTTTTAATTTATTATGTCAATTTCAAGCATGTTTGAGACAAAATTATATGATTTGCGCATTAAAGGCAACATATATATGTATATATTCATTTTGAATTTAAAACATTTCAGAATGTTTCAATACAAATGTCTGTTATTTATTGATAAGGTATCAACGTATAATTTAAATAGTTTTAAAAGTATAATTAATGTATCTAACATGGAATAAACGATTTCCATCACAAAATTACGTCTCAGAGGCGTTAAGTATTTTTTAAATGGCAAAACAGTCCTAAATTAATAATATAAACTATTTTGGAACACTTCTTTTGCATATGTACAGTCGCGGACTGAAAATGTTTCTCACATTTCAAACTCAATTCCGTCTCATACCCCGCGCAATAAGGTCTAATAAGTCATATCAACAAACTTATTACATTTTAAAATTGTGAAATGTTTTTAAGTATCGAACATAGCAAACAGGCGAGTGAACTAATTGAAATGAGTTAACATAATCAAAAAGTCACTGACAGACTTTTTGATTATGTTAACTCATTTAATCTTTTTTTTTATTATATTGTGATATTTGTCATTATCTTTGATTTGTTTTTCATGTCAAATACAATCCACGTCTATCAATTTTATCGATCAACCTTATGAAACAGAAATATGCATGCGATTATAGACCGTAAGGTGGTAAACATTTTTAGTCCGCGACTGTATGCACCTGCGCAAGTACATTGCCTAATCGTCATCATCATTTATGCCACAGTGAGCCATGACATCTAGGATGGGGTCCTTCACGAGATTCTGAAACAAATGAGTAGCTACAGCTGGTGACATGATCTTCACAAACATGACTCTTTAAAACCTATATACGGACTAGTCGATTTTGCCTGTTGGGAATATTAAAGTCACGAGGGATGCGCGTCCTATAAACGAGATTCTGAAACAAATGAGTAGCTACAGCTGGTGACATGATCTTCACAAACATGACTCTTTAAAACCTATATACGGACTAGTCGATTTTGCCTGTTGGGAATATTAAAGTCACGAGGGATGCGCGTCCTATAATTACAATTCATGTCATTGTTATTTTTTTTACCGCGAGCCAAGGTATAGAATTATGTTTAGATATCTCAGTATCTACACAGTCAAGGCAAATCAACTTTAAAGAGTATAAAATCATTAAAAGAAACACGTCACAAATGCAATCCAGTAAGATAGTAGAGTCTACTATCTTACTGGATTGCACTTGACGTGTCTGTCTACTAAGTGGAGAGTACTTAGTCCACGAAGAAATAGAGCAAGATTTAGACAAACAGTCCATACAATGTGTATACAGTTTAAGCGACATGGAACGTTCCTCGATGCTAAGCGATCACGTAGATAAAATCGGGTGCATAATTATGTGGAAAACAGCAATTTTGAAAAAGAACCAGAAATGTTTTATGTTACTATAGAAATTTAGTGTAATTAATATAACTTATCCCCCTTGTGAACTAATTTCTTGAAATAAACAATTATTATTATTATTTTATTAATTTTCCCCTATTTTACTATAACAGTTGTCCCCCGGGGTTTCATCCGCAGTCCCGTGATATAAAAGCCATAAAAGAATTATTCGAATCCGCTGGTAGTTCCAAAGATTAGCCATTAAACAAATAATAATCAAATAAAAATCTCGTCATCTTTATTATAAGTGTAGATTTATAAAGCTTAATTTATTTAATTACATGCCACTATTGAAATAAATTGTATTTAAATGTATCTACTTAATGTCTACTGATGGATTTTTGGTATTCTCTACTGCGCTGTACATCATTTGGAATGGGCATTGATTAGTTATGAAGTGGACCAATCTGCAGTAAAGCAATAAAATCATTCATAATTAGTTTTCTGCATAGTAAACCTCGTAAAGTAACTGCGGGTTTACGGTCCATAATAATTTATTATTTATGAATTTATTTCAACCTTCATTTAATATAAGGTACACATTATTGAATACAGAACAAAATTTAAAAAAGGAAAATTAAATTAATAGATAACATCCTTCTTGCCTTCGTAGTGGTGTGACATAGTTTTGGAAACATGAGAACCACCCAGTAATCCTCAGCATTATCCCATGGAAAAATCAATTCCAGTAATGCTTAGCTGTAAATCTTTAAATGTACCTTTAACCTAGAAACTGAATCACAATCACTTCAGAAATTATAACAATGGGATAAAAGATTAGCTGATCTGCTATTGTTAGTTTCATGGAGCTTATTTTCTTTGGTGATTAATTATATAAGAGATGAACGTAATTATTTATATTTGTTGATATTATTAGGTTTCAGGATTGCAGGCCCTAAAATAACAAAAACGTCATAAAATGCTGACAGCAGTGAGTCCACATGTGGTGGCGCGGAGCATCTGAAAAAGTTATAACCACATAGGTACATAAATCTAAAGGAGCAGAGATTTATTTTTAGTTCTTTTTTATCAAAAAATATATATTTATGAATGTAAAGAAACAAGAGATTTATTTAAATACGAGCTAGATTTTCCATTGCCACAAAGATCTTTGTAAACATTTTTTTAAATGCTCTTGTCGCCACCTCCATTATAAATTTTTATCTTAACTTTAATCTCCAAATAATTGTATTAAAAGAACAAAAAAATACCATTGATGAATCAATCTAGATTTGAAATTCAATATGATATCATGGGCTTTCGTGAGGGACGATAGGATCGCAGCGGTTCGGTGACAAGGTTACCGGCGAGCACCGTGCCGCCAGCACTTACATTTATTTATGCACGATGACCTGTTACTATCTCAATTACAGCAAAATACTCCATTTTGAGCACGACACTTTTATATTACAATTGACTGTATATACCTAGGTCGCCTTTTTATTTATGTATAAGGAAAACCTTACAGCCTAATAATAATAGAAGAAAACAGATAATAATCATCAATCAAGATATATAAAAATCAATGCCACTTTTTGTTAGGGTTCCGTAGCCAAATGGCAAAAAACGGAACCCTTATAGATTCGTCATGTCTGTCTGTCTGTCTGTCTGTCTGTCTGTCTGTCTGTCTGTCCGTCCGTATGTCACAGCCATTTATTTCCGAAACTATAAGAACTATAATGTTGAAACTTGGTAAGTAGATGTATTCTGTGAACGCAATTAAGATTTTCACACAAAAATAGAAAAAAAACATTAAATTTTGGGGGTTCCCCATACTTAGAACTGAAACTCAAATTTTTTTTTTTCATCAAACCCATAAGTGTGGGGTGTCTATGGATAGGTCTTCAAAAATGATGTTGAGGTTTCTAATATCATTTTTTTCTAAACTGAATAGTTTGAGCGAGAGACACTTCCAAAGTGGTAAAATGTGTGTCCCCCCCCCTGTAACTTCTAAAATAAGAGAATGATAAATCTATAAAAAATATATGATGTACATTACGATGCAAACTACCAACGAAAATTGGTTTGAACGAGATCTAGTAAGTAGTTTTTTTTTAATACGTCATAAATTGAAATTCATATCAAATACTCAGGTCTATACTACCATTTACTTATATACCTATAGGTTTGTACGGAACCCTCGGTGCGCGTGTCTGACTCGCACTTGGCCGGTTTTGTAATTTTATAACTCACCTATCCAAACCAAATGTTTAGGCTTTGTTCGGACTATTTAGTAGATGGTTTATGTGAAGTTTGCACAAAATCGGTCGAGCGGTTCGTCATTTATCACATTTTTATTATTTCACTTTATACGTAGCGAAGCACGTACCGGGCCGCTAGTTAAATAGAAAAGAGTACACAAAAACCGGTCTAGTGCGAATCCGACTCGCGCATCGAAAGTTCCGACCCTCCTTGGCTGTATATTTATAGTTCTGGGCCATAACTTTGTTAAAATTAAAAAAATTAAAACCCCCGAAACGGGGGCCGCTATCTAGGTATAATAATAGTCGGGTCCGTTGGCGCAGTTGGTTAAGACGTGGAGTCTTACCCTATAGCGCCGCAGGTCGTGGGTTCGATTCCCACACAGGACATGCATTTGTGTGCATGAACATGTCTGTATGTCCTGAGTCTGGGTGTAATTATGTATATTAAGCATGTATTTACAAACAAAAAGTAGTATATGTATTATATCAGTTATCTGGTTTCCATAGTACAAGCTTTGCTTAGTTTGGGATCAGATGACCGTGTGTGAGGAATGTCCCAGGATATTTATTTATTATTTTTATTTAATATCAAAATTCTGGGCGTTTAGAATAGCTTAGAATAAGCTTGGCTCTACATGAGATCTGATAACTTTTTGACAGTGCGAGCCATGGTCTCGTCTTGGCAACATTATACATGAAAATATTTTTGGATGGATAAAACTTACCGCTTATTTGTATTAATATGACCATAACCTTACATAATATTATAAACGCCAAAGTTTGTATGTATGCATGTTTGTTACTCTTTCACGCAAAAACTACTGAACGGATATGGATAAAATTTGGTACACAATTAGATAACGTTCTGGATTAACATACTTTTTATCCCGGGAAAACATAGTATCCCTCGGGAATGCGGGTGAAACCGCGCGGGACAGCTAGTTTTCAAATAATGACGTAACGAAAAACAATCGGTTCTAACGAAATTATTTGTAAGAGGGTAGATATATTTTTATCTTTTTTTTATCGTGGGGAAATTCTCTTAGAATACCCGTCCATCCCGGGGGGAACGGCCTGGTTATACCGAATTCTTATCGGGCTAAATCCTCACGGGATGGTCACGGTCGCCAGTTGCGCTGTAGAGTGGTCGGGCTCTCGTACAGAACGAGTACTTCAGCCGCTGAGATAGCCCATCCTGGGAAGTGTGATACCTCCCCCAGCACCCTCTCAGTGCTATCGCACCCTGAAGGCAGGAGGGCTGTGATGAGGCACGCCCGCCGTCGTCTCTGGTCGGGATCGGCCCTCTCCCGATCCCGCTCAGCAGTCTTCTTCTGGACCATTACCATTTCACAGAAAAAGGTATCGGCCATCCACACCTCTCATTTCTATAAGGGTTGTCAATGTTGGTTTACAACTTATCCCTTGGAACATAAAAAAATATTCAGTAAAATTTCATACTCAGAGAGAATTAATATAAATCGAAATGCGGATGAATGTCAATTTAGTTAACTGTGTTTATATCTAATGATGTTTGTTTCATTGAATTTGACACGTGTAATGCGGATATACAATTAAAAAACGTCATAAAATTTAACGCCTCCTTAATTGATTTTAATACATTATACGAGGCAAATAAAGGGCCGTTTGTATCAAATGAAATATAACAAAAACATGATTTTTAATTTTGCTTTTGTGATTACAAAAGAACGCAAGCCATTAAAAATCATTGTTTACATAATTTTGAATATAAATCAACATAAAAAAAAAAACTGTTAATTTATAACAAAGATGTTCATTTCCTCAATGCTTTATGTAAGTTGTTAAATCCCAGAATATGACATCCCACTCATCCTAAATAAAATATTAGGTTTAATGTTTAGCCAGCGATTCGAGAGTATTGCTGCCGACTTCAAGAAATAAGAAATCTATTTCATGTTGGATGGTACTTTACGGAAAAATCGCACCAAAGGTTCTGTGGCTCCAATTTATTCATTAAAATGAATTGGTAATACTATTGCACTATTATGTATTCATTAACAGATTAAATGTGGAGTCAAGTAGTTTTCAACCAAAGGTTTTAAAAGTGGTAGAATTTTTGCTCAAACAGTAGTTCGACTGAGGAGGTACTTCCACCTTACAGAATACCGGGTTGTGCCCCGGGTGTTGCAAGTGTCTCTTGTGATGCAACACCCGTAGCATCACAAGCGTCCATAGGGATACGGTGACCGCTTACCACCAGGCGAGCCGTATGCTTGATTGCTGACTAATGCCCGGTTTCTATAAACAAAAACGAATCGTTTTGCTTACCAATGGTAGGTTTTTTTTATTGCCAAACTGGACATATAGATAATTTCGTAAGCTAATTTTTGATATCTACTTCCATATGAGAGGGTCTGCTATGAAAAGCTTTGAGGTCTTTGCTTTATTATAAGTAAAGATCTTATATAAGATCTTTACTTATAATAAAGCAAAGACCTCAAAGCTCAAAGTCGTAATTTTAACAGATAACGGTCCGTAAATTATAGGAGTATACATTTTATTCATCTTGGTACACACGGCTACCGATCAAGCTATACATTTCCAGTATAAACTGATCTCGCATTGTATACGATTTCCGTACAATGGGAGGTCAGCTTATACTAGAAATGTATAGCTTGATCTGTAGCCGTGTGTACGACTAATTTGTACGTATAATCAACATTAACTTCGCATTGGTGTCGTTTTGTTTCACGCACGTAACGTAACCCAATTGCAACGTACAGTCGGTTACAATGAATAATACATAATAATTTATACTTTATAAATTATGTATACCACTACATTTCCACTGAAATGTATACTGTTAATTAATGCAATAGGCATCCAAGAGGATACATAATTTTGTAACTTTTTTTTTATACCTCTAAGTTGGCAAACAATACGGCCCGCCTGATGGTAAGCAGTTACCGTAGCCTATGGACGCTTGCAACACCAGGGGTATAACTCGCGCGTTGCCGACCGTGAAGAAATCTCTTGTATTGAATGCTGTACTCCATTGGGAAAACCACGGCGGGGAGCTCATTCCACAACCTGAGCATCCGCGGAAGAAAGCTCATTTGAGCCCGCACAGTTCGAAACAATTCTGGTTTCAATGTGTGAGGATGGATTCCCCGTCGATGGCATGAGTTGCGATGGTCGAAGGTAGCCATGGGCAACAAGTCGAACAATTAAAAGGATAGATTTCATTGTAACCGACTGTACTTACTTACCAGAAGCTAACGTTTTCAATTTGAGATTGATTTAATTAGCCATGGGCATGGGGTTAGAAGGTCATCAGGAAATAAAGCGGGGAATTTCTTCTACTGGTGATTCAGTTCAGTTCGGCGTACCTATTAATTTCGTTGCGGTTTGTTGTGACTTTATTTTCCTGTAATAAATCATACTCTCAATTCATTCTTGAATGGACGGAATATAACCAGTTTATGTTACAGAGATTCTGTGTAACTTTGTTGATGGAAATATTTTTATGTTACTTTCGGGTGGGAATTTTTAAAAGTAAGTGCTTTATTTTTTAATGTTTTGTAGAATTATGATATATATTAGTTTAGGATGATTGCACTGCTGGATACCACCGTTTGTGCGTGAAAGACTATACCTACAAGATGCATTACTTTCCTGATAGACACAGGTGACAATGTCTCAGTAATTCCCCTGATAAATACTACATATAAGAGTGAGTCAGGCCGCACACCGGCGCCACACGTCGCCACAATACTGCAGTACGTCATTTTTCTTAGCTCGGTGCAAATGTATAGTGTATGTGTACCTACCGATACGCACATTTGTGGCCTAGCTTTCAGAATGTTGATATTATCGTCCTACGATACAGATTACTTGATGTGACAATTAATGAGAAATAAGTTTTTGTTAAAAATTTAATTTTTAATACAAGCTTTTTTGGTGACTGTACTTTTTGTTGACTGTACTTGCATTGTCTTCCAATACACTAATGTATACCAAATATCAAGTCAATCCGACCACTGGAAGTGGGTGAAATTCGACTTGCAAGATTCCACCCGAACAAACATACAAACATACATTGCAAGTCAAATAAAAGCTTGTAAAAATACGTAATTGGGTTCACTCTTTTAATCATGATACTATTTCGCATGGTTCTAATTCCTGGATGATAAATATTGTGAATGGTAGGTATCATAAGAAAACTGTCGAAATTGCAATGGTAGAATGGTTTTACATCGATATGGTGAATTAATTTATTTTAAGTGTGTGTTAAGTTCACACATGTCAATTAGTGCCAACATGCGCGAAATTTTAATATTATTGTCCTGCCTGCCTATGCCACTTCATCGTAATTAAAACGGTTGAAAAAATAATAGACTCTACTACCCGTAATAATGCGTCAGCAACAGGGTTCTCAGTACCGCTTAGGTGTTGTAAACTTGCTGATTTGAGTATATTGTCGCATTCGTCTCGGTGTTTCACGACCCGTACCAATATTAGAAAATGCTTATTATAAGAGGTTTATGTTCCATCATAATCGTAAGCTGCCGTCCTTCTATCATATTAAGAATCTGAATATTTGGTAGGTAAATAGCTAGAAGCTCTCAGTCATAGTCAAGGGTTCTGGGTTATCCCAGGTTAAATAATATACTACGTACAAACTAAGCCTTGTAGAAAAATAACCTAATGGCTTCCACTCGCTATTAATGTTTTGCTGGAAAACGGCCCCGACGCGAAGTGTATGTGACGCTTTTATCCGACGCGTCACATACATACATGCACATAATCGTTAATGGACCTTCTGCTCCTGAACGCGATAGTGTTAGCAGCAAGCGGTATCTTACCAAAGCCGCGCCACCAATTTCACCGGCGCTGCGCCGCCTGCAAGCTGCCACCTTGCAGGGGTTGAATTGAGTTGAGGCGGTGCTGGGCCGTTGCCGCATTGCTGCGATGGAGCGGTCCCTGTACGCGCGAATCACTTTCAAAAGGAGAGCATTGCTATCCCTTTTTGCACAGCTTTTGACACACGACGTACATTTAGATTTGTATCTGTGCTGGGTACTTACATTTTGCTTAGTTTGGAATATTTGAATTCCCAAGGATGTCTTTCGGCCTAAGAAATGCCTATCAGACCTTACAAAGGCGAATGAACAATTCAGTTTGGTAAGGAAGGAATAGATTATTTAGGAAATCATGGTGACGGTAATAACAAAAACTCCTATCTGTTTTGAAGCCATAGTAGCATTGCAGTGAAGTACCTAGATACAGTGAATAAGTTTAATTTCGGTAAATGTAAACGTCTCAAAAGAAATACACTTCTTTCTAGTTTTTAGATTATTGATGTAAAATAATAGCACGAATAGGTATAAAGAATATTTAAAACTATCGACATTCTTAGAACATAGAAATCGTCCCACTCGACTTGCCAAGCGCTTATTAGTTTAACTACTTACCTATTTTCTTTGCTATTCTAATTTTTTTTATTTTATTTGTATGTCAATAAAAAAATCAACTAAGGGGTGTGAAAATGCAATCAAGCAAAATTTTAATAGCGTGCAACAGCTGCAGTCTCGCCAGTCGTCGCCCTATGATCTTACCTGTATTAAAGCTTAAATATAATTTGTAGGCTAAAAATATCTCTTTTATTTCATGACTAATAACAGTTAGATGAAGTGATACTGACAATTATATTAATACATTATTGTCTGTATCAATCTAGGTAATAGTAGATCAGTAACAAGTTAGAGTTTCATTGAGCTAGTAATATCCCAACATCTGACCCAAGGCAGTTTGGGTAATTCCCCTTGTCCAGCAGAGTCATACGGGTATAAAGAGTAATGAGTAATAGTGTCCCAAGGCTCTATGCCGATGCGATTTACTGGTAAGTATTGGCCACATTGAGAGCATTAAGCATTCATTTTATAGTACATCTCTGAATTAAATACCTAGGTACTTTAGCAATATTTATTATAATACTAGCTTTCCCCCCGCGGTTTCACCCGCGCCCCCTTCTTTACCCCCTTACCTACCCTACCCTACCCTACCCTACCCTACTGCGCTAAGTTTACATTGTATATTGTCTATAAGTTTTCTAAATTTCTGAGCAATTTTCTTATTTTTTTATCATGGAACAAAAACCTTAGGTAACCTTCTAAGAAGTATAAGAAAATATTTAAAAAAAAATATGAATGAAGTCGGTAAAGCCGTTTTCACGTTATAGCGTGACCAAGAGAAATAGGGGTTCATTCTTATATTTACATATAGATAGATTAGCTATGCCCCTAGGTCTCTTTGCAAATGTAAATATGTCGTAGCAAGTGATAGAGTTGGTACTCTTAGTTGTTTGAAATAAGTTCCTAGATAAGTAGTAGGTATAGTGAACACCCGTGATGTGTTTTAACAAATTTGACGTATAGGTACGTCACGTATCGGCAGAGTCGGGATACCAGGAAACGGGAGAGGGCAGTCATTACGTAGCGGTTTGGAAATGTGCTCCCCTGGTTATCGAATCTGACAGTTTTTAAATCACCCTTCATTTATTTATCTTTTATTGCGAACTTTTATTGACAATTAAATATAATTAATGTGATTATTTATATAATTTCTTGTTGCCGAGTGCCCAGCCCAAAAAGACCGCTTACCAAGATACAGTTCTGTAGATGGTTGTTGTCACTGATAGACCACCCTGTTCTGTCAAATAATCTCTGGCATAGAATTAGGCCCAAGCTCGAAAATTCACACAAAAGAGGTGTTTTCAGAAAAGATTTTCTGTATTATAACTTATATTTAGTATTAGGTCCGGGAGCTATATTTAAAAAAGGCGAGTAAAACCGTGGGGCAATAAGCTGATATTATAATGATAACAAATTCCAACGGTAGATACCTACTTCTGCTAAGTTATGGATTATTACCACTATTATTACTTCGGGCAGTTATTCGCATATCGCTTTACAACCACTTCCTTTCAGTTAAATGCCAATCAGAGGATGCGATAATAGGATCTCGGTTGCACAACCGCTCTTTGTTGCGTAATGATTCTAAATACTTTTTTTATTTTTTCAGGTATGTTTTTAATTAAAGACATTATTATTATTATTGCCTGACTGCATACGTCTCTCGAGATTAAGTGTGAAGTGTAACAGCTAACGGCCACTGATGTGTCCGCACGACGCACGATGGTTAGCACACGAACCCTACAGAGAAATTGCTCTTTATGGTGCGTCCATGCTTGGCGAACCGAGCACGAGCCGAGCCACGAACGAGCACACTGCGAGCACGATTCGCGTAGCGTGAACGGGCTTGCGAGCCTCGAACGAGCATTCGTAGCGTGCTCGACATAACACATCGAGGAAAAATCCCTTTCAGGCGACTGGAGTCGCCAATGACCTTGGGCACACGGGTGAAGCATATGCTTCCCCTCTGTGCTAAAACATCGCACGCGCTTGCATTGCTGTGGTTAGCGCGATAGTGTAATTAGGGTAAACAGAATAGTTATCGGCAGTTAATCTTTATATTTTGTATGATATATCATACAAAATATGAGATATATCATACATAAGAATGGAATAAAATAAGTGTTTTTGCACTGAAAAATGGTTTCTATAAACAAAAACGAATTGTTTTGCATTGGTAACAATGGTAGGTTTTTTTATTGCCAAACTTGGCATATAGATCATTTCGTAAGATAGTTTTACCGGTGATAAGTAATTCCATATGGGAGGGCCTTCATTATTAGTAAAGATGCAAGAGTCTTAATATAACCGATAACGGTCCGTATATTATAGGAATCGGCCATAATAATAGTACCTACTGAAACTACCGACCAATCACTGCATTTAACTAAATGATTAGTATGTCTTTGACTTAGCCAATTGAATTAGAAAATCAGAGCGCCATTTTTTTTTTTTTTTTTTTTTTTTTTATATTATATAGGTTTGCGCTTGACCGCAATCCCGCCTGATGGTAAGCGAAGATGTAGTCTAGGGTGGACCGCGCGTACCCATAAGATGCCTGTTCACTCTGGCCTTGAATAAACCCATGTTATAAGTGTCTGGAAACACGTTGTCCGGGAGAGCATTCCACAACTTGGCCGTGCGTATAAGGTAAGAGGAAGCGAAACGCTTGGTACGGCAAGATGGAATATCGACGACGAAGCGATGGAGACCCCCCCGACGCCTAGTGGTCCGATAGAAGAACGGGGATGGAGGGACAAGATTATGGAGTTCTTTATCGCATTCTCCGTGGAACAATCTGTAAAATACCGTCAAACTTGCAACCTGACGCCGATGATCCAGGTTGTGCAGTTTCTTGCTCGTTAGGTCGCTATCGTCAATTATCCTTCGAGCGCGCCTATCTAACGAGTCCAAAGTTGCCAGTTGATATTTGGCTGATGTCACTAATATTACTGTAATTATATAATTTTGAATGGTTGTGTCTCATACATAAACGGTGAGTCGAGACTCAGGTAAAATACCGCGGGGAAGAACTAGTCCAATATAATATATACATAAAAGTCACATTTTGATGTTGGCATAATATACAATAAGGAAAAGTAGGTAAGTAATATACAATTTAATTCCAAACGGGTATAACTTTCCTTAAGGATGCCCAAGTAAGTTTCTAACCGACTTCAAAAAAAGGAAGAGGTTCTCAATTCGGTTGTTTTGTTTCTAATGTTTGTTACCTCATAACTCCGTCATAAATTAACCGATTTGGAAAATTCTTTTTTTGTTTGGAAAGGTCCACTTCCCGTTTGGTCCCATTGTCATCAGATCAGGATTTGATTACTTCTTAGTATACCTTGAAGTGGGTTCAAGTTTTTTGTAATACAGTTCAATTATTTAATATTTATCAATCAGACAGTTTAAATCAGTCGGTATATAAAAGAAAAATAATTAAATATTTTTAATAATAATAATATAGGTAAGGTACCTAAAAAGTCCCTCGGTATTTATAAGAATTTATATTTTAAATTCAAGAATTTCGAAACTAATCTGATTTTGAATGAAAATTGAATGTCAATCATCAAGGATAACTGCTCTAACTACCTGATATTTATTTATAGTGCGTGCGTACGATGTGGTTCAAGTCATTATCTCATTGTAGCTTGTACGGGTAGCCGACGCGACGCGCCGTGTAATTTTTTCCCATTGAATTTGATAAATTGTCTACTAACTCGCAAACCATCTATTTAACATTGGCACAAATATTGACAAGGCTAATATAAAACATGCAGAATTCAGCACGGCCGGCTTTTATTTACTCAATCATGAATATTTGATAATAAGTAGGTAAAAAAGGCTATTTACTTTTTTTTACTGAGTGAAAATATTTTATTTCTTTTAATTTTAATCATTATTTTTAAAAACCACGTGTTTTTGGATATTAGCTATTTCTAACAAACACTATAACGATGCGCGGGCGCGGACATGCCACGACGGCCGACTTCCCTTTCATTCCATTCCGTTTTTTTTTTTTTTTTGTTTTATTGGTTTACCAGTGACTGTTACAATGGTTACATTGCTTATTGTACAATCTATTTAATGTAAACACAACTTGCATCTAAGTACGCTATAAACAAAGTAATACGTATTACTAAAGTGAAGAGATATACATATTAAAATAACTTAAAATAAAAAAAAGTTGGTGATAACATACATAAGTTCTGTGTTACAATTTAATTCGGAATATGCTCAAGCAAAAGCTTACGAAAACCGTATAATGAAACGGCGAAGATGTCGACTGAATGACAATACGTGTTCAGTAAAGTACTTAATCTAAATATAGGGGAGCTGGATCCCAAAACAGTAGTGCGAAACGGAGGAATTAAAGGCCTAATCGGAGCACGTGGCATTATTCGCGGAACTCTAAAACCAAAACTACATAATTGAGGGCAATCAACATTATTATAATTTTTTTTTAATAGGAAAACTAGATCGAGTTATGACCTGCGCTTTTCTAGAGATTCCATACTAAAATGCTTAAGCCTGTCATTATAAGTAAAACGCCTGCTAGATTTGCCAACAGAAAATGCCAGATGCCACATGAACCTTTTTTGGACTCTTTCAAGCCTTAAAGAGTGGGTTCGTACAAATCGCACGAAAGCAGATCCCAGATCCCATGTGACATGCGCCTCTGAGTTAATAATGGATACACACACACTCCCTTTCATGAATTTATCATCGCCCGCCGTCTTCACCCGATGATGTGTGATAATGATAATACTCCGAATAGTGTTGTCAATAGTTCGAGTAGGTATGACGACACTCACATTCTGAGAACACGCTTTCTGGACGCCATAACTTGAGAACGACTTGACCGACGTCATCAGTTTTTTTTAAATGTTTTCTTATACACTGTAGAAGTTTATTACCGAAAAATATATTAAGAAAGTTGCGTAGAAAACTTAACGGTAGGGAAGGGTAAGGTAGGAAAGGGTATGGGGTAGTCGCATACGAAGTCGCGCCGGGCAGCTAGTATATATAAAATAAAATCTTAAAATGTGCAATTCAAAATCGGCATTCAAGTATATCTTTAGGCGGACCGTACCGCCTAATGGTAAGCGGTTACCACAGCCTATGGACACGTGCAATACCCAGGGCACCACTCACGCATTACCAACCCTTCCCCATAATGGGCTCTGGTGACCTTATTCACTCACGCGCAGGAATTTGGTTGCGGAATTATGTAAGGTAGACGTAGACATCCCCAGTCGAGTTGCTATTTTAACGAAAAAACACTATTCTCTACCGCACAACCAAAATTTTTTTTCTCTAGGGCCAAATATTTCATCATCGTCATCATCATCAGCCTATAATGTCCCACTGCTGAGCACAGGCCTCCTTTCACAAATCAGTGTGAAAGGGAATTTAATTAATTTAATTTAATGGGCAGATACTCCACCACGCGTGCCCACTGCGGATCGGTGGAGGTAGGCTAGTAGTCAAACTACTGTTGGACTTTGTTAGTACTCCAACTAGCTTAACGACTATCACAATTAAGTGATAATCGGGACCAACGGCTTTACGTGCCTTCCGAAGAACGGAAACGCTCGATTTGAAATACCACTAGGTTGTCACCCATCCAGGTACCTACCGACCACGACCCACGACAGACGTAGCTTAACTTTGCCGATCTATTAAGAACGGCTTATCATGCTACACCGCGAGCGTTTCAAATATTTATTTTCTTATTATTTTTATATAGGTATTCTGGGTAATATTTGGGCCAAAACCTTTCAATGACCTTTACTCGACTATACTTTAGATGGCTTTGATAATTTTTCATCAAAACATAATTCTATATACAATTTTGAAAATTCATAGTCTAGAAACTTTGTGTGAATACTTAATTTTATGTAATAAAGAAGTAAGTATATTTTGGATTCGCGAAAATTATTTAATGTTATTTGATAGAATCCTTGACACTATAAAATTATATGAAGTTATGTAAAATAAAATAAAGTTTACGTATAAATTAATTACCGTACCTAATTAATTTATAGTTTTAGGTGCCGAAAATCATTATTCAAGTTCAGATAAATATGTAATAGCCACAGATATATATGTGATACCTATGTGTGTGGTAATAATAATGCGTTAATAAAATAAAGACAACCGTTTCAATTTTTTTAGAATTGAGGTATTCGTTTCTGAAACACGTCTTATAAATCAGTGTCCAAAGAATCTAAGCCTAGTAAGAGGCAATATATTTGTAATTTTAGCTCTTATTATCGCTTTAATTATTTAATTTGCTTTTTTATGTATATACATATAGGGCTAAACTGTTTCTCTCGTGCCATGAAATTGTGTGCCACGTGCGTAACAAATTGGACATATTTTTAATATCAACACTTCAGAAATAGATTATAAACTTATGCGGAATAGTATTAACAGGTTATCATGTGTAATGTATACAATTAACAAAGCCGATAATTGCCGAGACCGGTAATATCTTGACTCGGAAACAAAAACGTGGTCAATTAACTGAGTACGTTTATCTGAGAGGTATTGCAAAAAATTTACATACATATTTTACTATATTTACATATAAAATGTATATTAAAGATATTCCGTAGATACTGATCTTGATTATTTATACAGTGCTGATTTCCTAATTTATATTAGACTAGCTGTCCCCCGCGGGTTCACCCGTGTTCCCGGGATAAAAAGTTGCCTATGTCCTTCTCCATACCATAGGCTATCTGTATGCCAAATTTCATGATGATCTGTTGAGTAGTTGAGGCGTGAAGGCGTAACAAACAAACAAAAAAATAAACAATCTCACTTAAGCATTTATAATATTGGTTACTAGCTGTCCCCCGCGGTTTCACCCGCGTTCCCGGGATAAAAAGTAGCCTATGTCCTTTTCCATACCATAGGGTAACTGCATGACAAATCTCATGTTGATCCGTCGAGTAGTTGAAGCGTGAAGGCGTAACAAACAAACAAAAAAATAAACAAACTCACTTAAGCATTTATAATATTGGTTATGTTTATCTGTCTGTAGGTACTGTATTGAATCTATTTTAAATTATTCGAGTTTTTTTTTATCCAATTTCACATCCAGCTTGTGAAGAATGTTCCCAGTCCCATACCTACTTATGGCACCAATTACATACTTATGGCACCAATAGTACCTACGTCGTAATAATAAATAAAACGATCGAATGAAAACATACGGTATTAATATTACGGCAATCCTAATCCTAACTTAATATTATAAATGCGAAAGTGTGTTTGTTTGTTTGTTATGCCTTCACGCGTCAACTACTTAACGGATCACCATTAAATTTGGTATACAGATAGCCTATGGTATGGAGAAGGACATAGGTTACTTTTTATCCCGGGAACGCGGGTGAAACCGCGAGGGACAGTTAGTAATAAATAATTTGGTGACATCGCTCAGGGGGCCAACCAAAAGCTCTTAAAACAATATTGTTATAACCATGTCTGTGTCACCTTATTTGTCTTTTGTCCTGTTTTGACGTCGGATGTCTTTTGACCCAAAAGACAAATAACGTTATTTTAACCTTGTTTTAAGAGCTTGTGGTAGGCCCCCTGAGCGTGGTAAGAATAACGACCTCGACTCTTACAATAAGCTTGATCTTTTGATGAAATAAAACATCGTGAGGGTTTCCTCAGATCATGGTGATCGTGGTTTTCCCGAGGAAGTATAGCATGGGGTTCTTCAAGAAAGGTGAAAATATTTTTTAAGAGTCTGTAACGCTCGTTTTTTCCCTGGTGTTGCCACCGTCTTTATAGTAAATTATCAGTATAGTAAAGTAGCAGCTTAGAGGTAAGTAGAGGTAGATATAAAAAAACCACAGATCTCGCGCTCCACGCAAATTAAAGGGAAAATTGAAACTGAATTTCGGGAATAAGATTATATTTTAAATAATTTTTATTCTTTTATAGACTTAAAAAAACGTTTTAGTGTAATTTGAAGTCCATCAAATTACTTTTTTATTAATGGTATCTTTTTACTAACTTTCATCCCGCACTTTTAGAACTTCCTGAGGCTTGTCTCGTTATATCCGATCATTAGCATCTCTAGGATTAGCCTGGCCCCTAAAAGCCGATGCAATGAACGCGAATTATTTCAATTTCAGGTGTTCAGTTACGACTAATAACGTTTAAAACGGTAATAATAATCACTTATTTAATAAACGAAGATGCATCAAACGACTAATTTGTTTTGCGTGAATCGGTAATAGGTAATTTGCTAAAAAGTGTAAGTCTAAAAACTGTTAAATTATTGTTGTAAATACTAATATCGAAATTTGTCACATAATCGATAGTACCTACTAACTATAAGTTATATATCGTAGTTATATATAAACATGTCGATAGTTTTAAACTCTACTTGGCAGTGACCGACTTTGTTAGACGGCACGTCATGCTCGTTGCGTTTTGTAAGTGCACGATGTCTTGGTTTTTTAATAAATAAAAATCATAATATAACTTTTCATTTCCAGCTTATATTTTTATATAAAGATCTTGTAAACTTTTCATTGATATAAACTTGCACGTAAACGGTACCTTGTTAATTTTTACATTTTGTGGGTCCACGCCTGCCATTCTTCTTTCAATAAACATCCTATAAGCTTAAAAAAACATCCTCACGTAGTATTCCATATAATTGGTTTTTGTCTTTTCCTACCAATATTCATACATTTTGCATAGGTACACTTCGCTGTTGGCCACTTTGGAACTAGCCTCTCTTCCTATCAGGTTTTGGTAACCGCAAAAATGTCCAGTGTTTCCTTACCTGCGTTTATGTCTTTTGTGTATATATGTATACCTCGAGAAAGGTAGAGCATAGTGTTTATTCGCTCAAAGAGCGGCTCGACTGGGGAAATACCTCCACCTTACAGAATACCGCAGCCAAATAACTTTATGTTGTGTAAAGTTGTGTTCCTGCGCGTGAGTAAGGTCGCCAGAGCTCAGAGGGGATGGGGGAAAGGTCGGTAACGCGTGAGCAATGTTTTTTGTGTTGCAAGCATCCTTATGGCTACGGTAACAGCTTACCATCAGGCGGGCCGTATGCTTGTTTACCGATTTAGTAGTATAAAAAAATACCTACCTATAATCTTTTTTATACCTCTAAGTTAGCAAACAAACATACGGCCCACCTGATGGTAACCGGTTACCAAAGCCTATGGACACTTCTGACACACGGAGCTGAGCAGACATTCCCCATAATCTATTGTGTTTGGATCACGTAAAGCAAGCAACTGGCCTAAGGCGGGTGCCTGTAATTGTCACAAGATTGCATTATTTCTGAGTTCCGTTAGAGTGGCGAGCTAACAGCTGCTTGTTGCTGCAACTGGCTGCTTGCTGGTATAAATCACATTGACGCAGGGTTGTCAAAGGTCAAATCAATTTCAAAAGTTCTTGTACGGTTAAAGTCTGTAAATTTCCCTACCTAGTAACACCTCTTTTTGCCACAATCAGGGAGGTACCAACTTTAAACGTTATTGGCGATTTATATGCAAATTAATTAAAAACCGTAATTTTTCAAGTTGTGTTTCATACTTCAAAAAAATTAAAACTGCACGGGCGTCTTTTACTAATATCGGAATCATTTTGGCATCTGTCTATTATTAATAATATTTTTTCACTATAGTTATAAGTCACCGTATTTTTGTGAAAACTGTTAGTTTATAATCTACCTAGCGAGATTATAAACTCCCCGATATATTTTGAACTGTACCATACTGCTTACAATATAACGTACCTATTCATTTTCGATAGTTTATAATCTAACGTTGTCAAACCGTCATATTGTGAACCGTCCCTGATTGTTCAGTTTTGGCGGTAGTTCGTTCTGTGTTCATAGAGTTAGATATCAAACATAGGAATTTAATAAAAGAAATGCACCTTTAATTGTTTGAGATCAAAATTAAATAAGTCTATCATTTTTTTTTAAGGAATAATAAAAACAATCAACTACGTTACGTATCGCCAAAGATGGTGGCGCGAGACATATAACGTGCGACGCATTCAAGTATGAAGCCAGTTTATAATATGACGGTTTGTCATGGATAGATTATAAACTATAGTTCACAATTTATCGGGAGTTTATAATCTCGCTAGGTAGATTATAAACTAACGGTTTTCACTAAAATACGGTGACATATATAAGGCTGTGTTAGACCACATACTCGCCATGGACTGTGTGGCCAAATGTGGTAAACAAACGAAGCCTAGACTGGCAAATATAAATTACGAATCGTGTTATCAAAGTACGGGCCGTGAGCACCGGAACGGTCCAAATGCGTTACGACTAAAATACATATAATGAATACCAATTTTTCGTTTTTTATCGATACTTTTTACGAGAACAAACGACAAGGAATCCATATCGACATTTTGTCTGACTGTAAATCAACTACTTAGTGAACGATATATCTGTGTGTGAATGCATCTATGGAAACTGCTCACACTTCGCACAAGGTAACGTGGCTAACGCTATCATCCTATAATATTCTAACTCTATGGTTGGCATTGGTAACCGATGTAGATACTCGAACTATAATGCACATGTTTGTTGTATACTTACTTGATCTCAAAATTTTACAATATAGTATTACCAAAGAAAAATTGTTTTTCTTCAATGACTTTAAAACGAGACTTTAATTATACAGTCAGAGTTTACACATCGTTAACCCATATTAATAGTCGAGTCCGATATCTTATTTTTTAATTTTCTATCATTGACCGAAGAAAAGCATAAAATAATCATAAAATTATTGTCGACAATAATGAATAAACTGAAACTAAACTAGTATAATTTTTTGATTCATCATTTTCCTGCATTTTACTTTCCACGATATTTTTAGTTGACATCTCGAAATTATTTTCTATAATTTGATGCACATAATTGTAATGCACTGCATCAAATTTAAGTCGTCGCGTCGTTGCATAAAGCCGCAAAATTATCCGATAACCTGTTATTTATATTAAATAATTAAATTATTTACAACAAATATGTACAAAATACAATCTCATTATCATATCAGCCCATGGATGTCGACTGCTGAACATAGGCCTCCTCTTTTTATTTCCACTTCGAACGGTTCTGGGCCGCTTGCATCCAGCGGCGCCCAGCGACTCTGACCAGGTCGTTGGTCCACCTGGTAGGTCTTTCCAGTACGTGGTCGCCACTCGAGAACCTTCCTTTCCCATCGGTTATCGGCTCTTCGAGCGATGTGGCCTGCCCAATGCCACTTCAGCTTACTAACTCTACGAACTATGTCCGTCATTTTTGTTCTCCTATGAATGTCCTCATTTCGGACCCTGTTACGTAGAGAAATTCCGAGCATAGCTCGTTCCATAGCTCGCTGAGTGAATGTGAGCTTATTTATGCGGCCAGCAGTGAAAGACCACGTCTCTGTCCCGTATTTCATTACTGTTAACACGCACTGATTGAAGACCTTTGTCTTCAGACTCTGAGGTATTTTGGACGTGAAGATATGCCGTCACAATAAAATACAATCTATATATAGAAAATTTCCTCAAGCCTGCCGCTGCTTCCGATTATTTAATTAAATAATTTGTTTGTAAAATATAAGAAAATAATATATATAACACATTATTAACTTTAACTTTAAAAATTGGCCTTAACTGAGCATATTGAATTCAGTAATGCCAACCCTCAGTTTAACATTGGGCGGGCGCACAGATAACGATAGAAATATTGGTAACAAACCAATTGGTCGTTTTAGGAACTTACCGCTCATAATGTCCTGCTGAGTTTTTTAAGTGATCGAACTCTGATTTAATTTGCAATCGATTGCACAAACCTGTGTGTACAGCGGGCCGTAAACTTGTTTGCCACCTTAGAGATATACAATATGCCTTGCCAAATCTCTTCATGGTAGTTACGTACGCATGATAGATCCCCTTATCAATGATTTGGTATCTTTCTTATGCTAGGTGCTTTAAAAATGCTAAGTTAAAACCGATGGTGGAAATGGGATTTCCACCACATTTTCGTCTTTACCACGTTAATAATATCCTACTATAGATGCCTATCTTATCTATGCCTATACTACTATTAGAATACCTATACCTAATACATCATATTTTTAAAGATTTTGAATTTCAAATAGGTAATCGAGTTCAAGAGAAGCTTAGTATCATGCTTAGTACCTTATTGTAAATAACATAAAACATGTTTTTGTAAAAAATATTACTTTTTGTCAATGTTTAGAGGAAAATACTTATGCAAAAATCTTGTTACGTATTGGGATATAGGAATTGTCTATTATTAAGCCTTAACTTTTTACTAGGAACATATTAATTACGTCTCGGTAAAAGTTATTCAGTAGGTAAGTCTCTGTCCTTTATATTATACTAATGACACATTTTTTTTACAATTTAGAGCCCATCACATACTTAGCTATAATATATATTAACATGCCGAGCTATAATATAAATTAATGCAGGATTATGAAGTAACTGAAATATATATTATAGCTGCGAACCGGCTTTCGACTATGAGATATAATATAAATTACTTCATGAGATATAATATTTTATCGCTCGTCATACATTTTTGACGATACCGTTCACACTGTGCTATAATATACATATTATACATCCCAAACTATAATTTTTTTTTGACCAAAATTTATTACGAGCCTTTAAATATTATACATCAAGCATAGACTTATAAAAAAGTTAAGACTGAGTGTCGCCTAATAAACGAGCGAAGCACCAAAAGGAAGCCGGCCTTCTTGTAATTACAAGGCCGGACGCACACATATACACCATAGGAACCCGATCGGTTGTCATTCCGCATTGAGACGTTGACAGTGACAATACGGCTCAGTATCACTTGTGCTTGCTTGGACCAGTACTAGGATATAGCTGCGTGTGCGTGCGGTCACTCAAGTCAAAGATTAGTATTGAAAATATATCGTAATATGCCCTGCTATAATATAAATTATAGCTACGCCTGTAATAGGCTTAAGAAGTTTTTAACTTTTTTATCATTTATACTTTCAGAAAGCTTTACCAGTTTAAATAAAATATAATATATATTATCTAGTGTATACCTAATATTAATAATGCGGCCATGTGTGGCTAACTGGCGTAAGGTGGACAAGTAATCGTTACGTAATTGAACAAAAGGGGACATAAAATCCGAATTGCAAGTCCAAACAAGGTCGGGCACTGTTGACCTCCACATGTTGGCTAAAAGTGGAATGACATGAACTACTTCGATTTATTTATTACTCTATCTAGTACGTACTTAGTATTATATAATTAAACAAACACTATCCAAACACAATACTTGAACTCTTATATTACTCTATTTAAGGATAATTAAATAAACAAAATTTTCTATATGTTTAAAGATATTGCAGGTATTTTGTGTGCCTCAGTATTTGTAGTAGTATTTTAAAGTTTTATTTTCTAATTTCAAACAGTGTACCTATTTCTATTTAAAAAAAGATATAATGTAAACACTTTTTCTTGATATAGTTAAATTTTAAAAATATATGTATCAGCTTTTGCTAGTGATGTGTGTAACGTGTACCTACGTACACTTGCCATCGCGAATAGAAAATCGGCTCGTGCTCATTTCGCGTAGCGTGGACGCACATTATATTTTTCACTGAGTAATTATAGTGAGTTTATAAAAAATTAATAGGTGCAAAGAAAAAAGTGGCATTTTTCATATCGGATTGACCAAGTCACATGCCTTTCGAATTGATCTAGTTAATGAGTCAGAATCTAGGCACCTATTGTATAAATAATTATGTAACATGAATGGTTGATTGCAAAATACCCATATACCTAAATACCTATACTTATTTCACAGCATGTGGAAGGAAACCTAACTGATATCTATTACAAATGGAGTTGTACAAATATGGTAAAAATAAATGGGTCGCTGGAAACCTAACGATGTTAGAGGTTAAAATACTAATTTGTCGACTAAATATAGATACTAATTTTATTTTAACCTTTTTCAAGTATATCATCTGCTTGCCCTGTTCCCAATCATTTGGGGTCAGCGCAAGTGTAGGTACGCTTCTTCCATTCGTCTCTTCTATCCGTCATTACTAGCATGCACTCCTTTATTACCCATATCATCTTTCACACAATCCATCCACCTCGTTTTCGGTCTTCCTCTACCCACATCCACTTTCATATTCATAACTCTTTTAGTGACATGGCTTTTATTTCTCCTCATGAAATGTCCATACCACGCTAAACTCTTTACTAAAAACTTTTCAGTCACTACTTTCAAGCTTCCCCTTATATACTCATTCCTTATCTTATCCATTCTTTTCACTCCACACATTATTAAAATAATAATAAGAATTATAATTTATTCCGTTTAGCTTTAAAGGCATCCGTAGATCACATGTTATTCCTGTCAAATAGATATTCATCGGCAAATAGGATACACTGGGTGCCTCCTCCTGCAAGTGTGACGTCAAGGCATCCAATACCAGCAAGAAGAGGCTCAAAGCCGACCCTTGGTGTAAGCCGACAGCCACACTGAACTAATCGTTAGAGCCAGCCACAGACCTGACATATGTTCTTTACCTACTGTACATTGCTTGGATCAGCTGCAGGCATTGACTTATATATTACTGGCGTTAGGACCGGGCGACGAAATGGCACCAACGCGATGGTCCTAAAATGTTCAGTTTAGGGCCAACGCGACTCCGTCGTCTGCGGTCCGCAGAATAGTTCGTTCAATTATTGTAATTTTTTTCTTGTTTGTGTGCATTGTACGCACATACAAGGTTACATCGTACGCCTATGCAATGTGGCACTTCTTAGTTATTCCTCGATAATTATTGCATTCCTGGACATCACCCTTATTTTTGTAGATGGGCACTAGCGAACTATAGCACCATTCGTTGGGGATTGTCTCCTCATGAAACACATTATTGAGCAACTAAGTCAACCACTTACATATTCATCCTCACCTAACAGCTTCCATACCTCAACTGGTATTCCTTCTGGCCCTACTGCTTTTCCATTCTTCATACCTCTTCCTGCCATTCTTACTTCATCCCTAGTCACTAACCAGACCTATATTTATAGGCACATTCCCAAGGACTTTACTCCATACATTCTCCTCATTCATCAACTTTTCAAAATACAGTTTCCATCTTTCTTTCACATCTTTATCCTTCGTTAATACCTTCCCACGTTCGTCTGTAACACACTTTACTTTTGTTATATCTCTTGCATACTCTTGTTATAAGTCTTTTTGGCCCGCAGTACTGTCTAGATTTTTGTACAACTCATCCTGGACCACGCAAACGAATTAGTAAGCGTTTACTAACGTCAATTCTTTACACTCGGGGTACAGATTATTGCTAGAGTCCTATCAACGACATTGAACTTTATCTATCAAAGTGCTTGGTTGATACTAATTTACTTACTTTTATATGTTCATATTGTTGTATGAATGTATCTCATATCTATATCAGATAAACCAAGAGAGTTTGTATGTTTATCACTACTCATTATAATTGTAATCAATCATATATTTAGATATTCAAATGTGTAAATTTTTTATGACCTTAAAAAATCTCGAACATAGTATTTAGACATTCTATCTTCATTACAAAAAGCTAATAGTTTTCAAACAAACTCTCTTGTCATATTATTCTGAACCAATCATCATATTCATTTCCGTAAATGGTAATGACTAATAATAAACTTTTTGTCAATCATTTTGTTCCACCGTAAATTATAAATCAGTGCACATAAACGTTCAGATCCGTATTGTCACTCTAGTGGGAAAATCCATAAAGGTAAGTTGACAAACTTGACAATAATAATATGTCGTAGTAAAACTATGCAATTAAAATAAAACTAAATAAATCGGATTGTTTATTTTTTTAACATGTTCTACCAGTATTTTTGCGTATTTAAATAATGTATCTTGTTTGTAGACCATTGAGCTATTATTACTACGTATAGAGAAGCTATCATAAGCAAAGGTTATGTCTCATTTTTTTGAGTCAACTAAAGTTCTCTTTAGCGCTGAAACAATAATTAGTCGTCTAAGCACGTAACGCTATTAAAACGCTTTTAGGAGTATTTTACTCACAAACACCTTGATTTTCACGGCTCTTACCTACGCGTTTCGTTCATCGTTCTACAACAAAAAGTGCTTCAATTGAACGGAACATATTTGTGATGACTGTGTCGCGTCTTCTGTATACGTAATAATAATAGCTCAATGTTGTAGACACATTTCTTCAATGAGGATCACATTTCTATTTTTCTGCTATTGCCCTGCGTGCTTTACAACGCTTCAAGCGTTTTTAAGATTTCGAAACCAAAACGTAAAAAGGAACCCTTATGTTGCTACTCCGTCCGTCTAACACAGTGGTATATTTTAGCAACCACTAAAGCTATTTATTTGAGGAATTTGGATGTTGTTGAGCCAAAAATATTTAAATTGAAAAATGTAAGTTTTTTGTTCTTATATACAGTTATGTGGTTCGGTTTTATACAACAGTTATGGCACTAATCAAGAAATATACGTCCAAGGAAGGACGGCACCCTCGGTGCGCGAGTCATACTCAAACTCGCACTTGGCCCGGTTTTTTGTATAGGTATATATGTCACAAGCCTTCCTTGCCTGCGCACAACAACTCGATCAAAATGTAATCGCAATCGGACGAATGATACAGTCTAGCACAGCAAAAAATCCATAATACACAAGATTTTAATAGAACAGAAAAACACTAGCTTTGCAATTATCGTGCTAAATGGATCCGGAACTATTATTTTATCACCGAGACTAGCAAAGCACCGCGGTTTCACTCGAGTACGGTTTGTTTTTATATAATTAGTGTTCACACTTATTATTTTTCCAAAATAAATGTAGGTAAGTTACTCCTTATAACATCAGCTATGAACCGGAACAGACAGACAAAAATGTTTAGAAACTCAATATCCGATTTCATTCAAAGAAAGTTGAACTCACACAAAAGCTTGGTGCAATGCAATAATCTTTAAAATTGGAATGTCAAATATCAAAGAATATTTAAATCAAAAGCACTTAGGAGTATTGATATTAACTTCGAAAATTCTGCAAATCACCCCTAAAATAATTTCTGCCGCTTTTTAACCCCGTTAGACGATGAGTTCAATAAAATACGAAACATGTCATCCATCAATTCTGTTAAAGAATGTTTATGCAAAATTTGAAGTAGATGGACCAAGGAATCACGTTGTCCCATTCAAACTTTGCCCCCGTTTTTCACCCCTTATGGGTAGAATTTAGGAAAATCCTTTCTTATCAGATACCTCCGTCATACAAAGAACACACCCTCCAAGTTTCAGGTCTCTACGATCACCGGTTTTGGCTGTGCGTTGATCATATCAGTCAGTCTTTCAGGACAAAGCATTTTATATGTATAGATAGATAATATGAGTGTTTGATTCGATACGTTGCATTAACAGTTATTAATTCAGCGGGTAATTATTATGTGTTTCCAAGTCACGCCCTACATATTCACAGTACACTGTTGTTAGGTGAGGTATTGTACCTAGATTTATAATAATACTAGCCGCCCGGCGCGACTTCGTTCGCGTGGTGCTACCCTACACTGTGGTGCTACCCTACCCTACCCTACCCTACCCTACCCTACCTTACCTATCTAAAGCATCCATCCAGGGCGTCACCCAAACGCATTCAAAAAAATTCAACTGTACGTGTGTTTGTCACTGAACTCCTCCTGAACGGGTGGACTGATTTGAATGTTTTTTTTTTGTATGCGTTTGGGTGGCGCCCTGGATGGTTTAGATTCACAAATCAGCCCGACAGATGGCGCTGCAGACGATTATATAACCTAGATACCTAAATCGGTCCAGCCGTTTAGGAGGAGGAGAGACATACACACGTACAAGAATTTTATATATAAAAAATAGATGACGTTGCTGTCAGCTGGTATCCCACCAAAACATTGTTATATAAAATGTTGCCAAGACATATGGCTTGCACTGTCAAGAGTTATCAGATCTCATGTAGAGCCAAGCGTATAACTCTACATGCCCTTACTCTACAAGCCCTAACTTCACAAACTCTACATCTTAGTCAAAATAGGCGACTTGGCCGTTTCGCAACCGTCACATGGGAGTAAGGTGAAAAATGTATTCACTGTTCATTACTTTTTTAAACGGCCAAGCCTCATATTTTGTCTACGGTGTGTAGAGATTCCTATGAATACGATGCAAATATGGTAGGTAATTTTAAAGATATGAGTCATACAGGACTGTCATGAACATTATGAAAAGATACTACTGTCAACATCTTATGATATAAATATACTGGGACATTCCTCACACACGGTCATCTGATCCCAAACTAAGCAGAGCTTGTACTATGGAAACCAGATAACTGAAATAGGTACTACATATACTATATATAAACGACTTCAAAAAAAACGGAGGTTATCAATTCGACACGTATGTATGTAATATTATTGGAACTGCAATATATTCCCATATGATAAATCTATTAGGGCGTCCAAACAAATATACAAACAAAATTTCAGAGGTGTATGTATTTATGTTTGTATGTATGTTTGTCCACGCATATCTTCGAAGATATTAATCAGATCGAAATCGGTTCAATAGTTTTCAAGATGGACAAATATGTGTGACGGTCGGGTATATTGATACGGGTGCCGGGTGTGGTGTCAAAGGAAAAACATCTCAAAACATTGGTCAAATTCTAGTGCATTTAAGAATAACGAAATATGACGATAAAAAAGTAATGAAAAAAAAATATCGACTTGAAAATACACTAAAATGTATGAAATAACTCTAATCTGACACTGATTTGAAGTCCGCGAAATATTTTCAGTGGTACGTCGTGCTCTTTCGCTGACTCAAATTTTTGTCAGATTAGTTATTTCATACTTTTTAGTGTATTTTCAAGTCGATATTTTTTTTTTCATTACTTTTTGTGTTTATAATTACATCCAGACTCAGGACATACAGATATGTTCGGGCACTCGTTACAAATGCATGTCCGGTTTGGGAATGGAACCCACGACCTGCGGCGCGATATCAATCAAATTTTCCTAGATTAATTTGAGCCTAGTTACTTTTGTGTACTAAAATTTACTGAAAATAACCACGATAAAATATGTAGAGTCAAGGAAAAATGGGGAACTCAACACACGATACTTAACTTTATTAATGTATGTAGTAGTTTTTTATTTGAAACTTCCTGCTAATGTCCATACCTAGGAGTAGTCGAATAATTGCATCATCTACATGTCCTGAACTGACCTTCTAAACCAGTCTTCGCAATCATCAAACATCCCGACACTTCAGACGAAACTTTTGAGTAAACCAGTTACTTAAAAGTTTCGTCTTTTTGGAAGTGTTGCATTTTACAAAGCAGTCATAACAAAACAAATGCAAGTGGATGATCATGACATTGATCCAGACGAAGAAATCAGATAGCCATGAACTACGGCAACGAAACATAAAAAAGCGGTTGTAACTATGCTAATTTTCTGTATCACATATCAACAAAACGGTCTCAGCTAAGCAAGGCTACATTTCGTACGAAAAAAAGTAGCAAAAAATTTGCACGCTCGTTATATAAATCTTAATGCTTTAGCATAGAGATACCGTAGCGTCGCAGACGCGTTTATCTAAATGTCTCTATTCACCACGGTACTTGTACCTACATACTTATTCTGTGACCATAGGCACTGTTCTCCAAAAATATTTTCTATGGCGGGACTCCCCGCTCCTCATTAACTCATTACGTACTTAGTTACTTTTATGTAATATTTTAAAATGTCACTAGGCGTTTAAATAATACTTCCAAAAGCATCCCGGGTATATGCAGAATCTCTTTTCAGTTCAGACCAATGTTCAGATCAGACCATGAAATAGAAAATTATTGCCCTGAAAAGAGCACAAATAACAATAAAAGAAAGTGTTGTTTTAATTGGTAATCATTATAAAATAAAACAAACGTGTGAAGAATTAAGCATCTAAAACTTAAAACTTGACCTGGCCAATCAAATTTCGCCGAAATATTTTTTTTATAAGAAAACGATGTAAGTAGGTATTGGCGAGAAATATTCCTTCATATTTTCAGTTGCCTTTTTAAAGCCTGTATACCTAGTATAGTATCAGGTTAGTAATCACAATTGAGCCATAGTCGCTTTAGTCTTTGCCGCAGTCCACAATATTGTTGTACTGAATAGTAGACGCGATTACATAAACGAGTCCCAGACGTATATGCGATACAGCTGCCGAAAGCAACATTTTTGTATGAATAAAAGGCACAGAACCAGTTAGTTCACTGTATTTAGTTCAACTCGGTTACTCCTATTGTTAGTAAGCGTTTTTCTCATGATACCTCTATGCTCAAAATACCTGTCAAGTCTTGAACTTAAGGTTCAATTTGGTTCGAATTATCAACAGTTTGACGGGTATTTTGAGCATAGAGATATCATAAGAAAAACGCTCATTACGCAATCTTCAAGCAATCAGATTCTTAGGGATATTTGGTAATAAAGCCTTTTCTTGATTTAAAACTATAAAATATATAAAAGTATTTGTACGGTATATTAATCGCTTTAATGTTTTTCCATACTTTGTGTATTTTCTGTGCCGCGTTGAAACACGCCATTGATATAATTCGAGCTAGATTAATACGGAAACCTAGATAAGCAAAACATATCGTGCATTCTCGTGTTCCACATGTACGTATGTGCAGCCTATTAATTTAAAGGCAAATTGAAAAATATATAGCACTCTGTAAGTCGCGTACCTTTGTTGTATGACTAGGTTTAATTATCGTAAAAAATCACGGAAGTTGATATTTATATGTCCAGGTAACTCCATACACCTACATAATATTTTCTTAATTGATTAGTGTATTTATACCAATACCTACTTCATATCGTATGCGAAATATGCGTGTATTATTAGTTATTACTGTTAGGATGTGTCCAGACACAGCGGATGGCGCGCGTGGCATGCCGAAGACATTCAATTTGGGGCCAAACGAAGAAGCACTGTATACTTCTAGTGTCTTCTGTGGATATTTCTAGAATCTTGAAAAAAAAAGACTCGATTTCCCGGCGCTCCGAGAGTAAAGTTTTTCTCCATGACGTACACAATATAGATTTCGAAAAGATGCCACAGCTGGAAGTGTCCACCTACCCAAAAGTAATATTTAAATATCATATTAGATAAAATACTTATAAGAAAAAAATAGAAAATATTTGGAAATATGACATCTGCAGAAATAGGTACATACCTACCGTAAGCAGCTTAATTTAACATGTTACATAAAATTGCTTGTAACTTCTTATTTCTTTCAGCATTAATGTAGCTTCCTATTAGTGAAAGATTTTTTCGAATCCAACTAGCAGTTCTAGAGATTAGCGTGTGTTAACAATCCAGCAATAAAATTCTTTAGCTTGTGTCATTGAATTATGGCTTGTGTACCTATATAAAAGTAAAGATAAATATAATACATTCCGTGTAGGTACTCTATAGTGCTAAACGCCTTCTGGGATTATAGAGGTGTGCCTTTGTTACTTTGCAACAAAAAAAAAATATCATTCTAATCAAACTGTTTAGAGAGAAAAGGAAATCGTGCGGTAGACTGACAAAGCAGCGTTCGGCTGTGGATATAGTTATGAGTAATAGGGTTATGAGCTCAGAGTAAATATAACCTAAGGTTATGAGTATCATAGTTCCGTCGTGGTCGCAGCAAGGACCGTGTACCTTCCGGTCACGAACTGGTATTGCGAATTATTTCCGACTAGCCCGAGAGCAATTTATAACGTAATCGAACTGACAATTTATAGATCAGTTACGCCTAAACACTGAGCGCGAGCCATAATATCAGGATTATGTATAAATATTGTCAATTATATAGGTACTTAGTGGTATGCATTCTTAGACTGAGCGGAACTGGTTTTCAAGAGAAGCTACAAAAACAATTGCGATTTGGGTATTTACATTAACATTTACTTTGACAAAAAAATAAAAATTATCATTTTGGTACCAACTACCAACCCTAGTTTCATGTAGTTTATTAATCCTGATGAAACTATCTAATAGTTTTCATACATATATACCTAAATATTTCTAGAGTATCCTGGAGACAAGACTAATTTAAAAAAAGCATCGTAACAAATCGTAAAAGCTTAAAACAACCAGTAAGTTGTCAGCCTTTTGGCGAGAAATGTGACTTTGAAAAGCTGTAATTTTATTTATTTAGGTGTATAAGGATTAAAAAACCGGCCAAGTGCGAGCCGGACTCGCACACGGAGGGTTCCGTACAATATTAACTAACTCCATTTTGCTATGAAAAAAAGAAATTTCCAATGGTAGGTTTTTTTATTGCCAGACTGGGCATATAGATAATTTCGTAAGCTAATTTTACCCGTCTTAGCTACTTCCATATGGGAGGGTCTGCTATGCAAAGCTTTGAGGTATTTGCTTCATTATTAGTAAAGATATAAGAGTCTTAATTTTAATAAATCACCGATAACGGTCCGTAAATTATTGAAACCGGGCATTACTCCCAACCTAACCTAACCAATCTGGTTCATTCATAGAAGACGTTTTCCACCCCCTGCGCCCCGGCTCGCACTCTGCTTCTATAGAACGAGCGCGCTTGTCGCCGTTTTCATTAAATTATGATTCTACAAACAAAAATATTTAAATCTTATAGTACCTAGGTTAGGTACCCGTTTTATTTTTTACAGGAGCTTTCAAATCGCAGCCCGAAAGTGTATTTTTATATGCAATAGTTGCCAATAATACAATGTTTGTTATCCCACTGATAATTTTAGTCGCCATGTCATTATTTATAGTACCTCGCCATAAATTTCATTGGTCCTGGTTAATATGTTTGCTACCTTAAAGTAGCAGTCAGTACGTAGTAAATACAGTATTTAATTTATCAATCCTTGTATTTTGAAGCTCATTTAATATAATTATAGCTAAAATATTTAATCGCTGCCAAGTTATGTTTTTTGTAACCAAATAGTTAGTCGCTCTAGTCGCCTCGAAAATAATTAGCCTAATAATAATTAAATCATTGTTATTTTTTTAAACCGCAAGCCAAAGTAGGTATGTAGAGATATTAAACAATTCCAGCAACTCCAACCGTTATAAATTCGCACTTCAATAAACTTTCTATAATATCACTTTAGCATCAACTTTTACTGTACTTTTATGCTATATGTACTCTATACAATTATGTAAATAGTCCCAATTCAATAAATAAAGGCCTAATAAGTCACTCCTTACCTTAGCAGAAAATTTGCGATTTACATACTTAGGCATGGACGTAAAAAAAGGTGGACGTATTCTCACTAACAAAAAACTGTGTCGCTCAAGTCGGCCACCTCGCTGGACGTATTAGGCGGCACGCACACATTCACACATTATTTGAGCGCGGGTAAACTGGATACTTTCAAGGCTAAATGTATAGACATTTTCTGGGCAAAAGGCCTATATCCACGTAACTCGCCGCCAATTGAAAGCCAACAAAAAAGTGATTTTATGAAGACTAGTTCTACCTAATAAAAGTCTCGGACTAGATAATAACAATAACGCCGTCTTTTTCTCCGAGTAAAACGCGTTCCCACGCTAGGTACCATTATATAAAATATTACGTATTATTTACTGCTTTTCCAACATGTTGAAAATAGATGTTTATAATCATTAATCCACCACGCTCGACGTGCTAGTGTACAGTGTACAGTCAGACGACTACCTACAATTACGTTTAACCTTATCTATAGTAATGGCGATTCTAAAAAAGCAAATGAGATAAATTGCAGCAATTTAACAATAAAGTTAACCGTGGCTTTGCCTTGACCCAAGCACTGGTCTGTCAGTAGCAGGCGTGAGCGGCCCGCGGCGCGGCGCGGTGCACGGTGGGGTCACGCACGGAGCGCGGCGGGCGGTGCCGCGGTGGAGGCGGCGCGCGGCGCGGCCGCAGCCGGCTGGTGCGCACCGCTGTTCAGGAAACACGCTTGCTTGGTTTGCTTACTATGCCCCTAACACTTCCCTTACCGTACCTACATTTAAGAACAAAGAATTTTGCACAAGTAAACAAGACCAAAGTCTTTGTTTAAAATGTTTTAATGTCAAATTTATAACAACGCACAAGCCTTATAATAAGTTAATTTTATTTTTTTGAAAATTCTCTATTTGTCATAGTAAAAGTTGTACAGATGTACAGCCAAACTTATAACTCTACATGTCCTTACTCTAAAAGCCCTAACTTCACAAACTCTACACACAAATAGTCAAAATATGTGGCTTGGCCGTTTCACTACTACAAGAACTTGCAAGAACTATTGTATAACAAAAAGTTATGAACAGTGAATAAATTTGTCACATTACTCCCATGCGACGGTAGCGAAACGGCCAAGCCACATATTTTGACTAAGGTGTAGAGTTTGTGAAGTTACAGCTTATAGAGTAAGGGCATGTAAAGTTATAAGCTTGGCTCTACATGAGATCTCATAACTTTTTGACAGTGAGAGCCATATGTCTTGGCAACATTTTACATAAAAATGTTTTTGGTGGGATCGTTATTTACTATTAATCAATCAATGTTTTATTAGATTACAAAAACTGCTTTGTAATTATTGAGATAAAAACTTTGCGGCTATTGCACTCCGATAAAACATTCATAAAAAAATAACTTGTTACGAATCAGGAAACTCGTTCAAACCGGAAATAGAAAAGTTATCTGATTTAAACTGTTTATTTATTGGATTGTTTATTTACAAATACATGCCGATATAAATGCAGCTACAGCTCTCAAATAATAAGAATCAGAATCAGTTTTATACTCACACACACACAGAAAGAGAATAATGATTTAAAATTATTTAAGTATTCAAATAGACAAGAGACCAGCGGACGGGGAGCTTTTTCCGCCAACGCACCAGGCGTTGGCGGAAAGCTCTAAAAGTTATTTTATGTCTACATTAATATACGTACCTTAAACCTTCATTGATATAAGTAGTAATAATTGATTACTTTTGATAACTTAAGTTTTGATTACTTTTTACAACAGGATATCTTTGTAGAGTCTGATTATTTGCAAACTTTTTATATGACTATGCAAAAAGAGCGATATGCAGAAAGTGCTTTTATTATTCTAGATTTTCGTTTTTTTGTGTGACATTCTTTTTCAGTCTCTACTTTCGTTTGTCAGACTCTATTTATCTAAAAATATAAGTATGTAACACAGCACTATTTTTAGGGTTCCGTAGCCAAATGGCAAAAAACGGAACCCTTATAGATTCGTCATGTCTGTCTGTCTGTCTGTCTGTCTGTCTGTCTGTCTGTCTGTCTGTCTGTCCGTGTATGTCACAGCCATTTATTTCCGAAACTATAAGAACTATAATGTTGAAACTTGGTAAGTAGATGTATTCTGTGAACCGCATTAAGATTTTTACACAAAAATAGAAAAAAAACAATAAATTTTGGGGGTTCCCCATACTTAGAACTGAAACTCAATTTTTTTTTTTCATCAAACCCATAAGTGTGGGGTGTCTATGGATAGGTCTTCAAAAATGATATTGAGGTTTCTAATATCATTTTTTTCTAAACTGAATAGTTTGCGCGAGAGACACTTCCAAAGTGGTAAAATGTGTGTCCCCCCCCCCCCCTGTAACTTCTAAAATAAGAGAATGATAAATCTATAAAAAATATATGATGTACATTACGGTGCAAACTTCCACTGAAAATTGGTTTGAACGAGATCTGGTAAGTAGTTTTTTTTTAATAGGTCATAAATTGAAATTAATATCAAATACTCAGGTCTATACTACCATTTACTTATATACCTACAGGTTTGTACGGAACCCTCGGTGCGCGAGTCTGACTCGCACTTGGCCGGTTTTTTTATATTTAACATAGATACAAATCACTAACACTAGCTAAATGGACTAATAAATTGAATAAATGGCTTTAACTTTGACTTAACATTTATTTCGTCGCGTCTTTAGATCTGTCTCTGTTTATCTTTTACAAATTTACGTGTTTGGTTTTGATAGTGTAAGCGAAGCGAGCACGAGCCGAGCCACGAATGAGCACACTGCGAGCACGATTCGTGTAGCGTGGACGGGCTTGCGAGCTTCGAACGAGCATTCGTAGCGTGCTCGACTGAGCGCCGCCCGATTGTTAGTTTTTTCACGAACACAGGGATTCGCATCGCGCTCGGCTCGTTATATACGTCCACGCTTGAAATCGCTAATCGAAAGTGCTCGCTTCGCGTAGCATGGACGCACCATTATTATGTCTATATCTTATGGATAACCCACAGTAACCATTTTTATGCCATTGAGTTTTTTTTATGAGTTATACTTTCGATGTTATTTTGACCAATATAATATTAATCCTTAACTAATTAAATAAGTAAGTTATGGGTATCTAATGTAGATAAATTTTACTCTTTACAGAAAATCAATATCTTTAACATTTTGGAAACATCACAAATTTAAAATTAGGTAGAAAAATTCGCGATACGGGCGGGGCGGGCGGGCGCGCGCGTGCAATGACCATTAGACCAGTAACGCTACATTAGTACCTCTACATTCAACCTGTGCGAAGCCGGGATGGGTCGCTAGTTTTAAATAAAATTTAGTATATTCACGGTTCTTAATTCACCTACATACATAGGTACATCGTCTTCGGTGTGTCAACGTTTGTATGGGATTGACATTAGAGATTGTTAAAAATCACGTGATATTTCGATTTGAAATGTCAAACCCATACAAAGGTTGATCGTTTGATAACGATGACGATTGTCGATAACCATCTTGTCTACTGACCCTGATCTATTTTAAAAAAATATTTTTTTTCATCATTGGATAAAGCATTAAAATCAATAATTTGTAGGTGTAATTATTTAAAGTGGCTGGCCACTGGCCACACCCATTCTATTTGGTGTGGCCATTACGGAAGGTTAAAGTCAAGGCTGCTACGTAACGTCCCGAATCACATCGTGTGGTGGTCGAGTCGGCCGGTGCGGCGCGGCGGCGAGCGGCTGCGCCCGCGCCGTCGCGAGGTGCGTGCGGCCATAGTAATGTCGAAGGTGAAAGTCAAGGTCGCACGTAATACTGATCTAATGGACACCATGCTTATGTAACTAAACAATCACATAATAGGTTGAAAATTCGTTGAAACACCTCATAGTAGGCGATGTTGATGAAGTTAATCATTAGGTAGGTACCTTGTTCATTGTTCTACCGATCGTGCAGACAAGGACGCCTCTTTAAATACACTTACCTACTTAACTAAGTGACTTACTAAGACAAATTGTTTTTTTTTACTAGACTACTGTAATGCACTGATTTAGGTACTCCTGGCCAACTTCTGTCTTTCAAATGCGGCAGTCGTAACTGCCTTGTATGACTGACGCCGATAAGCGGAATAAGCGAATAAGCGGGATAGGCCCGCTTAGAAGCTGTCTGTCCCATTGTCCCCAGGGAGGCCAAAAATTTCCTGCTTTCGCAAACCTTTAAGAGAAGTAGAGCATAGCGTTTATTCGCTCAAAGAGTAGCTCGACTGGGGGAGTACCTCCACCTTACAGAATACCGCAGCCAAATAACTTTATGTTGTGTAAAGTTGTGTTCCTGTGCGTGAGTAAGGTTGCCAGAGCTCATAGGGGAGGGGGGATAGGTCGATAACGCGTGAGCGATGCTTCGTGTGTTGCAAGCGTCTATATGGCTACGGTAACCGCTTACCATCAGGCGGGCCGTATGCTTGTTTATCGACTAAGTTGTATAAAAAAAAAAAAACCCTTTCAAACGATAATAATTTACGCTACGCGTTGAATGAGGTATTTTCTGTTATAATTAAAATACTTCCACCAGTAGTAGTGAAAAATCGAAGTCAAGTGTATTGATAGCCATTTTGATCACGCAGACCAACATCAACAAATCATGTATTAGACTCCGTTCTTACTTCAAAATTAGACCGATATTTTTAAACAGATTTGTTCCGCCGACAAATATGAAACAACTGCCTAGACGTTAGTAGTCGTGTCACTAATGTTCAGTAACTCAGCTTACATGTAATGCAAACTATACTGGTACGTTATACGTTTCAGCCTAATCAGTACAAACAACGTAAAACAATCCTTATTCCTTACCACAAAAATAATAATATGTTTCCCATTCAAAATTTTGCACAACTTTCTCCTTTCATCAGCCTACTAGTTGCGCCCCGCGGTTTCATCTGCGTACCCGAGGGATGCCCTACCCTACCCTAACCTAACCTACCCTACTAACGTTAAGTTTTCTTAAATGTAATAATATAATTATATGTAATTTCTAATTTTCTACGCAACTTTCTCAATTTTCTAGAAAACCTCAAAAAAATGTGGATGAAATCGGTAACATCGTTCTCAACAACGAAAAGTGACTAAAAACTTAAAAATAGTTAACTTTTTGTTTCTTTTCTGTTTTTTAATAACGCTTCGTTTCAATTGGTCCCACATGTGTTCGATTGGATTTAAGTCTGGACTGTTTGCTGGCCGCGGTAAAACTTGAATGTGAGACTTCAATAGAACACACGATATCAGCAAAAATCGCAGAAGAAAAATACAATACGGCCTCTTGAAAATAACAATACCACGTGGGGAGCGGGGCAACACTGAAATTCATGTTCAGACCCACCGTCCGCTTCCTTCTCCCCTTGCACCCCTAACTCCCCGCATAATAGTTGCCGAGATATTTGGTTTGTTACAACGGTTTTAACCGTACCCAGTCCATCTACGCCGGAAGTTTAAGTGGCAAGAGTTGAAATATTCTGTCAGATAGTTGTCTATGTAATAAATGACGGTTGAAAAATAGGTGACTGATTTTATTATCAGACTGATAAACAGCCAGATAACTTTTTAACAGCCAGATAAATTATTCGACCTTTTTATCTGAGGATTGAACAATCGGCCCTAAATAAATTTTAATGGCAATTTTATTTTCTTCAAAATTCAGCTTGGGGTGCGTTTCAGCGTTTTTCTCTAAGACCTGTTGTTCAGAAGTTGCCCCATTCATTAGCTGGATATAAAATTCACCTGTATATATTATTTTTTATACCACTAAGATGGCAATAGAGCATACGGCCCGCCTGATGGTAAACAGTTACCGTATCCTATTACGTTTGCAACACCAGGAGTATATCACTTGCGCGATGCCAACCCTGAAGAAATCTCTTCACTTCCTTTTTGAAGAACCCCATGCTGTTTAAACATAAGTCGAAAATTCTTGCAAATGTTTATCAAAACCTTATTTTCGTATTCTCGCGGTCACGATAGACAACTCAAAACACACGCAACGAGTGGGTGCGATCGATAGAGATTGATATTTATATGTCTATTAAAATCTCTACTGAATGCAGTATCTTTAGTTTTGACGAGGACTATATTGTCATCTAGGTATGGTGATGTTATTTGATTTTTTATAAAAACTATAATAATATTACGTCTTGCTATGGTTGGTTTTAAAATGGCAGTAGAATTCATTTTGAAATCTATACGGGAAATGGTAGGGACAGTTTCCAGGGCGCGGGCGGCCAGTTTTGTAGTGAAAAAGAAACTGCAATGTAGTGAGCATATACATATATGACCTACTGCCCGTATCTACAAGGTCAGCGCTTTGTACGAAGCCGTGCCTGAAAATGCATCGAACCGAGCTGGTGATGATGATGGTTTCGTAACAGTGCAAAGGAGTTAGCACCGTCAGAAGACCAACAAAAACCAGAACGGCTCCGGAGCCTAAGCTAACCATACGTGCCGCGAAACCAAACACTCCGGTGTACATCTCCCGCCTAACCTAAACTACACCACTAAGGCAGAAGACTTGTGGAATACGTGCGCAAAAGGATCAAGTACACGGCTACGCCTCGGCAAATATCTTGCCATGCAAGTGAGGCCTTTAAATCGTATGCATTAAAGTAAATTTTACAATGACTAGATAAAATAGTTGGATCCTCGCGGCAAGCACGCTTTCCGCTACAAGCCACAAGCTTCTAGCGAGTGGCCTGCTCCCTTGTTGCGTGACGCCAGCAAGCGGTATCTTGCCAAAGCCGCGCCACCAATTTCACCGGCGCGGGCGGTTATAAATCATAACTATTCTGTGATAACTTAGTAAGTAATCCCATCCTTCGGGATTAAAAACAAAGAATCATACTAATACTTAAACAAACCTTTTATCACTCTTTCTCCTCTTTTTTAGCACCAGTCCGGTATGCTCCGGGTAAATAATTTATTTCTTCAGGTAGGTACGAGGCCATCAAATTCTAAAAAAACCCGGACGCAGTTGTTTATCAACCTCTAGTAGGTAGTTGAATTAACCGAGTATTCTGAGCCGTGGATGGGTATTGCCTTTTCGAATTCATATTACTTACTTGAAATTATAAACCAAGAAAATCAATCTTAGGTTTTAAAATTGATATTTGAAATCGATTTACAGTTGTTTATAAAAAGTTGGCTTGCTTGCACATTATCTGAAGACATAGACTATCATTAAAATCAATTTCTTTGGATATAATTAATTATGTTGTATCTTAAAATAATACTATTATTTACTAACTGAATATATTTCAAGTCTCAAATCCATAATGACTTTTTTCGGCGAATGTTCGGTCAAACAATAGTTGAAACGGATCTCTATCCAAAAGTCATGTCGCATTTGAGTGAGAATAGCATTCATTGGTCCTATAGAAATTGTGTATCTTCTTTCATAGAGATTCATAATTATAGATAATGTCGAAATAAACAATATCTCTAACGCGTGAGAATTGGCCTCTGTTCGTTCGCGGCTCGGCTCGTGCTCGGTTCGCGTAGCATGGACGCACCATTAGTTTTAAAGGTAATCATATAAATGATTGATATTTTGAAACAGCGACGTTAAGACCGGCTGAAATATATCTATAGCGCTTGACAGGCTTGTCGTATGTAGTGACATAACAATAATAATTGCAAAATATTACTAATTACACGGCTGCAAATAGTTCAGATCGTTATCGCTGTATGAACTGAAAAGTATAGCCTTGTCCTCTTTTAGCACAAGTCAGGGCAAACGGATCGAGGCGAGTATAATGTCCGTGCTCCAAACGCGGCCTATCCATCACGAAGTCAGTTATCATTCATTATGTAGACATATTCTATCACCGGTAGGTAACTACATAAGAAACTTTAAAATAATGTACCCTAGCGTGATTCCGCTTGGCTACAATGTACAATTAGAGCATTTTTTGCTCAGCTCTCGTTATTTGTAGTAACAACGAGACAATTCCATTATTACGCCAACAATGTAATCCTCTGAATAAATTCAATGTCAAGTGCGCAGGATTGATATCGTGCAGGGCATGGCATCTGTCAGAGGACGAGTCGTGTCCACAGCTTACTAGGGCGAGGTTTCTTCTCATAAAAAATCGAGTCATGCACGTAGACTGATGAACATTCAGGCTAAGGTCTCGAGTGAATCGAGTTTCGCCCCTGCGGGCAGCGCCTGCGCAGCTTCGGTCAAGTACGCGTCAAGTCGCGGCTCCACACTGGCTGACTACTTCTAACCCGCGCAATGCCCGCTATGCACACTTGTACATAGCTTGTTACACTATGTATCTACCTACCGTATGTAGGTATTATAAGCCATTATCATTACTGAAGTGTTGCTCATAACGACTTTCTTATAAAGCACTCAATTTAAACTGTAATAACTAGTACCTATTGGGCGAAAATAAGTGTTCATACTTATGTCATTTAGTCACTGAAATAAAAATAACTACCAAATGGGTTTATAATTGATTGGATGAGAATTGTACATTATGATACATGTGTGCCATTTGATTATTAACACTCGAGGCGGTATTGAGCCGAGAGTGTAATAAATCAATGCACACGAGTGTCATACGAAATTTTTCGACACATTTTGCAATAATTGTTACTTTACGAGCGAGTGTGTTGAAATAGTACATTATGATACACGTATGCAAAGTTGGTAATTACAGACGAGGCGGTATTAAGCGCAGGCAAACGCAATTAGAGAGCCGAGAGTGTAATAATCAATGCACACGCGTGTCATACATAGAGGTATCATTAATCTAAAAACTCAAAGATGTCATACGACGTTTATCTACACACTTGCGAGGAAAAATCAGATTTGTATTTCTTGGACTAGATTTTTTGATAAATTTGATTTTAGTATTATAAGATACTTAGCTTATTACGAACTGGTGCTTTTTACTTTACGTTATCGCACTAGTGTTTTATGATATTATTCCTACTATGTTAAGTTTGTATCTCACTGTAAGTGATATGTGTGTAGACTAAGCATTCTTAATTTAAATGGGTAAAACAGATTGACAGCGCATCGCTGACAATAAATACCTGCGCGCCATTGTGTGGTTGATGATTATCAAAAAATCTACATCAAAATCTACGCCTCATACCGCCTCGTCTGTAATGACCAACTTTGCACACATGTATCACAATGTATCTATGTGTGTATTACCGTATTACGTATCCTTACGCGTATGATGCTGTAACAAATTACTAAACATGTGATAACAATACGAGTTGTATCTTGTAAGTAGAAACTTCCCTTCATTTCATGTCATGTTATTTATTGTGACGGCAAGATACAAGCTTGCATGTCCTAATAAGCAAGGTAACCACTTCTCGCATTGTACTATATGTATCTCTTATGTCACTTTATTCTATTGTGCTGCAGTAAATAGTCAGAGGTCAGGATTATTCTTCTCGGTTCTTCTTAGCTGAAATTGCGTGATTTAAGTATTTAATCATATTTTCTTTGATAGGTATATAAACATTTAATATAAACTTTAATAAAACCTAGTAGGAATATTCCCATATAAAAAGTAGGTGTATTCAAATTAGGTGAGCTTTTAAAAAAAGACTTTGCCATAATGTTCTGACAGTACCCAAGTGTTCTGGATCCCATAGATTGCGCTGAATCTGTTGATCGTCAGGTGGGTGTGTGTGAGTCAAACAAAAAACTGCCAATCGCGCTCGTTCGAGGCTCGCAAGCCCGTCCACGCTACAAGAATCGTGCTCGCAGTGTGCTCGTTCGTGGGTCGGCTCGTGCTTGGTTCGCCAAGCATGGACGCACCATTAAAATCTTACTGGCTTGGAAGCTAAAGCTTGTATCTAATCTATCATGACTTTGTAACTGGTTATAATCAATAAATGATAATAATCAGATGTGTTTTTCTGCCGCGCGATTTTACTTCGATATAATTGAGTGATTTAGGCGTTGTTTAATGAAAGCTGTGTGTACTTGACCACGAGCATTATGCAATTTACGTTTTAATTATTTATTCTTTACATTACGTGTAACTAGTTGTAGAATAGGTAAATTTTACGTTACTATAATTAGACTAGACTTAAGAAGTGCACGGCAAGGCTATAAGCAAAGGTTTTTGTTTTTGAATTAGATGGTTTGTGTTAGTTTCTCGCTCGGTAGGTAAGTATATTGTTTATTTGATGAAATAGATAGAGTCTTTCTATGTAGGTACTTTATTATGACATGACTACATTTTAAAAATCAGCTCCTCGTGTTCAGATTTGTGTCACGATATTGCTCTCGAGACCGTGATGCACTGGATACCTCAAAGTTGGTCCCATATCAATTTGAAAATAAAATTCTACCTTAAGGGTCAGAAAATAGGGTTGATTTATTAGTCACTTGCAGATTTTAATGCTGAGTTGTGTATTACAAAATTAAGCATGTAGTTATTAGTAGATTATAGCCACAAAAAATTGTAATATAAAATCTTTTTTACTAAAAAATAAACCCGCCGAAAAAACTGAAAAGCAGTAAATAATACACTTTTTAAATAAATGAAAAGAGAAAAACAAGCTCTTTAATCTATAGAAATTATAATATAACTGGAATTTCATAAGGTTTTGCGCCTCCCTCCGTGAGAACCAACAGGAATATATTCTGTGATACATATGTATGTAAATAAAATGGTTTTAGATTAGGTATAATTAAATAAATCCGGCCTTTCAATTTAACTTCATTCTTACTACGCAGTAATTAGGTCACACACAAAGGAAACATACCTCCGTAATGTTAATGTTGTTTTATAATATAATTCGTTTTTATTATAGTCGTTTTATGAGTTTATATAAAAATACTTAATTATTATTATTGTATGAGCCTTTGTTTAATACATCAATGGAGGCAACAATAATTAAACATGCCTTTAATTCATTTTCTTTATCTAGAATCTATGAAGATAAATGTATAAACTACAGTATTATCAAGCAGTATTTTAAGTGCGACGTTATTTCTTTGCTATTAACGAGCTCTGTAATACGAATATACAAAATTGAAAACTAATATCCAATGCTGATGATACTACTCTTGGGAAGAGGTAAGTTAAGAAATTGTTCAGCGGGGATTTAATATGGTTTGTAGTGACAAACCATATTAAATCCCCGCATCTAGTGGGATGGCACTGAAAACTCACTCTTAATACTAACAAGACTCAATTGATAACGTTTTCAATCCGTAACTCACCTATATAAAGACAAAGCTTATGGTCCAAAACGAAATGTATACCTCCCTGTCCTAAAACCCAACAAACTAAATATTTAGGTATTAACTCCTAACAGACCCCCGCGTACGGTTTGTTTATTTATGCGCGGAAACTAATTATCTTTCCAAAATAAGATTAGCAAACTCCTTATCAGCTATGAACCGGACCAGACAGACAAAAATGTTTAAAAGTTGAACACACTTAGAAGCTTGGTGCAATGCAATACATACTCTGAGGCAATACCCTTTAAAATGGGAATGTCAAAAATAAAAGAATATTGAAATCAAAAGCACTAAGAGGTATTGATACCAACTTCGATGCAAATCATCCCTAAAATAACTTTCTACCACAGATTTCTACCCCTTTTTAATACTCGTGAGGCGATGCGTTTCAATAAAATAGGAAACTCATCTTCCATCAATTCTGTTAAAGAATGTTTATGCAAAATTTGAAGTAGACTGGACCAAGGAATCACGTTTTCCCATACAAACTTTTCCTCCATTTTTCACCCCCTTAGGGGTAAAAATTCGGAATATCCTTTGTTATTGGATACCTACGTCATACACAGAACACACCCTCCAAGTTTCAGGTCTCTACGATCAGCGGTTTAGGCTGTGCGTTGAACCATCAGTCAGTCATTCAGGACAAAGCATTTTATATTTAGAGATAATAATAATATCTTTATTATCAGGGTACTTTGGCCCATAGATATCGAACCTAACTTACAAACTAACATAGAAATTAAAATAAAAAATTTCGTGTTAGTATAAAAAGAAAGCTTAGAACTATGATTGTAGGTACGTCACAGTGCGATCATGTGGCACTTGTCCGCGGAACCGACACGGTACACCACGCCCTGCGGGCAAAAATATTTTCCGTTCCGTTTCTAGACAGTAAATCAGTAGATTAGTTGGGCTGTTCTAAAACCTACGCCTTTGGTGCTGCAGTAAACTGGGCTGCGAATCAGAATGATGACAAATGAATTAAATGTGTATGGCTTGAAACAATGCCGGTATTCAGGCTTTTACGGAGTCAACTAAAATTTATACTGTTAAACCCAAGAATGTCTACATCTGAACGTATGCGTCCTCGCGACGACCGGTTTTAGGGCGCTTGCATCCAGTGGCTTCATTCACCAGTCCACCTGATCGTCCTGCTCAGCGTTTTCCACTCTAGGCTTCAGCTCCGACTGTCTCTACAAACTGTATCTGCAATTTAATAAAGTAATTACTTTTTACAATCAACAACAGCAAAAACTTTTTATTAGTAGCATATCAAGCAATTACCTGCCTGAAAAGTTTTGTGTACCTACAATTATGTACCAAATAGAAAAAATATACAAAGAACCTTATAAGACCGCGTCTATAATTTAGTGAAGTACCTCGTAAAAAATAAGCAATAAGCGTTAACCATTAATGTGTTTATGAATAAAACTATGGTATGGTTATCATCGCAATGTCTTTTTTATTAATTGACAATTAATGTACCTATGAATGTGCTCAAACACCCAAGGCAGTAAGGCTACTTTGCTATTGAATTCAGAGTTCCATTATTTTATGTTTCAAATTATCATTCTGTATGTGCCGTAATTTCAAATAATTACCTCCATGCTTATTACCTACATACCATATAATTGAGTGTCGGAGTAAGAAGCTTGCCCTTCATAATAAGTCAGGGGAAAAATAAGTATCAAGGCACATACGTACGCAGTTTTTCCCAATATGTAATTTTCCTTAAAATATGCATGTAATGATTTTTAGAAGCATAGGTTTTTTATAGTGTTGCATTGACTCTATATTCTTTTTAGACACCTTTCATACTTACCTCTAAATAACCTTTTTTTAAGTAATTAACTGAGAGACAAAACAACCCAGGAGTGCGGTTTTCCTTTTAAGCATTAAATGTAGAATAATTGGTCATTCAAGTCCATACAAAAACGATAAAAAAGTAACAAATTAGTCGCAATGACATGAAAGTCCGTGCCATGGTCGCTTCGATTGATTGGAAGTTAGAAATAATACAATTCAAAGAAAGAACTTATAAAATAGTATTGTTCAGCTACCATCGGAGCACCGATTTGACCCAAGATTAAGTATTTTATTTCCATTGTATTTTATTTTTATTCCGTGTCTGTTGAAGAAAATAAAATGGCAATGAGTAGAGACGCTCGGTCACAGAACAACTATAATAATAACTTGGTCAAGTGACAATACTAATTGATAACATAAGCCTTTTAGGGAACTGGCCCTCAACTGCAGCCTTGTAGCCAGAACGCACCACGTAAAATAAATAATATAAAGTTCTTTTTTTTTTTATTCAGAACACAGTGAAAAACAGTACAACAAATTATTAAAAACCACACAACGCAAACCTCAATGGCTTTATCTGTGGGTTAAAGTAATATCAATCTTAACTAGTCAACTGCTAGTCAACTGAAAATGTTCTTGTCTACAATTCTAACATATTATGTGACAATTGAATATCAAAAGAGTTAAAAAAGCCATCAATTGACTCCTCCGGTGATCCGCTTGTGGTCTAAATGTTATGGAACTCCATATAATGGGATATCAATGAAGACCTGTTTCATGCATGACCTGTGCGGTTTATTTTATTTATCATTTTTCTCAGAAATGTTTTGAAAAACGCTTTATTAAACAAGGCTATTATTACAAACGAGTAACATACGAATTACTTTTACTATTTTTTTATGTCAGAAGGCTGACTAGCAGGCAGACGGCTCTCTAGGTGGTAAATGGTCATCATCGCCTATGAGCGTGTGTGGCCGACCTTTACAAGGTGCCAACTGCGTCTAAGTGCAAGTGGCGGCTACTACAAAGTACCACTTCCGGGCAGACGTTTCCTCATGATGTTTTCCATTTACGAAAGCTCAAGTACTCGTTTCCACATTATAATACAGTACCTATTATAATTTCTCGATAAAGTTTTAGTCACTTGCAGCCAGCGACATTTGAACATTGTTTGAAGGTATTTTTTTCCGCAACACATGCAATTTCTTTATTGGTATAATATTTTTTTACTATTAATTATTAAGATAATTATTTTAATGTTTTAGCACACTATTATTGTGCTATTATGAACCGTAGTGGCACGTTGCCGGTCACAACATATCGATCACCGATCTCAATAATATTATAAATTGTAAAAAGCTTGGATCTGGCGCCCCCATCCAACAAAGAGCGATCTAGTGTTCTGCGGTCAGAGTTCAGCATTCCGCGTTCACTGTAATCTATGCGGCACTTTTGATCATTGCACACAGCGACCGCGGCGGTCAAAGAGAACGCACGTTCTGTAGCAGTTTATTTCTCGAAATCTGGCAGGTTAACGAGGACGACGAGGTATGATCAGTAGCTAAAATTGCAGATATCTTCAACTCTGCTCGCTGTGTGCACAATAGTGAACTAGAAACGCAGACCTATGATAGCGGAACTCAGAACCACGCACTATTGGACCGGGTGGGCGGCCGGGGGCGCCTTAGACACAGAGGATTGTAATAGTAATCTGTGCCTTAGATGCTTTTGTCTCAATCACGTATACAAACAGATTGAATATGTTTTGGATGCTTTTTATCCATGGAACGCTCATCAAACCGCGGGTCGAAAACTAGTGGGTTATAATATGTACGGTTCCTAAGACTTAATACTATTGGAGCGACTAGCATTAAATGCAACAGAAAAAGCGAAAGTCACAGCAACATGTAACTATGTAGGTAATCATGCAGTAAGTCTGTTATAGTAAAAGTTTTCACTTGCCAGGCATTTCTCATATTTTAGGATTCGCCTCCATTTTGCTAATTTGTTAATGATACATAAGGTAAGTATTAAGAACACAATTTTTATGGCAAGTAAATGTGATAATAAGTTATATACTTACATACTTACTATGATCTAACAAAACAAATGTACCTAGGTTGACCCTTCCGAGGAGTTCAAGGTTTTGTATAAAAATAAAACGCTAGCTATAAGTGGAGGTAAGAAGTAACGATAAATAAATAATTAAAGCGTTTCTTTTTTTTTATTTAGCTATTTATTATTTAGCTGTGCTTCGAAAGGTTTTTCAATGTTATCCAGCGTAACGAGGTGATCCTTCAGATTCAATGTCATTTCTGGGTTCCACTTCACGCCCGATTAAAACAATGGAACTGATGTAATCAAAATAAAGCCAAACCGCATACAAAATAAAAAATGAACCAAATATAAATGCTATAATGGATTAACAGTGTAGCATGGGGTTAATTTGAATAGGTAGGTAAGTACCTACCTGCTGTTTAAAGGGTTACGTAAATAATGTCACATTATTTGACAATTACAATAGAGTGACGTTATTTACGTGACATTTTAAACAGTTTATTAGTTAAATAACGTTTTATGAGTAAGGGGGCTAATGTTTAAAAGCGTCTACCTATAAATCCTTTTGCCAACATCATTAGTCAAAGTAGGTAGATTCGAAAGCTATCAAGACACATATTGCTCGTATATCTATAATATCTGATGACCTCAGTCAGTGAGGTCCATGCAAAGAGCTATGTTCATTATTCTTCTCTATGTAAGTTTTTGCTCCAATATTAGATGTCGTGGCATATAGGATGTTGTATACGGAACACGCGCAATTCAAATTGTAATAACAGGAACTATACAATTAGAACATACTGAGTCATTCTAAGTCACGAATAAACTGTTTCTTATTTTACTTTTTGTCACTAACTTCAAAGGCGAGATATTTGTCAATTACTTCAAAATGAGGGGATTTATGAATTAGAACATGATTCACAATATATAGCTAGGTCCATATTAATTAACGGAAATTAAGCAAAAGCAAGTTTAAAATAGAGATTATCTTCTATATATATAAAAATGAATTGCTGTTCGTTAGTCTCGCTAAAACTCGAGAATGGCTGGACCGATTTGGCTAATTTTGGGTTTGAACTATTCGTGGAAGTCCGGGGAAGGTTTAAATGAAGGGTAGGGTAGGGTATTACGCGAACGAAGTCGCGCCGGGCAGCTAGTAAGATTATAAAAAAATTATTTGGAACCTGCTGCGTGCATTACTTGGTGGTTATCGTTATTTTGATGTTTGAAGACCATTGGTAAAATTTATAATAATGATAATTTATTTATTTATAAAAACACATATTTTAAACAGTTATACAAGATTAATGCAAACAAGAGAGCCATGTATGTATTTGTTGCACAAACATTAAACACTGACACCCAAGCTAGGCAAGAGCCTGTATTATGGGGGACATCAGGATTCGGTCAATGTATTTAAAACATAGAATGAAAAAATTACAAAATACGTGTCTGACGCTGCATAGTACAAACAAACATGGATCAAATTGTTGAAAATGTTAATTTAATGAAGTAACTTTAATTATAAAATTATATCTTATATATAAAATTCTCGTGTCACAATGTTAGTTACCTTACTCCTCCGAAACGGCTTTACTGATTTTTACCAAATTTTATATGCATATTCAGTAGGTCTGAGAATCGGCTACTATCTATTTTTCATACCCCTAAGTGATAAGGGTAGGCACCACGCGAACGAAGTCGCGCCGGTCAGCTAGTAATAAATAAATATTAATATGTCGTAGGTACCACGTCGTTGGATGAAATTCATTACCATGACCACCAAATATTCGCGGTAGGCCCACTGTATCAATGCCATGAAGTTTATTTTCGATTAAAACAATCTATTGACTTGACTAAAGTTTTGGCCACCAAATAATGATGGCACAGATTCCCTGTATGTAGAAAACTAGCATATAAAGTATATTTGATGTATAAGAGTTACGCCGCGATTAGTTGAGATAGGCCCTTACTTTTATAAAATCCTTGGTTTTTAAATAACGTAAACGCGTTTACATAGTATTTACTCATTATCAATAATGTCAAGGCTCCGGCGCACGTCGCAGTCGGATACACCACGTAGGCCACTAGATACCTGTGGTTTTGCCGAAGGGGATTATTGCACTAAACTTCAAAATAGATAGTTAGGTAAGCACACCAAAAAAAAATTGCGAGGAGAACCTAAATACCTACTTACTTAAATATGCCGCCGACTCGTTTATCGCAATTAGAATAAATTGACATTGTTTTTGCTGGCAAATTCTAGAGAAACAACTGGCTACGTGATCTGAAATGTTACCAGGAAAAAGGTGGTTATCTGTGACAGTTGACCTTCGCGCCGAAGATCGGCCAGCATCGGTTCCAGAGCATGCTTTCTGGCGCAATACGTGGCATTGGTGTCGACAGATCAGGAAATAGGTACTTATATTTAACCTTCGGAGAAAAAAGTTTGCGAAGCGAATTTAGTTCATGAGTGCAGGTTGCATATGGCTGTGCCATTCTAAGGTCGCGTAGTGTGGCGTGGCGCAGGTGTGGACGCCTACGCGCTGTGGTCATCGGTCAACAAGGTTCTAGGTCTAACACACGCTAAAGCCTGAAGCCTTGTCATTAAAGCCTCGCTGCCCTACATTGCAAACATTATTGGCCTGTCTAATACACCTATACTAAATCAATATATGTATTAATACATGTACAATAATGTAGACGCAGTTTTATTAATATATTCAACGTAAAGGTGTTTCTCTGAATTTGGTTTGCGTCACAGTAAGCCAAATTTGGTATTTAATGTTATCTGATAATTTTACGTATTTTATTAATTATTTAATCAGATACGTATTTGACTATTGCTCTGTGGTTTTTTTATCCTTAAAGGAGATGAACTTATTATTATTGTATAATCCAGTCGCGGTGAAGGCGGCATTAAGAAATAACGTAAATTACAAAATAAAAAGCCCCCACCAGCGCCCCGCTTTTTCATTAAAATATTGGACTTAATTACAAAAATTGCTTACACTAAGGCCCTTATGGGATGGACAGAGAATATAGGTTCAATTCACGTTCAATTATTATTATTTAACACTTTTTAGTGCAAGGAGTTTCGTTGTCAAGAAGGAAGCTTCAAGAAAGCTTCGTTATATCCGACCGTCCATCTATAATGTCTTTCTGTGTGTCATAACCATTTTACTTGAAAACTATAAGGTAAACATACTAAACATGAATTGTTTTCCCAGCAATGTTTCGATATCAAGGTCTTAAGTGGCCATGTCGAGTTACGTATCCTCAGTCCTAACCTAACCCCAAAGACCTAAATTATAGTTCTGACAAATCTGAAAAAATCTACTACGTTTACAAGGAGAACAAAGGTAACAAATTCCGTTCTCCAAACAAAGTGTTGGAGAACGTAGGTACACGTACGTTATTAGATGAACCATGCCCGGATGTCTGCTTTCGCAAGGCTTTCGCCAACACATTTCCGAACGATACCAATGGTACATAGGTAATACTAGATGCACATGGCTTCTTTTTAGATATTCGTTTTTTGTTTTGGCTCTAACCGAGTATAGTGCGTGCAACTAAAGATGAGACTTGACTCACAGCGTAGTTAACGTCTGACGTCGCTTGGACGTCGCCATTGATGACTTTTCTTTGATGAGGCGGGAAAGGACCGGGCGTCATTATATTAAAATCATAGATTTGTTAGCATTTTGAGAATAATGACAGCAATTGAAGATGCTGTATGGGTCGAGCCTTTGCCTGTTTTGGAAAAAAGGACGAGATTGAGTTGGCGCCGGGCGCGTTAGAATAAGAATATAGAAAAGAGAAGCTGATGGAAAATAATTACACGAATTAAGATATGAGCTAAAGGATCTCAGTAATGTAAATATTTAGTTAAAAGGCAACTATGCAAGTGCATAAGAAGTATGAGCTTCAGGCGAAGCCAAAAGAGGCTATACAAGTATCTGGATCATAGACTTCAACCAGTAGGAGCTGGTGAGTGTGGAAAGGGACGGCTAGAAGGGGAGGTGGAGGCCGTAGGGGGAAACCCCAACATGGATACAAGGACTAGACGTTAATATTTCAGAAGCGGGCCAAACCCACAATTATATATCTCATAGGTAAGTTGAACTATTCAGTGAATCTAAGTATGCACCATACTTCCGATACAGCATCGGGAGAGACTGATACAAATCCGAGATTCATACCTACTTACAAGTCAAAATATTAGGTGAATCAAACAGACCCATAACTTATAAACCAAGTTTTCTATTGATTTCCGTGAAGATACCACTAGGTATCTAGATAATATGACTATCATTGTTGCTATAGCACAAGAGAAATACCTGGGTACCTAGCAAAGGAAAAAGTGATGGATTAACTGTTGATGATGTGACTATATTGTTGATAAATTTATTATCTTTACCCGACTGAACTGGAAAGAGGATTATTCAGTTATTATATAGTATATAAGCAACATCAGTACCAGTAGATAGATTAGAACTGCATACACTTATTTGTTGCATGCTGACTAAACTAATGAATTCACTTGAAAATAAGCCATTCATTTTCTAATTATCAAGTAGGTAATGGTCTACTTATAGAAGAATATCAGTTACCTAGAAGGAATTGTGTTTGCCTTCTTTTAAAATATAAACACTCTTAGGAAATTTGATTAGGTCAGATTATACTAAAATAGTTATCAGTTGATATCATCTAACAACTCAACGCACTCATAATACCAATTTAGTTGCACAATTTGATAATATTGTATCAAAGTGGAAATGTGAAAAGCAGTCATAATAGGTACCTACTGAACTATGTTTGAGAGTCAACTTCTTACCTGCCTGAGTAATGAGGTTAATCAAATAAAGATAATAATGACTCAGGGTAAAATTAACTTTAATAAGTTTCTAATTTGTGGTCCAACTACTGTTTTTACACTGAATTAATCATAGTCCCATAATTAAAAATTTATGTACAGAGCAACATCTTGTTTTGTCTGTAAATAGGTAAATAAAGGTCAGCCAACTGATGGAACCATTACTATCTTATAAATCTATTTATAAAAGTGTTAAAGGGTATAGTTATCACAGGTACCTACAGTTAGGCTCTGCTTAGTTTGGGATCAGATGACCGTGTGTGAGGAATGTACCAGGATAATTATTTTTACTTATTTATTTATTATATAGACAAATTAAAAAAAAAAAAGAAAAAGAAAGTTAAATAGATAGGTACCTTAGAACATTTCATTAGGTACACATGATCCAAAAGAAAACAGATAAGTAATATAATCACTAACTTAAATATTATTTGAATACCTACCTATTATTTATTTATTATTATTTATTTCCAAGAGTTATGTTTCAAGCAAGTAGTTATACAGTTGTATTCGTTAGAGTAAATAGCTACAAAATGATACATAACAAACAGGACAAGTAGGTACAGAACATTTGTCTTTTTTATAACCTCAATCTTAATTCAGTACCTGTAGCAACAAAAATCTCTTGAGTAAAGCAATGATATACTACCAGTGATAAGTTATCAAAATCAAAGTATTTTATTGTGAAGCATAGGTAGGTACAGACGTAGGTACAGATATTATATACTATTAAGGCTCAACTATTTCCTGCCTCTTAGGCATAGGCATACAATAAGATAAATAAAAATAAATGTTATACTTAGTATACATTCAACTAAGCTCATCACAAATTTGGACAATAATAAAACAAAATAATATACCAATGGCAAATTATATTAAATTTTAAGAGTACCTACCTAACATTAAATATAAGTCTGAAGTTTAAATTGATTTCAAGATTATGATCACCACCACCAAATACCAAATAGAAAGGTCACCTACAAACCTAAGAAAGTTCTAACCATATAATTTATGTTATTTGTATTCAATAAGGAATGGTTACTATAGTACCTATGCATTATTAAAGCAACAAGTTTAGGGATAAAGTAAAACATACAAAATCATGTTTTATACTCATATAAGGCTCTTTCCAATAAATAAATATAGGAGACGTGTTTATGTATTTATTGATTTGTCTTCTATTGGAAAACCAAAAGCTTTATGTACAAATTGATGTACACATTATAAGTCTTAAATAGGTGACCCCTTTAGTGGTCTGGTCCCCACTGATCAATCCACACAGCAATATCCACTGATAAAATAAGACCTGACCTTGGCTCAATATTATAGAAACATGTTGATCACGGTATATTATAAATAAGACAAACTATACCTAATTGTCATATTAATTGGCCAAGCACTAAATAGGTATTAGTCAAAAATAATAATAATAATTTAGAGTTATAACTTCATTAAATGAATAAAATTATGTTATATACTTCCATACGGTTCCACTATTCAAGAGGAGAATAATTACATATATATGGAACTTGAATGATCTCATGTTAAATGTGACATTTCGTCATAGTGACGCATTTAGTTTACTTTAATTTTGATTCGAAAAAGTTGGTTTGTAATAATGAATAGTATAAGAACCTATTAGGTATTATCAATTTTAAGTAGTGTTCACTCTGATGTATTGCTCACATGGTAATGCCTTTAAATTGCTCTACAAATTGAAAGTTTCTATGGTAATTAAAGAAATTAGACACACCCACCTAATTATCACAGGTATCTAAGATAATATAACTATGAAAAGCATTTAGAAAGAAAACTATTTCCAAGTGTGGCGTAAGTAGACAAATATTAATAGACGAGGAAATTCGGGTCAACATGTAGGTAATATACATAAATGAAATCGTAGGAAGGCTGAATTTGTACAGTAAGACGGGGCCTTAGGTAGGTATACCTACCTACCTACCTCTATATTCACGAAAATAAGTTTCTATGAGAGTCGAGTATGACGAAACGTATTATATATCTATTATTTAATACAGTTAAAACTGTTTACGATGATATCGTTTAGATCAACCAGTCATACCTATTAAAATATATATATTATTATAGATACTTATATAATAATAGTTTGGTAACAGTATTCATGTGTGGCACAGTAGGTAAAATGGTCAAAGGTCATAAGATCGCAAAAGTAAACAAAATCGTGTCGAGTTTAGGGTATTTTGTAATTCTCAGAAAAAAATACACGTGCCAGCAGTAGGTAAGTACTATATCAAATACCTACCCGCTTTCTGTGCACAAGACGCAATTTTATGAATTCAGAAAAATTATATGCTCTTTCTTATTATACGTTTATAATAAAATATCAACGGTTGTTACGACTATCGACGTTTACGACCAAATATGAGTACCTACCTGTCGTCATAAAAGATTTACTAAAAAAAAAAAAAAAAAAAAATTGGACAATTATTGACGAATGTCGAGACAGCCAAATTGTTTTTTTGCATACTTTCATAGACTTTTATCTTATGGCGTATTGCTGCGGGTAGATATTAAATAGGTACGTACAATTTATAGTTTCTGTACCGTGAATCATTATAGGAATTACCTATCTAAGGAAATAAATGTCTAATTTTACCTTCAATTCACATTTATGAAAATATATACATAAATGTTTAATACCTACAAAATAGAGGCCCACTAAATCAATACAAAGCAATAAAGAGAAATTAATTGTTCCGAATTTAGATTAGTCATGATGAAAGTCATTCTTGGAAACAGAGTACCTACATATGTTTCTGCAATAAAATACCACTTTCGGTAACCGGGATGACTGATTTTAAATTCAAATCTCACCAAAGAATTTAAAACGTCCAGAGGGATGGTCGCCTCGATGGGAACATGAAATAAACAAGCCAGAATTGACAGTATTTGACAGTCTGTGTAGTTTGCATAGGGTAGCAGTTTAAAAAAAAAAAAACATTTTCCTCTAAATGGCGGAATTTATAAATTTCGGTCCGGAAATTTTTCATGTACATAAGTACTATTATACGAGCAATATGTGTTTATAATATATATCCTATACCATTAAATGTACAATATTTGTATGTTTTGATATATCTTGAAAACGGCTCTAACGATTTCAATGAAATTTACTATATGGGGATTTTTGGGGGCGAAAAATCTCTGAGAAAACGGTTTTTATTTTCAAAGTTCTAAAATTGGAAAAGTGGATGCCTTATTGCTTTCAAAATAGTTATTTGGGATACCTTGGGTACCCAAAACATAAATCCTACATCATATAAGTACTTAATATTTATGAACAAAAATTAGACCCCCTGCAATTGCAGTTGTTTTCTATACAGCTCTCGTTTTGAAGTTGTATTTCTTAACATTAATATAAACGAATACATGCAAATGTTTCGACAATAAGTAGTTAGGTTGGTAATCTGTGTTAGCTCTTGTATTACCAATAAAATTAATTTTATTGATTACTGTAGATAATATTTAATGAGGAGTTTTCTCATTATTTTGACCTCTATGGTCAAAATACCTGTCAAATCGGGAGGTTAGAATTATTAAAAATAATCAGTAGGTATTCGATATCATCATTTAATAATCCTTAACAAAAATGTGGAAAATAAATTTTCATGTTGTGGCAACCTACCATAAAACATGGCCGGAAAAGATTTAAAAATAAAAACTGTCACCACCGAAACGTATATTTCTAAAAATAAGTTTAGGTAATTAAAAGTGATGAAATCGCAATGATTACACATGGAAGGTTAGTTTTTTAATTTTTCCTTGGTTTTTGTAAGTGTTGTGACAGTATTTCAATAAGCAAGTCGTATTTTTTTTTATATAATCAGTTACAGCGAGTATGTCGCGGTGACAGCCGTGCGCAGTGCGAACTGAGAGCGATTTGCTCAGGAGCCCCTCAAGCGGAGTGATATAGGATGTCATGCTTTAGTAAGGCGGACTGGCCATCTGGATGGAGGCACGATGCCCTATGAAAATCTTTGAATCTCACTTATAGAGAGTCTTGTCAGCAGAAGCTTATTACTGGGTAGCCTATTTTATTGAAGATAAAACTATCTGTAATATTGGATCTTTACTACCTTATTGCCAGTCGAATAAGTCCTTTTTTTTATAAGAGTATACATTTTCCAAAAAAAAAAAAGATAGATTATGTTTTTCATCATAAAAATAAAAATGGTTTAATTTTGCTATAACGTTTTATTGATTTTTTACCTGCCTTAAAACGGTAGTGGTTGTTTAATCTTAGTTATTCTATATAAACAAATACGATTCAGTATGTTTTTACCGTAATTTTAGCTTACTAGCACAGAACAAATACGTTTGTTCACGAAGTTTCAGTACTTGACAAATATTTAAACAGAAACCTATAGGATAAATATGCACGGGTTTATCGAAGTGGGCGCGTGGCATCCTTCCGGCATTGTCCGTTTAGAGACCGTGCGCGCGTTCGTACCTAAACATGAAATAGGATAGGCCTGCGCATACTTAGTGTTTAAGTAAAATTTTGTGATTATGTCATCATCTACATTAAGCTAGCCTGAATTCAAGGGGATCTCTGAGTGTACTAATATGAGTTAAATTGTTAGGTTGACTATTATTATCAGGCGGTGATGTAACTTGAATAATTAAAATAATGTAATTATTTATCCTCTTGGTTTTACTTACATTACTACTGTCAAAAGGCATATAAGAGATTCTAATGATTGAGAGTAGGTATTCGTATGATCATATTGCGAGGATATGGTAGTATATATGTTCGTCAGCGAAACAGTAACTTAATCTGATTGGTGTCAACTGATACTGATTAGGAATTTCCCAGGTCATGATAATGGAAAAGGGCATAAAAAAAAAAAAAAGACAACATTATTTGTATTTTAATTTATGGTCAGATGTACGTTCTCAAATCTATAATAATAATAATATCTATTTAATCGTTATTAGAAACAAATACTGCTCTTGTAATTTCTTTTGTTTAAGGTTGAGACGAAAAGCTTCGAAGGCGAAAGAACTCGCCGGGGCACCAGTATAAAAGCTTCGAAGGCGAAAGAACTCGCCGGGGCTCCAGTATAAAAGCTTCGAAGGCGAAAGAACTCGCCGGGGCTCCAGTATAAAAGCTTCGAAGGCGAAAGAACTCGCCGGGGCTCCAGTATAAAAGCTTCGAAGGCGAAAGAACTCGCCGGGGCTCCAGTATAAAAGCTTCGAAGGCGAAAGAACTCGCCGGGGCTCCAGTATAAAAGCTTCGAAGGCGAAAGAACTCGCCGGGGCTCCAATATAAAAGCTTCGAAGGCGAAAGAACTCGCCGGGGCTCCAGTATAAAAGCTTCGAAGGCGAAAGAACTCGCCGGAGCTACAGTATAAAAGCTTCGAAGGCGAAAGAACTCGCCGGAGCACCAGTATAAAAGCTTCGAAGGCGAAAGAACTCGCCGGAGCTCCAGTATAAAAGCTTCGAAGGCGAAAGAACTCGCCGGGGCTCCAGTATAAAAGCTTCGAAGGCGAAAGAACTCGCCGGGGCTACAGTATAAAAGCTTCGAAGGCGAAAGAACTCGCCGGAGCACCAGTATAAAAGCTTCGAAGGCGAAAGAACTCGCCGGAGCTCCAGTATAAAAGCTTCGAAGGCGAAAGAACTCGCCGGGGCTCCAGTATAAAAGCTTCGAAGGCGAAAGAACTCGCCGGGGCTCCAGTATAAAAGCTTCGAAGGCGAAAGAACTCGCCGGGGCTCCAGTATAAAAGCTTCGAAGGCGAAAGAACTCGCCGGGGCTCCAGTATAAAAGCTTCGAAGGCGAAAGAACTCGCCGGGGCTCCAGTATAAAAGCTTCGAAGGCGAAAGAACTCGCCGGGGCTCCAGTATAAAAGCTTCGAAGGCGAAAGAACTCGCCGGGGCTACAGTATAAAAGCTTCGAAGGCGAAAGAACTCGCAGGAGCACCAGTATAAAAGCTTCGAAGGCGAAAGAACTCGCCGGAGCTCCAGTATAAAAGCTTCGAAGGCGAAAGAACTCGCCGGGGCTCCAGTAACAAACTCTTCAATCGAAAGGTCGAGACAAGAAACTATACAAAGCTATGCAGGCGCACAAGTTCGCTGATAGCTCCAGTAAAGTAAAATGAATTCGTCAACAGCTCCAGCAGAGAACTTTTCAATCAAAAAGGTCATACCTTGGAAGACATAGTCGAAAGAGGAGAGATTCGAAGATTACGACTTATGTTTCTATAGTAAAGTGAATCCGATAGCTAGAATGAGGACATTCGTACAGGTGGATGGCCGAACGAAACATACTATGGAGTAATATGGTTGGATGACCTATTTGAAAATGAAGATCTTCGACCAGGTTTTCGAAAGCTTTATGGCAAATGTGGAAAATTATCTGCGTGTAATTCTTTTGTTACTGATTGATGTCGCTACAAATACCACGATTATTTTTCTAGGCCATATAGAGTAAGATGAGATTTTTATGTCGGAGGACCGACATAAGTCAGAACGGCCGAATGTTAGCATTTTGAGAATAATGACAGCAATTGAAGATGCTGTATGGGTCGAGCCTTTGCCTGTTTTGGAAAAAAGGACGAGATTGAGTTGGCGCCGGGCGCGTTAGAATAAGAATATAGAAAAGAGAAGCTGATGGAAAATAATTACACGAATTAAGATATGAGCTAAAGGATCTCAGTAATGTAAATATTTAGTTAAAAGGCAACTATGCAAGTGCATAAGAAGTATGAGCTTCAGGCGAAGCCAAAAGAGGCTATACAAGTATCTGGATCATAGACTTCAACCAGTAGGAGCTGGTGAGTGTGGAAAGGGACGGCTAGAAGGGGAGGTGGAGGCCGTAGGGGGAAACCCCAACATGGATACAAGGACTAGACGTTAATAGATTAAAATAGATTAGTAGAAAATTCTAAATCTATGATTATATCAATTGATGACATGTCAGCCGAAAATAGGTTTTATAGCACTATATTATTAGTGTGTGTCCTAGACCCGTATAATAGTGGACACACGTGCTAGTATACGATACCCGTGACGGCCATTATTGCACGGTGAAGTTAAAACGTATCGACATAATCTAAATTTAACAATAGATGCCAAGATTTATGCACTTTATAAAACTGCATTTAGGTTATCTAACATTATTTAATTATTTCCCTAATTAAATTGAACGAGTTACGTGCGTAAATCCGTCAAAAGGCGAGCTTAAACCGTTTATTAGGTAGTTGTTAGTTATAATTAATGCGTTCATTACTTGCTTATATGCTTACTAAAGATTATTATCTATATAATTTGTATAGTATATATGTAAGCCTTCACTAACTGTGGAAAGGATGTGTGATTTAGAAACGATAAGATATTGCGCTAGGTTTTCACACAAAACTGTAACTATAACGTAAATAAGAGCAAAAAAAATTTTATAATGGCGAACCCTAATTATATTTTGATAAACCTACCTATTGACTTATAAAATTACAGACTAAACATTGTTACCATTATGAAGTTTATAAATGAGTTTGTAATAGCGAAGGTTCTTTCTTTATTTCCGATAAGAGCACTTGAGAACATGGCTCTTATTTTGTTATTACAAAATCCATCGATCTGTTTATTTTTCCTAAAGACTACAGCTGAACAAAGAAAGCCCCAAAGTATTTATGCAATTCCTGAGAAATATAGAAATACTTTCATTTTTTATTTATTTGCTTTTTTAGTTCTAAGCAGATGTTCAGAACTATATAAGGGTTCTCAGACTTATATACGCACCCATTAGAAGAATCCCTATTAAATTCCAGCAGACATATAAATAAATAAATAGTGCTGATCAAAACCAATATGGTTGCGATGGTTTTTGCACTACTTTAGTTAGTAGTTATAGATACAATTTTGGTTAGTCCACGTAAAACACGCTGCTTATTTCAACTATAGGTTACGACCTAATAAAATAACTGACTTTGATTTAAGTATACTCTGTGACTTTTTATTCGTCTCAAAGCGCAACCCACATAATGTACCCAATTAATAAGTACTAATCAGGCAAAAAATTTTTTTTATACATTTGTATTATTAAAAATAAACAAATATTATTCATTATGACGCATGAGTCGCATGACGTATAGTTTTAAACACCCTGTTACAAGCACAGTCTACTCGATTCGTGCTCTGGGTTGGTATTTTCTACCATTTTATACCTACTTAAAATTTTAATTATTAACTCGATTTTTCATAATACTAATGATTTTTTTATTATTTTTTTAATTTTAGAAATGATCAAATATTTTTTTTTATGAATGATCAGTACCTTTTCATTGGGTACATTAAGTGGGCTGCATTTCTAATAAAAAGTCACGGTGTATAGGTACACCAATTTTATTACTCAGATAGAAGTAGATTAGTAGTAGGTACTTAAAATAAAACAAAAAAAACAAAACCAATAGGTACTTGCTGGTACGTAACTTTATCTAAAGGTGATAGAGTCAGCAGGTAAGTATAATAATAATAAACAGTCTGCAGTTAGGTAATGAAACAGCTTCTTGCAATATTTCGTTCAATCACGCACTAGCCTGGCATGCATTAGTGTCTCTTTAGTTTTTTACTTGTCAAAAACTTCCGCTTCGTACAATGACCACCACTGTACTAAAACATGACTTTTATGGAGACGGTGACTGACTGAGGACTATGTGAAAATGATTTATTGTAACTAGAACTTATAATATAACTGGAAATTGGAAAAATACACAAACCGTGTGACGCAATTTATTAAGGCGATGATAGCTCAGTGGTAGTGACGTCGGATACCGAGACGAAGGTCCCGGGTTCGAATCCTACAATGAGCTTGAGCTTTCGGTGAAGGAAAACATCGTGAGGAAACCATAGCACGGTGGTAGGGTACTTTGTAGTACCCGTCTGGCTGGCTACCACCCTCAAGTTGAAAATCTGTCGCCAAGCACCTATCGGTGTGTTCCGTCAGCTGCACTTGAGAGCCAGTTCCTTCTAGGCTTTGTGTGCTTACCACCTTCGACCACATCATCACTTACCATAGTGAGATTGTGGTCAAACACAGGCCTATACACAGTAAAAAAAAAAAATAAAAAAAAAAAAAATTGAAGGAAAAAAAAAGTGTTAACATTTTTTTACTATTATTTATGTACAGCTCGACCAAAGCACATTATTAGAATCTGCAATTGTAAAACTGTGACCAAAGTGTTCTCACCAGTTCTCACTTCATAGGTTTTAGTTGCATTTGACGAACAAAAATATTGTTTGAAAATCGAATTGGCCACCATAATCAAACCACAGAGGATGTACCTATCTTTATATATAAAATTCTACTGTACGTGTGTATGTCACTGAACTCCTCCTAAGCGGCTGGACCGATTTGAATGTTTTTTTTTTGTATTCGTTTGGGTGACGCCCTGGATGGTTTAGATAGGGTAGCACCACAGGGTAGGGTGGCATCACGCGAACGAAAACGGCCCGGGCAGGTAGTACAATATAATCAGACAGAACACAATAAAAATGAAAAAGAAACGCGATTGTAAAGAATGTGAAACAAAAGACGGTGTTTAGTTGACTCGCAGTAGCTATCAAAAATAGAGTATATTCACCTCGAGGATAAAGCCTGTCTTCGTCTTGGGTGGCTTGAACTTCTCGGCCTCGCTTCAATCAGGACTCTACATAACGTTATGATTTTAGTAAAGTTTAGATTAAATTCCTTCTCCTCCTTGGGTTAACTGTAGTGTCCTTCATTATGCTCAGGGTCCAGGGGATAATCATTTGTTACACGCATAGTCCGAAAAAGAACATGTTAATTATAAAAATTATTATATTATGAATATTTTGGTGATTATCGCGCCCTCTGGTTTGGAATATTGTAGGATAGGATATTGGCGCCACCTATAGACATAATTGGATAAAACTAAGAGCCAAGCAACGGTGACAAAACGTCTCTGGGATATTTTGTGTCCGAAGTTTTGTACAACGTGCCTAAAAAAGAGGCAGGGGTTGAGACGTGCTACGCTACTCTTCCACCTGAATTAATTATGCTTAATTTGTCTCCATAACAATTTCTTATTCAGGGATTCTAATAAACAGTGCTAAATCTCATCAAAACGACGACACCACGAGGCGAGGTGCGAACGAGCGTGACATAATCACCGTGACGTACCTACTGTCCCTAGTGATCAGTTTTAATGTTCCTCACGCTTAGTCTATCAGCGCTAACAGATGTTACAAAATCATTGTGTAAAAATTTGTTCTTCATGAATTCCATTTGTTAAATTTCAGTTATCCTATATAGCTAGTTCAGACATACGCTGCTAGATGGCGTAAATATAGTTATTTTTATCGCTATAGATATAAACATAAAAATGCATCGTTTCAAACGTTTTGGTAAACATACTCATAGCAGTAGGTTATAATTGTAATGCATTCGAATATTGACTAAAATGACAAGTACAACAAGTTTTAAGTGTGAAATATGCAAGCAAAAGGGGATTGATTAATGTGAAGAAATGGAGCATGTTTTTATAAAGTTAGTATCGTTATTTATGAGAAGATTATGTTTAATCCTGTATAATTCAAAGGTATGTACTTTTTATAAAACGATAATTATTTATTCCCTTTTACGATACCTATATTAATGTAATTATGACTAGTTACATATCAAGGAAAGTACTTCGGAGAGAGTAACAGTTTAAAAAGTAAAAAAAAATAAGATGAAGTTAATTTGTATGGAATAGCTGGGGTGAACGACCTCCGCATTAAATGTATGTGTAAGCCCATAGGGCGAGCCCAAGGCGCGCGGTGCATTCCGTTGTCATGGTTACGGATTTCGAATGGAGCACTGGGCCAGTGTGTTCTTTCATAAAACTAAGATCGATAATACCTATTTAGGTACCTACACGTGCGTTTAATAAGTCCATAAGTAGTTTAGTTACCAATAAACTAACCCCCTTATTCATAATATAGTTATGAAACATTGATTAGCTAAAATTCTGAAGTCTTTATCTGACACTGACATTTGGTGATCGAAAGAGTGAGACGGAGGACTCTACACTGATTGAGTTAAAAAGCGATTATGAATAAGGGGGTTAGGATTTTACTTCCATAAACAATAGGTATCTAATTAACAGGTTGTTTTACAGAAACCATATTACACCTTTATTATATATAGATCGAGATACCTAGTTACTTTTAGAAAAGATCGCGATAATCAAGAATAAAACTAGTATCATAAGTGAAGTCTGTTTTGCCGCTGGGACATGCATGTAATTGCTGAATTTATTGCTAGCTCTTTTCATCAAATTCAACCTTCCGAAACCGTATCAGAGTCACAGACATTATCCCCTTATTAATAAATCAGTTGTGTAATACCCAGGTATTAAGATAGCCTCATCCCTTTTTGTTTATATTACATTAGAAAGTGACATATATTTTAAACCTAGCCACCCTTAAACCACACAATGAGAACATTAAAAAAATGGCGCCCAAGTTTTTCCACCATCATACCCTGAAAACTATATACGGCCAAAATGCACCCTAAGGCAATTACAATAAGCCCAAACACTGTTAGGATATTCCGCAATAGCGTTCCAGTACTAACCTCAAACTCTTATCATCAGATCCTAAAAACCATATATAACCAATGATAATTATCATGATGGTTCCAAAAAGCACATACACGGATAGGATACTACGTTGTTGCTTTCCATCGAAAGCCGATATCAATTCTTTCAGGTTTTTGAAGTTTCGTGGCTTATTGAACCAGTTAACTATACCAGTTAACATAATTGTTTCAGGCAGGTAAAGTAGATAGTTGCTTTTATTTTACATGATAAACATTGAACTAACATCAAATAATTCAATGCGTGGTTGGTACGAGGTGGCCAGTTTTAAACATGATGTAAATGCCCTCTTATCATAATAGCCGTAGCTAGTTTACCACGCCATCAATAAAACTAAAAATAGGAGCTCGCAATACGTTAAAATGCTAAAAGGACACCGTCTGCACGCGCAGGATTATCTTTTTCAGTTTTATTTGAGGCTGTAAAGCAAATGTTAGCGAACACTTAGTGCTAGAGTCTGTGGTAGAGTCCTCTAATAGCATAGCGATGTGTCGTGCGTTCGAATAATGAATGAGCTTGAGCCACAGTAGAAGAGTAACAGTATGTCAACTTCATGCAGACGGCCGAAACGCGTCTCATACTTCGGTACAACGTAACGCTACGTACGAGTGACTCATCTTCAAGCTTAGAGATGGCAATAAAACTACGATGTCGAGACCGTTCAACTTTGAAGAAACTCCCCAGGGGCAGTAGACATGATAGTTATCGACAATCGTCATTTACAGGAAACGATCAACCTGTGTATGGGATTGACATTTATCTGATCCTAAATTAAGTAGAGCTTGTACTATGGAAACCAGACAACTCTTACTTTTTGTTTTTAAAAACATATAATTAGGTACCTACACACAGACTCAAAAATTTAATTTCCTAATGAAATTATTGTTTACTAACAATAAGAAACAAAAGCAATTCAAAACTTTTACATGTTATGCACAACACTGAATTCCAAATTTCAGTAACTCAACATGAGAATAGGTCAATAAAATTTTCTCGTCAACCAGATTCAGTGTATGCAAAAGATAATAAATAAATAAAGGAGTCATTCAATTTGGGCCTTTTCCGCAAGTGCCGGCGAAAGAAAAAAAATGGTTATTTTGAACAATAATTATTGTTATGACACGAAAGTTGTAGAGTCATTCTGTGACTTGTTATAAGAGTTCATCATACATTTCGAGTGTTCTGTAAGTGATAACAAGATATAAAATATTGCTAGATATTGTTACAACTGGTCATTATGGACTATTTAATATTAATAAAACCCAGCTGTATGCATGATCACACCAACAAATCCAGACTTATCTCCTTTTGTCGTTGGGTGGTCCATAGTAACCGCGCATTTATTTATTATTTAACAAACTACTAAGAAAGCAAACAAGCATACATGCTTTCTTTTGCTTGCATTCTGATGGTAAGCGGTTACTGGGGCAACTATCAATCATGCGTTGCGGGTCCTGAAAAATGTCTTTACATCCTTCTTGAAGATCCTCCATGCTGTACCTGTGCGAAAACTACTACTACGACTTTTCTACGACTACTCGTACACAAAAGAGTAAAACAAAGGGTGATAAGTCTGGATTTGTTGGTGTGATCTGCATTCAGCTGTCTCATTATATTTGAATTGTTCATAATGACTAGTTGTAACAATATCTAGCAATATTTTGTGTCTTTCAGAACACTCGAAATGTATGAAATTATAGATTTTTGGGTTATTACTGGGTTTTTTACCTTATTAAATAGTCCACAATGATCAGTTGTAACAATATCTAGCAATATTTTGTGTCTTGTTATCACTTTCAGACATAGCTTTTCAGAACACTCGAAATTTATTAAAATTATGGTTTTGCGAACCATTTTAACAAGACACAGAATGACACTACAACTTTCGTGTCATAATAATAACTGTTCAAAATTACAATATCCAGCAAAATTTTCTTCTGGCCGGCATTTTCAGAAAAGGCCTATGTAAAGATGCTAAATGTTCTTATTTAGGGTTCCCAACCAAAAAGAACCCTTATGGTGCCACTCTATCCGTCTATATTTATAATCCTATCGAAAAAACTACAACGTAGTTTGAACCAAACCTAAAATGAATCATAAATGCAGCGATATAATCTCGCAATCACACTGTATCGACGTGGTATCGACACACAGTCTATTAATGATCACAAAGAGTAATAAAGAAGACCTGGCCCCCTAAAAAGGATGCTAACGCAATTCATTTTTTCGAATTTAAAGCAGATCTTATGCAATCCATCAATTTCAAATCTTTTAATGAATTGAATTGTATATAATGAGTAACTATTTTACCAAAAAAATTGGAACTTAGGATCTGCCGAGAATTTGAAAAAATGAATTGCGTAGCAATATTGCTTTAGCTTCCTTTTTAGCCCCCCTGATGTTAGACTGACAAGTAGTGGCGGTAGTTTATCTTCCTTTATAAATATGAGTACCTACGTACATACCTAATACATGTTGCTGAAGGTTAAATCTTTTGATAACAGATAGAAAACGACAGACATTATCACTTCATACTTACAAAAATCCATGGCATGGTGTCTTAGCAAAACATTTATATAAATGTTTTGTTAAGACACCAGCCGGGCGGCCACCGCTTGGCAAATAACGTTAGCATACTCTTTGCTAACGTTAAAGTGAGAGTAACGTATCTTCAGTGTATCTGTATCCCGGAAATAGATATTACATTCCGTCTGTGTCACGAAGGATATTACGTGGCATATTGGCAATCCAATCCTTCTCACCATATCTGTAATTCAAATGCAAAATAAAGACCACGTTTAGTATAAAATAAATACATGGCTGGCATGCACAACTGTCGGTTTTACACCGTGGTTTTACACAAATTTGCTCGATTATAATGTATGAAAAGTATAATATAATTTTTGAGAATTCACTATTTGTCCCATAGTAAAAGTTGTTCAGCATGACTAACCCAACATAGGTGTCAAAAATATGCCATCTCGAAATCTCCACCTGTTATATGTAGGTGCCAGTAAAGTTTTAATACTGAGCATACTAATGTTTTCGTATATTCATTGACAGCACCTTAGCTTTTCATATTTATTTATATATACTCTAAAGTCTAACTAACTGTCCCTCGTGGTTTCACACGCTTTTCCGGTATAATAAGTAACCTAAGTATATGTCCTTCTCCATACTATATTATACTAGCTGCCCGGCACGACTTCGTTCGCGTGGTGTCCTACTAACCTATACCCTACCCTATCCTACCCTACCGTACCGTCCCCTCCCCTACTCTACCGTACCCTACCCTACCGTACCCTACCCTACCGTACCCTACCGTACCCTACCGTACCCTACCGTACCCTACCCTACCCTACCCTACCCTACCCTACTCTACCCTACCCTACCCTCGCAACTTTCTTAATTTTTTCTTTCATAAGAACCTTCTCCTGACAATAACAAACACAACAAAAAAAGCATTAGCGAAATCGGTCCAGCCGTTCACGCGTGATGGCGTGACCAACGGAAATAGGGATTCATTTTTATAGATTACCATGGATTATCTTTAGCCAATTATGATTATGGATTAGCCAAATAACATCAGCTCAGCGGTTTAGGAAAAGTCAGACAAACAGACTCGCTTATTTTTATATAAGTATGGATTATTTTCATGCAACGCAATACCTACGAATCCTACGATGTATAAGTGGCTGCGCAAGCAAACGTGTGTCTTGTGTCAGATACTTTTTGTTACCGACACTGGACACTTCACAGGAAACCGTAGTTGCTGTGTCCTGTAGCGGCGATAGGACACAGTTTACGTCTGCCCAGGGAGTGGCTGATTTCATACTGGTTCTATAGAAATCATATATTCGTTGGTAGCTTGTATCCGACACAAGACACACGTTTGCGCTGAGCCACAGGTGGTTATGACTACTATAAACAATGTAGATATACCTAGTACATCATTATTTTTAATTGGTTTAGAAACAAAACACCATTTCCCTATAGTATAGTAAAGAATCATCATCAATATGATATTATAAGTCAAATCGTATAATATCGTTGGTCAATGCATAAACTTTTAAGGCAATGATGGTTATAGTTGATTTGCTTTTTTAAAAAAATTACTGCCCATGATATAATAAAAGTACTCCAGTCCTCATTTTTCTTTCTTCGTAAAATTATAGCCTCAAATGAAAATGAAATATTATTTATTAATGAAAACAACAAAAAACAAGTTGACTGTAAAATCATTAGTTTTTAGATCCAATGAGGAAGTCATTTATTTTGGAATATTTACTATGATTATGTATCATTATGATTACTAGTGACATAAATAATTCTATGTTGAATAGGCTAGAAACTGGTTATTAAATACTTACTATAAAAATAATTTATTTAAATTAGGTACTTAAGTTAATTCAGAATAAAAGTATATTCATGATTGTTCGGTGTGTTTTATCAACTGCTTTTATTCATTTTATTATACGAGTAATATATAAAAAAATGTCGGATTATGAATGTTAATTTGGTGCTGCTAACTTCACACCCATATTTAGCAAAAAGTTAAAATGTATAAGTTGATCGACTTAATTAGGGTACTAGAAAAGGAAAAAAAGCGGAACCCTTATAGGAAACTTTGTAGTCCGTCTGTCCGTTTGTCCGATTGTGAAAACCATTTTTCTCAGAAACGCGTGGAGGTAACAAGCTGAAATTAATATCAAATAATCAAGTCTGCAATCCCTTAGAGCAGTGAAAAAATCAAACTTCTATGTCAACGCAATCAAAAGATACGGCCGTTTATGCCGCATATTATGACGATCGCAAGAGAATCAAAACCTATAGGGCACTTCCCGTTGACCTAGAATCATGAAATTTGGCAATAAGCAATAGGTCATGTAGCACAAGTAAAGGAAGAAATCTTAAAACCGGAAATTTGTAGTTACATCACAAAATGAATAACAATCGGAAAAAAGGGGAAAATTCTTTGAGACTCGATTCTCGCATGATGAATGAACTATTTACATACCTACAAAACCAAAAAAAACCGGCCAAGGTTTTTTTAAAATGAATGAACTTTTCATTGGCTTTTTGAATCCTCAACGAAAAGCCTCAACGATAAAAAAATATTTTGATCCAAAACATTATCCACAAATTATGGTTTAATTATTATAATGACTTTATATTTTTTTACCCTAATAATATTTTAAGTTATTTATCTGCAAATTTTTATTTAAGTAATTAATTGCTCTTTATAATATTTCAGGATAAGTCTTGGTATGGCTGATACACAGAGCTGCACACCTGGCGTGATCCGCAGCACTAGAGACTTCCTGGTGGTCCCGGAATCACCAGCGCCGGCCTCACCCGAAGACTCGGAAGACGCTCGTGCTCCGTCGCCTATCTCCACCTTATCCGGGGACGATGACTCGCCTAGCACTTCCACTTGCAGGTAAACCTTACTCTAATCTTAGATCCGAGGATCTTAGATATAGGTATTCATCTTAGATCCATTAATATAAGGTCCATGCATCTTAGATCCATGCATCATCCACCCATGCATCTTAGACTGCGGTGACCTTTTCTTCGACGTGAAGAATAACATACATACTAAATTAATCTAGCTATTCTAGCACCAAAATGCATAGGAGTAATTAATCGTCATTATTGAATTTATCAATCATCGATCGTTTTTGTAAATAAGTATATAACGTGACGTTTCAGGATATAGACGACATACTAGTACTTTTTGTTCGTAGTGTCCCCAATCGATGTATAACTATAGGTTTCACCGTGCGCAACCATTAAAAATAAATACAAAATTGCGCCTTATGAGTAGGGAACCTGTTGAACCTCGGCACTATGTGTATTAGCTCGTTTCAAATATTCTCCCGCTATTAAATTCTGTTATATGTGGTTTTCGGTACATCACTGCTGACTTTCCTATGTGAAGTTAGTCGCTTACCGCCACAAGCCGGTGTTTGGTGTTATCTTTAAAACTTCTTTAGCGGCGTTGTGCACTTTTTTTTGGGATGGGAAAAAAATGTTAAACTTGCGTCAGGTGTCACGTGACCAGTACCCCTTACTACTAATTCGTTTGCGTTAACTACTTTGTATGGGAGAAATTAGTAAGTACCATGAGTATTCCGCTAGAAGCGCGCTGTGCCTATAGAGAAGTGTCGTAAACGCAAACACATAGTAAGCGTTTACTAACGTCAATTCTTTGCACTCGGGGTACTGATCGAAAATTCGTAAGACGGAGGGAGAGTAGTTGCAAATTAGACTGTTTTGATCCTGGATGTTATGTTCAAATTCTTATAATATTCTCTAGCTAGCCAGAAGTTAGGTTCAGGTTTTGTTCCCATTTTAAGTTAATAAAAAAATCTTATTCAAAAGTATTATAATACATAAATGTATCTTGAACTAGCTTTCCCTTGTATAAAAACACTATGTGAAAAATCTCTAGTTTCAAAAATGCACAACGTTAATATTCAAGTTTTCACTTCTGCCGGCACTCCCGGAGTGCAACCCGTTGTTTTTTTTTTGTTTATACCTACCACTAAGGTGGCAAACAAACATACGGCCCGCCTGTTGGTAAGCAGTTACTTAGCCTATGGACGCTTGCAACACCAGGGGTATCACTCGCGCGTTGCCGACCCTGAAGAAACCTCTCCACACCCTTTTTGAAGAACCCCATGCTGTAATCCATTGGGAAAACCACGGCGGGGAGCTCATTCCACAGTCCAAGCGTACGCAGAAGAAAACTCCTCCGCACAGTTCGAAACAATTCTGGTTTCAATGTGTGTGGATGGACTCCCCGTCGATGGAAAGAGTTACGATGGTGGAAGGTAGCCGTGGGCAACAAGTTGAACAATTCCTTAGAACACTCTCCGTTGTACAAGCGGTAGAACACACATAATGAGGCAAAGTCTCTCCTCAGACTGTTTGTGCTTGTGCTCTAAACAGCTCGGTCGGGATCGTCAACAATTCTGATGGCACGTCGCTGAACCGAGTCTAGAGGCCTAAGCTGGTATCCAGGTGCTCCCGCCCATAGATGACAGCAGTACTCCATATGAGGCCGGACCTGCGACTTATAAAGTTGCAGCCTTTGCCCCGATGTGAATGACTGCCTCGCTCTGTTGAGCACTCCAAGCTTTTTATATGCCAGCTTAACCTTGTCTTCCAAATGACTTCGGAACAAAACGGCGCTAGAGATGTTGAAGCCAAGGACTCCGATGCTTTGACTGATGTTTAAGCAAGTGTTCTGGAATTGTGGAGCCACAGACCATGGGGTTTTCTTAGCAGTGAACGCGCAGGCTTGAGTCTTGGTGGGGTTGAAATGGACTGGGATTCTTATTTATGAAATATCATGAATGCTATATTGATTTTGGAAAGAATTTGTGATTAAAATATCTCACTAGAATAAACCGATTTTAGTATGTACATAAAAGTTTATAATTCCCATAAATATCCATGTTTTACCCCCAAATTCTCAATGTGTCCTAACACCGTAGTACTGCCCGACGTACATAGGGTGTGTTATACCTTGGCCTTATTTACAATTTTTTTTAAACGTCTACTCAGTCTAGTATCAAAATATTCAAATACCTACGGTTTTTGTACAGTACGTCTAATTAAAATAAAAAATACATACTGTCCTACAGGTTCCCTATGCCTATGACATGGTAATTGCAAAATAATAAAATCGAACCAAAAATATTCCACATTTAATAACTTTGTCGTGATCTCATGTTGTCACCAATGTATTTAATGCATTACTAATATTAAATACTATGCAGCTTTATACAAGTTTATATAAAAAAAAACAAAAGAAACAATTTTCAATGATAAATGATAATAACACCTCAGATAACACTGAAATTATTTCGCGGCAATATCGCCATTGTAATCGCGTCGGTGTGAGAGTGCCTTTATTTAAAAACATTATCAATCGGGTTTCTGTATCCGAATCGCATCAGTAGACAAGATTTATGGTAAACAGCCGTGTTTTCATTTTGCAACTTTGTAGCACGAGCTTGATTTATTTAACTTCATTCTCACCTTGGTACGGACTAAAGTCGATGTTTCATTTAGTCCCTCGGTATCATGAGGTTATCATATTGTTTCCCCACCGCTAATTAATTGCACATGGATCCAGTGCAAACACACGCAATCTCTTTAGACGTTATTTACATATAGTTCAAATGAGTAAAAATATAGTGACCTTTAACTTCATAATTCGTAAAGATAAATTACATAACTACGATTTCCTACTTGAAGTCTCGACTGAGAAGATAAGGTAAATAGTGAATAAAAATTGAATAACACCGGCTCATAGAAAAACTACGTTATTCGTCATCAAATGACATCCTCAAGAAAAGTTGATCCAATAATATTATCATGCACATTGTTCGATTTATAAAATACGAAACTAATCGTAGGTATCGGTAGCGTCGCAGGTGGCTGCGTGATCGCAATTAACTAGGTGTGAACACGGCTTAATATCGCCCTTTATCAGTAGCTGGCTAACGACGTATGTATACATCGGCGAGTGAGTGCAATGCGAAGCGGTGAGGCGGTCAGATAAAGGATTTGCAGTTTGTTTATGCGTTGCATCGGGCGGCGCGAGACGCGAGCGGGGCGCGTCAGTAAGCGCGCGATGCGTCTGCCGATGCACGTGTGTATCACCCTCGCTGCGCAATAGCCACCCATCCACTGCGAGGATCTAACCATGGCCGACTGGTCTCTGCTCGAGCACGACTGGCCCTCGAACCAGTACGACCCCTACCAGTACCCGATATACAACCCGTACTACCATGAGAAGCCGCCGCCGGAGCCGATGTCGCAGTGTTTACCGCCGCAAGCGCAACCCTACGTGCCGCCGTCTTCGCCGACGCTGACGCTGCTGTTGTCGTCGCCGCAGCACTTGTCACCTCCCGCGACCTTGCACTACACCAACAATGTTGCCGTCCCAAGAGGGTACGTCATGTAGGTACTTATTTTGTTAGCAAATGCGGTAATCAATTAATTATAAACTCTCATGATATTTAATACTTTATTATCTAGTTATTGGTTCAGACTTTATACAGTACTTACTACGGTGGCTTCGAATTTATTGTCACGTAACGTGGGTCATCTACCTAAAGAATATCAGTATAATACTTTGATTACACTAAGGTATTAAGTAGCACCTAATTAAATGTTTATTAAGTTGTAACCCGATCCATTCAACAACAAGCTTCTAGGTATAATATATAACTATAATAAAGGTAGGTACCTACCTACATGTGTGCAATAACGTTTTGTTAGTTTAACGACTCTACCATCAGTCTTATACCTACTTACTACCTACATACTATTCTCGCATTTCTTACCAAGTGTGGTTACCGAACTTAATATATTTTTATAGAAAAGTATTTATAGGTAGGTATCTAATAAGTATAATATTCCCGATAGTATCTACGATTGGCTGATAAGGGTACATACCTAACTAATTTTAACATTATAAAGTATTAATGCTGCATCTTAAATGTATAAATATGTATCTTAATTGAAATTATTTGCAATATTATATCCTATCTATTAAATTATAATACAACGTACAAATTAGTTAAAACAAGAAGCTCAAATACACGACTAAAAAGAAAATTCACTCATGGACACATTTAGTGGAACGCAAAGAAAAGTGTGTATACTTACGACAAATTATTACGGATATTTGTGGGAATAAGGTTTATCAATTTGTATTTTGTATTCTCATAATGTACATGTCTATTGCCGCGATAACAACAAATAATAGAAATGTTATAAATAAAAAAATTTAAGGGAGCCCCCACACAAGAATCGTCTTTTTTGGTTTGTTGTGCCTACTGTAAATTTCATAGCAAAGTTGAGCTAGTTAGTATTAATATTATTATACGGAACCCTCCCTGTGCGAGACCGACTCGCACTTGCACAGTTTTATTTTTAATCCCATTTCGCTCTAGCTAATGCCGGGCATTCGTTGCAACGTGCAATGTCTCTTTAATTTTTTATTATTTTTATTATGTCAGAAACTTTTACGTTTCAACAACATATTTTTAGGGTCCCATACCCTAAAGTGTGCCAACTGGACACTATTACTAAGCCTTTGCTGTCCGTTCATCCGTCTGTCCATCTGTCTGTCATTGGGCTGTATCTCATGAACCGTAATAGGTAGATGGCTCTATAAAATGTTGTTGTATGCCTTAAATTCGAACCTTGGTCCTCTTGTAAAGTTTAAAGTTATATAATATACTTAAACAGTTCCTACATGGGTATTTTTTAGAGAATACCATAGTGCGTTTTATAAAAAAAAGTTTATTAATTTATTTGAATTTCTTATATGCAGAGTTCCTTCTTTACCAAATGGACACACGGAGCCCCCACACTCACGGAGCCCCGAAAGGCCGATATATTCAAATCAAAATTATAAAGTTTTTATTCAATGTAGGCTCTGATAAGGCACTTATGATGACGTTAACTAAAATGACTCTACACGCTTTATTCGCTTCTACACTAAACATTTTTTTTTCTATTTTAGGTTAATAGTAAGAATTAGCTTAAACATTTTAATTTTAACTATAATAAAAGTATAAAATCATAGCAGAAAAATGTATATTGTTGTATCATTTTTTTACTATCCAACGGGGCCCCTACTTCTTGTATGGTCACCCGGCATCTGATATTCATAAAATGTTGTCGGCATGCATAATTATGATCAAAAATTACATGCTTCATAAAAATCTATCATCTATCTAATTAATAATAAATAAAGAGCACTAAATTGAATAAATGGCTTTGGCTTACGAAGGACACCGTTACTAAAGTTACCACCGGTTCGGAATTTGGACTATCTAACTATATTATATGGCTCTTTTTTCCAAAGTAAAATACGCAAGTAATAAACATATAAAAAACGAATAACTTACATAAACTCTCAAGAAAGTCCGGAATCTTAAGTACTCATAATTTTTTCATGCATAATTAAATGGTACGAATATTGTTTTTTTTTTTTCAAAGTTTATTTTTTAAGAGAAACTGCTGATCAATGTTTTATTTGGTGTATATTCAAACTTAGATCGTAGTCTTAGCTCTTAATTAACATAATATAGGAAGGGTACCTACGTATTTTTAGACCAACCGGGAACATCCGGCGAGTCGGAAGTCACTATATAATAATTTATTTATTTGTAAGAGTATATTATTTTGCATATTATTGTAACGATGCGATCTCTCCTATTTCAATTATAGCTTCTGGTAACCATTTCCAAATTTACATATTGTTCTAATTTTCGAATTATCAAATTTTTGAATTCTCATAAATAATGTCCATCAGACATTCATTTCAATTCGATCAGTACTGAGACACAACTTAAATTGTGTGGGCATGTTTTGTAAAGTGAAATAAAACAATCAGTATATTTTTTATTGAATAAAAAGAAATAAAAGTTACCAGTGTAGTACAATGTGACTTTACCAGTGCACTTATAATATAAAGAATTAACATACTAGAACCCAGCTGGGGTAAGTTCCTTGGTTTCATATAAACACACATCCCTGTGGCCCAAATGCTGTTCTTTCTTATAAGTGATTTATATCACATTTTCATTGTTACAGTTCTTTATTTTTACACAATAAACTTTATACTTTACTTTCATAATTTTCATTTTCTTCAACAGCATTAGGATCTACTATTTTGAATGCTCCGGTCGTAGGCTGATAGTAGAGCTGATAGCCAAAGCCTATGTGCGTGACATTATTCTACTCAAATGTTTCTATTTTATACATATTTCTGCTCTACATCAAGTGGGGACAGTTACTGTTGTGGTTGTTTGTTGTAGGATTTAATGCTCTGTTAATAATGGTTTACTCTGTGCAAAGTAATATGTTTAAATTAGTACTATTAAATATGATTTTTTTTTATATAAATTACACCGTATTGACGGAGTTACTCAAACTAAGTATTTATTTATAGCGGTACCTACAGATGATATGTCACCATGACGGAGTTTGGCCAAGCCAATATCGACGGGCCAGTTGGCACAGTCGGTTTAGATTCCACCTATCGCGCCGTAGGTCGTGGCTTCGATTCCCACACAGGACATGCATTTGTGTGCATGAAAATGTATGTATGTCCTGAAACTGGTTGTAATTATAAATAAATATCCTGGGACATTCCTTACACACTGTCATCTGATCCCCAAACTAAGCAGAGCTTGTACTATGGAAACCAGGTAACTGATATATTATATAAGGTTAGGTCATTTTTACGAATAATGATTTATCGATGAATTTTTACCTACTTGGAATAGATTTAAATATAATGTAGTAGGTAATTCCTGTTTTTTTTTTCTTTAAATTCATTCGTTATTATTAGGACTCAATTCTAGTGAAAACAAAATCGTCTTATACGGGATAAAATTTTAACCAGTGGGATATTTTTTTGGTGGTTCCGTATCAGTAGGTAATAGAACACATTTCCGTTATTTGTCCAAAACTTTTATTTACTGACTTGAAATCAGAGAAACTTGGGCACAATTTATTCGTTATAATATGAAGGGGGGTGCGTGGCGGCCGGCATACGCGGCGGGTGTCAGCAGGGGTATAATCCCCTCCCGGGTGGCAGGGTGCGCGCGCGTTTTTTTTTATTCGTTTACGACAATTTTATTTGCTTGTACTAAGACATCAAAATAAAAAGGTTTTTAATAAAAGTCCTCACTGGTTAAAAAAATCCTGGAATAGAACTTTTTTAGTTATTCGTTTCTTCTCTCCAGGTCTACTACGTACTACTTTTTTTTTCGTAAATACATACTTTATATACATAATTACACCCAGACTACACCTAGACATACAGATATTCAAGTTCATGCACACAATTGCATATGTCCGTGTGGGAATCGTACCACTTAACCAACCGCGCCAACTGGTCCGTCCATTTTACCTTCCCGTTATGAAAAACGGCACATTATTCCAAGCTCTCTGCTATCAACAAGGCGCCGCCGTGGTCACACATCAATGAAAAGAAGAAAATCAATTCGATGTAGTCACGGCATCGCGGCATTTAATTCTTTCGGTTAAAAACATTATTGGAAAGGCGTGCCAAGCCTGCAGTGCTTTTTTCTATTTGCAGATCGCAATTTATTCATTCTAAGCAGAATAACTGAAACACTTGATGAGCAGCAACCACACTGAAAAAAAGGATCTACAAAACTAGTTATGTAAATTGTCATTTATGTTGTTGGGAAACAAACTTTAATTACATGTAATCAAATTATTTAGTTATTGATCCAAAACTAGTTATGTCGTTTTTTTTTCGATAAGCAGTAAACTAATTATCAGTTACTATTTACTGAGACAACGTAGACTAACTAGTGTGGTTGCAGCAACAAAACCAATTTCTCATTTATTAACAAAAAATAGTTTTACTTCTTAACCTATTTGTTTGGCATAAAAACTATACCAACCAATTTACTAAATTCAACAAAACTTTTGTTATATTTAACCTAAAGACTTTTGAACTAGTATACACATTTTTGTTGACAATTACAATAACGATTGTGTATATGTAAACGAACCTTCAAGGTTTTCGGGGCGTGGGGGAAGACGTGACGGGACGCCTAACGCGTTCATTTCTGTCTTTCACGCGTTGTTTTTTGGTTTGTTACTTGTGAATTTGTGAGCTAAACGGCACTGAATGGTTTGTTTTCTTTATTTTATTGAATAAATGGTGTTTGTCAAGAAATGATTTGGTCAAGCAGGACATATTTGTCCTCCTAATGTGAGCGAATTCGATCGGGTGGCGGCAACAGAGCCAGCAAGTGACATGGAGAACTATCTTAAGTCCTGGGGCCTGGCTATATACGTTGATATGTTGAAAGGTATGTAATTATTTTTGCTTGATAATATTTCTAAGCGATTAACGCAATGAATTATAAAAGTTCACGCGGACCTTGGCAAACCATCGATGCGGAGAGGCATTGCCAAACCAGACTCTCCAGCATCAGTGTCGTAGCTAGGTAAACTTGTTAACTACACATTTACAGCTAAATCATTGAACCGATTTTGATGAATAAACATGCACAAATCCTTGACCCCAAAAGTGCACTCCAACCCTATCCACCTATTAATATAATTATTTTTTAAATTTCAGAAAAAACTTGGACACTTTGCAAATGTCAGCTGAAGACTTAAAGGAATTGGTGCCTATAATTGATCACAGGGTCAAGTTAACAAAACAAATAGCTATGTTCAAAGATATTTTATCTGACTGACGCATTTTCTGATACAAATGCCTACAGTAAGTACTCGCACACTCATTTTGTTTTGTTATACTGCACAGTATGTTTTTGACCCGAAAAACGATGATAGCTGTTTTTCAGCTCAAAAAAACATACCTAATGTGTACTGTTGACTGTTTCATAGTGGTATAACGTTAATGCATTATTTTTTAGGCTGATGACAACAACCAATAATACAAATTGTATACTAAATTATACACTATTGGTGCTGGATTGCGCGCCCGTAGAAGATCAAACAACCAGGAGTCCATCAATTGAATCAGAAATAATACCTAATAAAAATTGTGTGAGTACTATTTTACTTATGTAACTAATAAGCGGATTCCACTTAAGTTAAAAAACATAAACATAAAAAACATTGCCCACCGTTCTAACCTCCGTGCCTCTAACCTCATTTTTTGTTTTTCAGGAGCTGTATCAAAATTAAGTCATGAAATGAAGGAAGAGGCCTCCTTCTTCAGTACCAAGAGCATGGTTATTGGACAATGCATCTAGGATGCGCATGTTTAATATCCTTATAAATATAATAATGAGATATCTATAGATTAAGTGTTGGTACAGAGTGTTAATTTATTTAGTAAATATTTTGATCACTTAACATTTTCAGTATGACCTATTCTGTGAATTCAATACTATAATGTTTGAAATAATCGAAATAAAGCTATATTGAATCAATATTTCATTTTGAATTTAATTGATAACACCCAACATATTTCAATACATATTAGTTAGTAAGTATTTTTTCTACCTATGCATTTTATAACCAGAATAATGTTTCTATTGGTATTATTTTTCTGTTGGGCTTATTTTAACTGCAAACTGCTGAATTATAATAATTTGGTTCAAATTGTATACTGCTTAGGTTGGTATACATGATGTAACACAAGGGTGAATGAATAGTTGACGAAAATAGAAGGCAAATTAAACTGAACCAATTTCCAAAAGAAACTATGTTAAAATAATTAAAAAAAATAAGCTAAGGTTCAGTTTAATTTGCCTTCTATTTTCCTTAAATATTCATTCACCCACAATTTTGCTACACCAACCTAAGTAGTGTACTAATTGAACCAAATTATAATAATAAAGCAGTTTGCAGTTAAAATAAGCCCAACAGAAACATAATACCAATAGAAACATTATTCTGGTTACCAATGACTAAAGTGAGATTGGCTCCTGATGACGAAACAGTTTTGTTACTAGTAACAATCGTTACTATTAACAAATAAACAAATAGTTTGATTACCCGTAGCTAAATTTAGTCCTAAAATCAATCAAACAGGACAAATACAGGTAACAAATCAGTTTTTTTAATTATTGCTAAACCTTTATTTTATTTTTCACTTATAGAAGTGTTGTTAATAAATAACAGTTAGATTCAAGATAATCAAATAGTAATGTTACTTTTAACAAATGAGTTAAGCTGCAAGTATCTGAAAACAAGTAGACAAACCTGATTTTGTTACTGGTAAGTTTAAGTTCGCAAGTCACTCTGTTTAGGTTGTTTTTAGTCAAATTTTGTGTTACAGTTAAATAAATATTTTTTTCAGTGCAGTAGAACAAGCCGGTTTTAGGAAAAACTTCTCGACAATTGACCAAATTCACACCGGAAAGATACAAGGAATAAAGAACTTTACGTAGCTTTCATCGAAAGCCTTCGATATCTTGATACATAACATGGGAAAGTTGGGACGAGTAAGGCATACCTTTAGTTTACACAAGAATTCTACGAGCAACGTTATATTATTATAACAGCAACGCCCAAATTCAGCTAGACTACCTACAAAGAAAATGGGCCCTTACTGAAACATGATCCAAAATAGCAGCAAGCCAACATTTAACGGAATTAAGTATGCTAGGATCGAAAAGAAAAGATTACAAGTTATTACGGGTTTTAACTAATATATCTGACGTCCTACTCAAAATTTAAGTACTATTTGAAGTGGAGATGGTCAAGGCACATGATGCGAGAAAACCAAGAGTAGCAAAAAGGATTCGGGAACCGCAACATAAGAGGTGGGAAGACGAACTAAAAATTACAGTTGCCTTACTGGAGGAGAGTCACAAGACGTCAATAGAAAGAGTAAGACCCTGTCCAGAAAAGGGCGAAATCGCCGAGATTCTCGCGCGTATTACGCGTCCAGACGCTGGCGAAGAGCACGCGATTTATGCATGCGTGTAATTATTTTAAATTCGCGCGATGCTTGTGCATGCAATGTATTGGTGACCAGTACCAGTACCTCGCGGTAAATTCGTCCTTGCTGGACAGGGTCTGAAGATATATTCCGAATCATGCCATAATCGCTCGTAGCGCCCACGTCAATAATTTCAGATTCAGAAGGCCTGCTCCGAGAAACGATACGTTATAAAATGATACGTTATAAAACGATCATCGTCAATTCTTTCGTAGTAGGGAATAAAATACTAACATTTACGAAGACAAGACATTATTATATTAGGAAATCATAACGGAAAAATCTTAATATTAGGCACCAAACTTATAGTGTTTTTTTGTTATTTTTATCAAATCTACCCATCGCTCGTCATTTCATCGTATACAGTCAACATTTCTTACTCAATTACCTACATGAGCTGACACAGACCACAGTAATAATATTGGAAATCTCTATTTACAGATTGGTATTTGTTCCAATACAATCCAGTCGATGCATACCCCATATATCATTATGAATAAATTATAATGACACTGACTTATATTTACTGAAATGTAACTTCTGTCTTTATCTACTACATATATGTTTACCAAGTAGGCTCTATATAGTGTAGGTAGACAATATGTCTGCCTACGCACAGATTCCAATCTTGTCTGATAAGATTTTGTGTGAGACGATAGCAATCTTCGAGTAATTGTTTGAAATTGCAATCAATGCTATTGAAATTAACTATTGTACCTACCTAACTGTTAAAATTTTACGCCATTTATGCCCGGTTTCTATAAACAATAATGAATCGTTTTGCTTACCAATGGTAGGTTTTTTTATTGCCAAAACTGGGCATATAGATCATTTCGTAATCTAATTTTACCTGTGATAGCTACTTCCATATGGGACGGTCTGCTATGCAAAGCTTTGAGGTCTTTGCTTCATTATTAGTAAAGATAAAAGAGGCTTAATTTTAAACGATAACGGTCCGTAAATTATAGGAATCGGCCATTAATCATAATATGCGATAGACTGATAGAAAATGATAATTACGTAGATCGCTAAGCAAAGGAACACCTGCTCGTAGGTATTGAGTCAACTTTGAACCGTAGAGATGCGGATGGTCTCATATAATAGGCTTTGTTAAGCGTCAATCCGAAACTAAACAATATAGTAATTAATATAGTCTGTCACGTGTTTGCAATAATAAATCGTCAGCTCGCCGCGTTTGGGTGCTGGTAATGCAATTACCTATAAATATATAGAACAGCTAATATCCCAACAAAATGAATTATTTTTATGTAAGTACCGTTAGATCCCAGATATTTTTGTGACTCAATCTATGCTAATAATTTTCAGTATCATAGTTAAAAAAATATCCACGTAAAGGCTATATTTTATTTGCCTCTTTTGTTGGTTATTTCGAATATTAATATAAAAATATTTCCCTTCTAAGGCCTATTTGCATATTTCGCGTGTTGTTTACAAAATTTATTTGCCTGAATGCAGAATAAATGAGAAACTCAACCATATTTTTTTTTTTTTAATTAAATTCCATTCAAGACTACAATACCTTATAGCATTCAAGTTATATTCAAAATTCTATAGATTAAAGAACTTGTTTTTCTCTTTTCAATTAATTTTTGTTTCACGCAGTTGGGTTTTTTGTGTCTTTTAATAATTTAATTTATTTACCTTTTTGGTTCGGTACCCTAAAAACTATAAGATGTGTGAGAGACAACTATAACAATTACAAAAAAATCCGGCCAAGTACTAGTCAGACTCGCACACGGAGTTGGCTCTAAAACTTTAATTTTTTAAAATTGTATTGAAGATATTGTAGTGATTTCGCTCTTTTTGAGAAAACCGAATCGTCTGTACGCTATGCGAATTCGTGCTCCGCTTGTGCTCGGCTCGTGCTCGATTAACGTAGCGTAGACCCACCTTTTCTTTTATTTTTTTCTCTTTTTTATTTTTATATCTTGTATTTACGTTATGGCGGAAAACCCTCGACCTTCCTATCGACTGAGCTATTATCGCCATTTTTTTTTTTTTTTTATAATTATGTCATTAGAATGTTCTTATTCAACACGCGAAAATTATCTTCATTTCATTGAAAAATATTCACTCTAATTATTGCGATGGATACAATTATGAGCTACTTACAATTACTAAAACGGTTATAAATATTTTACAAAAGGAAAACAAGACGTTACACAATAAATAGATGTGGATAGAACTGTGGATGCAGGCTTGAGCTGTAGGTAATACACAATTATATGTGCTAACTGGCAGATTTAAGCATTTTTTTTCATGAGAATTCGGATCCTAATATTGATAATTTTAAAGCACTTTATACCCATTTTTCATAAATAATTGTTTCATTCGAGCGACCATGACCTTACTTACCACTTTAATACTCACTACATGTTCTCGACTCTACCACTAAACCATTTATTCAGAGTTTTTATATATATGTGGTAATATATTATAATTCGGTATTTAGTTTTTCTATATTTATTATAATTTACTCAGACACAATTATAAGTTATTGGAACAATTTATCTTCGCATTATGAATGCAATAATTGTTTTTAAATGCAGCTCACGAAGGTAGCTCTGGAAGGACATCGAGGAAAAATCCCTTTAGAGTAGTAACACCGAGCAAGCCAATTCCGCAACTAGTCAGTGCTTCTGCACTGATTAATAACAGTACCGACCAATCACTGCAACTAGGTTTATAGTGTGTCCCTGACTTAGCCAATCAGAGCGCAATGTGTTCTTGACTTATCCATTCAGAGCGCATTGTCAGTGGTGGAGAATTGGAGGAATAGATTTTAAACAAAATGTACGTTAAAACGTACTTCTTCGGGTTAATACAATTTTTCGATGAGATAAAGTTATTATTAATTTCATTTCTCAGGCTTCCATTATTTTTTTCTGCTCTTGAAAAGTAGCTCGTTCGTCTATCGTCCTCGTCTTCCATCAAGTCATTCGATTTTTAATACATTTCAATTAAAATTACACATAAAATCATATTTTCCATGTGACTTGGCCATCAGTGAAATGCCCTGTCTATATTTATAGTCTTGGCATCATACGAGGTGCAGTACTGTAAGCGGCAAACATACGATACCTACCACACCTCCGCGCGCGACCGCGGCGGCGCGGCGCGGGTTAGCGCGGAGGCGGTGACTGCACGGAGGCGGACTCACTGCCGAACCGCGCAGTACCCCGAGTGTAAAGAATTGACGTTAGTTTAACCAATACCTATAGACAAATTTCATGAACGCAAACGCGTTAGTAAGCGTTTACTAACGTCAATTCTTTACACTCGTGGTACTGAACCACTTCGTAGGGTGGAAAAATAATAATACCTACTTCCTTAATACACAGTTCCACAATGGATTGTGATGGCATCGATAACATCAGTTTGGTTAGTATTTATTAGGTAAGTCAAGAATAATTTTAAATCATTCTCACACTAAATAGCGCGGGGGGGGGGGAGCAGAAGCGGTTGCCTTAATAAAGACTAAGTACCTACCTATCGGTAAACCACGTGGTACCGCAAACTGCTGCGGAGGGCGGCGCCGTCTGTGATACGCCTTATTTACGTTTGTATTACCTACCTGTACTTTTACTATTTGCAAACATTGGAAGAAACAATGTAATATTCGAATACATTCGTATTGATACAGCTCAATAAATCCAAATTATAAATTCCAAATCTCGAATCGATCAGACTTGTGGAAGTAGCTTTGAAATAAAAAAACGCACCCCAATCAGTTCACCCGTTTAAGAACTATGGTGCCACAGACAGACACAAGTGGAAGTTGCTCGCATCCTTTCATCAACTAGAAAGAGCGGATAATCATCAAACGGCTGCAGCAATTTTAATGAAACAGAACTAGCGCAAGAAAATTTCTTTCAAACAAAAAAAAACTGCATATAAATATATATCGGTTTAGCCAACAGACTTTTACTTCAAACTTATAAACCCATCGATTTGCGACGGGGGTTAAAAATATTTTCTTGCTGCACTCTTTCTCTATATAAACTTTAACTGTGCCAAATTGCATACTTCTCCTTCCGCGGAATTTTCTTAAAAAGGGGTTATTTAGAAACTAGATAAGTATGGAAAGTATTTCGAATCCAACACTCGCAAATCAAATAAGTTAATGTGTTAAAATGTTAGGTGTTGATAATTATTTCTTCAAACAGATACATAAAGAGCGTTTCAGAAAATCCTTAAAATATTATGCTCTACATTCCTACTAATAAATGAATTCCTGTAAATTATAAAATCAATTTAATGTTTTCCAAAATCAATCCCTACCTATTCTGCCCGATCGTCTCTGTTTTAATCTTGAGGCAAATACAATTCCTAGTGTTAGCATTGCTATGAAAAAGCTTATATACGAGCTAATTCTAGTCAGAAATAATGAAACATATTATAATATTTTGGAGTTTTCCGTTTAATTCTACTGAGAGAACTACGAATAAATCAAAGCGTTATTATATTGTGGTTTAGTTCCGGTTTCCGGATAGTTCTAAAGTAGAACTGTATTTGTGAACATACTCCATTCCATTATAATATCACGTGAAAATAAAATCAGGACCACAGCAGGAAAACTGGCGTTTCATAAAGCATTTCAAAATACATAACAGTAACTTAACGATAATAATTGAACTGTTTTACAAAAAACTTAAACCGACTTCAAAGTACACTAAGAAGTAATCAAATCCTGATCTGATGACAATGGGACCAAACGGGAAGTGTACGCTTCCAGACAAAAAAAAGATAAATGTAGGAGTTATGAGGTAACAAACATTAAAAAAAAAAAAAAAAAAAAACATACAACCGAATTGAGAACCTCCTCCTTTTTTTGAAGTCGGTTAAAAAACAGAAACAGATATATTGACATTGACTAGGATCAAAAGAAATGGTTTGAATGTAACGTTGGCAGGTCATTTAGAATGTATTACGTTGTGTGTGCGTGCGCCAATTAGTAAGTTAATTCATAGATAACTATATAATGCATTACATAGGTATAGCATATGCAATAATGAAAGAACCGCATCGGGTACATAAAAATAACAATATGATCTGAAATAATATGATATTTTATGAGGCATTTTATTGGACTTGCAATACTTTACTAACAATAATTGAACTGTTTTACAAAAAACTTAAACCGACTTCAAAGTAGACTAAGAAGTAATAAAATCCTGATCTGATGACAATGGGACCAAACGGGAAGTGTACCCTTCCAGACAAAAAAAGAATTTTCCAAATCGGTTAATAAATGACGGAGTAACAAACATTAAAAAAAAAAAAAATACAACTGAATTGAGAACCTCCTCCTTTTTTTGAAGTCGGTTAAAAAAGGTAGTTTAGGTCTGAGATTCTGCTTCTTATATGTTTTCCTACATTTAGTCCAGTTAGCATACCATCCTACTATGTCTCTTTGGAAAGCACGCGTGCAGGTCAGTTCGATCTTATTGGCAAATAAATGCGAAGTGTAGAGATTCCATGTAATTGACATCAACGTATGCCCGGTTTCAATAATTTACGGACCGTTATCGGTTAAGATTTATTAAAATTAAGACTCTTATTATATCTTTACTAATTATGAAGCAAAGACCTCAAAGCTTTGCATAGCAGACCCTCCCATATGGAAGTAGCTATCACAGGTAAAATTTGCTTTCGAAATGATCTACATATATGCCCAGTTTGGCAATAAAAAACCTACCATTGGTAAGCAAAACGACTCTTTTTTGTTTATTGAAACCGGGCATTAAAGTACGATGATAAGTGCTGACCATGCAAAATAAGCCATGCATTTATAAAAAACTTTTAACAAAAAAAACAGCCGAAAAAACTGAAAAGCAAAAAATAATAAAGCCTTAATTCTTCTTCTCATCACTAACATATTTCATAAGTCTTTTTTTACTAACATTATTATGTCTGTAAAGATGAAAATAAATAAATAATAATAAATACCCAAAGTGAAAAACAAGCTCTTTCATCTATAGAATTTTGAATATAAGTAACTTGAATATTATATGGTTTTGCAATCTTGCAAATGAATCTACTTAGCTGTTGTTTTTAACTGAAATATTTGTACTATCGCTCTCACAATCCACTACTGGATGAGATAATCACGTTCCCTTTCAGCGGGAACCACATCCCTTCAGCTCTTATTTATAATAAACACTAGCTGTCCCCCGCGGTTTCACCCACGTTCCCGGGATAAAAAGTAGCCTATGTCCTCCATACCATAGGCTATCTGCATGCCAAACATGATGATCCGTTGAGTAGTTGAGGCGTGAAGGCGTAATAAACAAATAAACAAACAAACTCACCTTCGCATTTATAATATCAGTTAGGATTGCAAAGTAAAAAGAACTGTACCTAGGGTTGGGTTTCTTCCCGGGAATAAACCCAACTTCGAGTAAATTTCCAATTTAGTGGGAAAGAACCCGGGAATTTTCCCATTGGGTGGGAAAATACTCAAATGGTCATATTTAGTACATTTTGCGTATATAGCGAGAAATACCTTTACCAAATCGTTTGAATAACATTTAACATGATTTCTATTAGGGTCATACTCATATCATACAATAAAAAAACATTTTTTTTTTTTTTTTTGCGTTGTTTTTAAAAAAAGCGACGTTTTAGGGTTTAAGGGTTGTGGTGGACAGTCGGTGGACAGTCGGACAGACGGTCTCGTGCAGAAAGAGCACGTGCACATGTACGACGCTTATATAGCCCGTCCCGGGTCCCGAGGGAGGTGTTGCAAGCGTCCATAGGATACGGTAACCGCTTACCAACAGGCGGGCCGTATGCTTGTTTGCTACCTAGGTAGTATAAAAAAAATGTGTGATAACTTCCTCCAAGGTCCGCGTAGGTCCGCGCGTAGGTGATGTAGGTACATACAACAGCGAGTATGATTACAATAACAATCAAAAGCATCAACAAATATGTTTTTTGAGGAACATAAAGCCATTTGAGTATTTTCCCGCTGTTTGGGAATTTTCCCGTATTTTTCCATTCTTTTCCGTATTTTCCCGTATTTTTCTTTTCTTCCCAATATTTTTCTTTCCCTGCCCATCCCTAACTGTACCTATTACATCAGTAAAAGTCGATAAAGCGCGAAATACACACTATCCGAAAATTAAATATTTGACGAAACCTGTGTGTGGTCCGATCCCTTATTCTCTCTATAAACTATTATAGTAAAGGGCACGAGTGGTGAGCACACATTGACACCTGCGCAGTAGTTAATTTTTCGGTCTGTTTGGCGGAACCTGCAGGGGGGAACGCCGTACTGCACACGATTGGTTCGTCAGTCGATGATCGTCGTCTATTGGATTCTTGCGTGTCATTTGGCTACTATGATTTGGCCTAAAGTATACATGCGCGAGCTTGCCCCCACTACTGCCAATCTGTGCTCACCATTCGTGCCTCATACTGTAATTAGTTCCGCGATAGCTGATTTTAAAGCCTACTCCTCCTATTATGCACTTTACACACTATGTTAGTATCAGTATATCTTTTTAAATTGGTGGCCCAATATCATATTACTAGCTGTTCCCCGCGGTTTCAGTAGCGTTCCCGAGATAAAAAGTAGCCTATCATACTCGGGGATAATGAAGCTTCCAACTTGTTTAAGAATTTTTCAAATCCTACTGGTAGGTAGTTCCAGAGATTAACCCGTTTAAACAAACAAATAAAACTCTTGGGCTCTATTATATTAGTATATAGATTTATATTATACCACTAAGATATACTAATGTTTGAAATCCTCCAACCGGGTCTCAGAGAAAAGAAATACCGAAATTTCATGTTCATAAAATTATTTGTGATATTATTTGTGATATCCTACTCGAATCATTGGTACCTACCTAATTGTGTTTCTCCTATGCCCTGTTGTTTGTACAAAAACGAATCGTCATTGTTGTCAGTGCGATATTATTAGCATGTAAGTACAATATAAATCCTTTGGATATTGGTGTATTCCAAAGCATTCTGGCTGCACCGTTGTGCGACGCAGCTATCGCTGTATATAAAATGATTTTTGATGTTGTTAATTGTTAGAATATTTTTTTGTTTGTTGTTAAATCTATTTAAGTTATCAATAGGGCTGACATAATCGCAATGCGATAAAAGCCCTTACAAGAAAAAAGAATAAAAAAATAATAATAATGTAGGTAATTATAATGTAATGAATCTAAGTTTGTTTTGAAAAGAGTAATTGCCGGCTCTTCTCAGCAAATAAATGCAATCTTCCAAACCGGTATTAGAGTCAGACTTTACATAAGTGCCTGCGAAGGTCTATTTGAATAAATGATTTTGAATTTTCCAATGGTAGGTTTTTTAATTGCTAAACTGGGCATATAAATAATTTCGTAAGCTAATTTTACCTGTGGTAGTTACTTCTATATGGGAGGGACTACTATACAAAACTTTGAGGTCTTTACTTCATTATTAGTAAAGAATGAATCTTAATTTTAACCGATAACGGTCCGTAAATTATAGGAATCGGCCATTAGTAAACAAAGTCGATTGTACTGTAACTACAATTTTAACTACTTTTATCATGCACTTAGAAGGAGACAAAAATAGCACTCGACCATTTATCTTGAGTGCCACTTCTCAGATAAATGAGCGTTGTAAATATTTTCTAAACTTTCATCTACTACTTACCTACATCCTGCTCTTCATTATTTTTCTCAATTCTACATAATATTTTGGTAGGGCTTATTCTTATAATGTGTAATAGGCCTTAGGTACAATTGCGCCTTTTTTCTTTTTTATATGTGTTCTATACGTGGTGGCCAGTTCGGTTTTCGAACAATTTCTATTTTTGTTCGTCAACGGTAACTAAAACCTATGAAGTGAGAAAAAATTTTTGGTTAGTGAGAAAAATAAAATGTTGAAAGTTTTCATAAGAATTATTTAATTGAAGTTTTTATTACTTTAATATTGTCGAAATGTTATCAATGAAAAGCTCATCCTCAGTCAGTGACAAGTCTTGAGGGGTATTGAAAACGAATATGAAAATCTTTCTTTCGCTGACTCAGATTAGAGCTATTGCATACCATTTAGTGTACTTTGAAAGCTGTTTAATTTTATTAAAAAGTTTTATTTATTCTCATTCTGTTCGCTCAAACCTTCATGTCTCATACGATATAAAAACATTCACATTAATCCAAAAGCAATACATATTAATTTGTGTCCTATAATAGGTATACCTATCGCTGACTGAATTCAATAGTGGCACAAGTCAAACGTGGCATTTTGAGTTAGTAATGAGTTTAGTTCCAAATTCTCAATTTTTTTTAATTTTGTATTGTGCCTCTTTTTTAAGCAGTAAGCGATATAAAGATTTATCTATACTTGATAAATAAATAACGTGTGGGTGTCTATATAATATATTCAGCAGTACCTGTGGATGTTTACCCGTAATGCGGCTAATCATCACAAAGTATGCAAATGGCCCAATCTATTTGAAATGCCAACGAGAGATTTGTGAGTTCGCTATAGTGCCAAGTCCGAAGGGCTGGTATTCAGTGTTCACTATTCTCAGGACATTTCCTATTTTGCATAGCTTTGTTTTGCTTGCTGGACCAGTTATATTGTGACGTTGTTCTCTTTAAAACGGTGACTGATTTTAAATTCCAATCTGACTTAACGCACGGCTACAGATCAAGCTATACATTTCCAATATAAGCTGACCTCTCAATCCTATAAAATGCGTGTACAAGGCTCATCATAAAATTATGAAATAATGAAATAATTTATTCATTCAAATAGGCCTTCACAGGCACTTATGAATAGTCAAGCTCTAATACTCTAATGTACGGTTCGGAAGGTTGCTTTTGCTAAGATGAGCCGGCAATAAACTCAGCAATTACTCTTTTCAAAATGAAACTTAAATTTATTACATCAGATGTTTCCTGGAGAGCGAGCGCTACACCCAAGCATTTTTATCATTTAAATATTCGGTAATATTGTAGTAAGCCTTCTGTACTAAAGCGGCCTTAATACATTCCTTAAACTTATGTGACGGTAAATTTAAAATTTTATTAGGGATCTTATTATAAAATTGTATACTCAGTCCTAAAAATGAACCTTGCACTTTTTGGAGTCTATAAGCAGAGGTCACAAGTTTATGCTTATTTCTTGTATTAAAAGAGTGCACGTCACTTTTTTTACAAAAATATTAATATTCTGATGTACAAATAAATTATATTTGCATAAATATACTGCGATGCTACTGTGAGGATACCTATATGTTTAAACTTATCTCTGAGGGAAGCTCGAGAACTCATATTATTTTGCAAAATAAAAATGGTTTCTATATCAGCATATCAGCATATTGAAAAGATGTCTGGAAATAGCCACACTTTGTTCTACTTGTAGGTATGTACTACTTTACTAAACCCCATAGTATCTTTGCAATAATTTTATTTGTTCTACCTACTTATTATTTTTCTTGTTGTTTTTTTTGTTTATTCTATATTGTTTGTAAATAAAACAAGAGTAAATAATATAGTCAATTTAGTCAGATTTTCCAATAAATGTTGCTTATTACTTGCCGTTTCTTCTCAATTGAATGCGAAATTTCAAACCGATGGGTATTTCAGTAGCTTTAAACTTCTTATGGATCTTCTTATGGACGCACCATTAGGTATGTGCCTTTCTAGAGCAAACTGAATAAAATACGGTTCCAAGAATTCCCCAAAAATGTGGCTCTATAAAAGGCCTTTTGAATGGATTGGTGTGCTATGTATTACTTACTTAAATAAAGTACATAGTTCCATCCGAAATAATGTATATATATAAAAATCAATGCCACTTTTCGTTGTAATTTTATAACTCAAGAACGGGCTCACCTATCCAAACCAAATGTTTAGGCTTTGTTCGGACTATTTAGTAGATGGTTTATGTGAAGTTTGCACAAAATCGGTCGAGCGGTTCTTCATTTATCACATTTAGGTAGGGTAGGGTAGGGTAGGGTAGCACCATAGGGTAGTGTAGCACCATAGGGTAGCACCACGCGAACGAAGTCGCGCCGGGCAGCTAGTAACTTATATATTTCTTATTAGCGTCATCTGACGTTAAAATGCGGACTTTGAGATCGTGGACGATGAAATTGACGTTGACGAAATATTATACTTATGCCTAGATAGAAGATAGATTGAAGGAAAAATAAAGATTTATTATAGAAAGAACATTCTTATAGGGAAAAAGTCCTCTAAAAGGTTCTATGCAATAAATGTTTTCATTCTCAATAAGGTTTCCACGCTCAAACGTAATGCACTTATGTAACGGTCTAGTGGGATCAAAGGCAACATTCACTGTGAGAAATGATCTGGAAAAGGAACAAAGTGACATTTTTACCTACAGTATGTAACGGAGTACTGGGTGCATCTTGTATGTATCATGCAACTTCAACAATTATTAAAATATACTTTCTTGAGATCCGTACATTAAAAGAAAAAATAGCATTTATAAAATCAGTACTTACGCATCTGTCACAGAGGAATTTCTACAAAACTAAGTAAAGTTCGGAAACCTGAAGTTAAGCATAATGATAGATCTTGATAACGCGCATAATACATTATCGTTCGTAATTTAATGGTTCACAAAATGTTTTGGGCTACCTTACAATAAAAGGAAGGATTCCTTTCTAGATTTCGTAACGAAACGGTAGGTTTCAACAACAACCCGGGACAGTTATCTCTTCAGGTTCTTAAATGAGTCAGGAAAAAAAAAATTATATTCATCTGGAGAAACCTCACAAATAATGTACCTAGTTTCTAGTTGATTAAAAATAAGCCAAGCTAGAAATGAAAATACGTGATTGACTTATTATGAGAAACGTGTTTAAATATCAATCTAAAATAATTACAATTTATGTAAAAATTACAGGGAAAATAGAACGCTTATTTTAACTAGCACAGTATTTTGAAATAATCAAAATATTAAATTTAAAAAGAAAGTTAAGTCATGCGGTCCGGTTTGTTTATTTTATTTTAACAAAAATTATGGCTTAAAGTCAGGAAATAATGCCCAAAGAAGGCACTAAACCCTCGGTACGCCATGCCAATCAAACTCGTACTTGACTGTTTTTTTATTATTAAGTAATAATCAATATTCTTCTACTTACAATATGTCGTTAATCAGTTCTTATTTGGCTCATTGTATTTCTGGAAAACATTTTTCGCACTTGCTCATTCTCAGTTGATTGATTGAATTATCAAATTTTTGTTGTATTTTATGGGCTTCCAAATAATGATGCAAAAAAGTCACACAAAACTGAAAGTTATTCAATCACCGAGCGAGCGCAAAGCTCTCCGTTTCAGCTTGGGCAAAAATGCTTTGGTATGTCTGTCCGGCTGTTCAGGTAACCATGATCACGTCGCATCTTTCAACCGATTCTCGTGAAATTTTGTGAGCAGGTTCGATATATAATATGGATTTTTTTTCAATTAAGTTTTACGAAATTATTCAAAATGGCGGAGTCATTGGGTTTGAAATAAGGTTTTTTTTAGTTGCGTAATCAGGCCGAGCACAGGATTCACCCTATGACCGTTAAATTGCGCTCATCTCTCGGGAATCGAAGGAAAATCGAGATACTACCACTTAACCACGATGCGGGGACGTCTTGAATTGCACTTACACCGACAATGGCCCTGATTCTGTTATTTACAACTAAACTAATTTTAATCTCACCATGTCTCTTTCTAACAAAGAACATAAGAAAAGGATGTAAGAAATTAAGTCCTGTCAAATAAGTCTAATGCTTGTTTTCAATATAAATTTAGTCGCCATCTATCGCGGTTACGCCTAAATACACGCAAAATAAGACGGCGAAGATCAATTTCACAGCTTTAAATATGTTGTATCCTTTTTCAATAATGTTCGTAAGAAAGAGATGAGATGTGACTAAAATTAGTTTAGTGCGATTTACAACAGAATCGGCACCATTGTATGTCTATTTATGTGTAGGTGGTGTTTGGCGATATATTTGTAATGAATTCAAATAAAATTATATTTAATGGCGCGGGTAAAATTTATAACATGAAGCAAGCGAAGAAAAAACAAAAGACAAACATCATAAAAAAAAGTTTGAATTATAAATTCGAATAAAAAAACAGCCAGCGCCATCTATTAAAAAGTGCGTGCTATGCAAAGACAGACTCGCGAGAGCAGCCACTAGTAGGTTATATTTTTATTCTAAATACAACAATTAGGCAGTAACATGCTTATGTTCACTATTCCTGTGTTGATATTGTTGAGTTTTGTATGTTTTGGCTGCTGGTTACATTGTAATTTAGTTCCTGTAACAGGATGTTTCAAAGTACAAAACGTATAATTTGTAAACATTCCAGTCAAATCATAGATTGCATCATATAATTAACAAATGCAGTGTGAGAAATATTTGATAAAATACTGAATTTTCAGTTGATTCTGGTGAATTTATCGTTATACTACATCAAGTCTTTGCTCAGATGAACAATGCTCATCAATATCTACTATTGATGAGCAGTTCTCTGATTTCATACTTTTAATGGTTTGTATTGGACTACTATCAAACTATCAAAATAGTCCATCTAAACCTGAACCAAAACTTCCAACGGTCAGCTGAAGATTGTTTCGTACTTGGCAAGTTCATTCAGGGAGGTGCGAGGTTTTCACACAGCAAACTTGGTCCTCGCGTATTCGCGAGAATTCCTCGCTTTTTGGCTCATATTTAGTTTTGTATGTTGTATAACATTGCCATAAGCTAAATATGCTATGTACAATTTCTTTGCAAAACATCGCTTCCGATCAATTCGGTAAAAGGAGGAAAGCTAGCCATAAACAAATAGATTGCTTTGATTTAGATCTAATGATATTTTTGTTTCTAATAGGGACAATCCTCGCGAGACTCGCAACAAAGCTGAGAAGCAGCGTCGAGACAAGTTGAACAAGTCTATAGCTGATCTGGCCGCAATGGTACCGCCCGTGGTGGCAGCAAGCCGCAAGATTGATAAAACTGGAGTGCTGAGACTCACCGCACATTACTTGCGTGCTCATCAGTACGGTAAGTTAACTTAAGCTAAAATAAGAAATCCCGACTGCGTAAAGTAAAAAACTGAAAAGAGAAACTAGCTCTACAATGTATATAATCTAGAATATAATAGCGTCAGCGACTGCCAAGCGATACGAACACCATGTTTAAAGTTCTGTGGTATCAGGATTCAGTGGGCGTAGTGCAGGCAATGAAACAACGTAATACTATCGCTTCGGAAAGTCCCGTATGAGGAGAAGAAGCGACGCAACAAACTCGCTCATGGGCCCCGATAGGTTTACTGTTATAATATTACAATTAATTACATATTCACTTCACTTCACAATCTTAGACTTAAATTATAATAAATTACAGAACCGGGTAAAACCACGATCGCACTGCACTGTCGTATAGATCGAGAGCTTGATAAAAACTAACTCCTACAAATACAAATACCCACACTTTTATATGCTACTATGGTCAGTGTTGCCACATCACTCAATCCTTCTACCATAATAATATGATCCAGCCAATATGAATAATTATCTAATAAATATCTAACATTCGGCCTTTCCTGACTTCAAGTTTGTCCTCAAACTTCGTGTAAACAAATAAAGTTATCAATATCTTACATAAAATAATACAGATAAACATACACCACTTTACTCAGATGGACCCATCAACATCTACTACTCTTTTTCTCTGATTGATCCATCAACATCGGTTCACCTATCCCTAGAGCTTTTTATTGTATATGTACATACGACAGTGTATACAGGCAGTTATCAACTCCAACCAAAATCAATAATCAAATCTTATCTATCCCATCTATCTATATCTATTCCTTTATTTTTGGCATAAAGTGTAATTTAACATTCCACGAGGTGTAAGTAGCAGATTGCGTACGACATGCAAAAACATTTGTTATTTAACATTTTGGATTAACAGTTACATTAAAATATGAACTAGACACGATTAAATATTAAAATAACTATGTATATCCTTTCCTTTTCTTATCTTCATATTATTGTTATTATTTATATAATTGACCAAAATTACATGATAGGTACATGGTTTTACATTACCGCCTGACGAACACCTGAAAGGCTTGTGTCTGGTGAGAGTTAATTATACATATTGACTATTATTATAGCTTATATTGCGGGACTTACGCTACAGATACACAACAACATTCATCCCCTTCCATTCCCATATGAATTAGACAAGATTATAGTTAAAATATATAATACAGTTTAAAATCCAAATTTCTATTTATCGTTATCTCTATCCTTATCTAATGTTTTTTTTTTTTAAACTTTCCTAAACTTTCCTAATAATTTCTAATCTTTCCTAATATTTCCTAATATTTTCGAATCTTTCCATATAATTTATAATCTATCCAAATATTTTTGAAATTTCCTAATCTATTCTAATCTTTTCTAATATTTTCGAATCTTTCCTAATATTTTCGAATCTTTCCATATATTTTCTAATTTATACTAATCTTTTCCAAACTTTTCCAAACTTTTCCAATCTTTTCTTATCTTTTCTTATCTTTTCTAATCTTTTCTAATCTTTTCTAATCTTTTCTAATCTTTTCTAATCTTTTCTATTCTCTCTTTTTATTCAGATGGCTATATCAACATCTATTCATTATATTCAGATGGCTATATCAACATCTATTAATATTATTCAGATGGCTCTATCAACACCTATTAATTTTATTCAGATGGCTCTATCAACACCTATTAATTTTATTCAGATGGCTCTATCAACATCTATTAATTTTATTCAGATGGCTCTATCAACATCTATTAATTGTATCTAGATTGCTATATCAACATCTACCCTCTCTTATTTTTTTTTTAATTGCTACTAGTCATACTAACTATTTTCTTATAAGAAGTGTCTCTTCAAATATTCATTTACGCTCTTGATTAACTACGCTTATTTTTTTATTACGCTATTACTTTAAACTGCATATCTATCATCAAGACTGCATGTTTGACATCAAGACTGCTCGTCTGTCATCAAGACTGAACGTTTTTCGACAAGACTGCACGTATGTTATCAAGACTTTTCAACACAAGATTTTATTGAAGAACTTATTTGCATTTTTGTTAAAGGGTTTATAAATAAATGAATGGACATCTGCTTTTTTATCATAATTTAAACTTGTATCTTATCGAACCTAACTAGGATAAATTCTGTACTTTGGTACCTACTTATTTTAATTTTTCTCTCTCTCTCTCAATATTATTTCATCTTATCATAAATGAAGGGACATCTGCTTATTTTTTATCATAATTGAACCTGCATCTTATCGAACCTAACTAGGATAAATTCTATACTTTGGTAACTACAGTTTCCTTACAAGTGTTTTATATATTTTTATAGCTACATTTTTTTTCATATGTTTTTTTTTTAAACTACTATTCCTTATGTTGCTGCTGTTAAAGCGGAAAGCTAAAGCCTACGTCGTAAAAAAAACATCTCAACTTCCAAATCTAATTTTCTTAGCCATATTTTTCACGCAATTCATCCATCTCTTTTTCTACTTCTATTTACTGCTATCTACTTTCACATTCATACCTCTTTTAGTCTCAATACCACGATAACAATGTGATCCAAGCGAGTTCGACCAACAATCCAACTCTCCGATACGGTGAATCACAAGTCCAATCTCATTCTGGTTTGAAAATCTCTACCTGAAACCAAAGAAGTTCAGCACAGTAATAGATAATTTCACTCGGCCATTTCTGCCTACATTTGCGAGCCAATTTTGCTATTAATCGATTTAGTTTGAACATTTGCTAACGCTTACTCATATTAACCAAAGATTTAGAGTTAATAACTACTTATCAACTTTATGTAGGGAAAATCACATCAATTCAAACAAACTAAAGTAAACCCAGGAAAGAAGTAAAGTTAGTGATACCCATATGATATTACTAAGATCAAGAATCATAACAGCTCCACCAAACACACTTTGCTACACACACACTACCCTATAAGGGAGAAAGCCTCAGCATTATTGTTTTAACTTCTACAAAACAAAATTCATACCGACGTGGTATTTAAGTATATTATAATATTGTAGCTTTTTTAATAAACATTTTATGAACTTTTTTTTTTTTTTTTTTTTTTTTTTTTATTATTTTTACATAATTATTAATTTGACAGAAACTTGAATGGTTTATTGAATTTGTAATGATTTATTATTGTTATTATTTAGCTTAATTATTATTGTTAATTTGAATTAATCATATGTAACATTTGTTAAAATGTAGTCTTATCCATTTGAGCTGTCTTAATGTAACAATTAATTTTAATATTTGCACACTGAAGCTCGGTAGAGTAAGCTTGGAACTCCATATTTTTTGCCATCAATATTTTTGTCACTCTTATTCTCGCAAATAAATTAATTTCATTCCAAAAGTACACCACTCAAAGCTTTTGCTTACAGAGTAATATACTACTCGGGCGCCAACGCTTATTTTTAAAGTGCTACGTCTACTAATCTTCTGCGCAGTAAACGTCAAAAAAAAACGAAGCTGAACTCTACATTGAACTGTACATTGAACTCTACATTGAACTCTAAATTGAACTCTACATTGAACTCTACATTGAACTCTACATTGAACTCTACATTGAACTCTACATTGAACTCTACATTGAACTCTACATTGAACTCTACATTGAACTCTACATTGAACTCTACATTGAACTCTACATTGAACTCTACATTGAACTCTACATTGAACTCTACATTGAACTCTACATTGAACTCTACTGTTCGGAGTTACACAACCGAACAGCTCATCAATAATTGTATGCACCTAATGCATCTTTTACACGCGTACATTTTAATTGAACTCTACATTGAACTCTACATTGAACTTGTACTTGAACTCGTACTTGAACTCTAACTTGAACTCTAACTTGAACTCTTACTTGATCTCTAACTTGATCTCTAACTTGAACTCTAACTTGATCTCTAACTTGAACTCTAACTTGAACTCGTACTTGAACTCGTACTTGAACTCGTACTTGAACTCGTACTTGAACTCGTACTTGAACTCGTACTTGAACTCGTACTTGAACTCTAACTTGAACTCTAACTTGATCTCTAACTTGAACTCTAACTTGAACTCGTACTTGATCTCTAACTTGAACTCGTAATTGAACTCTAACTTGAACTCTTACTGGAACTCCTTGAACTCTTAATTGCACTCTAATTTGCACTTGAAAGCAAAAGCGAAATTCTAAAATTAACTCTGACTTGAACTCTGACTTGAACTCTAACTTGAACTCTAACTTGAACTCTAACTTGAACTCTGACTTGAACTCTGACCTGAACCAACTTTAACTCTGAATTGAACTCTAAATTGAACTCGAACTCTAAAGTTAATTCTAAAATGAACTGTAAATTGAACTCTTAATAGAACTGTAAGTTGAACCCTTAATTGACTCTAAATTAACTGTAAAATGAACCCTTATTTCAACTCTAAATTGAACTCCGAATCTCTAAATTGAACCCTTAATTGTTCTCTAAATTGAACTACGAATCTCTAAATTGAACCCTTAATTGTACTCTAAATTGAACTGTAAGTTGTATCCTTAATTGAACTCCAAAGTGATTTCAAAATTGAACTGTAAATTGAACCCTTAATTTTCTAAATCTACATTATAAATGATACTAGTCTTTAGAACCTTGAATTAAATTAGGAATAGTAATACTAGGACCGCTTCATACACACAGAAGAAGGTTGTTTTTCACCCCAAATAACAGTTTTTTTTTTTACTGAACTATTAACATTAGAACTTATAAATCATTTTTTTTTTGTAGTAAATTAAGTAAATTCTTGTGAATTTAAAAATAATATCACTAAATAAATTAAGCACACTTTAGATTTTTAGTTGTTTTTGAGATTCTTTTTGGCAAACCTTTACTAGCAAGTTCTAAATAAAATTATTCAAAAGAATCATGCTATTCTGAAAAAAGCTTTTAAATGGCTTATGTTTAACTATCTGTCCTATTATTTTTGTATAAGCTGTAAGTTTCTCTTAAATATGTTAAAATAAAATAAAATCCATAATATTTACTGAAAAATTAACAGTGTTATTTTTGTTAACTCGAAATCTGATTCTCGGGAGAAACCTGTTGATCAGGAACTTTAGCCTATACGTTTGTCTAATGTGCTACCTATACATAACCCATTACATAACCGTTACGTATTCAATTTAAAAGGATTATTAAAATACTTAAATTTTTATTTTTTTTGCAAAATGAAGAAACTTACCGTAGTCATTATACCATCACACTCAAATACAATTTACCATTAACTTCATTCCACTTTTGCAACTTCAGATTAACCCAGCACGACCCTCATAACTGAACACCACTTATTCAAAGTTAATTAATTAAATACATTTTTTTTGTTATCCGGTTTGTAGTAGGTACATTGTCTTTTGAACGACCTATAGATATGTATATAACCATAACTATGTCAATAGTTCTGAGGAAATCCCGTTCAACAAAATATATTTATTAATAAAGCAACCGGCAAAATGAGGAGAATCACCAACTTAGATAGCTAGTAATAATAAATTTATCGCACAATTAGTTAATAGTACTTACTTCATATTTAAAACTATATTTTTACAAAGTATCGGTCTGTCTTCCTTCCTTCCGTTCTATGTTAATAATTTTATATTATATTGAATTGTTACACCCTTATTATACGGTCATATGAATAGCATAAATACCCAACTTACCTATACATATTACAATAAATAATTGAGGATTGATTTTACATTTTTACACTTATACTTTTAACCCATAAAATCTAGCTAACTTGACTATATTTTCAACAATAATTAAATTATTTAATCGTTCCCCAGATACTTTCGCAGTATATTAGCAATCAATATGAAATCGACTCACCAGATAGTGTTAAAGCAATTTGTATACACCACAATTCAGGCACCACTACATGTACATCAGATAGCCACTCGCATGGCACACCCGGCGCCAACTTGTGTCACTGGCCGCTACCAGCATGAACTATACTGCAAGCGTGCCACCCGCGCCGCCATTTGTCTATTATTCCGTCTAGCACGCGCATGTCACAAACTCGCACAAATACACTTATTTTAGGTAATCAAATAACTTGATTAAACTTTTTTCTTTAGTTCTTTACTTGTTCGAAGTTCTCAAGAACGTGGTCTTTTCAAACTATGTGGAAACAACCCAAGTACGGTTTACATTGCCTCTCTTTATCCCAATTTCTGATAATAGCATCAGCGACTGCCAAGCGATACGAACACCATGTTTAAAGTTCTGTGGTATCAGGATTCAGTGGGCGTAGTGCAGGCAATGAAACAACGTAATACTATCGCTTCGGAAAGTCCCGTATGAGGAGAAGAAGCGACGCAACAAACTCGCTCATGGGCCCCGATAGGTTTACTGTTATAATATTACAATTAATTACATATTCACTTCACTTCACAATCTTAGACTTAAATTATAATAAATTACAGAACCGGGTAAAACCACGATCGCACTGCACTGTCGTATAGATCGAGAGCTTGATAAAAACTAACTCCTACAAATACAAATACCCACACTTTTATATGCTACTATGGTCAGTGTTGCCACATCACTCAATCCTTCTACCATAATAATATGATCCAGCCAATATGAATAATTATCTAATAAATATCTAACAAATAGGTATAACTTGTTTTTTTTAAGGTATTGCAGGCGGGGACAAATAAATATGTATTACAAAACAAAGAAGTGACATTTGTCTGTTTTTAACCGATAATGTTTAAAAGTACTGAAAGTTTAATAAAAAAAATTACTATAACTTTTTAAATAAATTTATCGACGCAAACACATATTTGTTAAAATTGACAATAATTTCATAGAGTTTCTGGGGGTATTGTGATAAGATTGTAGGGTTATTTACTGTATTTTTACCATCAATTTAACTCTTACTCTACCAGCCGATATTGAGTAAAAAAATACGTTAACAAAGTATCTTACCAATAAGCTGAAATATTCCCACAAAATCAATAGCTGGAATTGATTCAGTATGTAAGATCTGCCGGTTGACTTGTAGATCTGACAACCACGCCTCAGGTCAAAACCTGGACTAACATTTGTATACCCAAATAAACATGTCTATTTGTTTTAAGCATGGCAAGCATATTTACAATACATATTTTTCGAAATTTCACAATTGGTCCCACCATGTAAAAGTTCCACCATGAACAATCCTACTTCGATTTCAAATCTGGTGATTTCGTAAGGATACTTATAGGCGCTGCACAAACGTGGACACTTTTGTGTCTTGTGTCGGATAAAAACCACGAATGAATATATGATTTCTATAGAACCAGTATGAAATCAGCCACTCCTTGCGCAGACGTAAAAATTATTTGTAGCGAGTTGCTTCCACTTTACACATACTCGTTGACGATCAAAAAGTGTTCGGTGTCGGTAACTGGAAACTAAAAGTCGTCAGTTGAAGACACAAGCAATATTAAAAAAATCCTATTTTTTTTTCTGAAACTGACTAAAAACAAGCAACGAATTTTACCAGTGACCAGAAGTAGCGACCGGTGACTGTGTCCGATCGCTACCACCGGACACAGCAACTACGTTTACCAGTGATGGTGTGCCGTGTCGGTAACAACAAGTGTCTACGTTTGCGCAGCCCCAAACATCGACGTGACAACTTACGATAGTCACTTCGAATGCCGTGATAAAGGTTGTTGGTTCAAATCCTGCAATATGCTTTCGGTGTAGGAAAACATCGTGATGAAAACCATAGTAGGGTACTTTGTAGTACCTACTTGCCTCCATGTTCAAAATCTGCGAGCAAACACCCAGATGTTCCGATCGGCAACACATCGGTAATATTGCCTAAGTCCAGTGCATTAAGCAATTTCGCTTTTTCACGTACAGTAATTGCATTCCAGCAGATGATAAACAGATGAAACTAAAACTCTCCATATTTATATTTAAAGAACATAACACGTCATCTAAATACATAAACAGCCAACTTTATAATCAATTTATTCATAAAGACATTAATATATCTAGGTTTTATAGTTTACACAGTGCTTTACTGCGTATAAACAAGGTCACTATTTCGATTTATCTGCTTTTGAATTTTAATTTTATCTCACGTAGGTTGTCTAGTGACGCAGTTGACCGTCTGATCTAGTTATTCTGCGATACAATTTGCTAATAATTTCTAGTTTCTCTACATTCCATGCAGTAATTGTTATGGGTTGGAATGCAAGCTCCACCCATACCAATTATGCGAGGAATATGCTACAAAATTAAAGAGTGTCGCATGAACAATGAACGCTCGGGTATCTCTACAGCGTTTGCATTTAATAGGATTTCCGGCCATCGCTGCAGGTGCGCACATTATGATATTGATGACTTGTCAGTCGCTGCATGTGACGACTAACTTTGACATGATAGAGACAATAAGGTAACTAGGTGTTATTGGCACCGATCCTCAAGTAGGCAAACGCATCACGCAGTAACGCATCACCTCATTTGCTATCAATAATTAATGGAAAGGCAAAAACACATCGAAATTTTCTAGGGATGTTTTGGTCTTTCGTCTTTTGCCGTCGATCCCGCCTAGAGACAACGCCGTTGGGATGCAGTCGAAGTGGATTTGTCGAAGCCTCAACGCTCTCTTGCGCTGTAACTGGAGCCAGAAAGGCTGCTAGGGTGTTCCCCTACCATTCATAAGAGGCAAAATAAATTGCCCTTTCAAAACTGAATTCCTCAAAGGCATGAACATCGCGAAAATCTAATATTTTAGTAATTTGCTATCATCGACTATTGTAACGTGTTTCCGTGATTTTAATTTGTACAACCACACATTTTTTGTTTATTAAATATCCTGTTTGGAACGATTATTGAACTAAGCTTTTATTATGCGTTTCCTTGGGTTCTTCATTTCTAAAAGTATTATGTGTACAGGATGTAAACTTGTAAGGCGACTAAAAATAGAACCAGTGGGTTCTTTCAGGTGATAGCAAAATACTTTCGCAGTGAAAATAAAAGATAGTCGTCACCAAAATACGTTACCAGGTTTTCTATTAAACAAAGGGAACTAATTTTTTGAGCTGTTATTTAAATATTCGAGATGTTATTATGATCAGTTGAAAAACATATTGAGCAGTTATTTAATTTAATGGCGGTTGATTAATTATTGCGAAAGTAAAACATGGACAGTAATAAAAAATCAATTAGTCGGTTATTTTATCATACAATGTCAATTCTAAAAATAATTGAGCAGTCCAATAACTGAATGAGCGGTAAAAATGATGGAATGAGCGGTTCGATAAATAGTTCGGCAGATCATAGCGAGCGGTGACACCCGAACTCAAATTCATTGAAAAGAGAGGTAAATGTTCGTTAGTTGTGTGACGTTAATGTATGTTATTAGCGCGGGTGGCGGAGGCGACCAATCACGTAATCGTTTAAATTACGAATAAAATGTTCCTATTATTATTATACAATTTGTTTTATTTAATTCCTTCAGTCAAAGCAAAAGTAATTTAATTTTTCATTACTATTTAAGTAGTGTTTTTAGGGTTCCGTACCAAAAAGGTAAAAAGGAACCCTTATGGTGCGACTTCGTCCGTCTGTCCGTCCGTCCGTCACACCGCTATATCTCGAAAACTACTTTACCACCTCATTGTTTATAGAATTGCTTAGAATGAGATTTCTTACCGACAATTTCCGATTTATTACTGCCCACACGTAACCGCTCGTTCAATATTTTTTACCGCCCATTTAATTATTTCCTGCTCAATTATATATTCACTGATCCATTTTATTATTTTTTATTACTCATTTTTGTTTACTTTACTGCTTAGTTTTAACTGCTGAACTGGTTATTAAACGTGCCATTTATAATTGTTAACTTACCAAAACCGCTATTTACAACTGCCTCTTTAATTCAGTGCCTTAAACAAATACAGAAAATTTGTACCAAATGAATACTAGATTCCGTAAATAATTTAAATAGTTGTTTTGTTAGGTACCTAGTAGGTACCTATGTGTTATAAATGAAGCGTTCGTGGTATAAGCATGATTAGCCGTTCTTCATCAATGGGCGTTTTCCGGTTTCGGTTATTTAATGAAAACACCATCAGTATAGTTTGACCACTAGGCATGCGTGGTGCAGTATATTTCCACTCCCTTTCATCTTGATTCGTGAAAGGAGGCCTGTGCTCAGCAGTGGTACTTTATAGGCTGATGAATACGATTATGATGACGAGGTATGTTTTGAGATAGGTAATTGAACCGATAAATTATAATGATTTCTCCTGAACTGTCTGCACTGTCTGCACTCTCTGTAACATGCCATTGATGGCATTCTCCCGATGTAACGAAATAGCTTATGATTGTAACCTTACACGAAGTATGCTAATTGGTCTGCTTATAGTTCATTGCATTCAGAAAAATCTAGAAAAAGGGTTTATACTACTACTACCTAGTGATTTTGCTTATATATATATAGATAATATTGTTTTTTGATATACTCTAGATATATGGGGTTCTTCAAAAAGGCTTTGAAGAGATTTCTGCAGGGTCGGCAACGCGCGAGTAACACCCCTGGTGTTGCAACCATCCATAGGCTGCGGTAACCGCTTACCATCAGGCGGGCCGTATGCTTGTCTGCTACCTAAGTAGTATAAAAAAAAAACTCTGTATTATATATAAATTAGATTTGTATCCGTGCTTTGCATATACTATATTTTAGGATAACGCGATTGCCTGATTAATAGTTCAGTTATTATACACCTAAGTACCAATAAAAATAGATCCATACCACACCTATATGCAGTAGCCGATAATCATCGTGATTCAGGAAATCAGAATATTATTTTCATAGAACATAAATAATATGTTATAGTTCTCTGCCTACATTGTAAAACTGTAGTATTATTAGATTCCACATACGAGTACCTACCTACCTACTTTAGGTATCTAGTTTAATTTTCATCATTTTATTTATAAACGATACCTAGCATTCCTCCTCGCTATCTCCTTAGGAGTTTAATAGTCATCATCATCTGCCTGCCCTGTTCCCAATCATTTGGGGTCGGCGCAATATGTACGCTTGTTCGATTCGTCTCTTCTATCCGTCATACTAGCATTCACTGCTTTATTCCCATGTCAACTTTCACGCAATCAATCCATAGAGTTAGCACATATATATCTGTGGTGATAACCCTTAAGTATTTGATTAAGAAAAACCTATGCGCAGTTTTTCCATTTTGTAGATGCGGCCCGATTTCTTACCATAAAATAACCTTGTAAATGGTGGCGAAAAACTTCGTATTCTAATGATGTTGTAGTAGTTTTTCATTGCCTGAAAACATGGATAAATCGACGTTTTCAAATTTTTTTACCTAACTAGATCGGTTTGTCACCCTCAAAACTACCCCCTGCGTACTAAATTTCATGTAAATCGTTGAAGCCATTTCAGAGATTCAGATTATAATATAATGCCTTTTGCGGTCGAGACCTTGGGACCATGGGGGTCAGAAGCTCGCCGTTATGCTCGCACCTTGTCTTCAAAATTGATCAAGACCTCCGGAGAACAGCGGGCGGGGAGCTTTTTCCTCCAACGCGTCAGCTTGGCTATCCAAAGAGGAAACGCTGCCAGCCTTCTGGGAACCTTGCCGTTAATCGGAAGCAGCGGCAGGCTTGAGGAAATTTTCTATATATAGATTATATTTTGTAAATATAGATTGTATTTTGTACATATTTGTTGTTAATAAATATATAAGGTCCTTCTAAAGTCTTGGCGTATATTTTGAGGGATGACTCAATGGTGGTTCAATAGAAAAAAAATCAATATAAAACTTTATGTACCTAAGTATAGGTACCAAGTAAGGCTAATTTTTCTTTTTTTTTTATTACTAATTACCTATACATTCATCCATCAAAATATACGCCAAGACTTTAGAAGGACCAAGGTCGGCAACGCGCGAGTGATACCCATGTGTTACAAGCGTCCATAGGCTACGTACGATAACTCCTTACCATCAGGCGGGCCGTATGCTAGTTTACCACCTTAGTGGTATAAAAAAATACAAAGTTTTAATAATAATCGGCTCCGGAACAAGCTGGAGATTCCCACAGCTGACAGATTTCAATCTACCACTAATCATTTTCATATACACAACCTCGAGTGTATTGAGATCAAAACAATGCAGTAAGCTTCCCTTGTTCTAGCTATTATTGACAAAGGCATTTGACAGTATTGCACACAGATCTGTTTTGATTGATATTTGATAATTATGTAGCCAACATTCAAAGAGCACGGGTTCGCAATTAATCATGGTTCACCGCTGATTCAATAGTATTGTTATTGCCCTTTTTAAATAAGGCCTGTTACTACTTAATCGATATTTGAGAGCTCTGCCTAGAGCATCAGCTGTGGGAACGGGCACTGACCAGTCTGTACTTACTTTGCATATCCAGCGGACTTTACCCGTAATTCTTTTCTCGTACTTACAAATTCATTATTTTCGCGAATGCTGATTCGCCCATAGCTAGCTCGCGCGAGTCGCGCTAGCTAGGCACCGTCTTGCTAGTTATGAAAAAGTACTCTGTGGCACCGTCTGAGGAATGCGGGTGGCGAGAGGGCTATAGCAAGACTGCTCCCTCCATCAACTACCCCTCCTGCCTCGCGTCACAGAGGATTGTAGGGAAGCTTATTATACCTAGCTTACTAATATGAGAATAAAAATATTAAATCTCAATTAGGTACAAAATTAAGCAATGTATATCGTTATTATATGTATCTTTATCGGTGAGGGTTTTATTATATTACATATATTCGACGATGAGTTGATAATGAGCAACATGAGCATACAATGTGAAATACTAAGACCCTTGCCGGTTGCGGGACGCGGCCAATAAACTAGTGCGAAGTGCAAATCTATTCCTAGCTACGGCTCACACCATTTGTGTCACTTTTTGTTAGTAGGTACGTGGTGTAGATCATGTCATGAGTTTTTTACTGCAAATTAAGCTTGTATGTTTTTTCCCTTTCATATACTAATTTGACTCCGCTCCATATTTTGTATGCTACTGGAAATTAATGAAGTAGGTACCATTAAACATAATTAAGGAAATTCAGTAGATACTTTGAAATTCAAAACCTATATGTTGGGTTTTTCATGCTCAAAAACTTTTACCATAGAATAAACTCGGGGAATGTGGACATAATTTCAATCAATATAGGTAACTATCGTCAAAAATAAAATCCATGATAATAATAATATTTACTAGGAAATTCAGCAAACGTAGTGTGTTAAATTCAGAATAGCGGCGATAGGTAGCGTCCAGGGCAACGACCACGCAACCCCTATCCCGCTTCTTCTTTTTCTTCTTCCGGTTCGCTGAAAACCAGCGCGAGGGTTAGTTTTTCTTACTAACCTGAGCATATTGCTGAGTCGAGACCTATTCCTGGCATCACGCAACATTGCATTTTTTGTGTAGTTTTTAATTCGTTCTGTTTGTTTTTTTTTTTATTCTTGTTTTTTGTAATTTCTACAGTCTAATGTAATGTTGTGTGTTGTCCAGAATAAATCATTTTCTTTCTTTCTTTCTTTCTTCTCGTTTAATTAGTGTGTAGATTGTTCCTCACCTACTATTTGGCTAACTAGAATAATTTTTGCATCGGAAAAGTTTATTTTTCCGAGGTACAGATGCCGAGATCACAGATTATGCCGACATATCGGACTTAGAAAACTGAATTTACTCTCATTTCCTGTAACTGCAGGCAAAAACCGGTATTTTATAAATTTCCTAAAAGTTTTATAAAAGTTTACATATATTTAAAGAAAGCTCGTATAATTAATAGCGTCTATGTTGTTAAATATATCTGGTTACTTATACATGTTTGACGTGTAATAGAAATATTACGACAGTATAAACGAACATAAATCGTTGGGAATCATAGCTGGGCAATATGTTAGCATACCTTAGAGCGATTTCAGTTGTTTGTCAATATTATGTGCGATCGTGTGAAGTAACGTGAGTACCGGCGCGCTTGCACGTGTCGAGCCATGCTTCTAGCGCTTTAGGCACTTGTCCCATCATCGACTATTTTGCGACTAGCCGACGATCTTCGAGAAGCAAACAGGGGCGAGCAACGATCAACAAGCGAGTGAATTATGTTTTCTCGCTGAGCTATGAGCGAGTGTGCGAGTGCGATCGGTGATCACTCGCTGGTCGCTGGCTCGTTGTACATATATGCAACTATTGTGCCAAGCGAATGTTGCTGTGCGTTGTTAATCTTTCATAGCTTTTGTAACTTCGACAAAAGAACTTGTAGATAGTCAATTATTAAAATATACCTACTATACATTTTTATTTCAGCTATACGGAATTATAACGCATGCGGCAACTGTACATTCTTTGAGTTAGAAAGTATCTACTAGCCTGTCGCTTACTTGTCGGTAGTGGGACAACGGTCGCGCGGCGCCCGCGCCGTCAGCGCGTACGCCCAGCGAAATCAGTTATTTTTGTTACAATGCAGTAGCATACAGTATTATTAGTAAAGACAACAGTATACACATTAGGCCATATGCCATAGTGGCATAGTGTGGATGATGCGTGTCTATGGCCGGGCCAGCGTGACTATACGGATAAGCACGTTCTATCAACCTATCTGGAACATTATTTCACTTCTGAACTGTACAAACATCATCGATTGGTTGACACTTCGGTGAAATAAACTAACCATCTGTTAACGGTATATATGTAAGTAGAGTAAGTAGCCAATTTAACAAATTAATTAAAAATTAATCTTCATGCTATATCTACCTAATATGTTGATCTCACATATTTTTTGTATTGTCATATTTTATGATAAAGAAACGCAACTACAACTACACCAAGCTAAGTTTGCACCTCGCTGGAATGCGGCGCCCCGCCCGCTTAATTTTTTGTAACTATGTATAATATAATGTTAAAATCAATAAATGCTACTTTTTCAAAGTCATAGCGAATCCATTTTTGCAGACCGTTCCTAAGCGTCAGTGTGAAGTAATCGACGCGAGGTGTAAACTTAGCTTGGTCGAGTTGTTTGTACATAAATATGACTACATATTTCACGTCATTCCATGCTCATCATGAAGTTTACTACTCTATGACTAATTGCACTGATTCATAAACTCCCGTCACATTGCGTGTTCAAATAAAATGTATTTATCTTCCAGTATAAATTAGGATTTACGTGATGAGAGTAATGGATGACCAATCACAAATAAAGAGAAGGAAAGAGCTTAGTACAAGGCCAAGGTAGCTTATATGATAACATCAGTGGCGTGCATTGGTTTTCGGACTAGGTAGGCAGAAGAAATCATGGCCATACACGCCTAAATATGCCTCTTAGATAGATACCTAATGTTTTTTGACCAGATTCGTAAAATTGTTTAGGTCAGCGTATCATTCGACACACATTTAGTATGATTCATTAGCAAACAAAATAGACAATAACAGAATAATAGATTCGAATAACAGCACCCAGATAGCCAGGTGTATAATAAACATAATATTCTGTGTCAAAATGTCTAAGATTTACCTTTATTTTGAATCCGAATGTTTTGGAGTTGGTCTACAGCAAGTTACCTACTATTTTCAACAAACGAAAACTGACTAAGGACTAATTTATTGATACATTTTGTATTTTCACCACAAAATTTCTTCATTTCACACAGATACACTTCGCTTCGCAAAATCATAATAGAATAAAAGTAAATAACAACAACAATGCCAGCCAAACCATAAACAAACCAACACAAATAAAATGCGAAGTTATATTTGAGTTGCTCTAATGTTGGTAAACTGTAGTGTTTTTAATTTGGATGGGTTACTTTACTTACAACAGTTACTTTTGGTCCATAAATCGCGAATGTCAAATGTCAGTATGCTACGCATAGCAAAAGCGTGATTTATGCTTTCGTCGTATTATCTTAAAGAAGTGTGTGTGTGTGTATGAATATGCCGAAATCGTTTTAGTGTGCGTAAATATGAGAGGCGAACTCGCGTGTGCCTGCGCGGTAAAGTTTGAAATTTCGTATTGAATGTTAGGTTAGAATTTTTATTTAAAATGATTATGTAGTTTAATTGAATCAAAATATTCTTTTATTGAATCTTATGAGGTAGGCATTGCTTATTTGCCTATATGGAATGCACGCCACTGGATAACATAGAGATCTGGAAATAGTTGCTCTATCGGGACGACTGCACTTTTGACTTACTTTTTTTTAAGTTTTAGACTTAGCATATTCGAACTAGGGTTTCGTTCCCGGGTCCCGGGAATCGGGAATTCCCGGGAAATGCGTCGTTCCCGAAGTCGGGATTTCTTTTGCGATTTCCCGGGAATTCCCGGGAATTTCTTTAAGAGATTGAATGCTCTAAAACACTGCAAATATTGGTCAAAATTAACGAAAAACCTTTGAAACACAAAGATGTTGCATACGTTGTTAAAACAAATGTCGATATCCACCGAAATCGAACGAACTTATTGAAACAAGCTTATGAGAATTTGCTGAAAGGAACTGTAGGAAGTGTGTATTTGTGGACATAACGTTTTTTTCTTAGAACTATTTCAAGTTCTCCGAAAATACACATAAAAACATGTTTGTTTGTAACATGTTTGTAACCTATCAAAAGTCAAGTAAAATACGTAATTTAATTAAATTACCTATTTCTGTCTCAACACAAACAAAAGTAAAAAATTAAAAATAATCATATCAAACTACAAGTCATACATAGTTAGTATGGATAGTTTCTAAACTGCTGATTGTAGTGAAAATCTCTGAAAGCGCGTAATTTTGAAGAAAATGAAAGTTACATTAATATTTTTTTTAATATATATTTTTGGAGATAAAGCTTATCAGCGCTTTTGTATTAAAAAATATAAATATTGCCGAAAATGCATTTTTTTTAAATAATAAGTATTATTATTTTTACCGACCAAAAGTCAAGTAAAACACATCGTTGTCATCATATCAGCCTAAGGATATCCGCTGCTGAACAAAGACCTCCCCTATTAACTTCCACTTCGAACGATTTTGGGCCGCTTGCATCCAGCGGCGCCCAGCGACTCTGACTTGGTCGTCTGGTGGGAGGTCGTCCCTAACGGCGCTTTCCTGTACGTGGTCGCCACTCGCGTCGTCTTCGAGCGATGTGGCCTGCGCATTGCTATCACATCAGCTTACTATCACTACGAGCTATATCGGTAATTTTTGTTTCCTACGAATGTCGTCGTTTCCCTGTCTCGTAGGGAAATTCCGAGCATAGTTAGTTCCTTGTGAATTAGTCAATTCTTTTTTCAACACATGCTCGTAATTTGACATTTATTGCACCGTTTTTAGTATCATAATGTAGCTTATGACGTACTAGTGCTTTTTAATTTACATTACCGCACAGTTTTATGATAGGTATAATCCCGATTATGTTAAGTTTGTAACTCAATGCTATTGTGCGTAGACGAAGCATTCTTAATTCAAACGGTTAAAACAGTTTTGCTGTCAAAAAAGAGCTTGCGTGCCATTGTTTGTTTTGTTGACGTTCTCATTGACTATTATCAAAAAATCTAGTTAAAAAAATACAAAATTGTTTTTTTCCTCACAAGTATGTTGAAAAACGTCGTATGACACGCGTGTGCATTGATCATTACACTCACGGGTTCCATTGCTTAATAGGTACCATCTTGTGTGTGATTACCAACTTTGCACACGTCTCATAATGCACTATTATTTACTTCTGAGACAAATAAATTGCTAATTTAATTAAATTACGTGGTTTACTTGATTTTATATACGTTAAAATAACAAAACTAAAACTTTTTAAAATTTCCCGGGAATCGGGAATTCCCGGGAAGTCATTTTTTTCATTCCCGGGTCCCGGGAATGGAAAAAGGTCGGGAAAAACGAAACCCTAATTCGAACATTTTTGTGATTTTTGAACTTATATTTTCATAATTATTTTTTATAAATATCAATTTAGTAGTAGTATTATTTAAGTTTTTGTAAAAAAAAATAAGAAATACGATTTATATAAATCATTTTTTTTTTACCATTCTCAGTTTCTTGCTGGTGTTTCTCAGTTGAAGGCTGACCATCCGAACCGGTGGTCATTCACCTTCGCTTTAGGGCTTCAAGTATTTTTGGGGTCTTGAATAAAATCTGAAACTGTGGTTTTTGACGAGCTTAATGAATAAAAGCGACGACTGTGCGTGTGCGCTACTCTGTTAGAGCCAGCCTTACAATTACGAGACCGCCTCGCGTGACTTTGCACTTACTAGCAGGGTAATGATTACTGTGGTAGGTTTTTTTTAATTCACTATAAGGTGAGGACCCAAAATTGGCCTTATCACCTTTACCCGGCCAACTCGGCTTGCACGCTTTCAACCGGGGGGTTATATTTAGGTACGCTTGAGGGCGCCCCAGTTAGGGCACGAACCATGGCTCAGGGCGTTACCGACTGTGGTAGTGTTCCACGCAATTGCAATCGAACACCGTTCCGCTGAGCCAGCAACAGTAAGGCCGAACTATTTCTTCGGTGCGTAGGTACATTTTCAATCAGCAAACCGGTCGCATTCATATAGCTTCTCCATCTAGCATTTTAGTTTTCATCTTTTATCGGAAATAGACTATTTTGAGTAATTTGTGTCGATTGCCATAAAAAAGCACGGAGCATGCTATACTATTGATAAGAATAATAATGATAACTTTTATATTACTTTCTATAATCGGATGTATGTACATAGACTAATAAATTTAAGGTTTATTACATTAGCCTTATTTTATGCAGTTTTTGGTGACTCAATCGGCCAGTCAGAACAAGAACTAAGCGCGTCATCGGCACAGGCGCTGCTCAGTCTCCTCAGAGGTTTCTTGATCACCACCACATACAAGGGCATCATAGTTGTCGTGTCACAGAATGTGCATCAGTATCTCGGATATACTGAGGTAAGAACTCAATAGGTAGGTACCACAACCTGGTAAGTCACCAGTTTATAAATACCTTTCATGATATCCACCTTCAAATTAAAGCTATAACTTTTACCCACCTTTTTTGACTTATTATGCAGTAGGTACTTATTATTTTACGCCCAACGTGCACTGCATAGCCTCTTATTCCTTTTTTGTTAATAATCACCTCCGGCCTGCGCACTACCACTCACTCAGGTTTCCTCATCGGACGAATGGCATACGTAATACGTATATCTAATGGACAAATACTGGTTTTACTAATTATTAAAATACTATCTCTCCGCGGTTTCACCCGCGTTCCAAGGATAACAAGTAGCCTATGTCCCTTTCTATACTCTAGCTAGGTTAATAGAGTGCCAAATTTTCAGTTATTTTTATTTGTTTTCTAAATCGTGGTCGGTTGCGTCAAAGCGCGGAAAAGTGCGGAAAGCGTCATAAACGAACAAACTCACATTCGCATTTATAATATTACTAGCTGTCCCCCGCGGTTTCACCTGCGTTGCGATTATAATAGTCAGGATATCAACAATAGGGGTTAAAATAATGTGTACAGGCAGATGATGGCCTAAAATGGGTGTAAAAATATATATATGCTATGTCAGTGTTTCTTATCAATAAAAAGCCTAAATCCGACTGCTTCTCAAGAACTACTACTGGAACACTACTGTTGGTGCTTTGACTGATTTTTTAATTTTAATTTGATAGCCAGCTAGGCGGGTTACTTGCTATCGCCAAAAGCAGCTCGTTGACCTTCGTCACGAAATCTTCATCAAGTCATTCAAAATCGTTAGAACAGAGCTATAATTGCTTCAAATTAAATTCACATTTGTATCTTACAGCACGAACTTCTGGGTCAGAGTATATTTAGTATAATCCACGAGGACGATCGCCAGCTCCTGAAGGAACAGCTCATGCCCAAGAGTAACCTACTGGGACCCAATGGAGAGCTCCTAATACCCGACGGGCCAGATGGTAAACAAAAAGTGGCACACGCTTTGGCTAGCGAGAAAAGGCGCTTTATAATAAGGTTAGACCCCAAGTCCTAAATACAAGCCTGGCAATTTCTTTAAATAACTGCGAATTGTTTTATTGCATTGCGACTTTTCTCTTGCTTGTGTCATGTAGATATGTGGCAATCAAAAATAAAATTGTATCATGTTTCTGAAGCTAGAACTCCGTATGGTTACCGTCGCATAAGGACATTAGCTATAACATGGGATTATTGTGTTACTGATCTTCACAAAGCCTAGTAAGCAACTGGCTCTCAAGTGCCACTAACTGTATATACTTGAAGGCGCTTTGCGACAAATTTTTAATAAATAGAATTACCTCTTCAACTCGCTATGCGGCGAAGTACCACAACCAGCTAAAATAACAATGACGTTCAAATTACTTTGGTTACAGATAGCTCTTAGCCAGTTTGTAATAAATGTTTTCGCATTAGGTTCAAGAAACTCGGCCAGCGAACGGAGCCGAGTAAATATGTGACATGTCACATTGAAGGCACTTTCCGGAAGTCGGACCGGGCGTGTCGCGGGTACAACCGCTGCTGTCAGATGGTGCGCCGCGCGCGTGCTAGGGGTGATAACCCTTGCTCCAGTGGAAATGACGTTGTTAGTACCTACATTATAGTAACTGCTGCTGTGCTGAAAGAGACCGGACCACATAACTAGATAAAGAATTTTGATGATTTGAAAATTCGTTCTATTTTTCATGTAATATACAATAGGTATCTACTGTAATTATTTAGATTTATTGCTTTGCGAACTGTGATGATAAGGGGGAATGATAGTTTTTTGAACATTTTCATATCGCCCACGCGATTGGGCCGCCGCTATGACCATCATTTTCCTTTTCGTCATTATGTAATTAGAACCCAGAGAGATCGCCATACTGGTACAAATTACCAGAAAATTTGTGCCAGTATCTCCCGGTCTATAGGTAGGTACATCTGATTATTATTGAAAGAATAGTATGGAGCAAAACAGAAGAAAAAGTTGTTTATACCTAGTTGAAAATTGAAACCGAGTTTTCAGAATTAATGTCATACATATTCTACAAACTATGTAGGTATAATATTAAAAGGGTTTTTGTTGGACGCTCTGACACATTTTACAAAAAGCATAATAATGTATATTGTATAAGTATTTAGAACAAAAGTTGTAATTTTAAAAGATCTTCCACATCAAAGAATGAGCTTCTCAGCTGACTGCTGACTTGCTGAGTCTTCTCAGTTTAAGTGTATTCCAAATCGGTGGTAAATTCAACTGTATGTACCAACTTAACGTTCTTAAGTGCCTTAATTACCAGGGGCTAAACTGATTAAGTGACTTTTTGATTTTGATTTGAAAGCAACTATATCAAAGTCCGGTGCGACTTTGTTTGTACATTAAACCGCAGCTGCTGCATAAAGCGACATTAAATTGTATCGAAAATTAAAATTCGTTTCAGTACCTACAAACCGTTTCAAATATTAAATTTTCCCAAACAACATTTTATCAAAGGGCATAGTTAATATGAAAAGGCATTAAAATATGTCGTATTTATGGTTTATAATTTTCTAGGTATTCATAGGCATCGTGCGGCCAACGACGGAGACTTTCATCTCGGAGAGTGGACTGGAGTCATTCTGCATGGAATACCGCACCCGACACTCTATTGACGGCGAGATAATTCAGTGCGAGCAGCGCATCGCTCTCGTCACAGGCTACATGACACACGAAGTGAACGGCATCAACGCAATGAACTTCATGCACCGCGACGATGTGCGCTGGGTCATCATCGCGCTCCGTGAGAGTAAGTTGTGAAAACTCCAATAAATCCAAACCACATGGGATATAGCACGCGCTGCTCTTAAGATATTAAATTGTGAAATAGAAATCGATTCGATTGCGAGCTTTATTCACAAAATAAGATATAACTTTAATAACTAAAACTAACTTTACTTACTTTAATGGTCTTTTTAGGGTTCCGTAGCCAAATGGCAAAAAACGGAACCCTTATAGATTCGTCATGTCTGTCTGTCTGTCTGTCTGTCTGTCCGTATGTCACAGCCATTTATTTCCGAAACTATAAGAACTATAATGTTGAAAATTGGTAAGTAGATGTATTCTGTGAACCGCATTAAGATTTTTACACAAAAATAGAAAAAAAACAATAATTTTTGGGGGTTCCCCATACTTAGAACTGAAACTCAATTTTTTTTTTTTTTCATCAAACCCATAAGTGTGGGGGGTGTCTATGGATAGGTCTTCAAAAATGATATTGAGGTTTCTAATATCATTTTTTTCTAAACTGAATAGTTTGCGCGAGAGACACTTCCAAAGTGGTAAAATGTGTGTCCCCCCCCCTGTAACTTCTAAAATAAGAGAATGATAAATCTATAAAAAATATATGATGTACATTACGGTGGAAACTTCCACCGAAAATTGGTTTGAACGAGATCTAGTAAGTAGTTTTTTTTTAATACGTCATAAATTGAAATTAATATCAAATACTCAGGTCTATACTACCATTTACTTCTATACCTACAGGTTTGTACGGAACCCTCGGTGCGCGAGTCTGACTCGCACTTGGCCGGTTTTTTTTATATTAAATGCGCTATATATTTTATATTTTGAGCTTGACCGCAATCCCGCCTGATGGTAAGCGAAGATGTAGTCTAGGGTGGACCGCGCGTACCCATAAGATGCCTGTTCATTCTGGCCTTGAATAAACCCATGTTATAAGTGTCTGAAAACACGTTGTCCGGGAGAGCATTCCACGACTTGGCCGTGCGTATAAGGTAAGAGGAAGCGAAACGCTTGGTACGGCAAGACGGAATGTCGACGACGAAGCGATGGAGACCTCCCCGACGCCTAGTGGTCCGATAGAAGAACGGGGATGGAGGGACAATATTATGGAGTTCTTTATCGCATTCTCCGTGGAACAATCTGTAGAATACCGTCAAACTTGCAACCTGACGCCGATGATCCAGGTTTTGCAGTTTCTTGCTCCTTAGGTCGCTATCGTCAATTATCCTTCTCGCGCGTCTATCTAAGGAGTCCAAAGTTGCTAGTTGATATTTGGCTGAGCCATCCCACAGATGAGAACAGTACTCCATGCAAGGTCGAACTTGAGCTTTGTATAAATTTAGAAGCTGTTCCTTTGTGAAGTACCGTCTCACCTTGTTCAGGATACCAAGTTTTTTGGCAACAGTCTTGGCCTTGGCCTCGATGGACCGTCTGAAATTAAGGTCAGAGGATAAATTGAGACCCAAAAGGTTAGGTGTTTGGATATCGGTACAGATACATCACGAAATGCGGGAGTCAGGTTGAAGAGACTCTTGGCAGAAAAAGAGAAAACGAGAAAAAGAGAAAAAGTCTCTACAAATAGGTCTGAACTATGGCATAGCTCATAACTGAGTAGGCTCCTGCGGTAGTGGAGCGATGCGGGAGGGGGTGATACGTGTAGTATCAGAACTGTCTCGCTACACAATTGAGTTCATTTTAGTTCTCTTTTGTCATTTGACGTAATGTAAGCCATACTTTTGACCGAGATATAGGGTTTGTAGAGTTAGGGCTTCTAGGTATATAGTTAGGGGCTTGGGTCTTCATGAGGTCTTATAACTTCTAAACAGTGAAAGCGTTATGAGCTTGTGAGTCTTGGCAACGAATTGTAGGTACATGAAAAGTTTTTGTGGGATCTTATTTATCGCTATAAGCCCTTTAATATTGAGAAGCATTCCGACCTATTATTATTATTCGGATTATATCGTTATATACATCCAAGCTCACCGCAAAATTCGCCCGTTTTTGCTTTGGTTCTAGACCATGTCTAGAAAGGACAAAATTGCCGCGATCCTCTCGCGTGTATTTTAAATTCGCGCGATGCTCGTGCACGCAATGTATTGGTGACCAGTACCAGTACCTCGCCGTACGCGCGTAATGCAATCGCGTAAGAGATTCGCGGCGATTTCGTCCTTTCCGGAAAGGGTCTTCTTACCCATGGGAAGGCGTAGGTAACATCCTACACCTTATCGTGTCAAAACTGGCATACATATCAAGAACTAAGAAACTTTTTTCCATACATTCTGACGTCCTCCTGCTGAGTTGCAGCATAGTATGAATAGTAGGGGTCTATGGTCGCTTTTTTATTTTATTTAAGTACTAGCTGTCCCCGCAGTTTCCCGTGTTCCCTAGGGATCATATGCTTTTTTGATGTAAAGAGTTACTACCTGTTTACTACCTGTGTGTCAAATTTCATCCAAATCCGTAAATCAATGTAGTTTTTGCGTGAAAATGTAAAACATCTACACGAATCACATCTTCACATCCATACAAACTTTCATATTTATAATATTACTAACTGTCCCCGCGTATGTTTCACTGTTGACAATAGCATATAACATGAGTATATAAGTTAACATACTTATAAATCGCAAATAGCTCCGTTTATAATGGTTGTGGAGGTGGGCATGTTTTTGTTCGTTAGACCACAGGTAAAGACCGTGTCTAGAAAGGGCGAATTCGCTGCAAAATTTAAATATTCTGTAGCGTAGGCGAGGTACTGGTCACCAATACATTGCGTCCACAAGGATCGCGCGAATTTGAAATACGCGCGGAAATCCCCACATGAATTTAAATCGAAAAGTATCGCCAGTAATTAGGTTTAACTTGTTTACGAGGAAACATAGTCTCAGTTTTTGTGGACGCTTTTATTTAGTCTAATGGTGCGTCCATGCTTGTCGAACCGAGCACGAGCCGAGCCATGAACGAGCCTACAACGAGCACGATGCGAATCCCTTTGTACGTGAAAAAACTGACAATCGCGCTCGTTCGAGGTTCGCGAGCCCGTCCACGCTACGCGAATCGTCCTCGTTCGAGGCTCGGCTCGTGCTCGGTTCGCTAAGCATGGACGCACCATTAGGTTTTAAATTGTACTAGGTACTTACATCGTAGTGGCTACGGAACCCTACACCACTGCCTGCACTGCACGTGGCAGGTTTTTAATACCTCTCAAATATCTCGGCAAACGACAGAGTCCGAGCACGGGTAAACTGAAAAACAAGTAGGTACAATCGCTGCACTTTTTTATTTACTACTTTTTTATTCATTAGTTTTGTGACAATAAATAGCGTTTCTTTCTTTCTATCATAATACTAGAAAGATTCGATAACTGAAGTAAAAACTTGCTTAGATATTAAATTCTCTTTAAACGTACATTAGATAAATCTTTATATACAGTTGGGCACTAATTACCTTTTTGATAACATTTCTATGTTGTTTCTATATCAACCTACCTACCGTTATTGAATTAGGTACTACCACAGAATATTCGATAGGTAATAGGTAGTAGGTACTACGTATTTACGTAGGTAGCTGTAGGTACTCGAAAGAGTGGTGAGAAAGTTCGGAATTTTACTATAATACTAGCTGCCCGGGCGCGACTTCATTCGCGTGGTGCTACCCTACCCTACCCTATCTAAACCATCTAGGGAGTTAATTTTACTGTACGTGTGTATGTTACTGAACTCCTCCTAAACGGCTGGACCGATTTGAATGATATTTTTTTATAATGATATGACACAAATCAGCCCGGCAGATGGCGCTGCAGTAGGTATCTAGGTTATATTGTCGACTGCAGCGCCATCTGTCGGGCTGATTTGTGAATCTAAACCATCCAGGGCGCCACCCAAACGCATACAAAAAAACATTCAAATCGGTCCAGTCGTGCAGTAGAATTTTATATATAAAGAGATAGGTATGAATAATTCCCATTAAATTGCTGTGATTTTATGGAGCACCTAATGTTTCCTAATCAGCTCTATATAGGATTTGGAGATTTAAGTTACTGAATGAACATGGTACAATCCTCTGTGATACGTGTCAGTTGGAAAATTCATCAAATTCTAAAATAAATATAATGAATTTAGTTAATGCTAATTGCATTACAGTACCTACCTACCTACTATAATGGCTTGTCTAATCTGATGACAGCATAGTTTGTAGTTCGCATGCTCACATAATAATGATAAATAACAATTTATCTAAATGTTACATCTGTATCTACATATACTATATCTACTGAAGCCACGTCTTGTTTACGCCCGTGCGTTTTGGTGTGGCTTAGGGTTGGGTTTCTTCCCGGGAATAAACCCAACTTCGAGTAAATTTCCAATTTAGTGGGAAAGAACCCGGGAATTTTCCCATTGGATGGGAAAATACTCAAATGGTCATATTTAGTAGATTTTGCGTATATAGCGAGAAATACATTTACCAAATCGTTTGAATAACATTTAACATGATTTCTATTAGGGTCATACTCATATCATACAATAAAAAAACAATAAAAAAATATGTGACGGAGCAGCGCGTTGTTTTTAAAAAAGCGACGTTTTGGGGTGTAAGGGTTGTGGTAGACAGGCGGCAGCCCCATACAATTCTCATGCCGCCCAGTTTGGTACGTACTCGTCCGACTGGCTAGCGATCATCCTTGTGACTGAATCTGTCGGGAAACAGTTCGCTTTGTTTCGACAGCGTTTACGAGAGCCAGCCCCCCTAGATTCGAAGTGTGCGGCATGTATGATGGTGGGGTCCTACGATGCGATTTGGGTGATCTCTGATATGTGTGGCGTGTTGGGTTGACAAGGGGGTCAGGGAGACCCGGTGAAACTGCTGTTTGCTGGCCGCCCGGATCCTGGGAATTACCTATAACCTCCGGGCCAAGTGGCAGCCCTCCAAACCGTGCGCATAATCCCGACGAGTGGCTGTCCTGCCAGGGGAGGATACTAGAGTAAAAACAGACAGGCACTCCCGTGGAAAAGAACAAGAAAAAAGAGAAAACGGTTTACTTCAGCGGTACACCCTTCCACGTTTAGAATGGACTTTTGCAATATCAAGAGGTCAGTCAGTTCACAGTTATATCAATGCTATCCATCACCATCTTGAGAGCTATACAGATAACTTGCCCGATCGATACACCGTATCTTCACTATCCCAGCTAAAATCTCGAATATTTGTTCGTTCCAAAGGCCGGGGTGTGCATGTTTATCCGAGAGGGCATCTGCTGTTGTCGACGTCTGAATAACCTAGAAGACAGAGACCTGTCTACTCTCTGGTTGCGCGTGGATTACGCATGTGATATACGGGTGGACTGGTGTGCCTCTACAAGTCTCATCGCGGCGACACTGAGACAACTCGCGATGACGGTGGATTTAAGGCGATCATAGCTCAGTGGTAGTGACGTCGGATACCGAGACGAAGGTCCCGGATTCGAATCCTACAATGAGCTTGAGCTTTCGGTGAAGGAAAACCATAGCACGGTGGTAGGGTACTTTGAAATACCCATCTGGCTGGCTACCACCCTCAAGTTGAAAATCGGTCATCGGAGACTTTATAGCCCACCATAGCACAGAATATTGAATAGTACTCGTAACCATAGTGAGTGGTTCGGTTCTTCGCGGACTGACCACGCAGGGAAAACCGTTTATGACTTAGCTTTCGTTACGAATACGCGAGCGCTTCCCTTATTTATTGCCACTAGATCACTCAGTCGACTCTTGTCACGATAGATCACGTGTGAAACCACAGCGCAGGATGCTATTACCAGCGAAGAAGAGTTTATAGCGATGGAATTTATTGGAGAAGTGGATTGAGCTCAAAGACGTAAATATAAATTTTGAATTACAGGTCGAAGAGAAAAACTTTGGGGATGCAACTTCATGTGGTCTTCAGTATCGAAACCCGGTGGTAAAAATCTTGGTGGAAGGCCACATGCGGTTCTAGTACATGCAAAGTCCTTTCTCTCGGACAACTTTCACGATCGTTCTTGGAGATCAACGACCAGCTTGCTCTCCTGGAATATGACTTTATCAACCAAAATTCTTTAATTTCGGATGGATCCGCCATGTACTGATGATAGACTTATCGGCGATGAGGAGTTGGTGAAGGCAAGGTCACAAGACTAACTTATTCTCGAAATGATTCTATAAAATGAACACTGCAACCGTTAATCGAAGCGCGCAGGACGTTGGGAGAATCCACACGTAACCCTTTTTTAGCCGACTTCAAAAAAAGGAGGAGGTTCTCAATTCGGCTGTATTTTTTTTTTTTTTTATGTTTGTTACCTCATAACTCCGTCATTTATTAACCGATTTGGAAAATTATTTTTTTGTCTGGTAGGGTACACTTCCCGTTTGGTCCCATTGTCATGGATTTGATTACTTTTAAGTGTAGTTTGAAGTCGGTTTAAGTTTTTTTGTAAAACAGTCCAATTATTTCATGGGAATATCCCCATAGGATCCCCGAACACCTCGGGGTGAGCGGCCAGGTTATGCCAGGCTTTCACCCAAAACGCCACAATGGTCGCCATCTGCACTGTAAAGGGGGTGGGATCTCGTGCAGAAAGAGCACGTGTGCACATGTACGACGCTTACATAGCCCGTCCCGGGTCCCGAGGGACGTGATGCAAGCGTCCATAGCTTACCAACAGGCGGGCCGTATGCTTGTTTGCTACCTAGGTAATATAAAAAAAAAGTGTTATAACTTCCTCCAAGGTCCGCGTAGGTCCGCGCGTAGGTGATGTAGGTACATACAACAGCGAGTATGATTAAAATAACAATCAAAACCATCAACAAATATATTTTTTGAGGAACATAAAGCCATTTGAGTATTTTCCCGCCGTTTGGGAATTTTCCCGTATTTTTCCATTCTTTTCCGTATTTTCCCGTATTTTTCTTTTCTTCCCAATATTTTTCTTTCCCTGTCCATCCCTAGTGTGGCTATCTCTATACTTTAATAACTAGCTGGCGCCTGCGGTTCTACCCGTGTTTCATCTCTGTGCAAAATTCTATATAATTGTGAGGATTTTCAATAATAGTGTTGAATTCCAGAGAATCCTTTCTTAGCACATGCTCACATTACATCTTACAAGATATCTACTAATACCTTTCAAGTTGGGCTTTAGTTCCTCAGAATTCATTATTAAAAACTGAGTGAGTGGTAGAGTGCCTGTTATTTCGCTTTATATGCATATAGATTTGCGATTGCATTACATAATTCTACATCTCCTTTGCCCTGCATAACGAACGACCATAAATTTAATTTATTATCCACAAGACTTGACTTGATGTTTCTTATCAGCTGACATTGTTAGTTACCTTGGCGATGGGCATAAAATAGCTACTATAGCTCTCTCTTTCTTATTATAATATGCTATTAGTACGATTTCGGTACGCTAACTAGACCTACATAGCATGGAAACGAAATGTGACAATCCTTATGACACTTTGCAAGAGAGAAAGAGACGCATAGACATTTAGTCGTGAGCACAGATATCGAGTCGTGAGTCAATGTTTTCCGAAGATCAACCCATATCAAACCGGGTGCTGTATGATGCTCAATCAACGTATGATTTTGTAATTTACTGTAAATAATTACGATCATGCAAAAACTAGAAAAGTGTATGTTACATACATTGTCACTTGTCCACTGAGCAAATTTGATGTGAATAGTATGAAATAGCCCACATAATTATACGTTTCACAGGTAAATACGATCCCACCAAAAACATTATTATATAAAATGTTGCCAAGACATGGCTCGCTCTGTCAAAAAGTTATCAGATCTCATGTAGAGCCAAGCTTATAACTCTACATTGCCCTAACTTCACAATCTCTACACACCGTAGTCAAAATCTGTGGCTTGGCCGTTTCGCTACCGTCACATGGGAGTAAGGTGAAAAATGTATTCACTGCTAATTACTTTTTATTATACAACATTTCTTGTAGTAGTCTTTCTTTCTATTTATAGATCTAAAGATATAGAAGATATATACTAGATGCAATAGAAGGATGCTAATCCTACACGCTAGTGTATCACAAGTTCAGGTATGAGTGAGTGGGAGACAGAGACTATCTTTATACCGCAATGCTCGGTATACGATACGCATGGACCAGGGATCTTATGTATATGCGGCGTTACGGATATGAAATTATTGCGGATATCCGATAGTTTCGGACAGTTACAGTTACATATATAACTTTTTCAGGAATGCGCGTGGTTAGTGTACCTTCTGAGCCGGACAAAAACATGTCATAAGGACTTCGACCCTATCTGAAATTATCCGTAAATTTTATGATTCTGTAACGGTTTCGGATAGATTTTTATTTCGGATAGCCGATAGTTTTGATTATGGTTACAGAGCTCCATAACATCCCTGGCGTAGACGACGCGTGGCGCTTCCGTACTGTTGCGTGTTTGCCTATCGAGCGTATTATCACAAAAAAAATGCCCAGACAACACACCTACTGTTCGTCTTAATTCTATTTTGTTGCTTCGGTAAAGCGTCAAGTATTGCGCGAAAACATTGTAACAAACTGTTGGAAGAAAAACCTGTCACGTGATATTTGTGTTTGCCCGATATATACTCTCTTGAGTGTTAGTGAGTACCTAGGTACTTGAGTTGAGTGTAAGTAAGTACTTAGGTAGTTGGCACTGTTGGCAACAACGCGGTATTGTTTCTGTATCGGGCAAACAAATTATCTACCTGGTGGAGCGACAGTACAGCGTTTTATTCTTGAAGAACTAGGTTATTTTTATAAAAAATATTATTATTATATTAATTAGGGATGCTGAAATTACAACTAGATAAGCTAATGCTCTCTTCGGAACAAACTTAAGGAAATATGTTCTTCTTTTCAGTGTATGACCAGCATCGACTGTTCGGAGAATCCTGCTATCGACTTATGACAAAGAACGGACAGTTCATCTACATGAGAACGAGAGGACGGCTCGATGTAAACCAAGACTCCAGGGCTGTCACCAGCTTCGTTTGCACCAATACAGTAGTAGAGGAGCAGGAAGGCAAACATTTGATCAAACTGATGAAAAAGAAATTCACACTAATGGTGAATAACAATGACGACACACCAGAAGATGAAGATATAAAAGATGTAAGTAGTATTTTTATTGATTACTATTAACGTAATCAGCCGTTTATAGCTTACTGCATAATATAGACCTTTCCCTTGTCACATTACTGCTGGATGCTCAGTTGGGGGCCCTAATAAGAATTTAATAAGCGTGACTTCGTTTCAATTACCCATGTATTTTAAGTAACCTTAGTTGGTTGTATTGAAATGCCGATTCAGTAGTTTTGTGAAGATTGATATTTGAGGACCATATAAGGTATTTGCTTCAGAAACACCAACACGTTGATGGTCATAATAAAATTAATTATGACCATCAACGTTTAATATAATAATAAATAATTCATTAATAATAATAATAATTTCTCCTTTAATTTGAATCTTAACTTAATTGATTTAAAAATGTTGTTCAGGTGAATGATAGTAAAACTGTCCCAGTGGAAGACCCGAGGCTACTGGAAAAAGTGATTCTTCACCTTGTCACCAATTTGCCATCACCTCAACCTGACGACTGCCCTCGTAGCGCATCCCCGGACCCCGGCGAATCACCTTCCTTACGACTCGCTATAATACCCCCTAAAAAAGAAAGAATCATCAGCGCGATAGAAAAAATATACAGTGTCATCAAGAGTTTTAAGAAAGGGTCTTATTCTGTGAAATCTTCTGAAGAGATAGTCAAAGAAGTGTGCTCAAATGAAAATAACGCTATGCCACCATCCACTGACATCGAGAACATATTAAATTCAACTAAGGACCCCATATTGTCACCTGTTTCAAGTACTATTACTTCACAAGAGTTTGGCCAATCTTCCTTGGATAAATTATTGCCCGATTCGGATACTTTCGGCAACTTCATTTTCCAAAGTCAAACTGATGTTGCGAATATACCCGACGAGGAACCGCTGTCTGAAACAAGTATTTCTTCTGAATCATACCCTGAAATGACATCGATAGCTTATCCAAATGTTAATCAAAACTATAATCCTGATGAAGCGACTGCTCAATCTGCTACAAAAATTAATTATCACGTATTGATAGCTTCTCGTTTAAGCACGAATAATTCGAATTTAGACAATAAAGATATAGTTCCACAGTTACAACCCGCTATTGGCACGGTAGGGACTGGATTAAAACGTCCAAATGACTCAGGACATCTAAACTCTATGAATAAAAAGAAAAATACCAACATGATTCTTGAAGATAAGCGCATCGATCTGACAACAGGTCAAGATTCACCAGCTCTTGAAAATTTCTTTGATGAAGCGAGTAAGTTGACTTAAAACTTTAATTCCAAAATAACAACTGTCGTGTACGTATACCTTATTAATATTTTGATATCTATCTTTCAGTTCTCAATACTCAAATTGAATCTGCAATAATATCTTTGGAGCAGACTATCGATCCGACTTTCCCAGATTTATTGGTAAGCATAAATCACATTGTAAGGTTCTGAACCAACAACCACTTTGATTTCAGCAACAACAGTAGATTTGAAATTTGGCAAATATATTATAATATATTCAAATATTTTATGGTGCGTCTATGCTACGCGAATCGAGCACGAGCCGAGCCACAAACGAGCCTACAACGAGCACGATGCGAATCCCTTTGTACGTGAAAAAACTGACAATCGCGCTCGTTCGAGGCTCGCGAGCCCGTCCACGCTACGCGAATCGTGCTCGCAGTGTGCTCGTTCGAGGCTCGGCTCGTGCTCGGTTCGCCAAGCATGGACGCACCATTATATATTTCAATCTAATTATGACAAATGTTATATCAAATATCAATCAAAAAACGCAAAATCAAGGACAGGTTGAATATAGAAACCGGTAGTAAGTAGCTAATAATGTTTTTAAACGTGAATATTTCTCCTATATTGCTGTATGATTTTATCAGATGTATTATGTATTTATAGTTAAGCGATCTAATCAATACAATTATTAATTTTATAGATTTCCAACGAAGTTCAAGATATTTTGAGTGAAATAGAAGAAGATCCAGATGAACGAGTGTCCTAAATCTTAAAAATAATAAGTTTGTATGTATTCATACATATTAATTGAAAACAGTCATTGTGTTAGCATTCTGGTGCACGCACACTGCATCGCTCAAAAATGTATGATTCAATATTTTTGAATGAATGTTTCATAACCAGATAAAAAGATAAATCCAATAGTCATTTATTATTGAAGGTAAAAAACCTATATCCCGTATGATACGCCGAATAAATTCTAAGTATAAATGCAAATTACATGGTATCAATGAGAATCAATAAAAAATCATAATAACTGCTGTTCGATTTAATCTTTTAATAAAATATTATAAATTATTACAACTGATAAAAATCTATTTCGTTTCATAAAATGGGATTTAAAAACGCTGTTCTACGGTACCTTTTATTATTTTAATTTATATGTACCTTTGATATGTTAACCCGAAGATCTCTGAAAGATTTATTATTTTCGATGATATTTTTTTATTAGTAATATGATATATTATTATTATTATGTAGCCTATAAGATTATAATATAATATTTGCCATTAATCAGTCAAGTGTTAATCGCCCATGATTTCAAGATATCAAAAATAAAAATTACGGGTTAATTGTAGTCACTAGTAAGTGTACGTAGAATATAAGGAAATAAAATGTAAACCGTGAATATAATTAATAATTGCCTACGTACAAATATATAAGTTTTGATTTATTGAAGCTATTCGTTCTATAAGTTAATTCAATAACAAATGTTACAGAAAAATAAGACATATTATATTGTGGGAAAATAATGAAAATATTTTATTAAAAAAAATTCATACGTTTAACAAACCCTCTTCAACGATCCAAAGCAGTAAAAAATAAGTTATAGAAATACATAAGTAGGTACATATATCGAGTATATTTACCTACTTGAAAGATAGGTAGTTTAACTCACAATTCAATCAATTTATATTGTTATGATATAATTTCAATAACTTTTTTCTTATGATTTTTTTAAATAGGCTATTTTAAATATTCTGAGACATATTGTGGGTCGATTCTCGTAACAAAACGGTCGGGTGTCGTAGCGACATCAACTATTTAAATTGAGTTTCGTGAAATATTTTGTATAAAAAACATACAAAACGTGTATATGCCTCAACAATTTGTCTATAGGATCGTTTTTCAATCGTTCATTTGACATTATAATAGTAAAAAACTGTTTAATCGTTAAAGACGCTACTACATCGTTGAAGTTTTGTTTAAGAGAATCGAGCCACAGGGCAATCGCACCCGTTACTTGTTTAAATCAGAACTTGTACAATGGAAATAAATTAACATAATATTATGTAGGGATATATGATATTTAAAATAATTTTATCACAGGAATTTTTTCATGTAAAAATTTATGAATATGTTTTCAAAAGATACAAATGTTATGTATGATAATATAGATATTATGTTAATTTCTATAGAACCTTACGATAATTTTCTGTCACCAAAATATGCTTCTACTATCTGACGGCATGTAGTGCAGTGCACACAAACAACCTATTTCAATGTGCCCAATTTGTAGCCTGTCATTAGAATCGCAATTTCATACAAAATTGTATAGTCGGCGGATTGATGTTACCCGATCAGGCATGCATGGTGAATGTCTATGTTAAGTAAAATTGTATGGTTATTGGATAATTACAAAATTATGAATAACAATCATGGAACCCGAAACCTAGTCACATCAAGCTATTGATTTTATGTAAATTAACAAAATCCAAACAAAAATAATCAAGTCTTTCATGTCGATGTAGAAAGGGACTTAAGAATTCTAGAATTAATTTATTCGCATATTGTAAGACTGAATATTTTTTAATTGTTGGGATTTTTATATCTTAAAATATTTTAAGTGTTTAATTAGCTATTAATTCAGCATTTTATAGATGATTTTATAACACATTTTTCGATTTTATCTTGATGAACCAAACATGATTAAGTTGGTTCCAATTCAATGGGTTTTGTTTTGGGTAGGTCTATTGAAATTGTATTTTTACTACCACTTGTAGAATTCAGGACTATTTGTGACTCAAAACTCTCTACAACTTACATTTTGTAGGTACCTATAACCAGTCGTCAAAAATGTTGTTCACAGCGGCGTTGTTTATTTTTACTCATATTATTATATACATAAAATGATTAATAGTAGGAAAAATTGGGGAATAATAAAATAATGAATTTATTTCAGGACTAAGATTTTTGGTTTTATTTTAGTTTAAAGGTGCCGGTTTGCACCGACCGCATGCAGCAGCAATAGGCGACACTAAAGACTACAGTATATACTGGGCGACACTGTCGCCGCGACAACTTCTTTCTCTTTCGTTTCTATTCTATAACTATGGAGGTGACGCGTCGCAACGTGTCGAAACGAAAGGTAGTTCATAGAAATACACAGAAACCAGTGGTGTCGCCAGCTGCAGATGCCTGCAGTCGGCTACGAACTTGTACCTTAAGCCTACCCGCGCACTAGGCAGCCAGGCTGCGGCAGCTCGAACATATGACGGCGTATGGGAGCCCGGGCACTAGGCAGCCACGAATACCTACTATATTTCGGCTGCCGCAGCCTGGCTGCCTAGTGCGCGGGTAGGCTTACTTTGAAATTAGGTGATTTTAGTATATGTGCCAAAACCAGTAATTCCAAATTTAACCTGTTGAATATTACTATATTAATAATATTGTATTCTGTTCACTTTACTGAAATCACGGGTGACGTTATATGTATGACAGAAAAAGGTACTTACCCGATAAGATACCTGAATCATCTTAATTAAAAGATTGAAGAATTTTCACTCATTTCAGTTCTCATTTCTGTTACATACGTAAGTACCTATATATGTACTAAAATAATTATGTAATGAACAGAATAAAACAATAAAATATAAAAAAGGTTTCCGTAGTTTTATTTTTCTGACCCTACTCCTCATTTTGCCGATTTCTTTTCAACAAATTGCGATTGAACCTAAATCTATCGTCATTTCTTGTTTTGAAATTATCTCGTAAAATGTCTCCTATTTCATGTTTCACTCGATTGCACATTTCGACAGTTCGAAAAATATTAAAGCCGTCTTTTAAAACTCAGATTTTAAGAGAAGTAGAGAAGCCTTTTTGTTATATGACGTAAGATAATGACGGATATATTTAAAACCTGGGTTTTGCTAGTTTATTTAGAGTATTCTAATTTACTCCTGCAACTAAAGTCTATTTGAATAAATGATTTTGAATTTTGAATTATTTCAGTCTTCTTTCTAATATTTTTCTGGGTTATCTCCATCCCAGGTACCTCGAGCAGCTACCGCCTTCCGCACATATGTATTTGTTACACATCTATATAAAAGATCTTAGTAAAGCGGGATTTCTGAAATGGCTATCTCCTCGGAAAAAAGTAAGGCTATCTATCCCGATTGTCCGGGGGAGACGGCCATATCTATTTGAAAACAAATAAAGTCAAGTCATCCTTATTTATCATTTTAAGTTTAGAATACTAGAAAAGCTTATTACTTTACAATTAAAATACTTAGTAATTAGAGTATAAAATAAGCTAATTTCCCTCAACTTAACTTTTTAACTTATCAACTTAACTTATATTGGACATTCGTTAAAAAAACAAAGTTGCAAAACAAGTGAATCATAGGCACCTAATTATAACTAGGTGGGTAATCCTATTCGACCTAAAAAGGACCCAGGTACTAGGCAAAGTTCAAGATAACTACAATATTAAAATTGATGGCATAAAATCGATAGATTACACTGTAGTGGGCATTCAATACAAATAAAATAACCATTTATTTCCTCATCAAATTTAATCTCTACGGGTGACATGTACCAGTGATTGTCAAACACAATTTTTCATCAACAGGGCTCTACCGTGTAACTTTGGTGGCAATAGTAACTGACACCATTCATGACTTTCATCCTATCATGGCCCGCTAATGGTCTTCGTTGTACCGCGTCATTGGATGATGTTTGTTACAATTATCACCAAAGGTACGCCATAGCCCGGACAAAGAGGGATTTGGCCTTTTATATCCATTTTATATCTAAATAAGAATAAAAAGGTACCTACAATGTTATCCAAAAATCTCTCGCAGAATATGTTAGTTTTTATCCACTGATATACTGATCACATACTTTTTTCATACGATGAATATTATGATTTTAAATGGAATGCTCACGATAGAAGAAAAAACTGCAAAATGCAACAAAAACATATAGGTACTATAATTTTTCGCGTATCTCCTATCTGAGGTTGTTCCCGTGCAGTTAAATAAAGCATGTAAATTAACATACATTAAGACTAGATGATAACAATGTATTCTACTACATTCCAAAAATAAACTGAACTATAATACCTACCTACTATTAATTTATGTAGCTTATTCATTATATGAAAGATTTTTACTAAAGTTTTATAATAACAATTAATAGATGTATTTATGTTACTAATTAGACTTTAACAGTTTTTCTGGTCTAATTCAACAAAATTTCAAACTCGAAATTGGAAACCGAATTTTCAGTGTAGTTTAATCCGAATAAATAAATAGCAATGAAAACAATTGACTGAAGCGCTACCCTCGCGACAAACAAAGAGCAGCCACATTATTTTTTGATCATTCGTACTTTTTGTTTTACCTATTATGTAATAATTGGACTGTTTTACAAAAAACTTAAACCGACTTCAAAGTACACTAAGAAGTAATCAAATCCTGATCTGATGACAATGGGACCAAACGGGAAGTGTACCCTTCCAGACAAAAAAATAATTTTCCAAATCGGTTGTTAAATGACGGAGTTATGAGGTACCAAACAAAAAAAAAAAAAAAAAAAACATACAACCGAATTGAGAACCTCCTCCTTTTTTTGAAGTCGGTTAAAAGTTTTGTAAAACATATCGAAGATCGCAATGCGAAAACCTTAAAAAAATACTGTACATAAACATTGATGTAAATTTATATTACAAGAAAAATAGAACGATGTTTCTAGCAAAGTTTTTTCAAAATTATAAAAATGACATCACATACAAACTTAGTTATGCGGTTTCGGTTTTAACTTCAGTGACGGCTCAAACCAATAAATATACGTCCTAGGAAGGTAGGAACCCATTCCGCCCTTCCTAGATCGTATATTTATTTGTGCGCGAGTCAGACTCAGACTCGCACCTGGCCGGCTTTATTTATTTTACCTACATGGTATAAAAACTGCTTTAATCAAATAGGTATTTAAAAGAGTATTTTCCTTCCAAAAAAATATCCAAACACTGCTAAAGTGAAATGATTTATAGCTGGCTATTCTATCTCATTCATACTTCTGCCCATACCTCGCCTCAAAATATTAAAAGTGTTAGGATACATTTTTGAAAACTTAAATTCAGAAGCGGCAGTGAAGAAGAAGGCTTAAAAGACTATTTTAAATAAATTAATATACTTTTTTTTAACAAAATCAGTTGTTTTTTCCGCTACAAGACGAGGTAGAGACCTAATATTATACGAATCACGCATCATCACCATCTTGTCATTGCCTAAACCTTAGAAATTATATTTTATGACGGCAATCATTTTGAAATATTTAGTAACCATTGGGATAATTTTTGGAATTATTACAAACAACAACAACTATTCAACGCGTTTTATGCCGCTGCTGAAGAAATCCTATAAGGGATTGTGATAACACCAACAAATTAATAATGCCGCCTACACGACTCCTCCCTTGCTTCATTGAAAACCTGAAATGAAAATAAATATTATTACATTTTATGTTATCAGATATGTTCGGTATATTATAGTCAACCATATCTTTAAAATCCCTAAAAGCACAGTCTATTAAACCATACTAAAAGTCAGAGACAGAATTCCATCCCACCAAAAATAAAGTAAAATTTTCTTGCACCTAGAAATCGAAATAATGACTTTGAGACCACATTTTTCTAATGAAAATCGTCAAGGCCACCTAATTATTTGTGATCGGTGGCAGTGGGGCTGTCATACTGTCTGGGCTGAAGTCCCAAAATGCTTGTCATCTGCGCTGTAAAGCGTGCTCCATTCGGGTTCTCAATTCTGAGAGGAACTGTGAAAGTATGGAGACAGCATGAGACTTAGCTAGGTATGTGCGCCTATCTATCTATATATATAGGTATATAAAAATTAATCCCTATTTCCCTTGGTCCATCCACCCATCATTTTTGTTTTGAATTTTTCTACTACTTTGTAGTACGACTATATAAACTTTTGTAATGTAACCTTAGCGAGGTAGGGTAGGACACCAAGCAAACGAAGCTAGGACAGCTAGTTATTTATAATCAATATTTTTATTCTTTACATTGTATCAACATTGATCACGCGGCCAATTTTAAGGAAATCATACAAGAAATGTTAAAGTTTCTTTGAAAAAATTGGTGTTTATATTTCAAGTTTTTATATATGATTTAGTCGAAGTTTCGCAAAGTTTTATACTTATTTATTTAGCCAGTTTGTACTCGAAAAATTGTGAAACTTTTTTGCATTTCATTGGCTTCAATAGCTGCTACCTAGGTACCACTTGTTATCAAAAATGGAAACTTTATACTGATTCGTTTATTAATTTCAGCGCCACGTGATGTCTGATTGAGACTATGACGCGAGAACCTTTTCAGTGAATGGTTGGCATCCAGCCGCCACAAACCCAAATTCCGCTATGATGAAACGGACTACCACCATTTAAGTGGTAAATAAAGCACAGGTAGGTACTGTAAAGCTGCAGTGATACTCCGGCCGGCCGCCTCCACGTCTCATCATCAAGTGTTCAATGCGCACTGGCATACATAAGTTACTGAGGGTAGCAATTTAACTCCCGAATAAGGCCATGTAGATAAAATCCATCTACAAAAACGTGATATGTGAGCGATGTTAAAAATACTCACTTCTATTTAAGTGGACCACCTATGGTGTAGTCTGTCCCTCTCTTGGCAGAGAAGATCGGCCTCGTGCTTAAACTGGTCAGAAGCACGGTTGAGCCACTCATTCTCACGATTGAGACATTCCCGTTCGTTCTTCAGTTTAGTCAGAGAGAACACCATGTCTGAAAATGAATTTATTGCAATAAAATACCGGCACCAATTTGACACGAATTACTAGAGGCGCTTTATGCAATTTTTACAGGGAGACGCCAATAACTTTGATTAAATTTTGTGTGCACTATAATCATTGTCGATATACATACGAAGAATATAGATATACCTACTGCCGAAAACTGTTGTGAATTCATGATATAACTTTTTGCAAATGTTTACCTGAACACCCAGCCAATCTGGATGCCAAGTACGAATTCGAACTTTTATCCAGTGTACATCAAGTTACGTTATTCTTGCTATTTGGGGGCCAGCATAGGTACTTAGAAGGAAAACAGACAACTCGAGCTTTGATTGGTCGGGACCGTTCGAATTGACTCCAACCTTCGAAATTATACAGTCGAATAGGACTCGAAACGTAAATTCCTTTCTTTTTTTTTAATGTCAATCCAAAAAATATATATAGGGATTACTAATGAAAGAAATTATTGATTCGAAAGTTATTTCGAAAAAAGCGAGATTTGGATCCCAGAAACCAAATAACTACCTACCTGTTACCGTAGTCGTAATTGCATAAATTGGAATTTGGAACTAAAATATAGCAAGAAAAAGCAATGTGAAATCCGCAAAATGGATTCGCCTTGGCATGTCCGCAGGCGAGCCAGATTGTTCGGAAATAATGAATTTATACGAAAAAGGTTTATATCTACGCCATATTTGCATACGGGTTTGTGAACCAGAAAAATCAAACATATCGTGAATAATATGGAATTTGTAAGTAACAGCCGTTTTTTTAAAAAAAAAATATTGCTAGGTTAGCTAAGGTACGGTAATCTTTTTTTTTTCTTATACTACTTAGGTAGCAAACAAGCATACGGCCCGTCTGATGGTAAGCGGTTACCGTAGCCTATGGACGCTTGCAACACCAGGGGCGTGACTCGCGCGTTGCCGACCCTGCAGAAATATCTTCACACCCTTTTTGAAGAACCCCATGCTGTACTTCATTGAAAACCACGGCAGGGACCTCATTCCCCAATCTGAGCGTACGCAGAAGGAAGCTCCTTTGAGACCGCACAGTTCGAAACAAATCAGCTATGCTATTCTGTAAAAGGTAAATCATCTCGAAAGTCATCTTGCAACTCACCTCGCAACTGAATTGGCGGGTGAATTACGTTTCAGAATACCAAATTCTATTAAAAAACGTCAAAATACTCACCTGTCGTAGTTCTTCTCACTTCCGTCATCACTCGGTGGCGCAAGTGTCGAACTCACTCAGTTTAAGAATATGAAATTCTAATCTCATCGCGGATTCAGAAGTGATTTTGCAAATGAACGTTACAGAATAGCACTGCTGGTTTCAATGTGTGAGGATGGACTACCTACTACTGATAAACAAAAACTAACTAATAATATTTATTCATAAATTAATAATATCCTTTTTTTAAATTCATTAATAAATATAATCTTTATGCTATCACAACGATAAATGCATTCAATCTGACCCATATCTTAGATAGTAACAAACGGTGGTTATTTATTTATATTGTCGGCAAGTCAGGGAGTGTTTCTCGTTCAGCTCTAAATATATTTTACATAAAATCTGATTTATTGTTAGAAGAGCTCTAGATGCCCACACCTTTACGGCTTAGCATTCATTAAGCGCATATAGAGCAACCTGTTTCAACAGATAAAGCGTGTATTATTTTTCCTAAGTATTTTTATAGAAATTTCCTATTTTTATAAGCTAAAGATATTTATTTTTACTTAGGAATTTTATTAAATATTTGCATAAGATAATGTTATTTCTCTTTACCTGCAGAGGGCTACTTGCAGATATCTAATTAATACAATATACCCATGTAACATAACAATTAATTAAAATTTATGAAAAACTAACCAACGACAAAATTTAAGAACTAAACTTTTAACTAAATTATTACAAAAATTTATAATACTAACATTTTTTACCGACGAAAAAACGGAGGAGGTTTACAAGTCGACGCGTTTTTTTTTTTTTTTTTATGTATGATCACGCATAACTTTTGACAGAGTAGTCCGATTTTGATAATTATTTTTTTATTGGATAGGGTATACCTCGAAGGTGGTCCCATATAAATATGGATAAAAAATACCTACCCTAAGGATGGGAAAATAGGGATGATTTATTGTTCACACACAGATTTTAATGCTGAGTTGTGTATTACATCAAAAGAAATCAAAAATTAAGCATGTAGTAATTAGTAGAGTATAGCCACACATTTTTTTAAAATAAAAACTTTTTAACAAAAAAATTAAACCACCGGAAAAACTGAAAAGCAAAAAATAATTTTGAATATAACTTGAATTTTATAAGGTTTTGCAGTCGGGGTCAAACCAATAACATAAGCTATTACGACAATACAACATTAAATGAAACCACGTAAAGTACTCATGTATACGATCAACTTTTACTATGGGACCGGGGACTCTACCGCGTAACTTTGGTGTTAATCGTAACGAACACCATTGAATTTCATCCAATCAGGGCCCACGAATGGTCATCGTCGCGACATACCGCGTGCGCATCATTGGATGAAATAATTAATGGTGTTCGTTACGATTACCGCCAAAGTTACGCGGTAGAGCCCTAGCTTTAAATTCGAAAAAATGAATTAATATAATGAATATTGCTTAGCTTCCTTTTTAGAGAAACAATACATTTAACAAATATTACAAAAAAAAAAACATATCTACGTAGGTTATTGGTTTGTCCCCGACTGCAAAACCTTATAAAATTCAAGTTATATTCAAAATAATTTTATGCTTTTCAGTTTTTTCCTCCCGCCGATACTCTTCATCCCGGTAAAACATTAGATTCCTCGCGAGTCAAGTCGCGAAACAGAAGCTAGTAGTTAATAAATACTAACGATCAATCTCGAAGAAGAGAGCTTCACGTAGAAGCAGATCAATGTTGGAAAAGTCAGTTGGCAACAGCAGCTCCTTGTTGCGCAGGAAGTTGAGCACGTGCTGGAACATGGAGCCGTCGCGGTCGATGAAGTAGTGCTGCTTCAGAGTGTCCAGTACTATCGGGATCGTGCCGTCGAACATCTTAGCCAGCCTCGACTCCGGGTACCTTCAAAATTCAAAAAAAAACTTTTAATAAAACTGTTGTTTAATACTCTTAGTGTCAAAAGAGATACACACAACGCTCAGAAGAGAAAAATACAGACGCCGGGGCTCTACCGCGTAACTTTTTTAGGGTCGGCAACGCGCGCGTGATACCCCTGGTGTTGCAAGCGTCCATAGGCTACGGTAACCGCTTACCATCAGGCGGGCCGTATGCTAGTTTGCCACCTAAGTGGTATAAAAAAAAAAAAAAAAACTTTGGTGGTAATCATAACGAACACCACGCGGTATGACGCAACGACGACCATTCGTGGGCCCCTGGGGCGGGTTGTTTACTACATAAATTATTACAATAAACCGCAAAAACCGTTTACCGAAAAAAGAACTAGCTTTCTCAAGGTGTTTTCCTTCAGAGAAAGATAAACTGGAAACCTCAATGGAGAATTAAGCGTGAGACAAACAATTTTAAAAATAATATTAAAACCATTCAAAATGTCATGGTGTTCATTTTAGTGAGAAAGCTCACAATTGGCAATATATTTATTTTGTGCCCTCGAGCGGGTTGATTAAAAGAGCTGACGGGGGGTAGCGACAGGGGCGACGGAGGGGATTGGAAAGCGGAACATATCCCGCACGGCCTGCGGCATCGCCCGAGGCGTCGAGCTGTGCCCGCAGCGCTACGGCCAGTGCTCGCTGCCATCGGAAAATTATACCCACGAGCGCTAAATGCCGATATTATATATTATGATCTAATGTAAAGTATTACCTACGTATGTACTTAATATTTAATCATTTTGGTAAAAGACTAAAAAAGAAATCGGCTATTTAAAAATTGTGCCTCTGTATTGAATCAAGCCACAATAAATAATTTCAGTCTGGACCTTCAATTAGGAAGAGAATTGAGAAGTGACTTACGCTGTAAGTGTCTCCAACGTCGACGTGTAGATGGTCCCACCCACGTCGATGTGTACGGGAGCGTTGAATTTGGTAGTGGCCGCGACGCGCGGTATTCCCACTATCGGTTTAGTTTCCATGGAACAAGCAGCCTCCGCCTGAGAGCCGACCGGTTCCGATTTCATGAACATCATAGTAGCGTCTGTGAAAAACATATTTATGTATTTAAAAACAGCAAGTATATAAATACGGATCTGATTTAGGTCCAGCTATAACGATTCCATAGTCTGGTTCGTGAAGATAATAGCATTTAGCAGCTGCACTTGAAAGACAGCTCCTTTTAAATCTAAACCACCTTAGGGCGAATAGTCACAAGGTAATCCTCGTGCAGTAAATTCAAGATTTTTTACTCGTACTTTACATCGTGTCTACGGTGTATCTAAGTAGGTAACGGCTTTCGATCTACGTAGAAATGCTACAGAGACGTGATGTGAGTGTACCAAAGGCCTACGGCGTGGGAGTAGCCCGCAAGCTGTGACCTCTACTCCATGACACTCCTCTATACCACAATAAACAAAATGCAATGGTAATAGTATGCGACTCACACAATTACCTACATGTGTTTAATGTGCCATGTTCATGTATGACATCTGCTCAGTATCACCAGGATAAGTAACAAATTGCTATGAAATTGTTGTTTGCGTCAACGAATGCCAAGCAGGGTGGAAGGAAAGCGCTCGCGGCAGTACACCGGACCAAGTCCGACTTCAATTATTTTTTATCTCATGAATGCATCTCCCTCCAGTGCAGTCGTCTGGTGGCGAGCTATCTCGCTGGTTTCACACCTAACGCCTATTCATGTGGTAGAAGTAAACAGTTCTTTATTCATTTCTTATCCAGCTCTGTGTACCGGAGGATTGAAACTAATAATTACAGAAACGCATGTTCATGTGTTATGATCATAATATGTATAATTAGTACTTGATTACGTTGGCACCGACATTTTAACTTATTATGAATTAAGTCAGTCAGATTCGCTTAATTTTGCCAAATTGTAAGAATCAGAATCATTTATTGTATAACTTTGCTTCGAAATACAGCCTTGTAGTAAAACATAGCCAGACACTTGAAAGATTAGACTTGTCAAGCAGGTTACAAATAATTTTAGTGATAATCATTCATATCAATCATTTTACAATAATAATAAAAAACTATAATCAAACAATCATATCTCATGCTAGGTACTTAAGTATAAAAATAAAAGTTAAAATACTTCAGCTGTATATAAGCATAAGTAAAATAAATTACAATTAAAATAATTAAATGAAAGCTAATGTACAACTAATATTGTGTAGATAGTTTTTTGTATCAATTTATCTAACATTTCGTCACGTTTTTAATGTCCCAGTAAGGTAGCATATATTTATGAAGCGTGACGCTTTGTTAGGTAGGCATATGACTTTAATTATTTGTTAATGTTTACGCTAATATTAATAAATTATACGAATACTATCCCGGCACGACTTCGTTCGAGATGTGCTACTCTACCCTACCCTACCCTACGCTACCCTACCCTACCCTACGCTACCCTATTCTACCCTACGCTACCCTACCGTACCAGGGGTATGAAAAACAGTTTACGTCTTATTCTCAGACCTGAATATACACACAAAATTTCATAAGAATCGGTCAATCCGTTTCGGAGACGTTTTGTTACAAACACTGTGACACGAGAACTTTATATATGAGATACCTACATTATAGCTACATGTGTGGCGGGCTTTACCGGAGCGAGTGTGGACGTTTCAGCGAAGTCATACGAATGGCATCGTCATCATTCGCTCGCCTACGGCCGCACCGGTCGGTGTCAAAGGAAAATACAACGAATCGGGCGGACAGTGGCTGCATTTAAAAAGGTTGGTCAATGAATTGGTGATAGGTTCGAAAGTTGGAATTTCAATCAGATTTTTCTGCAGGTAATGTATAGTTAGGTAATGTGCCATCTGGGGAGAGACTGTGCCTCCTTATGTGTGTTCTACCGCTTGTACAACGGTGAGTGTTCTAAAGGATTGTTCGACTTGATGCCCACGGCTACCTTTCACCATCGCAACTCTAGCCATCCAACGGGGAGTCCATCCTCACACATTGAAACCAGCATTGTTTCGTACTATGCGGGCTCAAAGGAGCTTCCTTCCGCAGACGCTCAGACTGCGGAATTAGCTCCCCGCCGTGGAGTTCCCAATGGAGTACAGCATGGGGTTCTTCAAAAAGGGTTTGAATAGATTTCTTCAAGGTCGGCAACGCGCGAATTATACCCCTGGTGTTGCAAGCGTCCATAGACTACGGTAACTGCTTACCATCAGGCGGGTCGTATGCTTATTTGCCACCATAGTGATATAAAAAAAAGTTTTCGAGAAATTGTATTTTTCTCAAACATGCATGGAAATATTGTCATAATATTCGAAAAAAGGACACCCGAAGTATCGAGTTTACGGACAGAGAAAATCAATTCTTCATTGGGCGACACGACACGATACGAGAACGGCAGCCGTCCACGACATCAGTGGATGCGCATATATTTCTGTGGTTGTTTGTAACTGCACGCTGTCTCACTGGGCCGCCGGTAACGAATGTCGTTGCCGGCGGCGGCGACATGTCGTCGGCAGCAAGTCTCCCACTGGTGTCGTGACGACTCTTTATGCATGTGTTGTGTACCTACACACGCAAGCTTCCATGTGGGCGTGCGAGTGTCATGATCAGTGACCCGCCGCCCGCACCCCCGCGTCTCTCATTATTACCGCGTCGTGTCGTGTCGTTCAAATGAAGAACGTAGCTGCCGGTGTCGCCCGACGACATGTAGTGTCGTGTCGCCCCAATGAAGAAGCGCCCTGGACGAGACGTTTCCCATAAGACCATACGTTGGTGCGGTTGCATTCGTAAGCGTAAAAGCGTAGATATACCTACCTCGCTGATATGTTGCCTTTAGTGATACTAACTTATGTGCGGCGATTGAGGCGAAATACCATTCACTTACTAGCTAAACACAAATTCAATGCAACTATAAGCCTCTTTTTTTCTAATCTAGCGGAAGCAGATAGTTAGATAGACCCCAGATAGTTTGAAGAAGAAACCCCAAGAAAAATAAACTGCAATACAACCCTTAATAAACGGAGAAATACAGTTTGTATGAAACTTTATTTGTGGATATGTCCCATGAATGTCCCAGGATATTTCTAATGTCAATACTCAATGACTCAAAAATTCATCAATATCGTCAAATCGTAAATTTTTTTTATGTATGATAGTTTAAACGCGCTAATCTCTGATACTACCAGTCGGATGAGCCCCTTTTATCCCGGGAATAAGGGGGGTTTCGGAAAACCGATGGGGCCACCTAGTAAAAACGACTCCTGTAATAACCCAACTTATTTTGTTTATTTGATTCACGTTTGGTATTGTCTATTAATTTTATAACTGTGCATATATCTGAAAAGTCAGGTAGGTATAGGTATACCTAGTACATAATATCACATGGACAAAGAAGTTGGAAACCAGCGGCTCCTGTGTGCCTACTTTGCTCATGCTACCAACCGCTAGAGGGCGTAACGTCACGAACGTAGCACTTTTACTATTCTGGTTTCATTATAAATATGCCCTAGGCTGTTTGCCCGCTTCGCGACAGTCCAAATACCTAATCAACAGATGCAAGCCAGTCAACGCAATAAATAAAGCTTCTTTATTATCATAACATAAAGTAAGGCAAGCGAGACGAGATAAAGAATGTAAACAAACTTTCAGAAGATCATAAAAATTTAATTGAAAAAAAATATACAAATTTTAAACTACTTAAACTTAAATATAATATATAGATAAATAAATTTATTGATTTTAGTCGACTAATCTGACATTACTCTATAGGACAGTTATGATACTGATAAAATACCCAATTTATCGATGTTTTAAACTCGTCGGCAGCATGATTCGTCAGAAAAGTCCGAAACAGTCGTATCCCCTTATCGTAGTAATCACCAAACTATCTATTATTATAATCAATAATTCATCCAAACAGGAATAAATTTGTTAATAATAGCTGCTCTACCGACCGCTTTCCTGTACTTACCACGAATCGACCAACTGACGCCAGTATTGTAACTCAGTAGAGGTCATGCTGTTTACATTCTTTATCTCGTCTCGTTGACTTTACTTTAGTCACAATTACAGCACTGTAACATTGTCATTTTGACTGGTACAAATCTATGTACGCGAGTCTAACCCTTCGTCGGATATTTAACAGAAGTTGAATCATACATTTCAAGTGAGTCTATAGGTACCTATGGTATTCTCCGTGGCGCAAAGGGGTGTACTGTACTACATCGTGTGCATAATTATACTGGTAGATAAGTGACACCGGCAAATTATTAATTCACAAAAGAAATATAAATCCCCACACAACACAACTCGAACCGCAAATAGGTAATAAAAACATACCAAAATGTTTTAAATAAATTCTCAAATATTTTGGGATATTTCAGGATATTTAATATCGATGAATGATGTTAGTTGAATTGATGTTAGCCATGGTTGCGTCTTCAGAAACATATAAGACTATGGTATGTCAGTCTATACAGTAAAAATCCTTGTAAATAAAAAACAATGCAATTGAACTAGCTTACTGCAACCTTTCATCCTCAGTTCTTATTTGTATATAATGCCAATAGACTATAAATTGGAAGTAGATTTTTGTCGACCCCCTCACTACCCTTGGTTAGCCCCGGATCTACGATTTTTTTGAACCGATGCAGATTTGATAGTGGTTCCCCCACTCTAGCGTTTAATATAAATATGAATAAATTTTGTATCAAACAGTGATAATATGAATATTTTTTATTGGTTAAGACAAGAAACTACTTAAATCTAAATTAAAAATTAACTATAATTAAGTAACAATAATAATAATTTATACTCTCTGTGTTAGAGGCTCGCAAGTCCGTCCACGCTACGAGAATCCGTGCTTAACGTGTGCTCGGCTCGTGAAGGCTCGCTTCGCGTAGAATGGACGCACCATAATCAATAATCTGCTTTTACACCCTATACACCATACTAAAATATTTTTAGTTTTTGTAGCTATGAAATCTATTTTTTTTTACCGGATCTCAGTTTCTTCAGATATTTTAAATATTGTATTTGCTACCTTCAGTTTATGTTAGTAGGTTGGTTGGCTGTTTCAGTTGGTGTTGGTGACAGAACTCATATCTCACCAAATATTCACCAAAAAATCCTACACGATGTGTGCGGAAATATTCTTTCTATTTCATGAAACTTTAGCTCCCGTGTTCAAAAAATGATCCAGGGAATAATAGTTGGTGGTGGATGATATCACATACGAGTGGATACTTTTATTGGTATCTGGATGTTCAGTGTCTGAGTTAGAGGATTTTACAAAGAGCGACAAAGTACGCCGATGGCATCGCCCAGGGCTTGACCGGCCCTTCTAATCCGAATTGTAATTACACGCCCGCGGTGCACGATTCAAGCGCGAACACAACAAACCGAACGGAACTTTGAGCAACATCACGAGGCTGCCGTGGTCTGCTCCTAGTTGCTAGTGTTGCTACACCTAAATACCTAAAACAAAGTGTTCGATGGTGGCAAGTTATAAAGTACAGAAAAAAACTATTTTGTAGTAATATTCTTACATCGTGACGTTGATATTTGTTATGTTGATATTTTGCTACTTGCTAGTAATATTTTTACTTCAAAAAACTCTGGACTCTAAACTAGACTCTAAACTCTAGATACAGACACTTAACAAAACTACTCTAAATGAATAGGTATTTGTAATGGTAGGTTTGTTTTCAGAGAGGTAGAGCGTAGCGTTTATCCGCTCAAAGAGCAGCTCGACTGAGGAAGTACCTCCACCTTACAGAATACCGCAGCCAAATATCGTTATGTTGTATAAAGTTGTGTTCCTGCGCGTGAGTAAGGTCGCCAGGGCTCATAGCGGTAACGCATGAGCTATGCTTCGTGTTACAAAAAAAAACAGGTCATATGTATCAAATTTAAAACAACGTCTTACCTTGAACTTGCTATAAAACGCTGGAAAATATTTAGCTCTTTCAACATTTGTAAACTTCAAAGTCAAATATTCAGCATTTAAAAGTATTTCTTTTGAAATAGTGGTATTAACCAGTAATATAAAAGATATTCCGTTTTAAACATTTATTAATTAACCATTTGAAAAATTGTATGCCGTAGGTAGGTAGGTATGTACTACACACGTCAACGCAAATGTAACACGAATGCCTTTACGATACGATACGATCCTAGAGCTAATCTGGGGAAGTCTACGAGGCCTCTTCAACGATAGCATCGAGAAGTACTTAGTCCTAAAATACTTAATGATTTTTAATAAATATTTTATATTTTTAAGCTATGAAGTATTTTTTTAGGCGGGATTTTACTAAATTTTGAAGACAAATAGGTTCCTAATCTACGTTGGGTAATGGCTAAAACTTTGGAAAAAGTGACTTTGTGACCTTCTCGATCTACGAGCCAGATAGAAAGTACCTACTCCTAGATTCTTACAATTAAAATGCTTTCCAAGACTAACCACCTACGCTCACGAGAATATTTAATCTTCATCTGAACTATGTCCATAAATAGCTGAAAAACAAATATGGAAAAGCTATCCAGACAGTGCAAGACTTTCCATAAAAAAAATCGATAGATCAGCTGCTCTGCTAGCATGATACCACAAGATAATAAAAATGATAATACATTGAATACCCACACACACAATACTATGCCAAAAACTATATTAGTGTCTAGATAGCGTACAGTAAAGGTTGAAATCTACTTGTAATTGTTTTCAACAGTCTTTTTAGTAACGGTTAATTTTCCTCCATCTTGAAAATGGCTATAATGGTGGCGATACATAAGAAAGGACTGAATACTTCAATTGTACTTGTAAATAAATGAGCAGAAAACTATCGACCGCTGTTTTACGATTCCAATAGTTCAGCTAGTAACCAAGCAATCGCTCATGATACATTTTATATCCATACAAAGCTCGCTCAACATGGTTTTGTTAAAGGCCCAGTAATTTACTTGGCTTTGCTACTGTATGATATGGATGGACTGGATCAGGTTGGACTTCGATACGTGCGCAAACATCAGGAACTGGGTATTGGCGGATACTTGCAGAGATAAGAGGAGACCTTGAAAAACTGCAGTATAAGGCAGTTATCGTTGCTGAATTCCGGTCCAATTTGAATACCATCGCCTGTAGGTACCCCAAGAATCGATTATAGCCCTTTTGTACGCATCTGATCTATATGAAGAAGATGCGATCTTCTATCAGCCATCTACCAGTAACACTATGACGGTTCACACGCAGAAATATAAAGGCGCCACAACGACGTATAGTTTTATTTATTATTGTTAACTTAATACCAAACCAACGCAGTATATTAGGTACCTATATATAACACATATTTACATAGACTATTTCAAAACAAATATACGTACACAGATGACAGGAATACACAGCATACGAGTTTGTTTTACGATCTACATATATACAACAGTACAGTTACAGTTGGATCGCGGTCCCCATGCACGATGACCCGGCCTGGCAGTGTCATCCACCTTCATCATCAGCCTATAATGTCCCACTGCTGAGCGCAAGCAGTTCACAAATTAGGGTGAAAGGGAATGGGCAGATACTCCACCACGCGTGCCCACTGCGGATCGGTGGCGGTAGGCTAGTGGTCAACCTACTCTTGGAGTTTTTAAGCCGTCTAGTAGGCCTCCAACTAGCTTAACAACTATCACAATTAAGTGATAATCGGGAACAACGGCTTTACGTGCCTTCCAAAGCAAGGAAACGCTCGATTTGAAATACCACTAGGCGGTCACCTATCCCGGTAGGTACTGACCACGATGGTGATAGCTTAACTTTGCCCATCGATTAAGAACGACTCATCCCCACCTTGCACCTGCATAAATTGTACCCATCACTCGAATTTCCTTGTGAATAATGAGAAAATTTATTATATTATATATATATATATTATGCGCGACTGTATCTGTCTTCAAGATGATCTTCATTAGATCGTCTTCATCAATATCATAAGGTTTCACTATTTATTTTACGCAAAATATTCATTAATTTATTTACATTAATTCTTCATTTTTAGGTAGATTTAAAACTACTTACTTACCTACTTAACTAATATATACAATCCCCAAGGTCACTTTGGTTTCACTAATATTGTAAATTCGAAAGTGAGTTTGTTTGTTACCAGTTTGTTGTTGTTTGTTTGTTGCACGCGGGTAGACTACATTTGAACTGGTAGAGCTTATGGGATACTTTTTATACCGGGTAAATAGTAAATACCTCGGAGACACGGGTGAAACCGCGGGGCGAAAACTAGTATTATAATTGTACATATTTGTCGTAAATAAAAAGACTGGTACTAATACTTTGACAAAGTCATAAATAAATATAGAGAATATACAAAATAACTTTTTCAAATATACCAACCACATAGTTTATAAAGTGTACAAAAAGTCTTGGATTTAAAATGCAGGTGAGCTTAAGACGTTCTTAGACATCATCTGCATTTAAAAAGAGAATACTTACAGTAATTCCAATCCAAATTCCTGAAATATCTCATTTCCCGTATTTTGTATAAAGTAACTGACTACGCGATGCATGCAAGCACCTCCATCAAAACAGACGCAACCCTACTAGATAATATGTTATTCCTGCATAATGTGTGTAGTGGCAGCTTTAATAGTACCGCGCTTTGTCATCCCTCTTTCTGCATCTTCGAGTGTCTTCAACCTGAACTTGACATACTAGTTTATTTCATGTCTGTGTTTATTTCATACACTGTACTGCACGGTCACACTAATTACGCTCACAACTCTGTTAAATGTTGAATATTAAAAATAAACTCGCATCAAAAGGTGGAATTCAATAAATCAACGTAGGTATTAAATAAAACAGTTGCAGTATTAGGTAGTTATTTCATATGCTTTAGTTTAGGAGGCGGTTTGTTTTTTTTGGTAAAAAGTTAATTTATTTTTCAATTTGAGTTTCATATACTTACCTACGTTTTCAAAAGGTATACCTACCTCTCAAAATTTGTCAGTGACCGAGGATATGCATATCATGGGCAAAGTTGGGTAGCTCATGTTTTATAAACCAGTTTTTCCAATAAATATAGACTTTCACTGATTGATTGATATAATGTATTTACTCTTACTTGGTAGGGTAAAATGTTAACAACCTGCACACTGCTTATACACCTGACCGTTTTGCCCAGGTCAATTATTTACCAGTTGTCAAAGCCCTGGCTGGCTTTTCCGTGCGATGTGTATATTTGCATCAACCTAATTAGAGGTAAAGTTGGTAAAGTGTTATTTTCGACAAAAAATGCAAATTTCGCACACTTTTATAGTAGGTTAACCACAGAAATCAGAATATTTAGACAACTAATACGAACAAAACCTTCAATATTCGACCTAAATCGCTGCAGGTTAATAAGATTATTGGTACATTTCATGTAATTAATACGTTAAAAATACTATAACAATAATAAATAAATTTTCACCCGTACGTTGTTGACATACCGAAAATACGGACACAGCGTTTTGCATGATTGCGTACAGCAAGGGAGTGGAACTTGCTTCCGGCGTTTCTATATCCCGACTCTTACAATCTTGGGAGTTTCAATGCCAGAGTGGATAAGTTTCTTCTGGGTAAGCGTGTTCCATCTTATGGTGCGTCCATGCTTGGCGAACCGAGCACGAGCCGAGCCTCGAACGAGCACACTGCGAGCACGATTCGCGTAGCGTGGACGGGCTTGCGAGGCTCGAACGAGCGCGATTGACAGTTTTTTCACGAACAAAGGGATTCGCATCGTGCTCGTTGTAGGTTCGTTCGTGTCTCGGCTCGTGCTCGATTCTCGTAGCATGGACGCACCATTAGGTTTCGTCATCGTCCCTTATGGGCTCCTTATATAAACTTGGCCTATGTAGATTAAAAACACAAAACGTTTACGGCCAGGTGAGATTACACTTTTGTGCGAATATTAACAAGTATATATAAATAAAAGTTTATTGAAAAAAATTATAACCAATCATCAAGTCATTATCTTTTCATATCACTTGCTAATATCATTAATACATTTTATCTTTTTTCCATTTCACGTTGTAAAATTTTATAAAATTATTTTTTGCCAGAAGTCAGGTTAAATGGTTTGGCTGCTATGTACCTATATTCACCGAGGCATATCTGGCAGTGGCATACAACATCCTGTCGAAGTTGTTGAACATTTTGCAGAAAATAACCGAGGAGATAGATCGCTATATGCTAAATCAGCAAAATAAAATGTTGTGTGCTTTTTTAGTTTTTACCTTGTTAAAGGCTAGATGTGCAGTGTCTTGCTCATTATAGACACCGACCTAACATAAATATCATGGACAAAAAGTATGTCCTAAGTGGAAATCGAAGCTACGACCTAAGACGAAGAAGTTAGGCCATATAGCCCATACCTCGACCGACCCTTGGAGTCAACTATCTAGTAGATATTTAGGTACGCCAGCCAATTTCAATGGCTGGCTCGATAATTAAACCAAAACACTAAATTTTCATTCTTTCTTTCAAATTACAAAACTAGGGGTTATATGGGTATTTACTTTGTCCTAAACGGTGAATTTCGCCATATTTCCAACTTCGTATTATTACAATAATTTCGTCAGCAGTAGTAGCAGTTTTACAATTTTTTATTCAATTCAAATATGTAGCATATTATTATGCTTTACAGCAAATGTGGCCAAATAACAAATTAACCCCCTAGGACAGTGCATTCGACGGTCGGATTGGTGAGGGAAAGAATTACCTGGATGCCGCGTCACTCAATAGACAGTGAAATCACATATTGAATAAACGTATCTGTTAAATAAACGTTTTCATGTCTGTGGAATGAAAACTTGCTTTATTTGTTTAAAAATTTCAGCTAAAACAGTTGGGAATGACTGTTTTAAAATTCAGTTGCAAGATTCAATTCATACTAATAAGGAAAGTTAGATAAAAACTGGTACTAAAAATGCCGCTACCCTCGCAGTAACACTCCCGCAGGATAGTGATAGTTATTTTTGTAATTATTAGACGGAGTAGTAGCTATATATTATTTGACTAGCTGACCCACATGGTTTCACCTGCGTACGTTTTTATTTATTTATTTATTTCATCTTAGGGAAATCAACAGCGATATCAAAAAGAAATAACAATACAGACATTATTATAAGTACAGCCAATAAAAGATTTCCACTGTTAATAATTTAGAATATTCAAAACCTAATACATAATTATAACATCAGGTAGGTATCTGCCAGTGAAAGTCTCATCAAAATCGGTCAAGCCGTTTCGGAGATCAGCTGGAATAAATAGAGGTTTCACCTGCGTACTGTTTTTTTTTTTGTTTTAAACACTTTTTAAACATTCTTTCAGGCTACTTTTTATCCCAGGGAACGCAGGTGAAACCGCGGGGGACAATGAGTTAATATGTCAGTCATTGTCTTTTTTATATACTTTTGTAGGTAGATTTAAGTACAAATAAAATATTGCTCGTTTAATAGTATAGATTAAATACAAAAAAATACGGAAATTGAGTTCTTAAGACTTTTATAACGTGTTCTGATGAATTTTTGAAAATCCATGTAGGTCCATCCAGTTTTAGTTTTTATGAATATCGGCCTCGAGACTACTTTGAGCATTTTCCGCTATAACCTATACTTTAAGGATTTGGCCATCCATACCCATTGAAATATTCATCCTGTAAGAACCTATAGCAATTCCAATGGTACTAGTATATTATTTAATATATGGTACTTAGGTTTGCGTCCTGCTAAGGAAGGTTAAACCTTTGTACGTTTTATTTTTGACTAGCAAAAATAAATATTTTGGTGTTTAACAGCAGGTAGTTTTAATTCAATTGAGGAACTTGCAGGTTTTACAATAAAGTACCTATATTGGCGAGTGTTACCGCTAACCGCTAATACGATCACAGGCTGCGGGTGCGGGTAATACTTCGGGGTGGATCATTTACGTTGGCGCCGTGAGCGAAGGCGCGGTATTCGACGTCAGTACTACCTACTACTGCGACGATTAGGAGAAAAGGCTACCGCTGAAACGAACAGGCTGTGGGTGCGGGTAATACTGGTAATACTACGCTTACCATCAGGCGGGCCGTATGCTTGTTTGCCACATAAGTGGTATAAAAAAAAAAAAAAAAAAACTAAGGGGTGGCTCTTTTACGTTTTGGCGCCGAGAGCGAAGGCGCGGCAGTGGACGTCTCACTACTACCTATAAAAAGACTACTGCGACTATAAGAAGACTACCACCACTAGGTACTACTTAAACTATTACTAGAAAAGGCTACCATCAAAGTTAATAAATAAACTGCCAACTATTGAATTATTGCTGCCAACATTATAAAACTGTAATAGAGTATTGGTTAGGTTTTTTTATTAATTTTGTGTGGTAGTCTATGAACATATGTTGTGGGAAGTAAATATATATATATAGTTGTTGTAACTTTTGTTGTGGCGCCAATATGAGATAGAAACAAAAAAAAAACAAGAAACAAACTAACTTATTTTTTTTGTTGACCAGTGTCATTTATTCAAATTTTTAAAGTAATGTTTATTACTATAAAAATATTTTTTATGCTAGTACATCCTCGAGAAACATTTTGATAGACGTCATTCCGAATCGAAAGAGCTATCACTCATATTTTTAGGAGCTTTATCAAGAATTAACACGTCTTTAAACTTGTTGACTAGCCTAGTAGGGGCAGATTGTTGCGCTTTATTTTTTTTGATTATACGCCCATATTGAACCCAAAGTATACGCAAATCTGGAAGACAAATTACTATAAGTAATAAAGTACGCTGGTCATGCGCGGCATCACGATTTTCTCATACCCCATGGCAGTTTATAAACGCATTGAGGTCATACATTATTATTTATTTCCATTTGTTGCAAAACTCACATGCAAATACGATTATTTAATATTACGAGTGTACATTGTGGGGCGGGGGCGGGGGCGAGCGGCGAGAGGCGGTAAGGGGCGGGCGGGTTCGCCTGAGGGCTCACGACGATCCTCGACGTCGCCCGCGCGCCCGCGCCGCCGGCCCGCGGGCTATCTGCCTCCACCGATGATATTAAGGTACACCTAGCTCTGCTTTTGATACCTCGGGCAACTTCACCCGGGGCGTTCATCTGCAGAACAATCATTTCGAAAATTATTTCGAAACCGCCTGAAGCATTCGAGCCTTAGTCATCGCGGTCGGCTTACCAGCGCCAGAGGCGACTCTGTTCTAGATGTAGATAGACACATGAGTATTTTATCTTTGTCGGTGTCTGTATCGATTAGTAAACAAATTTCGTTTTGTTAACCGCTATAAATAACTAATCCCACCAAAAACATTTTCATGTAAAATGTTGCCAAGACGAGACCATTGGCTCGCACCACAGAGAAAAGAAATATAAATAGAGACGCTATGCTAGCGGAGCCCGCGCGCCACACATGACATCAGATGGGCATATATCAACCAAAACACGCGTCAACGCTTCGTAGTATCCGCCATACTTAGCAGAGGTGCGTAGCTCCGCGAAAAATATTAATTATGTCGTGATGCGCTATTATTTCCTGTAGGAAACGAAGTGAGGAGTCGGAGTGTAACTCAAGGAGGGATTTCCTTTCATCGATGAGTCTACAAACCTTTATTTAATTGTCATATTTATAAAAATGTATTCGAGATTATGATAATTTTAGGTGTAAACGATAAACTCTGATACTACTGCAAAATTATACATTGAAGGCAATGTACTCACTTTATATGTACGCAAGGTAGCGAGCGCAACTCCGCACGTAATGTATTGCGTTCTTTCACATTCGTCGTGAGTCGTGACCTGTCGTGACCCCAAAACACGTGCATCGATAGTTTTGTTTGATCAATATCGATAAAATACATCTTTTTATCGCTGATTTGATTAAGGCAATAGTTGAAAGTTATATCAATATCCGCAGTCATCTGTTAAAATTAAGCTTTCAAAACGAGAATTTCGAAACAAATAAATTTTATTTCAAGGGCAATAAACCGTGTAAAAATAACTTTTTTTTAATTTACTTCATCATGTTAAACGTTTTTTTTTTAAATTCAGTATTCTTTGCACAATTATTCTTATCGAACGTGAATTTTCTTACGGAATTTCTAAAATGATATCGACGAAATTAAAATATCGATAATTTTATTGATATTTTATCGATTACTTTCGCTGCATTAAGCGAATAGCAATAAGTGTTGCTACTCGACGCCAGTCGACGCAGCTATTACGCAATTATCAACATTATGTCTAATGCGTTTGAGTTCAAAATTGCGTTCCATGAAAATAAGGCCATCTAGTGCCGAGTGGCAGAACTTTTTCGTCGATTGAATCTAGTTAGTTTGTAGATTACAAAACGACGTAAATACTTTGTACGCTATTGAAAAATAAATTTTATGTTAACGTAAAAAGGTATATTTTCATATGTATGACCTGTGTGATTAAAGCTATTTATGAGTAAAATAGAAACGACCAATCAAAAGGATTGTTTATTTGTAGTACAATATATGATTTAACATTTATTTGTGTGAGTTTGGCTACACTGGTTCCGATACAAATTCTAACGCATCGCCCTTCCAGTGTATTCTCTTTTCCGTGGCTCGCACTGTCAAAAACTTATCAGATCTCATGTAGAGCCAAGTTTATAACTCTACAAGCCTTAACTTCACAAACTATGGACAGATATGCAAGCTCGCGTCACCGTGCAACCGAATGAAACTTGAGTTAATAACAATAGCTTGAAGGATATTTCAAGTTTCGCTTTAGCTGTCCATTATTTGTAAAATAAAGCAATCACAAGTTTTTTATTCTGATTTCTGTGGCAGACGTACACTATGTAAAAATATCTTATGTAGGTACATAAAGACGTGTCCTGACTGACTGACCTATCAACGCACAGCCCTAACCGCTAGAATTAGATAGGTATTCGAACAGTTGCATTCAGGATCCTTAAAATGGTAATGGTAATGGTAGACATTCACTTAGAAAGGATATATTATGCAAATAAAAAGACTTTTTCTGACGAACTGACTGACTAACCTCTATCAACGCACAGCCCACAACAACGCTAGAATTTTTAACTTTTGCAACCAGGTTCCTTGACTCCACAAAGGGAGGATTTTTGGCAATTCCACCCCTTGAAATAGGGGATAGCGGGTTTAATCGTGAGGCAGAAAGCTTATAATTATATACAAAAGAGGTATCAAAGACACATACATAGAAAATAATATTTTTTTCACACTCGCTTGAAGTCTGTTTTTTTCCTCGCAAGTGTGTTGAAAAATGTCGTATGATACTCGTGTGCATTGATTTATTACACTCTCGGCTCGCTTAATACCGCCTTCAAATTTGCACACATGTATCATAATGTATTATTATTATCTATACATACTAACTAGCTGACCGGCGCGACTTCGTTCGCGTGGTGCCTACCCTTATCACTTAGGGGTGTGAAAAATAGATAGTAGCCGATTCTCAGACCTACTGAATATGCATATAAAATTAGGTAAAAATCAGTAAAGCCGTTTCGGAGGAGTAAGGTAACTAACATTGTGACACGAGAATTTTATATCTATACATATAAAATGCTTTGTCCTGAATGACTGACTGACAATCAACGCACAGCCTTAACCGCTGATCGTAGAGACCTGAAACTTGGAGGGTGTTCTTTGTATGACGTAGGCATAGGATAAGAAAGGATTTTCTGAAATTCTACCCCTAAGGGGGTGAAAAACGGGGGCAAAGTTTGTATGAGACAACGTGATTCCTTGGTCCGATCTACTTCAAATTTTGCATAAACATACCATATCAGAATTGATGGAAGACGTGTTTCGTATTTTATTGAAACTCATCGCCTAACGGGGTCAAAAAGGGGTAGAAAGTTATTTTAGGGATGACTTGCATCGAATAATTGATATCAGATTAGTGCTTTTGATTTAAATATTCATTTATATTTGACATTTGAATTTTAAAGAGCATTGCACCAAGCTTTTATGTGAGTTCAACTTTTTTTGAATAAAATCGGATTGAGTGTTTTTTTTGTCTGTCTGTTCCGGATCTTAGCTGATGTTATAATGAGTAAGTTACTCAACTACTAGCTACTTTTATTTTTGAAAAATAAGTTGTGATTATATTATATGTTATATTGTATATGATTATTGTGCATTTTACCAAACGTAGGTACCGTAAGTTTGGCAAAATGCACAAACATTATCAACTCCACGGGTGACTTAATAAAAATATACTTATATGTATGCTTTACAGATGAAAAAAGATTTGTGTCTGAGGCGTTATAGATGTACCTAGATAATGTAGGTAGGTACTGTGTTTTTTTAGTTGAGTGATGTAGGTAGGTACTATCATGGTAGTATGTTTGGTACGTTACTAAAAAACTAAAAGAACCACTATGCTCATAACTTTTTATAACCAACCTTCGGCGAAAGGCCCGAGGCTTGCAATAACTAATTTTTCTTCTGATATTGACAGACGCAGCCACATCACACACAAGTCGGACAACCAAGTGCATCATTTATAAATAAGCTAGCTGTCCCCCGCGGTTTCACCCGCGTCCCCGGGAGAAAAAGTCTAAAGACTTTTCTAAAAAAAAAACTCGGGCCCATAAAGGCTTAAGTCAAGCATGGCAAAACCCAGGCCTTGAGATTGCCCCAGCTCTTTCGGTTATATGACATTAGAAAGTGACGGATATACTTATTTAAATCCTACGTTCCACTACACTTGACTTAAACCTTATTTTAATAAATCATAATAAAGCTACCCCCTTATAATTAAGGGGGTCGAAGTTTATGTAGCTTCCTATTACTGAAACTATTTTTCTAATGCGACTTGTAGTTCCAGAGATAAACGCATTTAACCAAACAAAAAAACAAGAAAAAATAAAAAATGTCTTCCGGTCTATAATATTTGTTTACATAGAGTATATAGTATAGATTTGTATATAACAGTTAAATATAATAGCTACCTACCTACCTTTATTAGCTTGTCACCACATAACGACAGCTTGGGGTAATTTTTAAGGCCCGCTATATACTTGCCCATCAGGCTCATCGTTCTGATTACTTTGTAACTCATTTGTAATCATTTAACAAGAAGGCTTCTCAAGAGCGCACTCAATATCATCTTAATAGTTTGATTCATGGATAATATTATTGTTGTGAATATAATATTAATTATATGATTTATTCAAGCCTACTTTTGAGGCCTTTATAAAGCGCATAACTATTATGGTAATAGTTATTGGATTTATTAAGGCCTCAAAAATGAATAAATCATATATCTTAGGTAGGTTAGGTACCTACATAATTAAATATTTACACTTAGACTCAGGACATGCAGACATTTTTATACACACAAATGCATATCCTGGGTGGGAATCCTATACTAAGATAGCTACAACCCGACTGTAATTATTATACAAAATATGACGAATAATTCAAAGTTTTGGTCATCCTGGTAGTTTTTAACATTTGCCCGAAGCTATTCGTACCCACAAACGTAGCACATACCTACCTACCTAACTACTTAAAAATAAAACAATTTTAATAAATATCGCACCTCAATATCTCTAATGTACAAATGGGGTAAATGATACCATTCTTAACCCATCTATACACTTGTTGAGAAAACTAACTTGTTATTACCAATTTAATTTAAAAAAAATGCTAAAGCTACATAAAACAAAAATTAAATTAAATGCACATTATACATATTAACCACAATATAACAAAAGTAACCTTCGCTTTTTCGGATTAAACAATAATAATAAATCACTTACCCTGTAATGTATGCTTGAAAGTTGCAGGAATTATTAGTTCGTGGACGCGGAATGGAATGTTGCGAACAAACCAACAACGACGCGCGCTCTCAGCTAACTGCCTGCCGCTGCCGGAGTGCCGGTGCTCCGATTCGGTTGCGGTTCGCGCGGGATTGACGGGACTTATGATAGGGAACTTCTCTTGGGGATAACCACCCTCTCTCGCTCTCGCACAAAGCACCCTGACTTTATACTAGAGGAAAAGTTTTGCATGCAAGGAAAATTATTTTTCATCTCTTGTACTACTCTGAAAGTAGACCTAAAAGTACCTAAAAAGCAGGTTGAAAATGATACTCCTCGACCCTAAGGCCGAAAAGAATTAGATCTTTACGTTGGTCATCAAATTGGCGTTTTGTCGTAATAGCCACGTTGATCTCAAATATGTAGCGTTTTAGTTAGTAATTCCTAATTCAAATTTAGGCTTTTGTATTTGTGTTTCGAATTTAGTGATTCATTTGTTTTCCCGCCATTTGATATTTCTTTGACATCGTTCTTTTCAAAATTATGGACAACTTTATATCGATCGTGTTAATTACGAATAGGAGTCCACCGTGGCACCACCACCACCGCTGCAGAAAAATCTCAAAGGTTGCAAGAAACTCAGCAAAGTTAAATTTTTAACATATTTCTTTTTGGACAACGTATCGTGTTCGGTTCGTAGTTGAACAAAATACCTAGAATGCGATGCAAAAAAAGCGTGGGAAAGAGAGATAAATATTTTTTTTTGGAAAGAATTTAAAACATTCAGAAGGATAGTCGCCATAATTATGCATTTTATGCTTTGATTAAGGATACATCCAGATCCTGGCCCGATTGCTCTAAACATTTATATTTGAGAGACCCTTGGACCACAAATCTTAAATATTTTCTCAAAAATCAAAAAAAAGTCTGCCATATTGAACTATTTAGTTCCTTGAAAGCAATCGCACCGGGCGGTGCGATTGCTTTCAATTCATCCATATTAGAGACTTTATTTGGACAATATAACTTGAATCTTTGCTCAACATTTTAATTATTAAAGAAAAAAAAAACTTGACTGCGTAGAACAAAAAATAACTGAAAAGAGAAAAACAAGCTCCTAAATCTATAGAATTTTGAATATAACTTGAATTTTATAAGGCATTGCAATCGGGGACAAACAAATCATACAAAAAAAATACATAGGTACTTAGATTTAAGAGCTTGTTTTTCTTGAAAAAGCACATACCAGTACTGTGGCGTAGCTTACCCTAGACGGACCCTGTATCAAAATCTGTTGGGAGCCCTTCTACCTGACTGCGACGAAGCCCAAATGGAGGGTAAAGATTTTTAAGAATGTTTCCTTACAATCGTTCGGGGCCCGCCGTAGCCCAGGGGCCCCAAAATTGACTAGTACCCACTAACGTCTAAAGAATGTTCAACGGCCAAGTCACACAACATTAACTATAATAATAAAGAAATCGCAGTAAGGAAACTTAGACTTGGCACGACTTTGTCTAGATTTCATTACTTTTTAGACATAAACAAGCAGCTCCATCGAGACTTGGCTAGTTTTTTACAGAATGTTTTTGGTGGGATTTCACTTCTTTTTGTAGAAACGTGGGCAAATTGATTTATTTTATTAGATTTTATTTCGTTTTTTTATGTACACACGGCTACAGATCAAGCTATATATAGTATAGGCTGACCTCCCATTGTACGGAAATCCTATACAATGCGAGATCAGCTTATACTGGCTACAGATCAAGCTATATAAATGTATAGCTTGATCTGTAGCCGTGTGTACCAATAGTAGAAGGGGGCATTACCATATCTCTAATACAGCTGAGACCAGCTGAGGGTTCTTCATCAGATACTTCAGACCTTCGATTTTTGACATCAAATGAAGCGGCCCACCAAGTTGAATATTTTTTGTAAAGGCGGTATTTCGATCTCTAATAGTTTGGTTGGGCTCTTGTGTTTTCTAATAAGTGTCACCAGGTACTCCAGATCTTCGATTATCCTAGTTTTTATAGTTTTCCCTTTATGTGGCCATTAAACCCTAACTCTGTACCAAATTTCAGCTCTCTGAGTTGATGGGAAGTACTAGTTCTATTCTGATGATCATGAGTGAGTGAGTGTCATAAATGCGAAACTTTGCTTTCGCTTAACTTCGGAACTAAATAACCTAAAGACTTGAAATTTTGGATTTTAAGTATGTGATTATAGCTTACTGGATGACGAAAATTTCTGCGTTCTGGTCTTATCCAGAGGTTCTCAAATAGGGGCCTGAAAATGAGGCGAAATGGTTCCAGTAAAGGATGGTACGGCAGTGTTTGCTTCGCGCTCGACTTGGCGGGGGCACTACCGTGCCCCCCGATATTGGGCAGTGATCAAAAATAAAGTTTTCAATTATAATCTTAGTTGATAAAACCTAAGTTTTGATTTCAATTTAACATTATCCAGGCAGTTCTTTCATAATCAGGTCTACTTAGTAGACAATATTTTTACTACTTACGTACTGGAATTGAGCCGCGATGCAGTCACCTCTAGATAGTAGAATGATCAGCGCCAGCAGTTGTTGTAAGTCCTAAATATAAATTCTGGAATATCATGCATTATTTTCCCATCTAATAAATATAGGTAACTATTTTTCGCCCCGCCGTTTCATTCGCGTTCCCGAGGATCTTGTTTTCCCGGAACATAAGTATCCTAGCAACTGCCATCTCTTGTAATAAAACGGTTACCGTCTTATTATATGAGTTGGTTTAATTGGTTTAGATTGTGTCCAATCCAGACAATGTGAGAATACTCTCACATTAAAGGCACTCAGAAGGGCCATGCTTAAGTGGCTAAAGCATAATCAAAGTGGTAGGTATATACCTAGCAGAATTAATACATTTTGATTACCTATCAACGCTTTCGATTTCTGGGGTTATAATTTTTTTGGAAATCCTCTACTAAGGTTGACTCGAGACTCCTTTGAGCAGGATTTGGCTATCCATGCCCAATTGCAAAATTTACCTCATCGTCCACACTTGACACCGCGAATGCGAATCCGTGAAATACGTGAAAAAACTGTCATTACCGTCGGGCATATCGCAGTCGAGCGCGAGATGAACTCTTGTTCAAGCCTCGCAAGTAGGTAGTCGCAAGTCCGTCAACGCTACGCGAACAACGAAGTACGTTCGTGGTTCGGCTCGTGCTCAGTTTACGTAGATGTATGGTGCGTCCATACAATAACAATATCTGGCAAAATTTTCTTCTGGCCGGCACTTTCGGACAAGGCCCAAATTGAATGATGTCCTTTCCATTCCCGGTAATCTTTGCACTATGGTTGGGTAGCCCAGTTTCAATGATCATTCACATTTAAAGATTGTAAAGTAGTGACCGCCGACTTCTAAGTCTGCAAATCCAATAGTCAGCCGTAAATGGAAGCAAAAGTACTTAAATTGAACTATAAAACCATGTGACTTACTCTATATGACTCACATAATCGTTGTTGTTAACTTTGTTCAGATTTTTCGTATTTCTATTTTATTTCTTCCGAATTAATCTTCTTCTTCATGTCCGTCATGTGCGTTATTTCTATTTTCACACACTAAAAAGTACGCCACGGATAGTCTGTCGTCTGCGCTGCACCTTATGATGTTTTCCTACACCAAAAGCTCAAGTTCATTGTAGGATTCGAATTCATCAAAATTCCATCACAAACAAACTTAGTTATGCGGTACTTTTTTTAACAACAGTGATGGCCCAAACCATTATATAGACGTCTGAGACCACGATGCACGAGTCATACTCCTTATATATCAAGTAGCGGCATCCGTTAGGGCGACAGCGGGGTGTTGTGTGCTAAGAGGTAATTAGATGTTTATAATGCGGAGTTTTGGGGATCAGTTTCCCTAATTCGCCAGTGACGTTAACGAAACTGGCGAATCGATAAAATGACCAGAGTCATGCAAGTGACACGATGTCATTATAGCACAACAATATCAACTTCAGTTTTAGGCACGCACAAAGGTCTATACTTTATACTCTTACTATCTATTTACTAGCTGTCCCCCGCGGTTTCACCCGCGTTCCCGGGATACAAATTAGCCTTATGTCCTTCTCCATACCATGGGCTATCTCCATGCCTAATTTCATGATGATCCGTTGAGTAGTTGGGGCGTGAAGGCGTAACAAACAAACTCACTTTCGCATTTATAATATTAGTTATGATTATTCTAATGGAATCGGGTATTTTAATACAGGTACCATTGGGGCAATATATTATTTATTAACTTATTTTATAGGCATGACGAAACAAGGATACTTAATACTCTTTAAATATAGATAATATTTGATATCATAACAACATAAAATAATAAAAATCTCACTTAGGCTATGTTTAATACTAGTTACGTGTAAGTAGAAATGTAAGTAATAATGAGGCGCAACTATTCGCATCCAATTTCCACCTCGGTTAGAGTTCAATTCTGTAACAGAAGGAGAATTTTAAATGAGAAAATGTGAATAGAATTATTCAAATTTCTGAATTCACCGTTTTCCTAAAACTGATTTAGTCTCAGGAAAATTGTGAATACTTGTTTCAAACAATTTTCATATTTCTCACTCTTTCATATTATCGATGACGAATAACTCACTGGCCTAGTTGACTTATTTTTTTTTATACTACTTGGGCAGCAATCAAGCATACGGCCCGCCTGATGGTAAGCGGTTTCCATAGTCAATGGACGCTTGCAACACCAGGTGTATCCCTCGCGCGTTGCCAAAGGTTGCCAAGGTTCATGTACACTTGGACAAATAACTCAAACGTATCGTACCTCTTAAAAATATCAAAGATAAAGGAGTTTACCAATCTACACAATGTTTTGATAGGCTTTTACAACCCACGAGGTACCCAATTCAGAACGACTTCAAATCGAAGAGGAAATAATGTAATTCATTCTTACTTGGAATTTATGTGATTTCAGGTCGCAGGTGTCAGCAATAACTCATAACTGTAAATAATATTAAGTTAATTAATAATTTATTTATTTCAGCAAAATACACACTAATACCACAGTCTATTAAACCATTGGGCAAACGAACAAAGGGATTCGCATCGTGCGCGTTGTAGGTTCGTTCGTGGCTCGGCTCGTGCTCGATTCGCGTAGCATGGACGCAGCATTATATCTTTACTAATAATGAAGCAAAGAACTCAAAGCTTTGCATAGCAAACCATCTCATATGGAAGTAGCTATCACAGGTAAAATTAGCTTACGAAATGTGCCCAGTTTGGAAATAAATTATTTATTATTAATTATAGAAACCGGGCATTAGGCGCCTACCTGACCGGGCGGTGCATTTCTGTACAGATTCTTTATTGAGTGCATGTATTGCTATTATTATAGTAATAAAAGCTCAATGCTTAGGCGCCACTTTTTCTCTTGATGAAGAATCTGCACAGTGTAAAGAATTGACGTTAGGAAACGCTTTTATTAACATAAATTCTTTACACTCAGGATACTGAACTGAACGAAACGAAAACGCACCGACTCGGTCAGTACCTCTACCATGAGTTTTCTACACTAACGTAATCAACAGTCGCTAGTGACTACTGTGAAACATTTTGTATGAAATGCTTCCAAAAGTATCCACTAGAGGCGGTGCTCGTTATACAAAATATTCACCGTAGTCGCTAGCGTGTGTAGATTACGTTAGTGTAGAAAACTCATGGTAGAGGCACAGTCTAATAACCATACAGTCGGTCGACGAAGCCGTCTAGACAGGGCAATCGTGCGGGGTGTGAGGGACGAGACGCGGGAAAGCCGTTACCGACCTGCGAACAAAATTATGTTAGTAGCTCGGTAAACAGCATTCAGGGCTAACGCGTGTTTGTGTCTGTAATTATTTTATTTAAAATGGTGCAAACGACGTGTGCTGTGAGAGACTGCAAGTCTTCATCCTATTTAAATAAAGATCTGCGGTTTCATCAGCTTCCACACACAGACGAAAGGTAAATAAATCATGGTTTGTTATCGTAGAGTGCATACAATAATAATTTTATATTTGTCATGTCGTGTCACGTTAATAACGCCAACAAAATGGCCGAATGGCGGACGGTAAAAAATATCTAATAGGTACACAGGTATAGGTAACAGGCACAGGGCATGAGTGTTTGTTTTTTTTTTTTTTTCAATAGGTCTGATGATGGAGTAGGAGGGTAAGCACTGGAACTCCATAGTGGAACATCGTATCCTAGCCGTGTTTGGGTTTGTTGGAATTGTCGTGAGATGAACTTTGACCATGTATGGTTTTCAGGGTCTGATGATGGAGTAGGAGGGTAAGCACTGGAACTCCATAGCGGAACTTCGTATCCTAGCCGTGTTTGGGGTTGTTGGAATGGTCGTGAAATGAACTTTGACCATGTATGGTTTCCAGGGTCTGATGATGGAGTAGGAGGGTAAGCACTGGAACTCCATAGCGGAACATCGTATCCTAACCGTGTTTGGGGTTGTTGGAATGGTCGTGAGATGAACTTTGACCATGTATGGTTTCCAGGGTCTGATGATGGAGTAGGAGGGTAAGCACTGGAACTCCATAGCAGAACTTCGTATCCTAGCCGTGTTTGGGGTTGTTGGAATGGTCGTGAGATGAACTTTGACCATGTATGATTTCAGGGTATGATGATGGAGTAGGAGGGTAAGCACCGGAACTCCATAGTGGAACATCGTATCCTAGCCGTGTTTGGGGTTGTTGGAATTCTTGTGAGATGAACTTTGACCATGTATGGTTTCAGGGTCTGATGATGATGTAGGAGGGTAAGCACTGGAACTCCATAGTGGAACTTCGCATCCTAGCCGTGTTTGGGGTTGTTGGAATTGTCGTGAGATGAACTTTGACCATGTATGGTTTTCAGGGTCTGATGATGGAGTAGGAGGGTAAGCACTAGAACTCCATAGTCGAACATCGTATTCTAGCCATGTTTGGGGTTGTTGGAATTGTCGTGAGATGAACTTTGACCATGTATGGTTTTCAGGGTCTGATGATGGAGTAGGAGCGTAAGCACTAGAACTCCATAGTCGAACATCGTATTTTAGCCATGTTTGGGGTTGTTGGAATTGTCGTGAGATGAACTTTGACCATGTATGGTTTTCAGGGTCTGATGATGGAGTAGTTATTATAATATTGTTTAAAATATAATAATGCTAACAATGTTTTATTGTTATCTGCAATAAATAAATAATTTTGTAAATATTGTTTACTTGTGACAACCCTGGCCGTCGCGATACTGTCTAGACGTTGTCGGCATTTTTCACAAGATCAAAGGCGTCGGACGACTGTTATGGTTATTAGACTGTGGTAGAGGTACAGGAAGGCACGGATTGTGCTCGGCGCGGGGCTACGGTGGGCCGTAGGAGGTATGTAGGAAAGCGAGCGGCATTTAATTTCAAGTTGTTATTAATTGTAATTACTAAAAATAACTAATACAATATTGAAGAACTTTTTTTAAATTCTTTGACAACCCCTTCTCGCGATTGAGTTCCTGTGCTAATATTTATGCGTTCAAGAACAAAGGAGTTAAACTTCTTGTACTTATATATATTAGTATAGATACATAGGTACTTACATAGCAGCATTCGACTCCAAGGTGACGTTGTTGCGGACATAGGAGACCCCGTACCTGCACCAGGTTATTTGGATCACAGTCCTCGATCAGCAAACAGAGACCACCTTGTCGCACGCATGCCTCCTCTAGTTGAATCACCTCTGAAAACGTAATGATAAATATTCTTCAAACTATTAAAAATCTGACTGAATCTATGAAATGTATCATCATCAGCCTTTATTAAGTCCACTGCTGGACATAGGCCTCTCCCAGAGCGCGCCACTCCTTCCGGTTTCTTGCCACCCGCATCCAGCCCAGTCCGGCCACTTTTTTGAGGTCGTCAGTCCATCGGGCTGGCGGGCGCCCCACACTACGTTTGTCAAGACGCGGTCTCCACTCTAAGACTCGTCTGCTCCATCGACCGTCGGTTCTGCGGCAGATGTGACCGGCCCATTGCCACTTCAGCTTGCTAATTCGTTGAGCTATGTCGGTTACTTTGGTTTTTTGTCGGATGACTTCGTTGCGGATTCTATCCTTCAAAGAAACTCCGAGCATAGCTCTTTCCATAGCTCGCTGAGTGACTTTAAATTTTTGGACCAGTCTATGCGTCAGTGTCCATGTCGGATAGCACTAAACTTATCCACGAGTTATATACAGAGTGTAACAAATTAAGATGCTAAACCGTTCAAAGATTTAGCATCCAAATATGTTACACGTCGTATATGACTAGCTGTCCCTTGCGGTTTCACTCGCGTTCCCGAAATAAAAGTAGCCTATACTACTCGGAGATAATATAGCTTCCTATTAATGAAAGAATTTTTGGAACCCGACGGTAGATCCATAAATTAGACCTGTTGACTACCAAAAATCACATTAAGACGAGGTCTTACCTCAAATTCACAAAAATGGGTCGAGTATGATGTAATGCAATGAAAAAACCTAACACAAAAAAATACTGTGGACAGAAAAGGGTTTTGAGAAATTTTTTAACCGAAAGGAATATTAAAAAGTGCTTTTATATTCCCAATAAATAATCGTAAGTTACGTCACAACAAATCTTTCGCGTCGAAATTTTCCGTACTTTCAGCGATGACAACAATTTTATTTTTTAGAATATATTACATACAGAATTATATTAGAATGTTAACCGGACACTTATTCAATTTAATGTGTATATTCTGTATAATCTAAAGAAAACCCGTAAATAAAATGTCCATTTCATAGAGTCGACACATATATGATTTACCATTTTCAACCCTATTCAAGTGAAGAACGAGTGCTGTCAAAATCGTAGTCAGTCCGCCCCTTAAAGCTTAATATTTCGCAAACGGATCCCTAAATCTAATAATGGTTTTAAACACTCACAAACAACCACATGGCATATTACAGGTTTCTCTTATAAGTCTCTTAAACTAAGCCGCGGAAAAACAGCAAAACTATAAGAATTTTTGTTGCCTATGGAACCCTAAAAAGTTCCGTCCGTAGGTACTACTTGTACGTAGAATATAATTAACTCTGTGGTACTACCGTTTATTTTTTCTGCAATAAAATAGTACTCCCCCTATTTTTAGTCAAATATAATGTAGGTATAGGTACCTACTTAGTAATAGTTTAAGAGCGCCCGCGCCCGCAGAATGCGGAGCTAATGTCTCTATGAATCAAATTATCCTATCAAAAATATTTAACGATCGTTTCCTATGTGTCCAAAAGCCATGAGACGCCCTGTATTATAAGTTTCCTTTAAACAAATACCGGAACCAAAATTTCAACATGGATGGTTTTCACGAAAAATATTAAAGATAATCTTCTTCTTCTCTTTCCGACTCAAGCCACTGAAAATATTTTTATTGCATGCCACGATTAAGATTATTTTTATAACCAACTATGCTATTGAGGTCATCGATGTATGTGAGGTATGCTATGTTGTTCGTAATTAATTTTACGTAATTTTAATATCCATCTACCTCATAACTGACTGGCCTAATTCAAAACACATTAGACATTGACCCGATTACTAGTTATAAAAAAAATAGAATGTGCTAGAATATAATATTACAGTAGGTATATTCCAAGAAAATACATCGAGATACAAATGTGGCATACCTCACATATACATCGATTCCCAATATACAAACATAGCTTTTAGTTTTAGGTATATTATGTAAGCTAGAATTTTTTATTGATAAGAACTGACACAGTTAGGTATTTGAAAACAATTTCACGTGATGCGGACCATCCCGATTAGTCATCGGATCGGATACCATGTACTTCGATAGTTTGTGCCGCCGTTAAAAAGAAATATGTGGAATAGCCATATATCGCTAGTGATATAGATATCTAAATGACGATACCATTACCGAACTATTATCATTAACCTTGCTAGCTAAAGCTAAAGGATAGCCTCCATGATGCACAGGGTTTGGTTTAGTCAACTGTAGTCCCAATAGCATCCTGAAAACGACAAGTGTAAACCGGACTGTACTCTATTAAGGCACTGGGTCAGCGCTCATGTTGTAGGGGTGACTTAGTTTTTATTATGTATTCTTCTTCATCTCTTCACTAACATATTTCATGTCTATTGTTTTGTTTTTTTTTTACATAATATGTCTGTAAAGATGAAAATAAATAATAGGTAATAATAATGTTTAATATTGAAATTTATTTTATGTCGAGTCACCAAGATTTATCAAGAAGTAAAAATTAATTTATAAATCAACTTTGAATTGCAATAAAAAAAAAACGAAAGAAATCAAGTTCTTAAAATTTTGTTCTATGTTCTTATTGATGATTATGCAATATTGCCATAAAATCATAATAGTAGTTGTACGTAGTATTTATATACTCTGAGATAGTAGCTTCACTAATTTGCTAACTTTATGCATCGGCACGCATTAGGCTGATATCCGATATGCAGGATAATAACTTGTTTTTTGTAACTAAAATAATTAATATAAGTATGCATAAAGCAAGCCAAATTGACTGAACGGCTCTTATCTATGACCTGGGGGCCTACCACAAGCTCTTAAAACAAGGTTAAAATAACCTTATTTTGCGTTTTCGTACCATGACATCCTTAAAAATAAGCTTATTATAGGCATAAAACAATATTGTTTTGTTAGCAGGTTTGATGACGTCACCTCTAATCGTTCATTCAAATCGTACCATGATGTGTCTTTTGACAACTAGCATTATGGTTTTTATGTCAATTGCATATATCAATCAAAATATAACATTATATACGCGACGAATTATCCAAATTTATGATAAAAATATCTATTATTATAGTGATATAAAGTCAGTAGATCGTATTTATTTAACTTATCGAATTAATTGTGTATCTCTAGCCTTCTAGCTTTTGCCATCTAGCATTTCAAGATTGCAAATGAATATGAACTATTTGTGTTTTTGGAAGCAAATACCAAAGAAGCCAATAATAGATACACGAAAGCGACGTGGTATGCATCTATGCTACGTGAGGAATCAACACTTTCGCATGCAATGGACCAAAATGCCATTTGCTATCGAAACCATACGACCGTATGGGTTTGAAGCTCACCGAGTCGCTCGCATATTGTCACCAAAATAATCGAGGCCTCGGGCGGGGAGCTTTTTCCGCCAACGCATTAGCTTGGCTAGCCTGTTGGGAACCTTGCCGATAATCTACGGCAGCCTAGAGGAAAATTTATATACGAGTGCTAGATTGTATTTCATTTATTTGTTGTAAATATTTAATATCGTATAGATTAAGCTTTACTGTGATTGTACTGTATTCATAAACGTTTATATACCTAAATACACATAATGTTTCATTGTATGACCTGCAACTACAGTAGCATTCCTGACAAAAGGTAATAAATTAAAATATGTGTTGATTCCTGTGGTAAATTCTTTATTCATATAATTTAAAGACAATAGGTACCTGCCTAGACTATAGGTATTAAGACTGAAGTGCCATACATAAATATAAACCTACCTAGGTATATATTTATGTATGAACTTTGTCTCAGTTTTTGTAATGACCAAGAAGTGCTCCATTGCTTTGCTAGTTGAGGATTAGGTACCTATTTCTCTCCAGCACATTTCTTAGAGTAGTTACTTTGAATTCCGGCGAATTCTTCACTGCAAAATCAATAAAATAATACTTGAATTACTTCTGTTTGTAACCATGCCATATTAAATTTCATTCACTGAATATCACTATTGAACGGCGGCCCCTTGCCTTGTTTTCATATTGACCTAAGTAATATCAATTCAAGTAATATAAAAGTCGATATACATAAAATAAATATTTGTATTATTTCAAAATATGTAGTAGTGCAAAAGGGCACATTGAGTTTCAAAATTCGTGCGTCACAATTGACAAGTATTTTTTTTTGTCCCGTTCCATCCTATAGGGCCATCATCTTCTCTCACAAAATAACCTTATTGCCAGACTGTTTTGTTTTCACCTTATAATAATATTACTTTGATTCGTACCATGAGCTCAATCGTTCAACATTGATATAACATTGTTAAGTGCCGAGAAAGAATGAATGATTTGTAAGAATTTGTCTATGCCTTGCTACAACCTGATAAAAGATAAAAAGAAATAACGATATATTAACTGTATAGTGCCATTTCTTTCACACGTTGGACCGAAATAATTTGAGGTTCTTCATCTTTTAGCAAAGTATTAAATTAAACTAATTGTAAAGTATAAGTAACTAAAAGAATAAAATATTATCGAGTAATTTCTATAAAATGCATACAAATATTTTAAAATGTTATTATGAAGAGTAAGGAAATTAATTGAAAAAATATATAGACTGCCGACTCTAGATTATCAAATGAAATGAATCGGAACAAAATATTTACCTGTCATTCTTGTCATACTCAAATGTCTAATAAAGATATCCAAGATATTTACTAATAAATATATTTGTTTATGTAATTTAACAAACAAAGTGCAATCAATATGGAAACATCTTAATAGTATATTCGACAGTAATATTCAGTGCATGAAATTTAAGATGTCATGGTTATAAACATTTGTAAGTTGCACAAATGTTGCAATTCATTTTGTAGAGTTGTAGCCGAAGAGTTCGCCAGAGATCCAGTCAGCAGGTAGAAATGGTTAAATACAAACAGACCAAAAATACCGCCTTCAATTGATATCTACAAGCGAAGGAGTACTCTCAAAAAAGTGTACGTAGATATGGAGAGGCTGGTCTAAAGTGAAGTCTAAGAACCTATAAAAGCTGAAATAAAGTTTGAATTTGTATCTGCAAGATTGTTTAATGCCATACTTATATTGTGTATAATTATCTTACTCTCATTAAACTTATGTGAATAAAGAATGTAGGTACATAATACTTTCGTGTTTTTATTCATTGTGTTATTGACGGGAATCCTACTGTAGTTGCAGGTCTTGGAATTAAACATATTATGTGTATGTAGGTATATAAATATTTGCCGCTGTTGTCGATCATCGACAAGGTTCCAGGTTCAAGCTCGTTAAAATTGGCAGTGTTTCCTCTTTGGATAGCCAAGCTAATGCGTTGTCACAAAAAGCTCCCCACCAACCGGTTTGCCGAGGTTTTGATGATAATGTGTGAGCAAATCAGCGAGCTTCAGACCCCCACGGTTCTATCCACAGCCACAAAGGCTACAGAAAGTTAGGTCCAATGGATGTGTATTTTAGAATTTCCCGCACGGTTACATCTGCTCTGCAACAGTATAGCAGATTGTTGTGAGTTGAGTTTTCAATACAAATATATAATACCTAATTAATATTTTACTACATTAGATGGTTAAAATGATTATCTTTATAGATTATAATAAGTCTGTCGTCTGTCCGTCTGTTGACAATAATATATTCCATCCAGGCTAATGTAGGTTACGACCAATTTTAGAAAATTTGCCAGAGAATCTAGGTAGTTTGGATTCCAGGAACACAGGGACTACTCTGTGTACTAACACTGCAGGAAAGTTAACTTTATGGATTAATCTGGGGTTATTCGATGTACGTTGGTTATAATGAAAACAGGATATTAATAGTGGGTAGGTACCTAAATGAAAAGTCACTAAATATATAAACACGCTATTTAAAGCTCCACTTCATCTAAATAAATCTAAGGCTAAGGGTCGAGGGATCGATATTACTAACGTAGATGCATAGTTGTGTAGTGAACGACAAGTGCAATTAAAAACTTTATAAACAATCGGTTATATTATTTTGGGATGATACCTAATCTCGCAATCCCGATACATTCATTCTATAAGTAAATAAATTCGATATAATTACTTTATATGACACTATAATAGATTTTTATAACATACATTTGGAAAACAATGTTATTTTCAGCTTGTAAATACAACGTATATAAGATTGCTAAATTTGACATTAAAACAATAATGTTAATTGTCAAAAGCTTATAAAAAATAGCTCATGGTACGAATTGAATGAACCATTATGGTAAATAAACAAGGTTGTTTTCATGCATAAAATAAGCTTGTTTTAGGGACATCATGGTACGAAAAGAAGAATAAGGTTGTTTGAAAGAGCGAGAGAGTATGGATGAGTGACAGAGATGAGAATTGTTAAGAGAGAGAAAGTTGCTTAGGCCCATAGCGTTATTTCTTTTCATCTTTAGTGAGCCCATAGACAAATTCTCAAAAATCATTCGTTCTTAGCAGGAATATAACAATCATATAACAATAGTGTTTGGTAGAGGTCATGGTACGAATATAAATAAGGTTATTATATGCTGGAAACAAAACAGTATTGCAATAAGGTTGTTTTGTAAAAGATGGGGGTAGGCCCCCTGAAAATCATTTTATGATTTCAACATTGAAATAGCCATATATCCAAATCTGGATTAGCTTTATCCTGGATATTTATTTTTACTGCGACATGTATACTGATCGTTTCCATCAAGATCCAAATGTTATCACTGTAGTGACCTACAGTGAACTGTCTGTTGCCGTCATAAATTGTATACTGTTTAGTAGCTAAAGGGGGAATACCTGAATTATGACCTTGTGCTAATTACGCTTTCGTAAACAACTGAGATGAAAAATGTTATATAGAGACTTTTCAAAACATTCAAATTAATTGCCTACTCGGGCTCGTGAACCAAAAAAGATTATCTTGTTAAGTTTATTCCAAAAATTTAGATGACCACTCTCCTGAAAACAACTGGAACACATGGCTGGCTGGGTAATCGAACGAGAACTCGTTTTTTTATCCTATTTTTATTTCAAATTAAACAAAAACAATATTATCTTTGCAATAGGGGCCGAAATGGGGAACTAATATTTCAATGTAGGGCTGCAAGTTTAAATGATGTTCATATATGAAAAATCTTCGTTTGTGCAGTCCAGAACAGCTTATTATTTTCTTATATATTGCGTAGTTCTTGACTTATGATGAAAAATTACAAAAGAAATACCACCCCTAAAAAAATAACGAATGTGCCAGCAGTTTTTTGAAAATACTCAAAATTCGTTTACAAACAAACAAAATTAGTTGAGGGGTCCGGCTTTTTACAACAGTTATGGCCCAAACCAAGAAATATACGCCCTAGGATGGTCGGAATCCTCAGTGAGCAAGTCAGTCTCGCACTACTTTCATTCTTTCACTGCTAGACTCTTAATTAACCACGGTTTTCATGAAATGATCACATCTTAAAATATATGATGTATATCCGGTATTAGGTTATGTTAATTGCGACATTATCATATTCGTCACACTATTTGAGGTACTTTTGAGGTCTATACCTAAAAAATAAATGTAGTATACCTATCCTATACCTATCTTATTTTCAGCAGAGCTTGCAAAACTTAAAACGCCAGCGATATAGCACAAAAAATAGATTAAAAAATAGCACAAAAGTCCAAAACTAGAGAATTAATATTTTGCACCAAAAATGGCTTCGAGAAGGATAATAACTTCTTTACATACATACCTTGAGTTGCGGATCTTTTTTGCAAAGGGTTAGGATTTGCTAGCACAGTCACCGCCAGTAGCACAGCTAACGTAAATAACGTCTTGAACATTTTGTTATGGATTAATATAGTTAAACAAGTATTTCGCCGATGTGTTCTAGGCTGGGTGATTCCAATAGTGTATGACCACGCGCCCGTCCGCTCCCTCGTTTATATAGACGCGTGTAAACAATCCCGATCATGCCGCGCCACAGCTTCGTACTCACTACGAACTTACGCATTAAGTTTGGGTATGGTATCTACTTATTTATAAAATATAGCCGAGGAGAAACATCACGTGAAAAGATAACGAGTAAATTCCGATTATTATATAGTGATGCAGTAAATAAAAATAGATTTGCAGGGCAATTTTGCTGTAAAGTTATCTATATATATTATTATTAAATACTTACTTACTAGTATCGACATCATCATCATCATCAGCCTATAATGTCCCACTGCTGAGCACAGGCCTCCTTTCACAAATCATGGTGAAAGGGAATGGGCAGATACTCCACCACGCGTGCCCACTGCGGATCGGTGGAGGTAGGCTTGTGGTCAACCTACTGTTGGAGTTTTCAAGCCGCCTAGAAGGCCTCCAACTAGATTAACGACTATCAAAATTATGTGATAACCGGGACCAACGGCTTTACGTGCCTTCCGAAGCACGGAATATCGACATAGATAATATGTATAATAAAATCAGGAGAAACTGTGGTTATTCCCACGAATTCCCAGAAGTGGACTTCGTTTGTGGTACAATCATATTATACTTGATTTTCAAGGTGAGATTCTTACAATCTAACATAAACAAAGTAGTTTTATTTATCCATATCTCGGTTAATTTATGAATAACCTCAGAACGATATTCGGTTATTGGTAAGTTAGGTATTTATTATGAATTGCATCACATAACAGATACCTAGAACATCAGAGTTTTTACGGATTGTACATGCATGATGGTAGATATGTAGGTATATACCTAACGCCGGCCTTCCTTAATAAACGAGATATCTGAAGGAAACATATTTATTCTAATCCACTAATCTGACTGGTGGACGCTGTGGTGGATATACAATTTTGTCGCTCCAGCTTGTTCAAAATTGGCAAGGGTTCTTAGGTGGGTAGGGCCAATCCAAGTAGCATCCCTTCTAATGCCTCAATAACTATTGCACATTGCAAAGATTTATGAACTCCCAGAAATAGGCTTTAATTTATTGAAATTACCTACTCCAAATACCATATTTGTTGAAACTTGTAAGCGTAAGTGTACTATAATGTCAATACTTTACACGCAGGTTAGGTAAATAATTCAAACATTTTTTTAAATTAAATCAGAGCTATTCATTAACATAAATTTGGTATTTCCCTTATAAAGAAGTACCCTTTATGTTTTCAGGCTATCTATGCCCTATCTGAATACCTATCTATTATATTATATATATTATAGTTATTGAATAACTTTCGCCATATTATAATTAGGATAAACAAATCTGCTGGAATGAAAACAGAAAGTGTATTAGAAACAGAGTCTGAAATGACATAATCTTCAATATTAAGTTGGTACTCGGGATCATTCTTGACCTTCATACAAATGTTTGTCAGCCGCGAGGGTGACCTGTGAACCTTGCCGCTCATGTGACGTTTTTATTAAACAATAAATTGAGCACGCTTTAGATTAACCACATGACTCGCAATATCTTTCCAGGAACTGTTTTGTATCGGATAACGTATTGTAGGTATAGACATTCGACCACTGTCTGACTACTTAGGGTAAGTTTACACCGAGTGAGACGCAACGCGGCAAGCTTAGATAGCAATAGAATATAGAACCTTATTTAAAAAAAGTTACACTTCAGGGAGAGAATTCGGAATTCGCCTCTCGGCGGCGCCAGACACTTGTCACGGATTCTCTCACTATTGTTATTATAATAATTGGACTGTTTTACAAAAAAACTTAAACCGACTTCAAACTACACTAACAAGTAATCAAATCCTTATCTGATGACAATGGGACCAAACGGGAAGTGTACCCTTCCAGACAAAAAAGAATTTTCCAAATCGGTTCATAAATGGCGGAGTAACAAATATAAAAAACATACAACCGTATTGAAAACTCCTCCTTTTTTTGAAGTCGGTTAAAAAGTGCGCGCAGCGTCGTGTTGCGTCACGTCTCGGTGGGAGCTGACCCTTAGTTACCATAATATGAGCTCTCAACATTAGGTGCTTGCTCTTTATTGTTAAGGTTTCGAAAGACAAATCACTCATTCGTTCGTAAATAATAATAAATGGACTGTTGTACAAAAACCTTAAACCAACTTCAAAGTACAGTAATAAGTAATCAAATCTTGATCTGATGACAATGGGACCAAACGGGAAGTGTACCCTTCCAAACAAAAAAAGAATTTTCCAAATCGGTTAATAAATGACGGAGATATGAAGTAACAAACAAAAAAAAACACATCCGAATTGAGAACCTCCTCCTTTTTTTGAAGTCGGTTAAAAGTTCATACCACCTGCTCGAAAACTTCAAAACATATTATGTCGTGCAAACCTAACCTAAACTAACAGGGATTTCACACTACGTCCGATCCGAATCCGTAAAAATACAGATCTAGAAAACTCGGACCTAATTCGGTTATTGCTTTTCGCACTAGGTAGGTACCTCCGCTCCAAATCCGTAATTCAGACGTCATTTTACGCAAAACCATAGCAGATCATTCACGTCATTGATCATGAGTCTTTTCAATCGGCGCAGGCGGCGTCAACTTCTGGCAATGCTATTTTTCACACGGCAAAACATCAAGCTATACGTTTCCAGTATAAGCTGATCTCTCATTGTAAAGGATTTCCGTACAATGAGAGGTCCACAACCACACGAAAACCGCAACCACATCACATCGACACCACGTCGGCGGGCGCTAATTTGTATGAAAATTAATAGTTAAATTCACGCGGACCACATTTGGCGTCAATATCGTCGAGCGACGTGTGTAATACCGACCATACCGCGGCGGCGTCGCAAACACAACGCAACCATCAGCGACACAGGAAACAAGCGGTACAAACATTTTAACATTTTGTAGATACCAAAACGCAACCACAACTCAACCGCAGCGACTCTATTCACCAATACTAACAATACCTACAATACGGGCGTCATCAGGGAAGTAAAGGGCAAGCAGGTGAGGACACGCCGAATTCCACTCTCAACTTATCGCGCGAAGTACCTGCATATTAAATATATTTTATTTATTTATTAGTGTATAAAACAGATTATAGAAATAAAAAAATTAAAACTAATATCTAATTAATATTTAAGACAGGTCGTAATCTAAGAGACATTGCAGAGCAGTCGCCCATACTTCATTTTGACATGTCCTTTAGACAATATACCTATACCGCCAGAAGAAATGCTTGCAGTCCGGAAGATGTGAATGGAAATGACGGAGAGAAATCGGATGACGGAAATGGGAACCAGTGCATAAACTACCATACAAATAGTTCTACGGCTGCTTTCACGGATTCGGATCGGACGTAGTGCGAAACCGCTGTAAGTCGAAACCACCGGGTTATTGCGTATCTTTGGTGGTAATCGTAACGAATACCATTAATTTTTCATCCAATGACGCGCACGCGGTATGACGCGACTATGACCATTCGTGGGCCCTGATTGAATGAAATTCATTAATGGTGTTCGTTACGATTACCACCAAAGTTACGCGGTAGAGCCCCTGGTCCATAATATTGTACTGAACTGAATTTCATTATGACCAGCTGCGCTCGTGCATAATGTAACTTGAATATGGAACGTCAACTAAATAATTTGTATGAAAACTTTTACCATATTTATTTCTATTAGAGTACTGCTCGACCAATTGAATTGAACGTGAATTTTGAGTTTTATTGCATATTATCGGTGGTATTTTATCCAATAAAGATCAATCCATGTGCACCAGTGAAGTGAAATGAAATGAATAAATGTGTATCGTGTCTTTTCAAGTTGTATCAAAAAGTCCGTGAAGTTTTAGTACATGACCACCATTGTAGTGAAACATGACTTTTATGGACAGTGACAAACTGAGGACTCTCTAGTATAGTGTATTATCTATGCTGAGGACTCTCTAGTATAGTGTATTATCTATGCTGAGGACTCTTTAGTATAGTGTATTATCTATGCTGAGGACTATGTGAAAGTGATATTTTGTGACTAGAACTTATAATATATCTAACTGGAAATTGGCAAAATACACAAGCCGTGTGAAGTCATCGAAAAAAAAAGAAGAGTTCCTGTTCGAAAATCGAACTGGCCACCACGAGCAAAAATAAAAGAAAGACGCAATTATAAAGAATGTGAGATTAAAAGACGTCGGTTCCTCGATATTAGGTAGTACGGTTGATACCTATTAGGTTTATTTCGTTGAAGTCGACTCATCAATTCACATCAATCCCTGCCCGTAACATTAGATACTGCTTTAAATCCTCTTGGTGCATAATCTACTATTATTAGAAGTACTGCTAAAACTTTCATTCGCCTAGAAAAAAGAAACTTATGGTTTCGGATCCGATGCTCGTATGTACATAATATGAATTCTAGAAAGAATGTGCATAGCTTTAGAAACTTTACAGCTAGCGGTGGGAATAATATGAGATATTGATTTGTTGTTTGCTAAGTGTGAGACATAAATTTATTTCCATATATCACATATATTTAATATTTAATTTATAACAAGTATAAGTTTCAATAACAAATATATATGTAGGCTCAGAGTATATAAATACTACGTACAAATGTAGGTGCAAAATACAATCTATATTTAGAAAATGTCCTCGAGTCTGCCGCTGGCAATACAGGGTGGATATTTGAGACGGACCTTAAGGGCTAAAGTCACGCGAATATGGTCTACATAAGAATATCCCATTCTTATTTAGTTATTGCCATCGGCATTTACAGGTTTTGAAATAAATATATACAGTGGCTCCACAATTCCAGAACACGTCCCTTAACATCAGTAAGAAAATCGGAAACCTTGGCCTCGACATTTCCAACAAAGTTCTGTGGGTAGCATAGTCACTCGGAAGACAAGGTCCAGCTGGCATCTAAAAAGCTCTGTGTGCTCAACAGAGCGAAGGGGTACTTCATATCGAGGCTCTAAACTACAACTTGATAAGTCACAGCCCCATAATAAGGAGTACTGCTGCAATCTGTAGGGTGTACGGGTGCACCTAAACAGGCTCTAAACCAGCTTGGGCCTTTTGATTCGGTTTAGCGGGGTGTGCCATTCGAATTGTCGACGATCCCGAGCTTACAAGCGGTTTATAATTTAGAAACCCAATTGAACTACAACAATTCACAAAAATATATTCGCTTTCAATGCATGAGTATTTCCCATGAGTTTACTCATGAGAAATACGGGCTCACTGATGGGACGGGTGTCCCATAAACACAAAGGCAAAAATATCACAGGAACTGTTATTCAAAGAATTAATTCTTACATTCAAATGTGAGAAACTTGAAAATGGGAGGACACTACTTCAAACATATACAAACCACAAATCAAAAAGGCAAGAGCAACATATTCTATTTCGTCCCCGCTCTGGTACGCTACAATGACGGACTTTTTGAGCAAGAGGAGTGAAAAGAGATTTTTGTGCGAGATATACCCATGGTCACATCAGTAATTAACTGTGCCATGTTGCAAACGTCAATCAATAGGCTACGGTGACCGATTACCATCAGGTGGGCAGTATGTTTGTTTGCTACCTGAGTAGTATAAAAAAGCTGTTATGATAACCTCGTTATCGATAATGATGTGTCATATTGAGTTAGTCAGATTTTTGAACAACCTGTAGGTGTAGACCGAAATGAAATGCGTATTTAAGTGTCTTTTAGTACCTAAAGACAAATGACGGCAACAATAAAGACGTAATCATTGAGTGAGATTGTTTAACGAATAGGCGAAATAGTAATAAGATAAGAATAAACTTTTAGAACATTGTGGGTCAACAGTGCAAAAATAAAAGTTATTTTCCAGTATTATATTTTCAGTCATTTTATATGTATTTTGAGTTATATTCTACATATTTTTACAACAGTACTTGATTAACAAAGATACCAAGTTTACGACTTAGCTCTCAGTTGTAAAATAGTGCCGCCATATTAGGTATGTTTGTTTTTTTTTATGGTAATTCGTAACAAAAAATATGGAATGCTTCTATACGCTGTAGCATAAACAAATACAAGTAAATTGTTGTTACTAAACTATCACATGACTAAAGTTGACACAATATATTATGATATTGGTGACAGTTAATCATATGATAAATATAAAATTTTCATATGTTCTATATTCAATAAATAAAGATCCACATTTGCATATCTTTTGACTACCTGTCACAGGTAAAAAGCTACAGTACCCGGCAATAAATATAGCACATCGACCTTTGGAAAGAGACAATCGGCTAATTTCTTATTCTTAGAGCGTTATCTCTGTCGCACGAAATACAAACAGTCCAGTAAGTATCTATTAGGAGCTGTTAAAACAATTATGATTTGCTTCTTTTGATAATTTATTTTATTCTTTGTATAAAATACACCAATTTTTCTATAAGTGTACATGTTCACATTATGTTTACGTAAAGGTTTCCCTCTTTTTCCTAAAGATGCCATAGTACAACTTTAAATTAATTTATTAAAACATTGAAACCAGATTTGTTTCGAACTGTACGGGCTAAAAGGAGTTTTCTTCCGTGGACGCTCGGACTGTGGAATGAGCTCCCCGCCGTGGTTTTCCCAATGGAGTACAGCATGGGGTTCTTCAAAAAGGGTGTGAAGAGATTTATTCAGTGTTGGCAACGCGCGAGTGATACCCCTGGTGTTGCAAGCGTCCATAGGCTACGGTAACTGCTTACAATCAGGCGGGCCGTATGCTTGTTTGCCACCTTAGTGGTACAAAAAAAAAAAGTTGGTATTAACAACTCTATATATATTTTTTGAACTGGACGCGACTGAACTCTATCGCACTTGAACAACGACTGACAAAACGTCACATAGGTAGTGTGCGACAGAGATAATGCTCTACGAAGCCGAAATTAGCCGATTGTCTCTTTCCAAAGGTCGATGTGCAATATTTATCGCCGGGTACTGTACATATATTTAATGAATTATAATACAAATAACTACGATAGTCCAGTTTACAATAAAACATATTTTTATGTCTGGATATATTTAATCTACAATAGATATTTGTGCAAACCCTATGAGCGCTTTGTCATCAAATTGTTCGTTGGGACCGGTAGAATTCTGAAATCGAAACATTTAGCTATAAGAATCTAGAAAACTAAATGCCCATAAAATATACACTATATGTAATAATATTCAGTTGCGTACCTACTGTTACCCGTTATATAATACCTACTGTAAATTAGACTGAAAATCAACATTAGGTACCTAATATCTCGATATAAAAAGCATAATTTATAGCTGAATCATCATCATATATCATGTGCAATCAATATGCTATGAACCAAATGATTAAACAATAAGATTAGATGCTCACTCACCAAATGAAAGGTGACGGTCTTAGATTGCGACAGGGCGAGCGTTTGACGCGCGTCAAGCAATTTGACGAGGTTCGTGGAGATGGCCACAGAGTCATGAGGGTCCACGAGACCGGCGCCCACCAGCTCAGACGCGATCCCATCCGCAGAATCCTTGCCTATTTCGAAATCGAACCGAATGTCATTCAGCTCCCGCCTCGGGTTTCTGATAAACACAAAGTAGACAATATAATAATCATTGTTATTAAAACCAAGCGCAACCAAACGCTCGTGGTGTAGCTGTATGTATAATTAGCCGTTCTAAATCGATCGAAAAAGTTAAAAATCGTAAGTCGCAGTTGTTCTACGTTAAACTAGTTGGAGGCCTCCTAGACGGTTTGAAACAGTAGGTTGACCACTAGCTGACGTCCACCAATCCGCAGTGGGCATGCGTGGTAGAGTATTTCTCATTCCCTTTCACCCTCATTTGTGATAGGCCTGTGCTCAGCAGTGGGACATTATAGGCTGATGATGATGATTAAAACCAAACCTATGTATATAGATTACTACTACTTTTTAGCCTCCACCGTGGTCAGCCTTCCCATCGGGCGACACACTGCGGTTCATCGATTGTTTAAATTAAAGTGTCTCAGGACAAAATTGCTTCAATGACGCAACACTTACTATGTAAATAAGGAGAATAAGTTGCATCACTGTATTTTTTATTAAATTAACTAGGTTCCGTAACAATAAATGTTTGTTTGTAACATGGTTTCCTGGGTTCCCAGTGTATTATGATGTACATTACTCACCTTAATCTCAATACTAAGTTAATAACTTTGGGTTCGGCTTCAACCGACTCCCGCACTCTGGTTTTGTTCTTCTCGTCATATGTTACTTCCTAGACCATGTAGAATAGAGGTTATTGTTTTTTTTTGTTAGGTTTAAATGCCGTACTTAACAATGTAACATGGTTACGTACCTCTTCGTAATCGTCGCTAGAATCAGACCTCAACAACTCATTCATTGGTAGTTTATCCTCGGCGAATGCGGTATCTTCATCTGGGCCATGAGCTTCGGGGGTGTCATTCTCCTCTTCGCTCCACACCCATTCACCCGTGACGGTTCGGTGGAGCCGCCCCGAAGCTCCCGGTTGACGCTTACTAGCCTTAGCATATTTTTTTTTATAAGTTTTGTAGTGACATAAAACGTATTGCGACCCACTTTTCCATCGGTGGTTAAACCCCAAATTGATTCAAAACGTGACAAGTGCAAATTGTGATACATTATTCACGAATCATTACGGAATTCAGTTGAACTACAGATAACTTAAAAACGTGACACCATATAAATTGCTTCGAATATACCTCTAAGAACTATTACTAACATCAAAAACAACAACTTTTGTTGTAGTTTTTTTACAAAACATAATACGTGCAAGTATAACTGCTTTACCAATAGCCCTGTAGAATGATAATTGCATAGAATAAAAATAAATAATAGCCTTCTAAATGTACCTTATGTACTCTTGTTTCCATGCTAGGACCAATAGCAACAAGAGTTTGCGTCAAGTACTTTCTATCTTTAGCTTTCTTGTAAAAGGGGTGTTTTAATAATTCTGTGGCTGTTGGTCTTTTTGATGGGTCCTTTCGTAAACATTCCAATATCATTTTTCTAAAAGTTTTACCGTACGGTTTATACTGTTCTTTTTCATCGGCACCTATGATTTAAATAATATTTAGAAGTCCTAAGATAGGCTATAAGAGCGTTCTATGCTAAGTTTAACCTTGACTAAGTTGCTTACATGATTAAATATCGATTCAGTCTAATTTGTAGTTTTGCCGCCGGGACACGATAATATCGTCAGTGCAATTAGAATGTATAAATATTATGTCTAAGCTTGTTTTGAAAAGAGTAATTGCTAAGGTTATTGCCGGCTCTTCTCAGCAAATGCAACCTTCCGAACCGGTATTAGAGTCAGACTATTCATAAGTGCCTGCGAAGGTCTATTTGAAATAAATGATTTGAATTTATCACAATTAATTCTTATATTCATCTTAATATATAAAATGATAAACTGATTGTTGATATAATAATATCAACGCACAGCCCAAACCGCTGGACCTAGAGATTTGAAATTTTGCACACAGATACCTTATACAGTGGAGGCATCCACTAAGGAAGGATTTTTGGAAATTCCACCCTTAAGAGGGTAAAATTGGGGATGACAGTTTGTATGCAAGTCCGTCAGTTTTGAAGTTAGAATCTTCAAATTTTGTGTTTAGGCTGACGATTGAAAATTAATGTATAGTTATCTCAGCGTTTGTGATAATTCCACCCCCGAAGGGAGGAAAAGGGGGATGAAGTTGGGTATGCAAGGCCTTCAATTTCAAAGTAAACTTCATGAAATGTATTATTATACGGTGTAGACATCCACTATGGAAGGATTTTCGGAAATTCCACCCCTAAGCGGGTAAAATAAGGGATGAAAGTTTGTATGCAAGTCCGTCAGTTTTGAAGTTAGGATCTTCAAATTTTGTGTTTAGGCTGACGATTGAAAATTAATGTTTAGTTATCTCAGCGTTTGTGATAATTCCACCACCGAAGGGAGGAAAAGGGGGATGAAGTGGTTTATGCAAGTCCTTCAATTTCAAAGTAAACTTCACTAAATATATTATTATATAGTGTAGGCATCCACAAAAGAAGGATTTTTAAAAATTGCACCCCTATCAGTGTAAAATAAGGGATGAAAGTTTGTAAGCAATATATCAACGCATAGCCCAAATCGCTGGACCTAGAGATTTGAAATTTTGCACAAAGATACCTTATACAGTGTAGGCATCCACTAAGGAAGGATTTTCGGAAATTCCACCCCTAAGGGGGTAAAATAGGGGATGAAAGTTTGTATGCAAGTCCGTCAGTTTTGAAGTTAGGATCTTCAAATTTTGTGTTTAGGGTTACGATTGAAAATTAAAGTAAAGTTGTTACAGCGTTTGTGATAATTCCACCCCCGAAGAGGGAAAAGGGGGATTAAGTTGTATACGAAAATCTTTAATTTCCATAATAAACATCACTAAATTTATAATTATACAGTGTAGGTATCCACTAACGAAGGATTTTTCAATATTACACCCCTATGGGGGTAAAATAGGGGACGCGAGTTTGTATGTAAGTCCATCAGTTTGGAAGTTAGGACCTTCAAATTTTGTGTTTAGGCTGATGATTGAAAATTAATTTATATGTGCCTCAGCGTTTTCGATAATTCCGACCCCGAAGAGGTAAAAAAGGGATGAAGTTGTGTATGGAAGTATACTAAATTTATTATATAAGCTTGGAATATAATTAAAATTTGGAAACTAACGCAAAGAATATCGCTGTTGTTGGAATTTGATCCATTAATGAGTGAAAAGGGGGATTAAATTTTGTGTTTGAAGTTCTTTATTTTTGGAGTAAAAATCACTATAATCTCGGCTTATGGTTGGAAACTAACGCAACTTTTCGTTTTTCGAATTTCAACCCTTGACCCCTTCAAGTTGAAATTCGTAAAGGGGGATGAAATTTTGTATTTAAGCTGTTCATTCACATAATTTTGTATTCAAGTAAAATAATGTACACGTGTATCATGTTATTAAGAAGCCTGCTGCCGCCCATCTATCTGTCTGTCTGCCACGAGAAAAATTCTCAGCTGTCTGGTTGAGGAACTTTTGGATAGATCTCCGCCCGTGTCGATCCGTCTGTCTGGCTGTCTTCTACGGGTAATTTTTAAATTATTATTATTATTTAAATTTAATACTAAGGTGTCAAACAAGCATACGGCCGGCCTGATGGTAAGCGGTCACCGTATGTATCACTCGTGCGTTGCCGACCATACAGAAATATCTTCACAACCTGGCGCCATGGCGGGGAGCTCATTCCACAGCCTGAGTTTACGCACTAGAAAACTCCTTTGAAACCGCACAGTAGAAACCATTTCGGTTCCAATATATGAGTATGGACTCCCCGTCGATGGCAAGAGCTGCGATGGTAGTAGGTAGCCCGTGGGCATCAAGTCTTCTTCTTCAAATTGGGAACATAAACTTTCCACAAATAGATGGTACACATACCAAGTTAGGTATAGATGAAATGTATACTGACTGATGTTATTATGAACACAAACCGATAGAGTGGTTATGCGCGAGAGACCCATTATGACTCCCAAAAATGACCAACCCGCTGCGATCAATGAAATGTTGCCACCATGGTCCATATGGATGAGTCGGTTAATTATCCTATTCAATTTTTTAACTCTCTTAATCCGCCGGGTAATCCGTTTCATGCATGTCCTATCATATTGATTAGAAATATACTGCCTCCAAAATTGTGCTGTAGAACTTGACTACAAGCAACAGTTCTCCGCCGCAATGTTATTGAGGCCAAAATATTAACTGGTTCTGCCAGAGGAGAAACAGTCTCGTGCCGCGTATACCATTGATCCCAAAGCACCTTCCGTTTGAATTTAAAAGATTACAGTTCCTTATCGAGGTTTGCTTCGCGATGGCTATTAATAAATCACAGGGAAGAACTCCGAAATTTGCTAGAGTTTATTTGCGGCAGGACTATTTCAGTTTTATGTGGCATGCTCGCATGTAAGCTCTCAATCTTCCTGAACTTTTGTCAAATATCACACGTATTGGCGGGCTATAGCCATGAACAAAGCTCTATATTGTTACAATGATTCATATCTAGAAAAAAGAAATAATCTACGCGGACGAAGTCGCGGGCTAAAGCTAGTAGTCATATAAAAAAATCAAGACGGAGTGACACCTTATAAGAAAGTGAAGCAAAAAATTACCCACGTGTGCGTGAGTAAAATCAGTACTGGCCCAAGCAGGCACAAATTGTACTGAGCCTTATTGTCACTGTCAACGTCTCAATACGGAATGACAACTGATCGGCTTCCTATGGTCTATATGTGGGTTTGAGGCCATGTATTTACAAGCCCGCCGGCTTCCTATTACTTGCGTCACTTAAGAACACGGACCGTTCCGTCTTTCATTTTTTCTTTTTTTATTTTTTCAAATATCAGGTACTTATTTTTACCCATGAATAAAGTCGATACATACAAATGTGTAAAATAAATTCATCCCAACTAATATTATAAATGCGAAAGTGACTGTTTGTTTATCTCTACAAGACTAAACCCCTGAACCGAACGCATAGCGAGTATGATGCCGGCACGTCAGAATTCCCAGTTCAATTCCTAGATCAATGCCCCGCTGCGGCAGGAATACATGTAGATACTAATTAATTAACTGCTCTAATCTAGCAAAGAATTAATTATATACTAGCTGCCCGGTGCGACTTCGTTAGCGTGGTGCGAACGAACCCTACATTCAAACCATCCCTGGACGTTCACAAATATTTCAAAATCAAAATTAGCCGCTAATATCAGGCCATGAGGGCCATACAAATTTCAAATAACTACTAAATAAATAACTATTCAAATACATTTTGAGGCACAACAAAATCATAAGAAAAGTGGAGATAAAAGGCATCTCTCTAGTTCATGGACCCCAAGGTTCTGAGATCAATGTTAATTTTGATAATCCAAGTAGATGATGAGTGAGATTGATTTATTTATTTCACTTTTTAACTTACAGTTAGGTTATTAAAACTTTAACATACGCACCTGTATCTAAGTCGGGTGGATCGTTCTGTAAAGTCAACATCAACACCTTCATTGGCGGGTACTTATGGTAAGGGGCAGACCCAGTCGCCATTTCTATAGCAGTTATTCCAAAAGACCAAATGTCTGCCTTAAAATCGTATCCATGGTCCTAAAATTTATGAAATGAAACCTTGGTAAACCTTATAAAATTCAAGTTATATTCAAAATTATTTTTTGCTTTTCAGTTTTTTCGGTGGTTTTTTTTTTTATTAAAAAGTTTTTATTTATAATTTTTGTAGCTATAATCTACCAATTACTACATGCTTAATTTTTATTTCTTTTGATGTAATACACAACTAAGCACAATAAATCATCCCTATTTTCCCACCCTTAGGGTAGGTTTTTTGTATCCAAATTTATATGGGACCAACTTCGAGTTATACCCTATCCAATAAAAAAATTATTATAAAATCGGACTACTCTGTAAAAAGATATGCGTGATCATACATAAAAAAAAAAACGCGTCGGCTGGTAAACCTCCTCCGTTTTTTCGTCGGTTAAATAATTATCCCTCTGTATTAGTTTTTCCTGACTTATTGGTACAATATCAGCGCAGAATAAGTTTGTGTAAAGGATTTCGTACAAGTTCTATAACAATTGCAAAACGAGTCTAAGAATTTGTAAAATTATAACCGCAATGCGACACCCGAAAACGTGTGGTCCCTCAATTATAATATGGCCTTTGGGATCTCGGTAAGTACCTTCTCTCAGTTTTTGAACGCATTCAGAGTCTTAACCAAGATATATTAGAGAATTTGTAAATAACTATAAAAAATTATAAAAATTTACATACGTTTATGCCGTTCTTCAGCTCTCACACTTCATACAAAAATACTTTGTGAAAACAGATTGTCTGATTAAAGAATGATGTCGTGGTTGAGTTATAAGATAATTTGTAAACAAATTCCCAGATTCATTTCATAATTATAGTAGAACTAACTATAAATAATATTTTTTTAATTTCGGAGACCTGTAAGGCTATTGTGAAACGGTCTCGTGATCAGAAAAATGAAAGCAAAGCCAAAGACTTATAAAAAAATTAAGACTGAGTGTATCCTAATAAACGAGTGAAGCCCGCAAAGGAAGCCGGCCTTCTTATAAATACATGGCCTCACTTAAACTTCCGTTGGTCATTCAGCATTGAGACGTTGACAGTGACAATAAGGCTCAGTATCACCTGTGCCTGCTTGGGCCAGTACTGATTTAACGCATTTAACGCACGGACGCATACGTTGGATATATTCGGCTTCACTTTCGTATATGGCGACGCTACGTCTTGATTTTTATACGTTTATGAGCACTCTCTTATATTATCGCATAAAGGTCAATTCACATTGAGACGCGACGCAACGCGACGCAGGGCGCACTTTTTACCCGACTGACCCGGAAGGAGGGTTATGTTTTTCGAGTGTATGTATGTATGTATGTATGTATATATGTATGTATGTATGTATGTATGTCTATTTCTTTGGCACGCTCTGCAGCCTAAACGGCTTGACGGATTTAAGCATATGAGGTGTCGTTAGATTCTTCTGAACTGTGGGAGTGTCATGGGGTATATTATTTTTATATGGCGTCTACGGATAAGAAAATAGGGGGGGTATTAAAAACAAAAATTTCGTTATTATAACAATATGGGTATCAAATGAAAGCTTGTGAAGAGCCCATTCCATATATGTATATATTGTAATACTTTTGTGCTACCATTTTGACGTAAACTGCAAAAAAACATGTTTAATGCAAGGACAGTAGGTATAGTACCAACTATGAGCGGTTACCGTACGTAATTCACAGAGTTGCGATGGTTGTTAGCGTACCGCTCATTTACTTACTAATACTTACAACTCATTCTGTATAAAACTAAAAAGTCTGAAATAAATTAAATTATTAAAAGAAACAAAAAACCCGACTGCGTAAAACAAAAATTAACTGAAAAGAGTAAAACAAGCTTTTTAATCTATAGATTTTTGAATATAACTTGAATGCTATAAGGTATTGCAGTCGGGGATAAACAAATAGTACAAAAAAAATATACATACTTAAGTTATTGGTTTGTCCCGACTACAATACCTTATAGCATTCAAGTTATATTCAAAAATCTATAGATTAAAGAGCTTGTTTTACTCTTTTCAGTTAATTTTTGTTTTACGCAGTCGGGTTTTTTGTTTCTTTTAATAATTTAATTAAGTTAGCGATACAAATATAGATCTTTATCTACTACACAAAAAGGTACAAATTTCATTGAGATAATTAGAGTACGTCCCGTGGCGTCGCGCTGCACCTCGAGGTGTCGCGATGTGTTGTGAAACTGTGACATTGTCAAACAATTGGCCTTTTCAAGCACCGTCGCGTCACGTCTCGTTGCGTCGCATATCGTTTTGTCGCGTGTCGTCTCGGTGTAGACGTAGACTGATCCTAAGTGTGGTATTTTGTGTTTTTTTTTATCTCGATAACTGATGTTGTCTAATTTGTAATTAGAAAAGGATAACAATTTGCAGTTCTGTTATAACCCATTTATTCTTTCAATCGAACTGTTTATCTTCTATAATATATAAAAAATCAATGTTAGTTTGTTTATATTTTATGCGCTGCCCTACCGTTAATCTGATTGCGATAAATCTTTGTCACAAAGGGTATAGGCAAAAAACGGATATTTCACATGCCGGGCACAAACAGTTATCTACTATATAAAAATAAGTCGGGTTTTCCTTCCTGACGCTATAACTCCAGAACGCACGAACCGATTTCCACGATTTTGCATTCGTTGGAAAGGTCTCGGGCTCCGTGAGGTTTAAAGCAAAGAAAGTAGGGTAGGGTAGGGTAGGGTAGGGTAGGGTAGGGTGCGCCCGCCCAATGTTAAACTGAGGGTTGGCATTACTGAATTCAATATGCTCAGTTAAGGCCAATTTTTAAAGTTAAAGTTAATAATGTGTTATATATATTATTTTCTTATATTTTACAAACAAATTATTTAATTAAATAATCGGAAGCAGCGGCAGGCTTGAGGAAATTTTCTATATATAGATTGTATTTTATTGTGACGGCATATCTTCACGTCCAAAATACCTCAGAGTCTGAAGACAAAGGTCTTCAATCAGTGCGTGTTACCAGTAATGAAATACGGGACAGAGACGTGCTCTTTCACTGCTGGCCGCATAAATAAGCTCACAGTCACTCAGCGAGCTATGGAACGAGCTATGCTCGGAATTTCTCTACGTAATATGGTCCGAAATGAGGACATTCATAGGAGAACAAAAATGACGGACATAGTTCGTAGAGTTAGTAAGCTGAAGTGGCATTGGGCAGGCCACATCGCTCGAAGAGCCGATAACCGATGGGGAAGGAAGGTTCTCGAGTGGCGACCACGTACTGGAAAGACCTACCAGGTGGACCAACGACCTGGTCAGAGTCGCTGGGCGCCGCTGGATGCAAGCGGCCCAGAACCGTTTGAAGTGGAAATAAATAGATCAGGCCTATGTTCAGCAGTCGACATCCATGGGCTGATATGATAATGAGACTGTATTTTGTACATATTTGTTGTAAAATATGCATCGATTGGACCCAATTATATTTTTATGCCTTTTGCGGTCGAGACCTTGGGACCATGGGGGTCAGAAGCTCGCCGTTTTGCTCGCACCTTGTCTTCAAAATTGATCGAGATCTCCAGAGACCAGCGGGCGGGGAGCTTTTTCCGCCAACGCGTCAGCTTGGCTATCCAAAGAGGAAACGCTGCCAGCCTTCTGGGAACCTTGCCGTTAATCGGAAGCAGCGGCAGGCTTGAGGAAATTTTCTATATATAGATTATCTACTATATAAAAATAAGTCGGGTTTTCCTTCCTGACGCTATAACTCCAGAACGCACGAACCGATTTCCACGATTTTGCATTCGTTGGAAAGGTCTCGGGCTCTGTGAGGTTTAAAGCAAAGAAAGTAGGGTAGGGTAGGGTAGGGTAGGGTAGGGTAGGGTAGGGTAGGGTAGGGTGGGGTGGTGTGGGGTGGGGAGGGGTAGGGTAGGGTGGGGTAGGGTAGGGTGGGGTAGGGTAGGGTGGGGTAGGGTAGGGTAGGGTAGGGTGGGGTGGGGTAGGGTGGGGTGGGGTAGGGTAGGGTAGGGTAGGGTAGGGTAGGGTAGGGTAGGGTAGGGTAGGGTAGGGTAGGGTAGGTTAGGGTAGGGTAGGGTAGGGTAGGGTAGGGTAGGGTAGGGTAGGGTAGGGTAGGGTAGGGTAGGGTAGGGTAGGGTAGGGTAGGGTAGGGTAGGGTAGGGTAGGGTAGGGTAGGGTAGGGTAGGGTAGGGTAGGGTAGGGTAGGGTAGGGTAGGGTAGGGTAGGGTAGGGTAGGGTAGGGTGGGGTAGGGTAGGGTAGGGTGGGGTAGGGTAGGGTAGGGTAGCACCATAGAGTAGGGTAGCACCACGCGAACGAAGTCGCGCCGGGCAGCTAGTTGTATTATAAAACAAAGTCGCTACTTTTACAATTTAATTGTTGTAATAATGGACGTGATTTCGACTTTGTTATTTATTTAATACCTTACCTGTTCCATAACTTCCGGCGCCATCCAACACGGGGTGCCCACGAACGTGTGTCTCACTTTTTTCCTCCATATGTCCCTGCCTGTCGCCAGCCAAGCGGACACTCCGAAATCAGCTATCTGCACTGTACCATCTTCACCTATTAAAACATTTCCGGCCTTTATGTCCCTGAAATATTAATAAAATGCAATGTATGTAATCGAATCATCGACAAAAGTCATTTATGTAACGCAGATAATTTGGTATATCATTGCTCATCTACGAAATCGATCACTAGTATTTTCTACACATTTTCGTAAAAGAATCAGCTCAGTAATATTATGTCCCACTTTTGGGTAAGCTCCTGGCCCATAAGAGTAAGCCTAGTATGTCCACCCATTCATAATGTTCGAATCGAACACCAAAGATTTAAGCTTCAAACAAACAGAAATGACCAACGCAGTTATATCACTCGCCTTCACCACCTTCACACATCTCTTCAGCATATAGTATAATACCTCATCATCATCATCAGCCTATAATGTCCCACTGCTGAGCACAGGGCTCCTTTCACAAATCAGGGTGAAAGGGAATTGGCAGATACCTACTCCACCACGCGTGCCCACTGCGGATCGGTGGAGGTACGCTAGTGGTCAACCTACTGTTGGAGTTTTCAAGCCGCCACGCTTAACGACTATTACAATTAAGTGATAACCGGGACCAATGGCTTTACGTGCCTTCCGAAGCACGGAAACTTTCGATATGAAATACCACTAGGCGGTCACCCATCCAAGTACCGACCGACACTACCGACCATGGCGTAGGTGGCTTAACTTGCCGATCAATTAAGAACGACTTATCATGCTACACCACGAGCGCTTTCACGTAAAATACCTACTACCTATCTTTGTATAATTTTATTGGTTTTATATATAGCTGCATATGGTCTAAAAAAACACCCAAATAGAATTCACATGAAATGCCATAAATACTTGAACAAGCTTAATCTACACACACAGACACTAGGCAACCCTGATAATATATGAGACTCGAGTGAGATAGCACAAGCATTTTCATTGTAATCGCAAAAGCATAGATATTAAATTAACTGATGCCCAGCATTTTAATAATCACTCGATTCTTTATTTCTTTCTCTTCGTACACAATATTAATAGACATTGCTAATAGTCCATACAATTAACTAATTCAAATGTTAAGACCGAGCTCAGCAACAATCGCTTTTAGCCATAAACAAACCTATAAAGGATAGCAGATGTACATTCTTGAACAAGTGTGGATACATAGCTACATAGACTTTCGCAATAAGATAGCTAATGCCAGGTGTGCTATGAAACACCTTATTTTTTCTGTGTTAGAAACTTTCCTCGACCTGCGCACGTCAACTTACCAAAGTGCCACCGTAATCGGATGAATGGTAAAGACATGGTACAAACATAAACAGACAAGTGTGAGTCCGAGTCTAATTCGCTAAACAAGGGTTCCCACCTGCCTAGGATATATATTTGGTTTGGGTCATAACTGTTGTAAAAAGCTGAACCATATAACATTCAGATGATTTCGAAAAAACTGTGCTAGTTAGAAACTCGGTTGTATTTTTCCTGTATTCATGTCTATCACCTGTATTATTTCAGATTTTTCACTTTGCATTCTAAGATATGGTAGTTTTTTACATTTTCTATAGGTAATCTGTTTGGTAACCCAAAAAAAAACAAACAAAAAAGTGTTTTCATATTATATTTCATTTAAACTTTTACCCTACTTTGAAATTTCGATCACCCATTTCGGTCCCACTTGCAAAGAAAATAAAAATATTTTTGTGGTAGACGGATATTCAGACTGACAGACAGACGGAGATAAAGACGGATGGGATGGCACCATATGGGTTTGTTGGTTCAGAATCCTAAAAATCAATTGACATTGCTCATTTTATTTAACTACATAAAAATAATTGATTGATACCTAGCTTATAATAATCTATATTGATACCTAGCCTAAATCATAGTATAAATTAATAGTTAACATTCGCCGAGTAAGAATTGCTATGGCATTTTAATAATTAATATATATATATTTTTATGATGCAATGATAGGCTCAGTGGAAGTAAAGTTGTGGGTTTTCATCCTACAATTAACTAGCTATAAAAACTCAAAGAAACATGATACATATTTTTATAATCCATAATAAGTTCATGTAATCAGTGATGATTACCTACTTATCATGAAATAATTATAGTAATATTGACTTATACATTAACATGTGACTATAAAAGCTCAGCAAAAATGATTTTCATATAACTCTTCTAAGTTCTGCAGGACATTAACATAAATAGAATGAAAATAAATGATGTATGATGACAGAGTTAACTATGTTTTAAGTGATGATAATGCACTACCGCTAAGATCAGTTTGCTGTGGCATTTACACTTAATGAAGTACCGAGTGCTTACAGAAATCATTAAAATAAAAATGTTTGTATTAAAATTTATTCTACCTGTGGATTTGCCCATTACTGTGAAAATATTCTAAGCCTTTTAGAACTTCCTTAAGAACAGTTGCTATGGTTCCTTCATCAAATACTCCATGTTTACAATTTGATACTTTCATTTTATGCTTTATAACATCTAAAAGGCTACCACCTGAAACATAAATAATTACAAAATTGATAGGTAGCAAATTGCACTACTACATTTGCAAGGACGCACACACTTGCACGGTCAAGCTGTGTTAAATAAAGTGATCAACCTAATTTGTTACTTTAACATTATTTTTAATTACTTTTTATCTATTTTGTTGAAAAAAGTACTACAGCCTTGGGGCAGTCAATTTTAGTATATTAGGTAGGTACAAAATTTCCTATAGACCCAGAGACTGATGATGAAAGGAAATAATCACCATATTCACTTGGCAATGAACAACATATTAAAAAAGGTTGTTATGTACTCTATTTACCTTCAAGTAACCTCAGGACTAGCCATAATTCCTCTTTAACAACAAAACTTGTATGGTATGTGACCACATTTTCATGGTTACAGCTTGACATGGCCTGTTAGAATCAATAGGATTGGATTGATCATAAAATAAGTATATGTGACAAAGTTTGAAAAAAACTTTTCATTTATACTGATACAAACAATGAAGAAATTATAAATGTTATAATTTCATTACTTGTATTTTGGGCATAAATTGGGTACTACTCTCAATAATGTAACGCCTTATAAGTTTTTTTGTAAATAGCAATGTTTGAATTTCTTTATTTCCTTTTTTTTTTTTTTTTTTTTTTTACTGTGTATAGGCCTGTGTTTGACCACAATCTCATTATGGTAAGTGATGATGTGGTCGAAGGTGGTAAGCACACAAAGCCTAGAAGGAACTGGCTCTCAAGTGCAGCTGACGGAACACACCGATAGGTGCTTGGCGATAGATTTTCAACTTGAGGGTGGTAGCCAGCCAGACGGGTACTACAAAGTACCCTACCACCGTGCTATGGTTTCCTCACGATGTTTTCCTTCACCGAAAGCTCAAGCTCATTGTAGGATTCGAACCCGGGACCTTCGTCTCGGTATCCGACGTCACTACCACTGAGCTATCATCGCCTTAAAATTATTCCTTCCCTTATTGTAGTATTAGTACATTCATATTCTCTTGAAAAACAACTCAAACTTGTTTTTTTTTTTAAATTAATTATGTTATTTAGGCTTCCATCATCACAATGTGAGATTGTGATCAAGCACAAGCTTTAAGTAATGTAATACAAATGCTTTCTATAAGTTATTTAGATTTGACCAAATATCACAATGGGAACTAATAATGTGACCAAATTAAAACTAAGGACGTAACGTGGAAAAGACCTTTATGTGCAGCTATTGATAGATGTATGTTGACTGTGTGTCAACTTAAAGATAGTAAACTGTATGGCGCTAACACACTGGGACGACCCGAGGTGACGTCGCCGGCTATGTATCCAAACAATTCATATTGAAATGTATGACAGTTTCGGTTACTGGCTACGGTCTGGCGACGTCGTCAATTTGGAAGCATAGCCACGATCTACCGGTCCCTACGTTGAGACTGGATACCTGGCGACGCTTTGCCAAGTCGCCAGTATTTTGTATACTAGTAAGTTACACCTCCCTCACTCAACCAACTCACCAACTGGTTGCCACTGACTACCTATTTTGCAACCTAGTTTGACTATGGTAGGTAGCCAGAGGTAGCCATGGCTGCATAGCCAGCGACGTCGCCATGGCGTCCCAGTGTGTTCGCACTCTATTGGTCTGATACATCTGCAACAAAGTACTACAAACTAAAAATCAAAAAGTTTTACCACAATTTCTTTGAGAAGTTCATCTATGGAAGTATGCCATTTTTCCAAATTTATTCTTTTGATGGCACATTTCTCAGCACGAGGTGAACAGATAGCTGCATGCACAACTGCCGTGGCACCAACCCCTGCCAATTGGTATTCACCATAGATATTTGATGATAGATTATCAACTTAAGGATGGTAGCCAGCGATGCAATTACCACAGAGTACCCTGACTTCATGCTGTGGTCTCCTCGCGATGTTTTCTTACATGAAAAGCTCATTTGTCGGTACTTTCTAATTTACATGATTTGTTGATATGGTTGATATAGTGCAGATACCCACACATTTTGATGATTGAAGATTTGGTTCTGACAGATACCAGATAGACGGTGGAGTATGTGATAACGAGTACCTATCTGCATATTATTTTGTCTGTTGATATAACTTATTTTTATAAATCTATCGCACGAGTATTTTCAAACCGAACAAGACAGTATGAAAGTTTGACGTTTACAAACACCAGGGCTGTGTTCAGTAACTACACACCGTGTGACCGGTGCGATCGTCCGACGTCGTCCGACGATCGCACCACATACTATTGAACTGTTACTGAACGCTATCATGATCGTCGGGCGATCACACGGCGTTGTTACTGAACGCAGCCCTGAAGCACCGCATTTATGTGGAGTCTGAAATAGATGATGTACCCACAAATACAATGTTAAAATTAATGATACAATTTTATGGAAGAAATAACAACAACTTTAACAATATTTTTAACATACCAATAACATCCATTAGTTCATAATCATCCTCACTGTTGGGCCACGGTATAGATGTATTTCCAGTGGCCGACATTATGCCAAATTACTATTTTCCATGCTCCATGTCCATGTACATGTATTTTCTTCTACACTAGTATTTTCCTAATTTTGAAATAACAAATTTTTATATTTTTTTAAATATGACCGGTGCTTTTCTGATTTGCTGCCTGCTAGTGCTGCCAGTCTGCCAGGTACAGTGCTGCCAACTCTACCAAATCAAATCTCGCTAGATGGCTGGTTCAAAAGTCGCTAGAAGTCGCCAGTTTTTTTTCTAGAACTCGTTTTTTTAATGATGCTTGAAAAGTGAAACTCAAAATAATAAAGTATTCAAATTTAATAATAATATTATAAAAAAATATATATATAAAATCTTCATCATCATCCGAATCAATAACAATCGCACTCGAGGTCGAGGGTTGCGGAACTTGAGGATCACTCGCCATCGAGGTCGATGGTTGTTGATTTTTCTGGGTAAATGTGGCTTTATTGGTGCCAATAAGCTGGAGTACCTCTAATTGTAAATCATAATCATAATATTTTTTATTCATTAAAATGGAATTCCATATTTTTAACCCCGTGCGAATTCGTAGCTTTGATTTTACTATTATTAAGAGCACTAATTATTCTCTCGATTTCTACATTATCGATTGTAGCTACAGTTGTGTTCAATATGGAATGAATGAACTAAGGATTGTAAATTCATTTATTGTATAGTCATAGTTACACAACTGTGGAATCAAATAAATTTAAATGAGAAACGATTCACATCAAAAAGGCGCTAGAAAAGTCGCTAGTTTTTTTTGTCGCTAAATGAGAATAAAAAGTCGCTGTGAGTGTCAAAATGTCACTTAATCTAGCGACAAAGTCGCTAAATTGGCAACACTGGCCAGGTAGGGATTTAAAAAATAATCGATTTTTATTATCGATTATTATTTTCTAATAATCGATTTTTATAGTAATATTAATAGATTTTTAATTAATCGATTATGTAAATTAAACGTTTAAATCGATTTTCATAAACAGCGCTATCTATGCGACAGATGATTTTATTTTAATACTAGTCAAATGTAAAATAGGACTGGACATTTGCGACATTTTTTATAGTTTAAACTTGAAGATTAACCAAAGATTTGTTTTATATTTTAGTTTTTGAGACCCCAACGTAGTCGTTTAGTTTTTTAACTATCTTTTTAAGTATTTTATTTTAAAACTAGTCAAATGAAAAATAGTACTGGGCATTTATTGCATTTTTTTTTTAATTTGAATAACATTTTAGTTTTTGAGACAGTAAGGTTGTAATTTTGTTGGGAACTTGGGATGCATCATTTCATTATTGGTATTACATTATTGGTGGTATAAAAAAATACCACTTAGGTGGCAAACAAGCATACGGCCCGCCTGATGGTAAGCGGTTAGCGTAGCCTATGGATGCTTGCAACACCAAGGGTATCACGTGCGCGTTGCCGACCCTGCAGAGATCTCTTCACACCCCTTTTGAAGAACCCCATGCTGTACTCTATTGGGAAAACCACGGCGGGGAGCTCATTCCACAGCCTGAGCGTCCGCGGAAGCAAGCTCCTTTGAGCTCGCACAGTACGAAACAATTCAGGTTTCAATATGTGAGGATGGACTCCCCGTCGAAGGCGAGTTGCGATGGTAGAAAATAGCCGTGGGCATCATCTATAACAATTCTTCGCGATCTGTTGAGCGTTGAGTATTATACTAAAACGTTTAATGGTACTGAAAATTTGTATCAATAATGATATTTGGTTTCCTTATTCCTTACCTTGAAAGTTTAAAGGAACATTCGCTTTGATTTGGTTATTTTTTTTATTCATATGTATAATTTTATTTGATGTTTAATCTGATAAATTGTTAATATGAATCTATTAGGTTTATGGAATATGAAAAGCATGTAAATTTTCAAATACTAGAAAAAAATCGATTTTTTCGCAGAAATCGATGATTTATTTTGATTAAAATCGATTTTTGACAAATCGATTACTATTGAATAAAGAAAAATCGATTTTATATAAAATCGATTCTTTTCCATTAATCTCACATCCCTACTGCCAGGCATAGAGTAGAGTAGTTTTAGTCAGTGACTGCCAGCCAGACTTTTTTGGCGGGAACTTGCAGAGTGACGTAGCATTTTCATTTTTATTTTCATAAATTTGTGTATTTTGAGTTTTATTGTGTATTTTTGGTGGTATTTTACCCAATAAAGATCATCCATGTGCACCAGTGAAGTGAAATGAAATGAATTATGTGTATCGTGACTTTTCAAGTTGTCTCAAAATGTCCGTGTAGAGTTTTACTACAATGACCACCATTGTAGTAAAACATGACTTTTATGGACGGTGACTGACTGAGGACTATAATGTGAAGTGATTTATTGTGACTGGAAATTATAATATAACTCGACACTGGCAGAAATGAGCCCTAATTTGGGCTTGGTTGCCAAAAATGAAAATAAGAAGAAGAAAACTGCCAGCCAGGCCAGTTTTTGTTGTTTGTCTTATATGCCCAAAGGCAGGCAAACGTCTGAGCCATACAGCCTTGCCTTATTTCAATTTTCTCGAGTTGTATTCTCAGACGAATAAAAAATTCTTGGTCTGAGGTCTGAGGTTGTATTAATATAGTCACAAAATAAATCACTTCATGTAGTCCGCACTGTCAGTCACCATCCTTAAAAGAGTACAATGGTGGTAAATTATACACAAAACTTTACACGGACTTCTTGAGACAACTTGAAAAGTCACGATACACATAATTCATTTTATTCCACTTCACTGGTGCACATGGATGATCTTTATTGGGTAAAATACCACCACAATAAAACTCAAAATACACAAATCTTATTAGACTTATGGCCGAAAAAACAATAATTAACCGTCACTTTTGACAGCGCTCACGGTGATATCTAGAGGTGTGTAACTCATCAAAAATACGCGAGCTGCAGAACAGCTCACGGCTCAGGTGTGAGAGCCGGTTCAATGACTCAGCTCGCAGATCAGCTCAATGTACCTATAGTCCACGATACGGGCGCACGCTCGCTGTGTACCGCGCGTCGAATTGAGCCGACTGAGCCGCCGCAATTCATTCGACTCCGCCGAGCGACTCTTTTCATACTTTAGAGTTGTTTTTTTTTACATGATCTGATCTGAGAGTTATGTTACATAGGAATTATTATAATTATTGAATGTAATTATTATTTAAATGTTTTAGAAAGAAATAATAATTCGTAGATTAGAATTACAAGAATATAATCTATGGAGGGAGTCGCAGATACAATAGGAGTTGGATTGAGCCGTGAGCTAGTCATTATGTTGTTGAGCTGTAGCTCAGCGGCTCAAACCCGAGTGATCTGATTCATTGAGCTGGTTCAGAGCTAAGACACACCTCTAGTGATATCAGTTTAGGGCATGGTCGGTGATGGGTCGGTGTGAGCGTAATATGGCGGATATCATGACGATCTGTCATTATTCAATTCGGTACGGGTTTCGATTATAGCGATTATAGACCCGTCGAACTATAGACCTATCGTAATCACCTCCATTCTCTGCAAGATTATGGAGCGTGTATTGAACGCCAAACTTCTTGGCTACCTGGAAAACAATAATCTCCTGAGTAGTGATCGCCAATTCGGCTTTCGTCCTAATCGATCTACAGGATCTCCTAGTGCTAGCCACCTACCTCTGGGGCGAGGCCATTGAGAAACATGGTGAAGCGCTAGCGCGCTAGTTAACTGGACATCTCAAAGGCTTTCGACAGGGTCTGGCATGATAGTCTGCTCAGCAAGCTTCCCTCATATGGACTGCCCTCTAGTTTCTGCGCCTGGATCTCCGATTACCTGAGTGGACGGTCTATTCGAGTGGTCATCGATGCTCGTTAGAACTAAAGGCGATCAACGCTGGTGTTCCTCAGGGATCTGTTCTCTCTGCTACGCTGTTTTTGCTGTATATTGACGACTTGCTGAGACCCGGAATCTATGGGTATGCAGATTACAGCACCGTCACAGAGAGTATCCGATCCGCGGGCTAGTAGGTCCACAACTGTGGTCCACAACCACAACAGAGTCTCTCAGAGAGAGTATGGTTACGAGGTTGAACTCGGCTCTGCAAATTGTATCCGAGTGGGGTACCGCCAATAGGGTCGAGTTCAATACCTCTAAAACACAGGCCTGTCTCTTTTCTGCCAAGAGGAGTCTCTTCAACCTGACTCCCGCATTTCATGATGTATCTGTACCGATATCCAAACACTTAGATCTTTTGGGTCTCAATTTATCCTCTAACCTTAATTTCGGACGGCCCATTGAGGCCAAGACTGTTGCCAAAAAACTTGGTATCCTGAACAAGTATGTATGTATGTCTATTTCTTTGGCACGCTCTGCAGCCTAAACGGCTTGATGGATTTAAGCATATAAGGTGTCGTTAGATTCGTTTGAACTGTGGGAGTGTCATAGGGTATATTATTTTTATATGGCGTCTGCGGATAAGTAAAGAGGGGGGGTATTAAAAACAAAAATTTCGTTATTATAACAATATGGGTATCAAATGGAAGCTTGTGAACAGCCCATTCCATATATGTATATATTGTAATACTTTTGTGCTACCATTTTGACGTAAACTGCAAAAAACCATGTTTAATGCAAGGACAGAATGAGCGGTTACCGTACCGTACCTACTCAGAGTTGCGGTGGTTGTTGGTTGTTAGCGTTACTTTACCGCACCGCTCATTTACTTCCTAATACTTACAACTAATTCTGTATAAAACTAAAAAGTCTGAAATAAATTAAATTATTAAAATAAACAAAAAACCCGACTGTGTAAAACAAAAATTAACTAAAAAGAGAAAAACAAGCTCTTTAATCTATAGAATTCGGAATATAACTTGAATATTATAAGGCATTGCAGTCGGGGATAAACAAATATTACAAAAAAATACATACTTAGGTTATTGGTTGTTTATTTTAATAATTTAATTTATTTTGTAGATATTTTTAAGATACACAATTCCGTAGTAGGTATATAATTTTGATATAACTCGTAAAGTTTTAGTCAGGCAGCGTTAGCAAAGAAAGGGCAAAAAATTATATGTGTTTACGAAAAAATTACTTTTTTATATGTTTTGTATACATAACGTAGATGTGTTATATATATATATATAAACCTTCCTAGGAACATTATTTAACTCATAGTGAAAACCGCATCAAAATCCGTTGCGTGGTTTAGAAGGAGTTAGCGGATAAACAGACAGACAGACGCAGAAAGCGACTTCATTTTATTTTATAGTATGTAATAATGTAAAGGGCCATTAAATATTATTTTTAACTTTATTATAGCTTTTTTTTTGTTGGGGGTTTTTATATAACAAAAACATAACCCTCCTTCCGGGTCAGTCGGGTAAAAACTACCAAGTACCGAAAATACCGAAAGAACTGGGAAATCTTACGAAATTCCCGGTTCCTCAAAAAGGATCCGGTTCCGGAAACCCTATTTAGCATGACTAACCCAACACAGGTTTCAAAAATATGCCATCTCGAAATCTCCACCCAGTATTAAATAAATATCCAGGGAAATTCCTCACACATGGTCATCTGATCCCAAACTAAGCAGAGCTTGTACTAGGACTTATTAAACATATTGTCTACCTACTTATTAAACATATTGTCATATTGAACAAAAATAAGATATTGCCTTCTGTGCTTCGAACCCTTTAATGACGAAATTGTTGCGCTTTTTCCACCTTTGATTGCCATAAAATGTAGGTATGCCTATTACCTAACAAATATGGTACACCTATGTTACGGTAAGTGTGTTTATTCCACCCTGCACCGACTCGGGGCACTCCAAATACTGTCGGTTGATTAGAACTGTGACAATACCGCGCGTGAGCCGAGCGAGAGAAACGAGTGGTGCCGCGGGAGCGGCCGGCAAGCGCTGATTCCAAGTTTGTGCTTTGTGTAAATTTTTGGTGGTCATTAACTTTTTTTGGATTAAACAATAATAATTTGGAGTTGGTTGCTTCAACTCGGATCGCAAGTTTTTGATTCTAATTTCACGCTAAAATGGGTATTTAATTTTGGTGATCATTTACTAATTTTGGTGATCATTTACTATTATTGGCAATATAAAGTGATTTTTACCCGACTGACCCGGAAGGAGGGTTATGTTTTTCGAGTGTATGTATGTATGTATGTATGTATGTATGTCTATTTCTTTGGCACGCTCTGCAGCCTAAACGGCTGGATGGATTTAAGCATATGAGGTGTCGTTAGATTCGTCTTGACTGTGGGAGTGTCATAGGGTATATTTTTTTTATATGGCATCTACGGATAAGAAAAGAGGGGGGGGTATTAAAAACAAAAATTTCGTTATTATAACAATATGGGTATCAAATTAAAGCTTGTGAACAGCCCATTCCATATATGTATATATTGCAATACTTTTGTGCTACCATTTTGACGTAAACTGCAAAAAACCATGTCAGTAGGTACTATGAGTGGTACCGTACGTAGGTAACTCACAGAGTTGCGATGGTTGTTAGCGTTACTTTACCGTACCGCTCATTTACTTACTAATACTTACAACTCATTCTGTATAAAACTAAAAAGTCTGAAATAAATTAAATTATTAAAAGAAACAAAAAACCCGACTGCGTAAAACAAAAATTAACTGAAAAGAGAAAAACAAGATCTTTAATCTATAGAATTTGGAATATAACTTGAATGTTATAAGGTATTGCAGTCGGGGATAAACAAATATTACAAAAAAAACACATACCTACCTAGGTTATTGGTTTGTCCCCAACTGCAATACCTTAATAACATTCAAGTTATATTCCAAATTCTATAGATTAAAGATCTTGTTTTTCTCTTTTCAGTTAATTTTTGTTTTACGCAGTCGGGTTTTTTGTTTCTTTTAATAATTTAATTTATCACCGTAACATTTTACTTCGTTCGTTCCTTAACATAAGACATTTATTTCATTAAAGATAAAGCATGGGGCGCTTTTTGCATTGTACCACCTAAAGTAATGAATGATATTTATTCTTAAATTAAAGTTAATGAATATGCTTATAAATTCTGTTGAGTTTAAAAAAAAGCGTGCCTCGCTTTATTCTAAATTAAAATATGAGCCTGGCATTTTATTCTAATATTGTCGGGACTAATCAAAGAGACAAAAGTGTACCCATCTCGCTGATAACACCATTCTAATCTCGTCGTTGTTAAAACTGGCGACTAATATAGAAAATTAAATGTTAGGAAATGATTTTGATTAGTATGGATGTGACTCGGAAACTTTTGCTTTCATTTAGCATGAATCGTTACCTAAACAAACAAAAAGAGTTACTTTCGCATTTATAATATTAGGTACTAGCTGTCTCCCGTGGTTTCACCCGCGTTCCCCGGGATAAAAAGAAGCCTATGTCATTCTCCACCATAGGCTATCCGCATGCTAAATTTCATGATGAACGGTCGGTCGGAATTATAATATTATAATAATTAATAATATAAGTGTGAAAGCGTATGTCCATGTTATTATCATCGAGCAGATTAACACAGACATTTTTAATAAAGCACTTTGACAATTGTAACTGATTGTGATTAATATTTGAGATATAAAAAGAGCCTCGTCCAGGGAAGCTTATCATAAAGTCCGAAGGACCGGAACAGTTAGTGCTAAAAAAAAACAGATCAACCATGTCACTCAGGGATTTTATCTTCAAGGTATGTACGAGAACCCTGCGAATTGTGTGCGTGAATAATGCATTTCATATTATTAGAGAAAATTAGCTTGGATTGCAAAATTTGTCTCTTGAACTTCGGTATAGAATATATTAAGATGATGATGATGTCATTTCAATAACTGGCACAGAAGATAGGAATTAATATTAGCTCATATTAGGTATGAATACGACGATACGTAATAGGTAGACATTCGAACTCGAATGCAGGTAGGTAGGTATTAACGATAGTTTCGTAAATATTATAATATATATTATAATAAAGCGGAAGAGTTTATTTTTGTTTGTTACTGGAACTACTTACTTATCAGTCGGATTCGAAACATTATTTCATTAATAGCAAGCTACATTATCCACTAGTATTATAGGCTACGGAAACGCGGGTGAAACCGCGCGAGACAGCTAGTTAATAGAATATTATAACTTTTATTTATATTAGTAGGTACGTATAGATACTTAGTGCAGCCAGGACTTTCTAAGTGTTTTTTTATTTAGGTGAATACACAGAGAAAAGAAATATAAATAGAGACGCTATGCTAGCGGAGCCCGCGCGCCACACATGACATCAAATGGGCATATATCAGCCAAAACACGCGTCAACGCTTCGTAGTATCCGCCATACATTGCAAAGGTGCGTAGCTCCGCGAAAAATATTAATTATGTCGTGATGCGCTATTATTTCCTGTAGGAAACGAAGTGAGGAGTCGGAGTGTAACTCAAGGAGGGATTTCCTTTCATCGATGAGTCTACAAACCTTTATTTAATTGTGATATTTATAAAAATGTATTCGAGATTATGATAATTTTAGGTGTAAACGATAAACTCTGATACTACTGCAAAATTATACATTGAAGGCAATGTATTCACTTTATTTGTACGCAAGGTAGCGAGCGCAACTCCGCACGTAATGTATTGCGTTCTTTCACATTCGTCGTGAGTCGTGACCTGTCGTGACCCCAAAACACGTGCATCGATAGTTTTGTTCGATCAATATCGATAAAATTCATCTTTTTATCACTGATTTGATTAAGGCAATAGTTGAAAGTTATATCAATATCCGCATTCATCTGTTAAAATTAAGCTTTCAAAACGAGAATTTCGAAACATATAAATTTTATTTCAAGTGCAATAAACCGTGTAAAAATAACTTTTTTTTAATTTACTTCATCATGTTAAACGTTTTTTTTTACAGTTCAGTATTCTTAGCACAATTATTCTTATCGAACGTGAATTTTCTTACGGAATTTCTAAAAATAATTAAATTTAATATCGATGAAATTAAAATATCGATAATTTTATTGATATTTTATCGATAACTTTCGCTGCATTAAGCGAATAGCAATAAGTGTTGCTACTCGACGCCAGTCGACGTAGCTATTACGCAATTATCAACATTATGTCTAATGCGTTTAAGTTCAAAATTGCGTTCCATGAAAATAACGCCATCTAGTGCCGAGTGGCAGAACTTTTTCGTCAATTGAATCTAGTTAGTTTGTAGATTACAAAACGACGTAAATACTTTGTACGCTATTGAAAAATAAATTTTATGTTAACGTAAAAAGGTATATTTTCATATGTATGACCTGTGTGATTAAAGCTATTTTTGAGTAAAATAGAAACGACCAATCAAAAGGATTGTTTATTTGTAGTACAATATATGATATAACATTTATTTGTGTGAGTTTGGCGACGCTGGTTCCGATACAAATTCTAACGCATCGCCCTTCCAGTGTATTCTCTTTTCCGTGGGTGAATACTTATTTGAGATGTCTGAGATGTCTGTATGAGAATATTTGTTTGAGACTCGGAAAGTCACTCTCAAAATTGTTAATATAAATGCAGCATCTAGTAGACACTCATGGAAAATTGTTATGGTGCGTCCATGCTTGGCGAACCGAGCACGAGCCGAGCCTCGAACGAGCACGATTCGCGTAGCGTGGACGGGCTTGCGAGCCTCGAACGAGCGCGATTGTGAGTTTTTTCACGAACAAAGGGATTCGCATCGTGCTCGTTGTAGGCTCGTTCGTGGCTCGGCTCGTGCTCGATTCGCGTAGCATGGACGCACCATTATAATACCTACGCTAACCAAGTTAGTTATTATAAATATAAATTAATCCTAATCTTAAATAATATTATACCTAAATGCGAAAGTGAGTTTGTTTGTTACGCTTTCACGCCTCAACTCTACGCACTCTGCATACCAAATTTCATGATGATCATCATGAAATTTGGCATACAGATAGCCTATAGTCACTATAGTATGGAATAGGACATAGGCTACTTTATATCCCGAGAACGCGCGTGAAACCGTGGGGGACAGCTAGTAATATTATAATGAATATAAAAATGTTACCAATAGATTTTATTAGACTAATTTATTTGTTGCGGACCTAGATGTGCCAATCGTGGAAATTTACAATCTAAGAAGAGTAGGTACCTATGGGCCACGTGCCTGATCCTACGATTAAACTGCATACTACTATGCAGTTTAATTTATAAAAAAAACTTACAAATCTTTACTTACCTCTTTATAACATTGGTGTAGATTGTAGCTAGTCAGTAGAAATTACGGTTTTTTGGCACCATATAGACTGGCAATGTTTTATAGACGAGAGATGGATATTATGTTTAATTTACCTACTTATTTCCAAACAGGCCTTCTGCGTAACTCTATGCGTAGCATCTTCTATAACGAGCTCGAGGGAGGAGGTAACAAGAGACTTTATCGAGCACGTGCTACGAATACCTAACCCTGACAAAGTGCTGAACACAGTTCTGGGACGATTAGAGAAAAACAAACAGCAGGGAATGTCTAGACAACTATCGGAGGATGCAGATTGTGAGGACCCTTCAGAGGTAGGTACTAACTGTTTTTTTCCCACCACAATGTTCAAGCGATCATGTATAATTAATTCCAATTCATTTAATAAAAAATAACGGCAAAATATTCGTAGAATAAATAAAAAATGCATAATGCGCACCTGGCTTTTTGCTTTCAGTGTACGTATAATATATTAAGTATTAACTCTGTGCTTTAAGGTATTACCTGAATACACGGAATCACTTCAGGTGTCACGAGAACGAGGATTGCGACAATTGGGCCCACAGGTAAACGATATCCTTCTAATAATAAATGAGAATGTATGTTTTTGGGTTGTCCTCTTTCCACGCAGCAACGGAGTAATTAATTAACATAATTATGCTACTTTTTACCTCGGGAAGGCGAGTGAATCTGCGATACGGAAGCTAGCCTAAAATATATTCACTTGTTTGCGTTTAAATCCAAATCTCTCATCCCCACTTACTTCCTTACCTAATCCAGCCGTTTTTTAGAGTTCCGTACCCGAATGGTGATAAACGGGACCCTATTACTAAGACTCCGCTATCCGTCCATCCGGCCGTCTGTCTGTCAGTGCCACTGACTCAGTGGGCTGTATCTCATGAACGGTAATAGCTGAAATTTTCAGAGAATATGTATTTCGATTGCCGCTATAATAACAAATAATAAAAATGAAATAAAATAAAAAATTAAAGGCGGTGCCCATACAACAAACGTCTTTTTTGGTGTTTTGTTTTCATATCACAATGAGTTAGTTTATATTGTACGGAACCCTCCGTTCGCGTGTCAGACTGGCGCTTGGCCGGTTTTTAACATATGTAGTTATAGGACACGCGTCTCATCTGCTAGCTAACGACTTGAAATACTACAATCACTTAGGTATCCTTGCGGCCACATGATAAGGCTTTGCCGAAATTATTTATAGCTATCTCTTTGACACTTTAAGGTAAATGGGAAAAGAAATAGTAACAGAGTCAGATGAGTGAATAAAGACAAAAATAGAAAGATACTTAGTAGTATTATATGTATATTTTTCAAAATAATTGAAATAATTAATTATGAATTCGCAGAAACATTACCCCATCTGCCATTTGGAAAGGAAGATCAAGAAACTGAATACAAATGAGTATGAGTACAGGCCGGCTTATTACGAAGAGGTCCGATGCGTAATGACATCTGGGGAAGATTCTGGCGTTGCTAATGAGGTGAGCTGAGAAGGCAAATATACAGGGTGTCCCAATACTCAACGTCAAATGGGTACTGGGCGAAAGACTAGTCTATACCGGTTCTGGTATGCAAAAAAATAGAAAAAAAACCATGTTTCTAGTTAAGTGATAAAACCCATATTTTGAAGGAGTTGATAATCGACACCCTAGACCAGCCATATCAAAGTTAGGGTTCCGCAAAGCCTCTTTGGGCTCTCAGTCAGCGAAAGAGCATGACGGGTTCTATAGCAAATTTTATAGCTGTAATATTTATAGCTGAATTCAAAACAGTGTCAGATAAGTTATTTCATTATTTTTAGTGTACTTTAAAGGCGGTTTTCGTTGAGTTTCGCATATTCGTTTTCAATACTTCTCAAGATTTGTCACTGGCCGAGGATATGCATATCATTGATAAAATTTGGACAATATTGAATAAAATGCTTCAATCGCGATGTTTCTGTTGTTTACCGTTGAGGAATTCCATCATATCTTCAATTTCTATGGTCAGATCACGATAAAAAATTTATTGGACCACCTCAGGATCTACCTTGACATATTACATGTTAAATGATCTAAATAGCATAAGCCGTTTCGGAGCAATAGGTGTACTTACAAATTAAAAAAATATTATAAAGTCGAACATAGAACCTCCTCCTTTTTTGAAGTCGGTTAAAAATAATGATATTTGATTGAGTCATGAGATTGAGGATATGTTTTTTTTTTCAGATATGTACAAGTTTGGGGTTCTCTTGCGTCCAATGGAATAAGACAATTCATTTAACAAGAAGGCGATATACTAAGTAAGCTACTATAACTTCCATTACATCTATGCATTGTATAATTATTGTATTATTATTAGTGTTCCGTACCCAGAGGGTCTGAACTCTGAACGGAACCCTATTGCTGTAGTCTCTTTTCGATCCAATGGCTTCAATGGTCATCACAGTCCGTCCACAAAACTATACGTTCGTCCATCGCATTTATCCGACTATCATATGCTTATATAGGGTGACTGGTAATTAGTAAACGATACTTAGACACATGATTGTACTCCTGATAACAAACAACTTTCTCAAACAAACAAATATGGATAAATAACTAAATGAAATAAAAGCTGATGGTGTATTCTTATTCTTGTTAGGTACTAAATTAAACATAAAGGTTTTTTTGGGTAGTTATCATGAGTACAATGAAGTCTCTAAGTATCGTTTACTAATTACCAGTCAACCTATATGTATCTCCTAAACCAAATTAGATATGAGATCAAGATATTATTTACTTTATATTAATCCTCGGTGTGCGGTCCCACGTGTCATTAGCCACGAGTATTTCGAAATAATGATATATTGATGAATGATAGATACATTTGGGAACAAAAACGTGTCCTCGACATTTACATGTCTCAAAAAAATGGGAATTATTATAGTTGAAGTATGTATGAATGATAAAATAGCATTTTCTTAAAAATAAGACTTACTTAAATTTTTCATTTAACGTTTTCGTAGAATTTGATCCTTATAAGCGACTCTTCTTCTTCTTCTTCAAATCTACACAAGCAATATTATTGCACTGCAAGTTAAAGTCATTCTTAGGGCACTGACGACGGGCACGAATCTAATAAATCCGTCAGTGATATCACAAAGTATTTTTTTCTTTACCAAATCAATAAAAAAGTCAATGATAAATCGCGTCAAAAATCAGGAGTAAGTACCACAATGTGACAACGCGCGGAACTTCGACACACCATATCTTCGTATTGTCTTTTAGAAAAAAATATATTTATAAAATTACATCGAGTTACCAATGACAGAACTCACCAACTGATGGAAAGCAACAACGTAGATAACCAACCGCCCTAGCCTAAAAACCTAATCTCATACGCACCTAAAAATATGTTTTTATTTTTCAGTGACTGTTGGGAGACACGGACCATGGTGATACCGGCTGGCTGTGAATGCATGTGGCCTGTTCATAGATTAGGCGATATCAAATTACACGTCTAACTGAATTATACAACGCTGCGATTTAAACATTGGTTGACTATGGACTATGGTTTATTTATAAATAAACAAGAATAAAAAAAACGGACTCAAATTATCTTATTAATTTTTAAGGTTTCAAGCCAAAAACTAAAAAGGAATCCCTATGGTGGCACTCTCCGTCCGTCTGTCCGTCTAACACAGCAGTATTTATTTCTGCAACCAAAACACTGATGCTATTGATTTGAAGGAATAGTTATAAATACCTACTGCTACCCAATCTTATTGAAAAGGCAAATAAGTTAGTTAGGTACTGTACAAAAGAGGCAGAAATGGGGACCGATGTTTCAAAGTGGGGCCACAAGTTTAATTGGGGTATATTATATGAAAGAGCTTCATGCATATTCCAAACAGAATTATTTTCTTTTATGTTGCGTAGTTTTTGACTTATGATGAAAAATTACAAACCTAAGATCGGAAACAATTACAGTATACAAACATTAATATAAATATTACAGGAAAAATAAAAAGAAGCTTCGTTAGGTGCCACAGTTTTTTCGAAGTCATCAAAATTCATACACAAACAAATTTTGTTATGCAGTCTGGTTTTTCTACAGTTATGGCCGATACCAAGAAATTATATGTCTTAGGTCATAGGTCGGAACCCTCGGTGTGTAAGTTAGACTCAGACTCTTGGCCTGTTTTATTTGTAGTAGATTACCATACACATACCACAGTTATAATGCGAGTAAAATAACTACGATTATAACAATAAAACCAGCTGTAATTTATTACATTTTGTTTGTTTATTGTGACTGATTGTTGTATGCTGTATGTAAGGTAGATACGGATTCATCTCTACATCACCAGCATGTGATCTTTAGGTAACCTTGTAATAAGTTTACCGATGAATTGCATATGTCGTCGGCATATTGTATAATTCGGCATTTTACATATTGCCTCGTCATTTCATGAACCCTCGCCGTTTTGTAAAATGCCGAAGGCAAATTATAAAATGCCTCGTCATTTTGTAAAATGCCGTGTAACCACGTGTAATGTGTTACTACCACCGGTGGCGCTGTTAGTCAAAAAGAGCTGTCAAATAAAAATGGCGTCGAGTAGTGCAAATATTTGTGAAAAAAAAGTTGAAAAAATATATTTTTCGCATGAAACAAATGCCTTCAAACACATTTACCCATAGCATTTACCATACAAAATTAAATAACTTTTACGATTCTCAAGCGGGAACTGTGAAAAAGCCATGGACACGTGAAAAAGTTTTGGAGGTTATCCGATACGTAAAAAGTGCTAAAGTGTCCATGGAAACTGACGTTCGATGGACTTCTATTTTATTATACGTAAATGATAAAAATGTACGTAAAATACGTACTGATATAATGGTTAATGACTTGTTTAACGAACCACCAGATTTAGTAAACTGTTACGGTAAAAATCACTTTATATTGCCAAAATTAGTAAATGATCACCAAAATTAAATACCCATTCTAGCGTGAATTTAGGACCAGCAAATTTACAATTTGCGATCCTACTTAAAGCAACGAACTCCAAATTATGATTATTTAACATTTATTAAACATCTCAATATACAATACAGAGGAAAGAACATTCAAAGGACAGATGAAGCAAAATTTTTAGGATTAATGATAGATAAAAATTGTAACTGGAAATCTCATGTCAGCCATGTATGTGCAAAAATAAATAAATTCGTTTATGCTATTAAAAGATTACGTAAAACAGCGAGTATAACTGCCGCACTTACTGCGTATCATGGCTATGTTTGTTCCGTTTTAAGATATGGCTTGCTACTTTGGGGCAATTCAACACACATCAACAATGCATTTGTAGCCCAGAAGAAGTGTGTCAGAGCCATCTGTGGTACAGGACCTTTAGAAACATGTAGGCCTCTTTTAAAAAAAATGAAGTTATTAACCCTGACTTCATTATATATATTGGAAATCGGAATTTTTGTGAGAAAGCAATCGCACCTATTTCAGACATTCGGTGCAAATAGTTTATTTATAAAGCGGGATCCAAGTAAACTGAAAATGCCCAAATGTAAAAGTGCCTTTCATCAAAAAAACTGTTTGATGATGTCGGTCAAAGTCTACAATAATATTCCAAGGGCCATAAGAGAACTGCCTCTTAAAAAGTTTATATTTAAATTATGATAATGGCTTATTGAAAAATGTTTCTATACAATTCAGGAATTTTTTAATCTCTAAATTATAATCATAATATTGAAATTTTGTTTGTTTGTTTTGTAGTGTCTTTTATTTAAAATTGAATTTAAGGTTGAAATATTATGGCTGAATTTGGAAATAGGTATAGGCCTAATTTTTTATATTTATGTGTAATTGACATTTTATTTTGAATTTTTGTAGTGTCTTTTAATATTGATTAATGTAAAGTTTAAATAATTATTTTTGAAATTCTAATGTAATTAAAATTGTATTTAATTTATAATAATTTTGTGTATTTGCATGCTTTATAATAAGGCGGGATATATATTCGGACCGATTTTTAATTGTAAGAGAGTATCCCTGCGAATAAATTTATTTCATTTCATTTCATTTAATCAAACAATTATTAATGACCACCAAAAATTTACATAAAGCACTAACTTGTGTGCGCACAGTTCAGCCTAACCTAACCAACTATATTTGGAGTGCCCCGAGTCGGTTCTGGTAATAGGTTCCAATCTGATATCTGTTTAGATTAAACGTTACATAATAATAAAAATAAAAAAATTAATAAACAAAAAACCCGACTAAGTAAAACAAAAATTTACTGAAAAGAGGAAAACAAGCTCTTGAATCTATAGAACTTTGAATATAACTAACTTGAATGCTTTAAGGTATTGGAGTCGGGGATAAACAAATATAAAAAAATGCATACTTAGGTTATTGGTTTGTCCCCGACTACAATACCTTACAACATTACGACAACAATATGAAGTTTTTCCCGGGAATCGGGAATTCCCGGGAAAAACGTCGTTCCCGAAGAAAAAATACTTAACTTTCTTATACCAAAGAATATTCAATAGTAAATTAAATAACTTAAGAGCCAATTATCGTCTTATTTGCATTATTAATAGGTGCTACTTCAAGTGACAGATTTAGTGCCACTGCACTGTGTTCACAATTCACATTGCATCGGTGTACTTGAAGTGATTTGGTATTTTCCATCACTAAATAGTGTTTATGACGTCATAGTAGGTAGTCAAAAAGTGGCACCCTTGTTGAGTTAGTTTTTCGTCACTTAATAGAATCACTTAATAATATATCTATATCTGTGGTGCGGACCGAACCATCGCACCAGTAATAGGGTCACCGCTCACTATAACAGCACGGCTCCGCCTCGGCATTTAGGTACCTTGCCATGCCAGTGAGGCCTTTAAATCGTAAATTTTACAATGAGTAGATAAAAATCTATATACATGCATATTTATTATTTATTATTTACTTTATTAATATTTAGTTGACGCCTCGCGGCAAGCGCGCTTGCCGCTTCAAGCCACTAGTTCTGCTGACCACACGCTTCCAGCGAGCGGTCCGCTCCCTTCTTGCGTGACGCCAGCAAGCGGTATCTTGCCAAAGCCGCGCCAGGCGCCACCAATTTCATCGCCGCGCCCCCCGCGAGCTGCCACCTAACTGGCGGCGCGCTGGCAGCTAGTGGTTGGATTGAGTTGAGGCGGTGCCGCGCCGGGTCGTTGCTGCGATGGCTGCCACACGCGTCATACTTGTGATCAGGTGCTGCTTGTGGGGGCTGGTCTGCTTAAGTTTGCTATTTATTTACTTATTAAATATTTATTCAGTCTTCTTTGTAATTTTGCCGCCGGGCCGGGGCACGCAATTGTTTTCAGTGCGATTAGAATGTAAATATTATGTAATGAATCTACGCTTGTTTTGAAAAGAGTAATTGCTGAGTTTATTGCCGGCTCTTCTCAGCAAATGCAACCTTCCGAACCGGTATTAGAGTATTAGAGTCAGACTTTTCATAAGTGCCTGCGAAGGTCTATTTGAATAAATGATATTTGAATTTGAATTCGATAGAGCGGTCCTGACATAGTGAGCGATGACCCTTAATCGACACCGAACCCCGTTCGATGCTTCGGCCCGCAATCTGAGCGCGTATAAAGCCAGAAAATATAGCGCCTGCCAGATGAAACAAAATTATATATTATTAAAACCTTATAAAATTCAAGTTATATTCAAAATTATTTTTTGCTTTTCAGTTTTTTCGGTGGTTTATTTTTTTGTTAAAAAGTTTTTATTGCAACCTCTAGTTCATACATAACTCGGAGTACTCTCTGTATTTTTGCAACGATCTCTCTTTGAACTCCTTGAATGATTCTCAAACGTCTGTCTACTTGCGCTTGCTCATCGCCTATAAAATAAACTTACTTAAAAATTGTGTCTGAATGTTTGAAACAGGAAGCAGGGACCCAATTCTGTGATAAACCTGCCCTTGCACAGTAAATGTTGGTGAAAATCCCGGCATGGCAACGATCGAGCACTCCGATCAGTACCAAAAGTCGTCATATGGAAGCATCCATTGTATTTCCTTATATTTTTTTAAAAAATGCCGTGATTCATCTGTGCCAAATGAGAACAACTCTTTAAGTGGCTCCACTGGCTCCACTATCCGTGGGATGTCAACTTTTCCCCCTGAACAACACATCCCAGCGGTCTCTTCTTTCCATTTCAGCGCTCCGCAAAATCTGCACACTATACTCATTCTTTACATTTTCAGGAGCCTGTGGCTGCCGCAGTCAAGATCTGTATCGTATTCTAAAGCAGCGTTTTTGAAGACGCCCCACGTATTTCTATTAAAACATTGCCGCCGCTGTGCCATTTTTTCAGCAATAGTATTTCTGCGAGCTTCTTCCTCCACAGTCTCTGCTGCTCACTGGGTCGCTAGATAATTAGCGTGCTGTTGACGTCTATCATTCGTTTGCTCCGGAGTTTCATTTGCTCGAAAGTTAGCTTGCCTTTCAGCTTGCGCCACGAGTCATACTTCTGATTATCCTGGCGTCTCAGTAGCCCGCTGGTACGCCATATAATCTCAGCTTGGTGTTGACGGCGATTGTGCGCGTGTTCCAGCGTCTCCGTTGCTCGCAAACTGGCTTGTCGCTCAGCTTGCTCTTCACGTTGTGATTGCGATTGATCTGGCGTCTCATGAGCCCGCTGGTACGCGACATAATTAGTATACTGTTGAATTCGATTGTCCGTTTGTTCCGGCGTTTCAACCGCTCTGAGAGCCTCTTGACGCCTAGCCTCCTTAGCTCCGCTTGAGGAGAAGTTTCTTGACTCTACTTGAGCGCTTTATTTGCTCGAGCTTTTCTTAAATTTGGCGACAAATTAGTTTTACGTTTCCCCGTCATGTTATAAACCTAACGATAATAAAATAATACCTAAACGAGATAAATAAAATCCAAATTATAAGCCAAAATAAAAAACACGAACAATATTAATAAAACACAAACCAAACATTTCGAAATCTATAAAAAAAACACTACACTTACTACACTTACACTTACACGTACACTTTCTGGGATAAAAAGCAACCTATGTGCTATTCCAGACTATAATCTATCTCTGTGCCTAATTTCATCCAGAGCCTTTTTGGCATGATTGAGTAACAAAAATCCATCCATCCAAATTTCACAGTAGGATATACTTATATACCTATATAGTTATAGTTCTTCAAGTAAATAAATATTGAAAATCATCCCACAGGAACACATTACTGAGATAAAAAGTATCCTATGTGTTAATCCAGACCATATTCTATCTGTATGCCAAATTTTATCCAAATCGGTTCAGATGTTAAAGCGTGATTGTGGTACAAACATCCAAACTCACAAACATCCAAACTTTCGCATTTATAATATTAGTGAGACTAGCTGCCCGGCGCGACTTCGTTCGCGTAATACCCTACCCTACCCTTCATTTAAACCTTCCCCGGACTTCCACGAATAGTTCAAACCCAAAATTAGCCAAATCGGTCCAGCCATTCTCGAGTTTTAGCGAGACTAACGAACAGCAATTCATTTTTATATATATAGATTTAAAAAAATCGTTAGTAACAGCCCAAGGTTAAGGTTAAGGTTTAGTGATATTATTTATCGAATTTTTGTCTTAATTAGATGCACCATGAACGAATAAAAACGAATATTATTTAATACTAGCAGACATAGACCCCCGCGGTCTCACCCACGTACGGTTTGAATTTTCTCCTTCGAAAACCAATGCACGCCACTGATTATTAGACACAACAAATAAAACATGAATCTGTTTAAAAGCTGCTGTGTGCTAATTTATTAAAAAGAAAGTGTTTTTCGTTAAATAAAGTTTTTTAAACAATACCAGGTATGTGTTTTTCTTCAAGTAAATAATATTTAAATGAAAAAAAAAATAAATATGGGTATTTTCATTATATACACATAGGGTTCAGTTTGAGCAAAAACATAATTGAATGAAAATTCCTTGATAGAAAAACATCACAAAGCTACCTCTAATCGCCTAACGGGGTGAAAAAGGGGTAGAAAGTTCTTCTTCTTCTTATTTTTAATTTTGGCAACCAAGCCCAAATTAGGGCTCATTTCTGCCAGTGTCGAGTTATATTATAATTTCCAGTCACAATAAATCACTTCACATTATAGTCCTCAGTCAGTCACCGTCCATAAAAGTCATGTTTTACTACAATGGTGGTCATTGTAGTAAAACTCTACACGGACATTTTGAGACAACTTGAAAAGTCACGATACACATAATTCATTACATTTCACTTCACTGGTGCACATGGATGATCTTTATTGGGTAAAATACCACCAAAAATACACAATAAAACTCAAAATACACAAATTTATGAAAATAAAAATGAAAATGCTACGTCACTCTGCAAGTTCCCGCCAAAAAGACGGGTAGAAAGTTATTTTAGGGGTGATTTGCATCGAGGTTGATATTAATAATCCTTAGTACCTTTGATTTAAATAAAAAAAAAAAAAATTGACACATGTTTGAAATCTCAATCCGATTTTCACAGATTACAGCAGATGGCAGATAGATACAAATTGATATAATATAATGTAGGTAGGTAGGTAGTACCTATGTATAATCTCAGAGTATATAAATACTACGGTATAATTTTGAAAATGGCTAGAGTCTGGCAAAGGAAAGTAGATACTCGAATTGTTTGCAAACTTTTTATATGGCAATGCAAAACACAACGAAAAACAACTTTTTTTTCATACTAATTTTGTTGCCATGATGATATTTAAAAAAAAACCGCGCTTTTTCAGTCTCTACTTTCGTTTGCCAGGCTCTAGGCGTGGCATAGACCCTCAATGGATGACACGCATATGCATGCACCTTCTAACTAACTATTTCGTAGTATACCATGATCTCCTTCCTTCGAGTGACTCTATCCGGCGAGAAGGGAGTGCGCGCTCTCGATTATTCATTCAGTCCGCCGCGGCAGGTTCGCGAGATAGGCTGTACCAGCGGCAGTTCCTTGTGACAACATCGCCCGGACACTACGCGCCAAACCACCAAACAAAACAACAGTGAGTCCATTTTTTCGACACTTCAATCTTTTACGTAACGGTTCTGAATAGAGAGCCGAAGTTTGCCAATTACTTATAGATGCGTAGAGTTCTTTAAATAATAATGTATAAATAAGTGTATATTTTTTTATTGATTTAGATGCGTAGAGTTCTTTAAATAATAATGTATAAATAAGTGTATATTTTTTTATTGATTTAATCATTATTTTTCCGACCAATGTCACTTTATGGGTCTTTCGTGGCGCGCAATGCGCCTGAATTACAGAATAAGTGGAGGTACTGAATTAACAATGTGTAATATAAACAATGTCAATGTAACATTTTTGTATAATTAAAAAATAATTACAATTTTATGTGGAGAGAGAGAAAGGTTTTATGTGGAAAATGTGTATGGGTATACAGATTTTCCACATAAAAATGTACATTTATGATTTACTTAGGTACATGCTTGACTCTTGACTAAATATTTACTCTAATTATTCATTTTCATTGACAAAATGTAAATTTATGCGGTTTGGCAAATAATAAAAATGTTATCGGGTATTTTTTTTGGAAATGTACCTACTTATAACATGATATAACACGTCCATGGCTATAACTGATAACTGAATGATTTCGGGAAATACTGGGTTCGATACGAACAAAACATTAGCAGATTTGCTTTTCTGAAAAAGTTTTGTCAATTTCTAGTAATTGCAAAATGATATGTTCATAGCTATAGTGAGACGAAGGAGAAATAAGTACATAAATACCTTTAACTATGGTCATGGTCAAGCTTAAAGGGTCATACACATTTTGACACTCTTAATTTACAAAAACTGTTTTACATAATTGGACTGTTTTACAAAAAACTTAAACCGACTTCAAAGTACACTAAGAAGTAATCAAATCCTGATCTGATGACAATGGGACCAAAAGGGAAGTGTACCCTTCCAGACAAAAAAAATAATTTTCCAAATCCAATCATAAATGACGGAGATATGAGGTAACAAACATAAAAAAAAAAAAAATGCAACCGAATTGAGAACCTCCTCCTTTTTTTGAAGTCGGTTAATAATATTTAAACTGACTTCAAAGTACACTAAAAAGTAATCAACTCCTGACCTGATAACAATAGGACCAAACGGGAAATGTACCCTTCCAAACAAAAAAAGATTTTTCCAAATCGGTTAATAAATGACGGAGTTATGAAGTAACAAACATAACAAAAATAACAACTGAATTGAGAACCTCCACCTTTTTTTGAAGTTGGTTAAAAATTACTTGCATGTTTTAATAAAATTTAATGATAAATCTGGCCTAAATCGACAGAGCATTGAGCCCTCTCGAAATGGGTGATGATTTCTAAAGATTATTAAAATTATTATGAAACAAAGCTTCGCGATTTTTGAAATTTGAAATTTTGATTGTTATTATCTTATTTACGTATATTTATTAGATTAATCCGTACAAATACGTCTAATCAAATATCTATTCTATTCTATTCTAGTCTAGTCTATTTATGTTTATGACCATGAACCATAAAAAAAAACAACAGTTCAATATCTTAAGTCTGCTTAGCGAAATAGTGACACTGCACTTGCGAATGGGTATTACCATTTTTTGAGAAACAGGACAACGACCGATCTTTACAGAAATCAGATGCTCAAAGCTCCCAGAAATGGGAGCACAAAATATGCGATGCAGAACACACGATGCAGTGATTGGTCCTTACTGTTCAAAATCAGAGACAAATCACTGACTAGTTTCGGAATCGGATTGCTCGGTATTACTACTCTAATGGTGCGTCCATGCTTGGAGCACGAGCCGAGCCACGAACGAGCAAACTGCGAGCACGATTCGCATAGCGTGGACGGGCTTGCGAGCCTCGAACGAGCGCGATTGTCAGTTTTTTCACGAACAAAAGGATTCGCATCGTGCTCGTTGTAGGTTCGTTCGTGGCTCGGCTCGAGCTCGATTCGCGTAGCATGGACGCACCATAAGAGATTGTTCCTCGATGGACCATGCTAAGAAGTCATATTTGACAATGGGTTGTCAAAAGTGACTTTTTTTAGGCTCTAGTTTAACCTTACTCACGCGCAGGAACACAACATTATAAATTACTAGCGGCCCGGTACTTGCTTCGCTACGTATAAAGTGAAATAATAAAAATGTGATAAATGTAGAACCGCTCGACTGATTTTGTGCAAACTTCACATAAACCATCTACTAAATAGTCCGAACAAAGCCTAAACATTTGGTTTGGATAGGTGAGCCCTAAAGTTATTTGGCTGCGGTATACTGTAGGTGGAGGTACTTCCCCAGTCGAGCTGCTTTTTGAGCAAATTTACGCTATGCTCTACCTCTCTCACATAAATACATTTCAGCTTTCTGCACTTCTTCTCCATACCACAAAGTTTTATCTTCATGTACCTATTAATATTTTACTAGTTGGTCCTGTAATCGTCGAACTTCCACCGTATTTTTTACGTTTGTGTAAAGTGTTTTTTTGGCATTTTGCACCCATTGTGACCAAAAAATACAAGACACATAAAAAAACAAATACACCACACCTCAACGTCTCAGTACAATATAAAACAAAATCAAAAACAAAGAAGAATGGGTAAAAACGTCCCCAGACTGTAGCAAGATGAGCTATAGTGGTGATTGTAGGTCTCGTTGAGCACATTATTTTATTCTATGACAGCAAGTCAGAATTCCATGGGAGAAACAAGATATTCACATTTGAAGTTACAAAAATGTTCCTTTGGTAATGATTGTTTTTTGTAATTATTAGCTATGCCCTGCGGCACAGAATACTGAATACCAGTGATTCCAATCGAGTTTTTAAGACAAAAAGAACTGTATGTCAATTTCCAGGATCCTTGCTATCTTTCTGCTAATATTTATCGATATCGGTCCAGTAACATAGTTGTGAAAACATAACAATACGGATAGATCTACTGTCGCATTTATCATATTAAAGTACTAGCTGTGCCTCGTGGCTTCACCTGTGTTCCTGAGAAAATAGTATTGCTTGTCCATCTGTAGGCTCTATGCTGCCGCGTGTGGTAATTTTAATTGCTATCAACCTAGTCCAGTAATTTAGCTGGAAAACGTAACATAAGACATACTAACCCGAAGAAAACCCCTATAGTGTGGCCCTACAATTCCAGAACACTTCCTTAAACATCAGTCAAAGCATCGGGATCCCTGGCGTCGATATTTCTAGCGTCACGTGCTGTTTCGTGTATAGTCACTTAGACGACAAAAAAATCTCGGAGTGCTCAATAGAGCGAGGCAGTACTTATAACAACTTTATAAGTCGCAAGTCCGGGCTCAAATGGAGTACTGCTGTCATCTATAGGCGGCGGTACCTGGATACCAGCTTGGGCCTTTGGACTCGGTTCAGCGACGTGCCATTAGAATTGTCGACGATCCCCAGCTCACAAGTGGTTTAGACCCCGTTAGACTGAGCCACCATCGCAACTCTCGCCATCGACGGGGATCCAACCTCACACATTGGAACCGAAATGGTTTCGTAATCTGCGATTTCAAAGGAGCTCACAACCGGAGGTTTTCCCAAGGGAGAATGGGATTCTTCAAAAAGGGTGTGAACAGATTTTTGCAGGGTCAGCAACGCGCGAGTGGTACCCTTGGTGTTACAAGTGTCTTTAAAGGCTATGGTAACCGCTTACCACCAGACGAGGTGGGTATACTTGTTTGTTGCCTTAGTGGTATACAAAAAAAACTATCTTTCGCATTAATAACGTTAAAGTACTATGTTTACCTCGCGATTTCAAATGTGTTCCCGGTATACAAAGTAAATCCGTACCTATTTTATGGACATCTTCGGTTATCATTAACTATTTGGAACATAATACAGTGTTTATAGTCATGTTCAAGTTTTCTTTTTTATTGTGTTTTGCTATTTACCATTATCCAGTCAGTATATGGGGCTATCAGTCTGCCTATGGGGCTGATTCATTGATTACACATAAATAACGACAATGAAACATAATGTCATATTGTAGGTAGATACCTAATATGCGAGTATAAATTGTTTGCTGTGTCAAAAAAAAAAAGATCTTTACCTTATCCTAGTAATAGTAATGTAAGTAAACAATGCTTAAGTTTTTCGGTGTTTGTTATTAAATGACGCCGAAATGGCTTATCAGATGTGGGTGGAACTTAGCACAAAGATAGATTAAACTCTGGATAAGCATATATAATACTTTTAAATTAGAAAAGTTATACAAATACTGCGGGACGATATCAAAGTTACTCAGTATTTTGGTTGCTTTAACCGTGAATATCTTTTTTTCCCCATGGAATCCAGACTTGGTGTCATACAATAAAATGATGCCCTCGATGTGGCCAACAAACTCCACCATAGCTTATAGTGCTACATTCTGGGGACGCGTTTCATACAAATGGACCCTTTGTTCTTTAAATAAAATTTATAAATTCCCATAGTTAATAACCATTCACTCTGCCATTTTCGATTCGCGCTGCGGTGAGTAGACAGCCAGTTTCGGAAAATGGAGGTGTCAAGGTGTTCACTCATCGTCGGGAGAATCTCATTAGTCGAAATCAGGACGCGGTATCCATTATTATACTGCACCCTGATGGAACTGTACGAACGTCTCGTGTAATTGAATCACAATTGACATGTATATGCCCTTTTAGTTAATATGTACAACAATTTCTCAAAAACACATATCTTCTAGGAAACGTACACATTTCATAGGACTTATATACAATTTCTGAATGGTACTAGGAAATGTATTAAATAATTGAGAAAAATATGTATCTAGAGCTCGCCGGCCACTGCCGCAGCACCGCTCGCATCCCTCACTCGGCTCGCGCGTGATATTTTGCAAATTTCTAACCTAAACTATAAACCGATCTGGTCAGTGTCGTAGAAATATTTAAAGAAGTTAGTTATTTAACCAGAAAAGTAATTGCTCCAATACAAGTTATCTCCTAGTGTAAAGTTACGTTAATTATTATCAGTTTACATAACAAGAAAAAACTTCCCAAAATTGTTAATTATCTAATTATTATTATTATCTAATCTCGAATATAACATCCGATTGCTGCTTAGGAGATGTATAGAATTCGTAAGAAAAGTGTAGGTATAATAAAATTTATTTTACACATTTCCTGCCGATATCGAGGATAAAGCCTGTCTTCGTCTTGGGCGGATTGAACCCTCGCGCTTCACTCAGGACTCCACATAACTCCTTCGTTTCGCTCGGGAGTTATGTTTTATCTCCTTTGCTACCCTTGGGCATTGGGAGTCAACTCTAGGTGCTTTAGGGTCCCTCGGTTACGCTCAAGGGCCTATTTGCCGTGACGTAAGGCACTGCTTTATCCCATCATTTAATATTATAAATGCGAACGTAACTCTGTTTATTTGTTTGTTTGTTACACTTTCTCACCTTAACCACTCCACCGATTACGATGAAATATGGCACGCAGATACTCTATGGTATGGATAAGGCTACTTTTTATCCCGGGAACGTGGGTGAAACAGCGGGGGACAGCTAGTCTTCTATAATATATACGTCATCCTGTTTTGTTTTTACCCGACTGACCCGGAAGGAGGGTTATGTTTTTCGAGTGTATTTATGGATGTATGTTTGTATGTCTATTTCTTTGGCACGCTCTGCAGCCTAAACGACTGGATGGATTTAAACATATGAGGTATCGTAAGATTCGTCTTAACTGTGGGAGTGACATAGGGTATATTATTTTTATATGACGTCTTCGAATAAAAACAGAGGGAGGGTAAAAACAAAAATTTCGTTATTACAACTATATGGGTATCAAATTAATGCTTGTAAACAGCCCATTCCATATATGTATATACTTTTATGCTACCATTTTGACGTAAACTGCAAAAAACCACGTATAATGCAAGGACAGTAGGTACTGTGCGGTTACCGTTGTTGCGATGTTTGGTTAGCCTTACTTTACCGTACCGCTCATTTACTTACTAATCCATACAACTCATTCATCAATAAAACTAAACAGTGTGAAATTAAAACCCAACTGGGTAAAACAAAAAATGACTTAAAAGAGAAAAACAAGCTCTTTAACCTTTAGAATTTTGAATATAGCATGAATTTTATAGATAGACGGTGTCAGTCGGTCGGTAATTAAATCTTGCATGTTAAATTTGACACACATCTCGGATGCATTTTATGTTAATCGTAAAACAATGCAAACTTATCACAACCATGGAGCTGATCTGGTGATTGAGCCGGCCTTGGGATCTCTATAATGAAACAACGGAAGCCCATCGACTTGGGGCTCGTTTGCTTCGTCTTGACAAGGACTCTGATCCTAGGGTCTGGTGATTAATTTGGCCGATTATTAAGTATATAAAAAAGCTTATAAAAAAACTTGGCACTCAATAACTTCTTATGTTTTGTTATGTCATATGAACTAGCGAAGCGAAGATGTAGGTATAATAGTAAAAAAAACTGGCCCTTCACTCTGGTAATAGCTCTTGTGTAATACAAACAATGTTATTGAGTTCAATTTATATAGTCGCATGAGACTCAACGCAGCTAAAACACGTTGTAATATTTTCCAGAACTTTTCATTACACACAGAACTTCAGATTTATATTTTTACTGTCAACTCTTGTTTCATTGGTCCATAGTCTATCCATAACTGGCTTCATTTGAGCAAAAAGCTCGTAATCTTCAGCAACATATTGATAAATGCCTCTGGTATTGGTCTTGTTCATTGGCGACGGTAGCAAGCAACGTACCATAAGGTGGACAGGACACCCTGTAAGCATTATGAAATACAAAATATGTTTCCATCATATTTGCATTTTTTTATGTCTACCTATGTTTATTTTTTATAAGTTTCTCGCCAAAGAAATGTACTAGGCAGATGGATTGTATGTAATATTTGTAATGAATCGCTCTATTACATGAGATGGTTTGAGTCAAGTCTATAATAAACCCCAGATTTTAAATATATCTGTCACTTTCTGACTTCACATAATAAAAAGTGGCAGGGCTATCATTATACATGAAACCATCTTACATGTGTTCTTGAATTTGCCAATTAGAGCGCATGCGTCCTTAATTAAGCCAATCAGAGAGCATTTTCGGTGGTGCGAAATTGTTGAAATGGATTTCAAGCAAAATGAACGTTATTGTGTTTCTTTGGTTTCGATGGGGCTACTACGTTACTCACTAAACTTCATAATAGTATTAACTTGAATAAATATTTGGGGTAGGTACTTTTATATCTGAAGTTACTGAAGTGTAATGTTAATGAAAGTGGGAGTGGAACAATTCCCAATGTTCTTGCATCTACAGATAAATATCTAAGTATTTTATTATGCTAGCATAAAAACTATTAGAACCAGTCATGTTGATTGAACTGGTGGAGTTCATGATCTCACTACGAAAGTGAGGACAGACCTGGGGCTCTACCACGTATCTTTCGTGGTAATCATAATTAACAATATTAATGAATTTCATCCAATCAGGGCCCAACAGTGGTCTTCGTCGTACCTTACGATTACCACCAAAGATACAGCTATACGCGAAAGCCCAGCTGTTTTTTTATGAAAATTACCTGCCCCGGAAAAGCCATGTTCAAAAACAGAAAAAAAATATTATATTATAAGATATTTTTTTATAAATATTCCATGCTTCGCAACGGCATGCGTCCAATTGTCTATTTTAAACACATCAATCAAATGAATAACAATAGTAAGTACATAATAATATGTACTCATTTGATTGATGTGACTATAGCAATAAATCCCTTGACCTAATAGGTGGATCATATTCATATATATAGGAAATTTTAAAATAATATAAAAACAGTAAATACGATAAATTATCTAAATTAATATAATATAATAATATTACAAGTGAAAAATAGATTTTTTGTATGTTTGTTTGTAAATGATAAACAAATAAACAACTGGACCGATTTAAAAAATTCTTTCACAACTTCAATTCTATATCATCACTCAGTTACATAGGTTATATTTTATGTTAAAACAATTAGGGATTCCTACGAAAACGAATAATGTAATCCAAGGTGTAAAAAATCCTATAAAATTCCATACATATCGCGATGCGAAAACTATTGATGATTATAACAAAATAGTGTAAAAAGGTCACTATATTATTTATTACGCTAATACAAATAAATAATAAAAAAATATCCTGGGACATTCCTCATACACGGTCGTTTGATCCCAAACTAAGCAGAGCTTGTACTATGGAAACCAGATAACTGATATAATACATGTAGTATATGTATTAGGTACATCAGTTATTATAAGTCATTTGTTTGTAAATACATACTTAATTACTTAATATACATAACTACACCCAGACTCAGGACATACAGACATGTTCATGCCCACAAATGCATGTCCTGTGCGGGAATCGAATCCACGACCTGCGGCGCAATAGGTGGAATCTTTACCAGTCTTAACCAACTGCGCCAACTGGCCCGTCAATATTATGTATATATCTATACTAATATTTAATCTATCTATAGTCTATCTATACTAATATAATAAATAAAGAATAAGAAGATTTAGATTTAGAAAAAACATTCGATAAACTAAATTTGAAGATTGTAATGTTGATGATGTAGATTTTGGGAAATTCCATCTCTAAGCTGGTAAAGTAGGGGGGGAGAACCCAGGGGCGGAAAGCTAGTTATTTATATTTTCAGGGTATCCATACCCAAAGGGTGTCAACGGGACCCTATTACTAAGCGCGCTGTCCGTCTGTCTGTCAGTGTGCTGAATCTTATGACCCGTAATAGGTAGACAGTTGAAATTCCGAAATACCTAACAACAAATAATAAAAAATTATATACATTGAAAATTGACGGGTGGCCCCCAATACAATTAAGAAAAGTCTTCCCTTGTTCTTGAAATTTGGCCGGTTTATATAAAATCATAGGTAGTTCTTATGAGAACTTACAACAGCCTATGAGGCTGTATACATACGAGTTGCAAGATTTTGTCACTATGAAAATGGAAAAAAACCGAAGTATCATTCCAGTTTTAAATTTCGATTTAAATTTGGTACAGTAAATATTTATTATTTCTCTATTAGTTTTAGTATAATCACAAAACATTTACAATTTAGTTTGAAATCATAGAGAGATAGAAAATACCATCACAAATTTGAAGTCTCTAACATAGTATTTCAATATATAAGTAGGGAAATTTATGTTCCAAAACCCCTTCATACAAAGTAGTAATTATGTAGAATAGTGATAAGTAGTTGTTAGTATTTATATACTCTGAGGTAATAGGATAATAGCCCACAATATTTTAAATATACTTGTTGCATAATAAACGAATAAATAATTTTAAATAGACATCGGTCAACAACTGATGAATTATGTTGTTTTTGTATATTTTGTAACATACATGAAATCAAATTATAATTATTAATTTTAGGCTTGCAACGCCATGTTGCAAGCGACTGTGTAATAAAGTAATAATAGGTAGTGTTAGGCCATTAATAGACTTTTATAAATGGTTGTGTTCGAAGGTTAATGTTTGTTTCGTTGATTTATTTTTAAAGCAGTAACTTACCGCTGTGAAGGTAAAGATTATTATATTTTTTCTTCACCCATGGTCGTTATTCGTTTAGCTGTGAACTTATAGGTAATATTTATTTATTTTTTTATTGGACGGTATCATGTTCCGCCATCTTGTCCGTCATGATAATCCGTATGAAGGGTCAACAACTGTTTGTTTTTATGTGAAATATTAGGCGCTGATCCCACAGAGAGAGTTCTATAGAGTTCCGCGTTCAGAGTTTTTTTTTTTTTTTTTTTTTTTATACAACTTAGTCGATAAACAAGCATACGGCCCGCCTGATGGCAAGCGGTTACCGTAGCCATATAGACGCTTGCAACACACGAAGCATCGCTCACGCGTTATCGATCTATCCCCCCTCCCCTATGAGCTCTGGCAACCTTACTCACGCGCAGGAACACAACTTTACACAAAATAAAGTTATTTGGCTGTGGTATTCTGTAAGTTCTGTTTTGAGAGTTTCTTTTTTTTTCAATAACTATTTATAATTTGTAAGTTAGAGTTCGACGGGCCCCCTGAGCTTAGGGGCCCCGGGGCACTGCCCCTTCTAACCCCTAGGTAGGCCACTGGACAGTTGCTAGCCTCAGATGGCTTTTACAGCCTTAGATCTTGCGTTAACCTGGGTTATCTTAATAACTCGGAGTTGCTTACCTGAGTTTAAAGGGTTGTTATTCAAATAACAATAACATTTAAAATATGTGACTTAGAGCAATGATCTTGGTTTAATTTTACAGATAATATTATAATAACTGCCAAATTAAAAAGGTACATTAAGGGCCGAGTTTTTGGACTGTATAGGTAATATATTTCTGGACTACTAGGGAATGTTTAAATGGTGAGAAGTAGAGTAGGGACACCACACGAACGAAGTCGCGCCGGGCAGCTAGTTGAAGATAAAGATGTCTGGAAGTAGGTAGCTGCACTCTGCACAAGTGTACCATGCTCATGCTTATACGACAGCCAGTAGTGCCAGTAGTAGCACAGTAGATAAGATTGATATATCTACTGTGGTAGTAGTCTCAATAATTGTGTTTTTTTAGGTTATTATTTTTTATTTATTTTGTTGTCCTTTTTTCTTCTGGATCTATGCTTAGGTATTTAACTTATATGTTTGTTTTACTGTAAATTATTTGGAAAAATGCCTTACATAGTCAGATTGTCCAAAAAATACCAAAAGAATGTAACCTTGCTTAGTTTCTTGCCGGATTCTACTCAGATAAAGAGCGAACTCCGAACCGGTGGTAACTTCAGTAAATTCGACCTTCATAAGTGCCCGACTCGATTGACGCCTAAATTGAATAAATGGTTTTGTATTTATCAAAATGAATGTAGGAAGAAAACGAAGCTTGGACAAAATACATAAGTTCCATTGCATTGCAAAAGAAATTACATAATCCTATAAAACTGATTTACCAAATAAGTATCAAAAATATTGATCAACATTAGCATTAAATTAACACTTACACCAACTGTCAATTAATTTAGATTGAAAGATTTTCTAAATTTAATTAAAAAGTCACACTTTTTGATGCATAAGTAATCATCAAATTTGTGTTTATGATGTTCAACTTAATGATTATCTTTTGTTAACTAATATAACTGACACATTCATATATAAATTAGGATTATGTTTCTTTATTTTATTTGAAACTGATCTAACTGTTCTCTTTTAACATGCTTTCGAGATCAGTTCATTGTCCGAAGACTCCAGTTCATCGGAAGATGAACTTTTCGCTATGATGACCACTCTGATTTAGATGTAATTTTATGTAGATTGACTTGCACAGTTTCACCGATGTACCTACCGATCTATACCTACCTACTAGTCGCGAAAATGGTTCTGCATCTTAATAAATAAAGTACACCCAGACTGGAGGAATTGTCATTATTTAATAAACAATAGAATAGCTATTACGGGCCAGTTGGCGCAGTTGGTTAAGACGTTGAGTCTTAACCTATAGCGCCGCAGGTCGTGGGTTCGATTCCCACACAGGACATGCATTTGTGTGCATGAACATGTCTGTATGTCCTGAGTCTGGGTGTAATTATGTATATTAAGTATGTATTTATCAACAAAAAGTAGTATATGTATTATATCAGTTGTCTGGTTTCCATAGTACAAGCTCTGCTTAGTTTGGGATCAGATGACCGTGTGTGAGGAATGTCCCAGGATATTTATTATTATTATTTCGTTTATTTATAATTTTTACATATTTAATTCATTTTTAAATATTTTTATAAAAATAATAAATAAAAACATTTAAAAATATAAAAAATAGAAAAGTTTTCCGCCGGTGTCGGGAGCAAGGTCCAAGCTACCGGTGGCTAGGGCTGCAGAGACAGGAACCTCCTCACAATACGAGCCGTGTCGAGGAGTACTGCCTTCTGAATCAGGCTCTTATTATTATTATTATTATTATAGACTAGCCCCCTTACTCATAAAGCGCTATTTAACTAATATACTGATTAAATGATCAGGTAAATAGTGTCACATTATTTGACAATGACTATAGTGTGACGTTATTTACGTGACCCTTTAAACAGTATATTAGTTAAATAACGTTTTATGAGTAAGGGGGTTAGTATATTTAGGGCAGAAAACAATAAAATTCAAAAAATATCAAATAAACAATATGAAAATATTCAGGAAGTAAGGTCATCTTCAAGTGTCTTCAACACATCCGTTTATGACAATATATCGGATCAACTTTTAGCTTCTTCTACTAGTATTGACACGTACACTTTACCGTAAACAGATGTAAAACTACAGATCTAGTTTTTTTTCCTTTGTGATATGGTTTATCTCCGCAACTTCAATTTTTCTGCAATAAATACACGCCGCACTAGGTACCTACTGTGATCATAATAGCGGCAATTTTGTGAATTCAAAAGCACATTATCCCATTTTCTTCCGCTTTGCAGTGTCCATCTTCATCGCATTAGAACGACTCTACTTTCCAATGGTTGCATATGTCTGTGGTTTCCTGTGGTTACATTAGATACCGTAAGCCCAAAGAACGTAGGTTCACAGACCTTACCTAAAGCTTTAGATTTTATCTTCATTTCTCTTTCTACCTTTGTTACCCTGGCCAAACTATATTTCCTACATGTAAATCATGTTAAGCTTTTTGCCTATTTTCGATACTTATTTTGAGTATGAAATTTATAGTAGTTAAGATACAACCCAGTATAATTGATATCTTTCTAAAGCTGGCTTCCCACGGTGCGTTATATTGCGGACGCACGCGCACCAGCCCGCACCACGCACCGTGGGAAGGGTCTCGTCCGTGGTCGCAGAGGACGTCTGTGGCGGTGCGCCGGTATACGTCGCGAGGCGGTAACTTCAAAGGTGCGGTGTAATTAATAATTAATACCACAGCCGCGGCTGCAGCGACGACACGTTCTCTTTCACTTTGCATTTGAAATGAAGTTATCAAAAGATCTACACAGACCGACACGCACCGTTGGAAGAGCCCTGTCTGCGTGCGTTGCCTTCCGTGATCGTCGGCTGGGCGTGATGATCCGCAGAATCGCGGACCGTGGGAAGCCAGCTTAGGAAATTCTGGTTATAATGCAAATATCTATTTGTTATATATCTATAAATATACTATAATTTAACTCGGCTCAGCAAAGTCCTTAACTCTTTCAAGGGGCAATGTATACGTTTCTATAACAAAGTATCCAAAGAAATACAAGAGCTACTTATACCTACACAGATTCAAAAAGATAGTATAACAGAAGTTATGCAAGAAAGGGTACTATAAAGTTTTTGATTTTCTGAGTTTCTGTATGAGTTTAGATTTTGACAAGAATGCATTTGAATGAATTGCTCGATTCGCAGGCTATTGTTATATACCTATATTTTGTACATTGTAATACTTATAAGTACACATTAAAAAAAATAAGACTTGCTGAGTTTCTTGCCGGAGTCTTCTCAGTTCAAGTTGTATTTGGAACCGGTGTAGAGTAATTTGTTAACGGTCATAAGTGCCTTATCAGGGCCTAAATTGATTAAATGCTTTTTGAATTTGAATATATATTTTATTATTATTTTATTTTGACGGGCCAGACGGCGCGGTTGGTTAAGACTCTGTCCCAGGATATGTATTTATTATTTTATTTATATATATTGAAGTGAAACGTGAAAAACCAAGTGTGAGGCTATATTCGCTTCGCAACTTGTTCTGTATAATCAATAAATAAAAACCGTTCGTATGAACTTTTCATCATGCATTTGGGTTAATACCTCTACTCAGTCTACTCTATAGATGATAAATCACCAAACTAACTGCGAGGACAAGAATGCGAGTTATTAAAGCGTAGTATATTTTTTTTGTAATTTTATCATATTTTAAAATCCTGAACCCCATGTTTTTATTACAAGCTTTTAGGTATTTAACTTAATGGTATTGGTCTAAACTTGCAACTGAATTTTAAAATAGGTAATCCCCAACCGATTGAGCTGAGATTATGCTTTTGCAAACACGTTTGGTTTGGATAACAATGCAATTAAAGGATGTTTTTAAAAAGATTTTTGTTTTGATTTTTGTAGGGAATTAATTTAGTTGCAAGTGAACTTAATAATCTATAGAAGCTTATTGTGCGGACAAAATGACAAAACTATAAGCGAAACGAATTTCCTTTAAATATAACTGAATATGAGGACACCAGTATGTTATTGTCAGTTATTATTGTCATCGTAGTGCAGTAGGTAGCAATATAAATTAACCTTGTGGGGAAATAGAGGTAGCAATTTTTTACTGTGTATATGCCTGTGTGTGTTCACAATCTCACCATGATAAGTGATGATGTGGGCAAAGGCGGTACGCACACAAATCCTAGAAAGAACTGGCTCTCAAGTGCAGCTGTCGAAACACACCGATAGCTAATTGGCGACAGATGTGCAGTAGCCAGGCAGTCAGGTACTACAAAGTACCCTACCACCGTGCTATCGTTTCCTCACGATGTTTTCCTTCACCGAAAGCTCAAGCTCATTGTTGGATTCGAACCCGGGACCTTAGTCTCGGCATCCGACGGCACTACCACTCAGCTATCATCGCCAGGTAACTAGTTCAAGAACATTAGAATAACAGCAGTAGGTAATTGCGAAACCGCAAGGTTGAAATAAATGTACTTATAGTTGTCGATTGGACCTAAGCTGCGCCTGTGTCGCCCGCGCCGTACGTATTACCTCAGTTCATTCGTGGAGATACAACCGTTACAAAGTCAATAATAATCGGACACCGGTTTTTTTGTACCGGAATCTTTATAAAATCAAATGATGCAACATCACACCTCTATACTTAACCAACCTTAATTATAGAAGTAAATAAAATTTTAGTGTCTGTTTTTAATGTAAAAATAACAGCTTTTACTAAATGCATATCAAATAAAATTATCTACAGTAAATAATTATATAATACCTCAGAGTAGATAAATACTACGTAATACCTCAGAGTAGATAAATACTACGTACAAGTACAAGTAATACCTACCAAAAAAACATATTTCTGTTTGTGCCGGCTAATCTCCGAAACGGCTGGACTAATTTTGAAGGGACTTTCACAGACCGATACGTGATATTAATCAGTTATAAGGAGTAACTAGGGCTTCTTGTATTTTAGAAAAAGAATTAGGGTTCCACGAAAAAAACTGAACGCGGGTGAATTTAAACCGCGGGAGTCAGCTTTAAATTGAACTAAGATGGTCGGTCGGTCTTGCGCAGTTACGGCAAACAAAATTTTTCAAATCTTGATATAGGTACTTTAGATATTTTTAGGGTTCCGTAGCCAAATGGCAAAAAACGGAACCCTTATAGATTCGTCATGTCTGTCTGTCTGTCCGTGTATGTCACAGCCATTTATTTCCGAAACTATAAGAACTATAATGTTGAAACTTGGTAAGTAGATGTATTCTGTGAACCGCATTAAGATTTTTACACAAAAATAGAAAAAAAACAATAAATTTTGGGGGTTCCCCATACTTAGAACTGAAACTCAATTTTTTTTTTTTCATCGAACCCATAAGTGTGGGGTGTCTATGGATAGGTCTTCAAAAATGATATTGAGGTTTCTAATATCATTTTTTTCTAAACTGAATAGTTTGCGCGAGAGACACTTCCAAAGTGGTAAAATGTGTGTCCCCCCCCTGTAACTTCTAAAATAAGAGAATGATAAATCTATAAAAAATATATGATGTACATTACGGTGCAAACTTCCACTGAAAATTGGTTTGAACGAGATCTAGTAAGTAGTTTTTTTTTAATAGGTCATAAATTGAAATTAATATCAAATACTCAGGTCTATACTACCATTTACTTATATACCTACAGGTTTGTACGGAACCCTCGGTGCGCGAGTCTGACTCGCACTTGGCCGGTTTTTATTTACTATTACTTAATTATGCTGTTAAAAGTTTCCTTTCCCGGTCTCCTCGAATAATGGATCCGCCTTCGTGGGCATCCTTTTTGTCAGGTACCTTTTACAGACGAAGGTAAAAAAGGAACACTTATGGTGCCACTCCGTCCGTCTGTCCGTTTGTCACAGCGCAATATTTCAGCAACCAATAATAACATAAAATTTAAAATTTTAGAATACCTAGTTATACATTAATTTGCTTATCCAATTAAAATTTTACAATTAAAATTTTTTTGGGTACTTATCTTATGAAAGGGCTTCATTTTTACATTTCAAAACAGTTTATTTTATGTTGCGTTAGTTAAAATTTCGAAAAAATACCATCACTCCTTTTCATCTCCGAATTTCGTAAAGCGAAAAATAACTGAAATAATTACAGCTGATAAACATTGCTCTAAATATTAAAGGAAAAAGCGTACGAGCAGTGGGGCGGAGTGGGAAAGGGTTTTTTTTTTTTTTTTTTTTTCTTTATTTAAGGGTTTAATCGTATAGACGATTATGCCACCCTGTAAAATTACAAAATCAAAAAGTAGTTACATAAAATTTTAGTTATTTTAAGTAGTATTGGGATCAGATCTAGAGCTACGATTAATATCCACAATTTTGTAAAGTATTCTGGCTTTATCCGAAAACGGTAAAGCCAGAACACTATTACATCCTCCAGTTTGCATTAGTGTAGGACCAAGAGCAACTCTCAAAGCCTCGCCCCGAACACACTCCATCAATATATGGTAAACGTCATCCAACCGACCACATAGCAAACAGTTTGGAGACGGTTCCCTTCCCATTAGGAAGCTAAACTTATTGCATGGTATATGTCCCGAACGAAGCCTGAGAGCAGTGACAATATCCTGTCTATTTAATAGTTTATTATCGATCCACGGAGTGTTTAAAGGATGTGGCTGAATCGTTTTGTACCAGATGCCTTTTTCAGTAGACCTTCTATCAAAGTACTCCTTCCATTCATTGTAGGGGTCTTTAGTCATTATGGCCCACTTCCCAATGTCCCGCAGGGTAATTCACACAATAATTGCAAATTTTAGATATTTAAAAATTTGATTTAGGAGATAAACCCTAGTAAAAAACAAATGCTATGAAATACATTCAAACAGAAAATACATAAAGTAATAGCCCGACTGCGACAAGGGTAAAAAGAGTAATGATATTAGATATTTCTATATTCATTTTATATTTTTTTATACCACTAAGTTTGCAAACAAGCATACGGCCCGCCTGATGGTAAGCGGTTACCGTAGTCTATGGACGCTTACAACATGAGGGGTATCACTAGCGCGTTGCCGAACATACAGAAATCTCTTCACACCATTTTTTTGAAGAACCTCATGCTGTACTCCATTGGGAAAACCACGGCGGGGAGCTCATTCCACAATCTGAGCGTCCGCGGAAGGAAGCTCGCACAGTTCGAAACCGTTTTGGTTACAATGTTTGAGGATGGACTCCCCATCGATAGCGAGAGTTGCGATGGTGGTTTTTGACGGGCCAGTTGGCGCGGTTGGCTAAGATTCAACCTACCGTGCTGTGCCGCTAATCGATAGCAGCGGTAGACTCGATGTTTTTTATATATACATACTATATACCTAGGTAGATTGTATATTTTATGAAGTAGGTATTTCATTGGATTCAGCAGCTGAGAGAACCATGAATTCAGACAAGGCAAATATTAAGTTAAAGTACCAGGATTGGATAAGTTTGAAGTAGTGATCATATTCATGGATTTTATTGCACAGTCCTCCATATATGCTCATGTAGAACCCATTGAATTTATTGATGAGGGTGTTGAAAATCGTCCTCAGCAAGCCAGGCTCTTCAGACAAGCCGTAAAGTGAGATAAGAATGCATTCATTGTTTATGGCTTTTAAATAAAATACATAATAACTTGAAACTGTTTTATTGTATAGTACATAAAAATCAGGCCGAGTATGTCTATTCGGTGAATATTCGCGAGCATCTCCCGCGTGAAGCGTGTCCGTGAGGTTGTGCAGCTCCTGCCAAGTACGCTCCAGCTCTGCAATCTTCCTTTTCTCAATTGAGACCGCACAACAGGTTAAATTAGCAGGAGTATGTGTTGTCAGTGTACTCCTTCCTCCTCCATCCTCGACGACATACGCAGTAATTTTCTTTTATCAGGGTCTGGAAATATCAATTCCAATTTCACAACGATTCACAACTATATAGCTACATACAAAAACTCTACTTTCCATTATTTTAATATGATAAAAGAGTGTTTGTTTGTCTGTCCATCCTTCATTTTGTAATGGATTATGTATATTTTTTATCTGTTTTAAGTAAAGTATTTTTGGTTATGACACCAAATCATTCTGTAAGTACCATTCATCACTAAATCTGATGTTGAATCCACCTTTCACCACTGCTTTGTCGATTATTTTATGGTTCCAAGACTATTTGGATGGACCGTGATGTCTGTCCACATATGATTGAAACGGGCTCCCATTCACACTCATAATCAGTCCTCTAGTATGTTCTGGATGCTCCCGCTCTGCATAAGCTGCTAGAGCATCTCGATCTTTTCATGAGTCAACAGCATACATATATCCTGAAAGTAGAGTCAGTTTAATGTAAATACCGTAACGTATACCTATTACAATTAACGTTTTGAAAACGACCAGGATTCATTTATATCACAGAAATCGGAATAAAGTTTAATAGGTACTCACCAATTTAGATAAACTTGTATTCTAATAGTAAATATGTAATTGCAACGCCCATCCAAGCAGTGACATTGACAAACAAGTTTTTTTTAAGTGTAGTATATGATGTGTAGTAGTGTGTGTATTTTATTTCAAATTATGTAGTATAAAAAAGAGGATTTACGCCTTAAGGGTCAGTTCACACCGAGACGGGATACAACGACACGCGACACTATGAGACGCGGCGCGCAATTTTTAAGATAGCGATACAATGATGCGGATTCTGTTGTAAATCGCACTAAACTAATTATAATCACATCACATCTCTTTCTTACAAACATTATTGAAAAAGGATAGAACATATTTAAAGCTGTCAAATTAGTCTTCCGTTTGAATTTACGGGCTAATAGACGTTTCTTACATACATCCTTTCTTATGTTCTTTGTTAGAAATAGATATTATAGTGAGACTAAATTAGTTTAGTTGTAAACAACAGAATCGGCACCATATAACATAATCTATATTGACTAACTGACCGTTATACGTGTCTTAAGCATATTTTTTGGTCATACATTATTATTATATAGATTACATAAAACAATATTAATAAAATGTATTCGTCCATATTATACGACATAAGGATACTCTAGGACGTAACGTATCCTAATGTGAAATACACTTTGTCTAGGTGCGGTGCGGTCCCAGCATTAAAACTCTATTGAAGAAGGGTTTACCATTTATATCAAATAAAACAGGCTGATAATAATGGCGTTATGAAAAAAAATATTGTCACTTATTGACATCTCATATTGTCAACATAATGATATGTTCACTGATGTATCAATCTATATAGACGTACCGTCAGCGTGCCTTTAAAAGATACCAATAGTTTTATAAATTAGTTGCGTGTTTATAAATAAGATTGAGGGTAAACTTGTATGAAGCAAGTTTCCTACCCTCTCTTTTCTAGACGTTTATGTGATATGTGTCGAATCTGCCGAGAGGTCTCTCACTGAAGATCATTGGCTGAGGACGATGTCGTGCGTGCACCGACTTGTGTTTTTCAAAATTACTCCAATCCTTTGCCGTGTAACTGTAAACAAAGACTATTCTTGTGTGTTTCGCATAAACCAGTTTAAGGTTTGCTCAAAAACGTGGATCCACGAAAGACGAGAGAGAAGCGAGAAGAGTAAGTAGGTACTATAGTCTATTTCACATAGGGTGAGTCGTGACAGTTCAAGGTTTTTTACCAATATCTAATGAAATTACATGTGATTACTCTGAAATAGTACACAAACATGAAACCTCGCTGTATCATAGTAGATCATAGTATTCTTTTATTATATCGAAATAAACATTTACATTAAAAATCGAAATAAATTAATAGTTCATTGGAATGCAATTATAATAGCAGACTTAGCCCCCTGGTGGTAAGCGGTTACCTCAGCTCTATGGACGCTTGTGATGCCATAAAAATCAATCATTAAGCGTGCTACACTCTCCGATGATAGAATAATAATTTGTAATTCAACTCGACACTGGCAAAAATAAGTCGGAACTTGTCTTTTTTTGTGTCTATTTTTCACTGCAGTCTCACCATGGTAAGTGGTAATGTGGCCGAAGGTGGTAAGCTCACAAAGCCTAGATGGAAATTGCTCTCAAGTGCGGCTGTCGGAACACGTCGATAGGTGCTTGGCGACTGATTTTCAGTTTGAGGGTGGTAGCCAGTCTGGTTACTGGTAACAAAGTATCCTAGTCGTGAGGATACCATAGCGGTTTCCTCACGATGTTTTCCTTCACCGAAAGCTCAGACTCATTATAGGATTCGAACCTGGGACCTTCGCCTCGGCATCCGACGTCACTACCAATGAACTATCATCGCCTTGAATTTTGGTAATTCATCGTGCAGATAACCTTCCAAGCTCATGGACGTTCATGCAATGAGTCATTGTCATAGACACACACAGGAGTCTCCATGTCCATGAACGGAAATCTGTCTACAGAAGGCCACAAATTCAGTATGATGAGCTTACGGAAGAAGGTTCTCATTCGTCAGGAGTCAGCAGAATTCCTCTAAATATATCCTGGCTAGTGAGGATTGCTATGAGCTGTTAGATGACGAGTTGGGAGCAGGAGTTTTTTTTAGCAGTTGACATTGAATATATATATTTTTATATGCGCGCGAATGATGCCCCGGCCCGGGTATCACCCCGAGTGTCCATAGTGCTAAGGTAACCGCTTACCACCAGATTAATGTATGATCTGTATGATGAGTATGATGCCCCGGCTATCACAAGTATCCATATTGCTAAGGTAACCGCTTACCACCAGTTGTGTGAAAAAAAAACATTTTTATTTTTCATTTTCCATGTGAAATAATTATTTATTATTTCTATCATAACACTTTTCCACTCATCTGTACCAAAAATAGGATAGTGTTTTGTTTGTTTTGACAGCGGGCCATAATGACTAAAGCAAAATTTGAAAATAAAATAGAATAGGCGCTATGGCCCGCGGGCCATTCGCGAGTGGGACATAATGACTAAAGACCCCATTGTAGCAATCAATTTTCATTTTTTTAATATAGTCTGTATGACACGGCAAAATCGGGATTGGTACGCCATCAGTTGTAGCTTGTTTAGCTAGGAGATCCGCCGTCTCATTACCGACTATATTAACATGAGATGAGATCCATTGTAATACTATGATTTTGGATTGATTTCTCAAATCTAATAACAGATTAAGAATATTGTAGGCTATCGGAATGCCTCGAAAAGTCGAAGTGCACCGAGCCAGGTGAAGTAGCGCACTGTTTGAATCTGAAAATATTACAAATTTATCATTATTTATCGAACTAATATAAGATAAAGCTTCACAAATAGCTATTAATTCAATTGCCATTATGGATATATCTACATTGATTTGGAATTTCATAATATCACCTGATTGTGAATCGTAAAAGGCTGCACCGAAAGAGTTATTATTTTTAGAACCATCTGTATATACTTTAGTGTAATTTAAATAATTTTGATTGATAAATTCGTCACATATTGATTTTAAATCTAAAACATTATATAGGCGCTTAGGCAAGGATATTTCATCTATGCTTGGTTTAATAACATCGGAGATGTTTATATTGTCAATCCACGTACCAAATGAAAACATACCTAACTGATTACACGCATAAATTGGAAGCGAACTATTCTTATGATCCAAGACTACTAACAATGGCTTCTTTTTACTGTACCAGTATTGAGATCTAGATAACAAAGAAAGTTCATTAATTAAATTTAGAAGTGTATTATTTTTAATAGATTTACATTTTAACCAAAATTTGCTTCCTAGGTATTGTCTCCTTATATACAAAGGGCACAAACATAGTTCGCTCTCCATAACATGGATAGGAGTACTTTTGATGAAACCACCAATTATTCTCATCGCTTGATTCTGCACTTTTGATAATTGGAGAAGGTTAGTATTACTACTAGTATCATACAGAAAACATGCAAAGTCTAGTCGACTTCTAATGATGCTAATGTATAGTCTTCTTAAATGATTCGGATGTATCCCCCAACCCGACCCTGCCAATATTTTAAATATGTTAAGAAATTTAAGTACCTTCTCCTTTATTTCATTTACTTGCTTTTTCCATCTAAGTGAACGATCCAGCCATAATCCCAGATATCTCACAGTATCAACGACTTGCATAGGAGTACCCTTTATTTTAATTTGAATAGGAGTTCTGTTAACGCCTTTTTTAAAGATACACACCTTACTTTTTGATGGCGATATCTGTAAGCCTATATTTTCTAATAATTCATAAACCTTATTGACTGCCATCTCCAAATCTTCAGAAGCTTCAGAAATGTTTTTTTTTGACGTATATAAAACAAAGTCGTCTGCATATTGTGAAATATGCACATTTCGGATCAATTTACAGATATTTAAAGTTGAAATATTAAATAATAACGGAGAAAGAGGGTCCCCCTGAGCCAAGCCCCGTCCCGTACTTCTAAAAGAATTATCGTTATCAGTTTGAATATTAAGAATTCTCTCTTTAAGAAACGACCACAAATACAAACAAACCTTAGAACCTACTCCTAGACGATCCAATAATTTTAATAATATTGTAATATCTACATTATTGTAGGCGTTATCTATGTCAATAAAACATCCAAGAGTAACAAAATTTTTTGAAAACCCTATCTGGATCCGGGAGACTAGAGAACTTAAATTATCAAGGCATGACCTACCTTTTCTAAAACCCGTTGTATCCTCGCTGAATACATTATTTTTCTCAAAAAACCATTCTATTCTTTTATTTAAAATACTATGAAAGATCTTACATAGGCAAGACATTAGAGCTATTGGACGTAGTGAGGTTACAGAGTTATGATCGCGACCTGGTTTGGGTATAGGTACAATCTTTATCTGTCGCCATTGATTAGGAACGAACCCAGTATCTAAGAAAATATTAAAAAAAGAAACCAAAATACTTTTAGCATTTTGAGGTAATTTCTTTATCATTGTGTAAGATATATCATCAGACCCCGGGGCAGTATCTTTTGATTTTATAGATTTTTCTATTTCATGTAGTGACATTTTTATTTCCAAAGCTGGATTACAGGATGTAAAAGAAGGTTGATGGGGGTTCACATAATCTGGGGTTAAATTGCACAGAAGTTCATTAGCTAATGTACCGTTTGTTTGGTTTCTGGATATTTTATTACCTTTAAGCCATTTCATTCTACGCCACATTTCATTAGACGATGTGACGTTATCTATAGATGAACAGAATTGGAACCAGGCACTACTTTTTGCATTTCTTATCAGCCTTTGAGAAATCCGTATTTTTTCTTGCAGAATATTTAAGTTAAATGGGGTAGGGTTTCTACGTAATGTTGCTAACGCTAACCTACGTTCAGCGACCGCTTTTGATAAACTTGGATTCCAATATGATTTAGGCGTGAATTTACTACATGGATTTTTACTAATTTTGTATGAAGGAATATGTAAGTCGGCTGCATTATTTAATATATTTATAAATTGATTGTATGATTCTTGAATATTATTAGTCAAATTATAGTTGGATATATTATTTTCAATACATTGAGTGTATGATTTCCAATCGGCATTCTTAAAATTACGTTTCTGGGCAAAGTTTGGTGAAAATGAAATAAAATTGGATATTTTAATTATAAGGTGGTCGCTTCCTAAAGATTCATTTAGGACATTCCATTGAAATTTGCAAGCTATATCGGTTGACACTGCAGAAATATCCGGCGAAGATTCTTGTAACACTCCGCTGACAACTTTTACACGAGTAGGTTTACCGTTATTTAAAGTTACAAAATTATTGTCACAAAGTGAATCAAAAATCAAAAAGCCCCTAGAATCAGTCTTGTAAGACCAATTTGAGTGGTGCCCATTAAAGTCGCCAAGTACTAGTGCCTTTGTGGAGGCTATCGAAAAGATTTGATCCCAATCTCTTTGGAATGTTTGAACGGAGGACGGACAATAAACAGATATAACATTTTCAAGGTACGCACAATTAAAAATTTTAACATGAATAACTTCTATACCGGAATTGAAATTTCGAACAGGACAACTATGAGCTCTGATGGATTCATGAATAATAATAGCCACACCTCCATAAGAGTCGTCTCTGTCACTCCTAAAAATATTATATCCATTCATTTTGACAATACTTTCTGCCTCCAACCATGTTTCACTAAGGGCAGCTATATGCACTTTTTCTTGAAGTAGTACATTTTCAAATGCTAGTAACTTGGGCCTGATACTCTGTGAGTTCCACTGCAGGATGTTCATTTTAGTGTACTTATCCATTAAAGAATGATTTAAAAAACGGAATATCACCAATTATTTCACCCACCCATATCATACACCACTCTATAACTAATTGCACAATATACATAATTTTATTCTTAACACAATCATTCTTGACAAAAATAACATATTTAATTTTGTTCAAGAGACTCATAAATGACTTACTCCTCTTCTTTTTATTACTTTCTTCGTCATTATTATTAGTTTGTTGTGGTGCAGAATTATTAGACTCAGTTTCGGACCATGAATCCCAGAAATCGTCTTTATCAATATTACGTTTTTGTTTTTTCTTTTTTTTTTTGTTATCAGATTTTTCTTTATTGACCGGCATAGTATTATGTAAGCTTTGACTCTCCTCTGTTATCTGTCTAGAAGCTAAGATATTTGAATAAAATGGTGTGTTGTTCACATGTGAGCTTTGTTCTGGTACGGCTTCTGTTGTCACAGACGCCATAGGTATGGGATTTTCTTGAGAAGTTGTATAAACAGTGGCATTATGAACCGGAGATGGGGATACATACATGGAGTTAGCTCTTTTATAGGGACAATTAAATTCAGCCATTAGCTCACGGACCCTTTTTTCTTTTAAATATATAGGACATGACTTATATAACGCCATATGACCTCCGAAGCAATTCGAGCATTTAAAAGATGTTGATTCGCAATTGGCGTGGTTCTTACTACACTTTGGACAAACGACCTTTCTTGATGTGCACACTTTAGTTGAATGTCCAAATTTCCAGCATCTTGAACATTGAGTCACGGGAAAAACAAACGGATGAACCTTAATTCTCATGTCATAAATATAGACATATAATGGAAGAGAAGCACCTTTAAAGCCTAGCCTGACTGATTCACTATCTGTCCATTCTGAGGAGTCATCAATTCTGCGCTTCAAGCGTTTAACATTGATTAGGTCAATCGAACTTGTAATCATTTCAGTCATTTCGGTTTCAGTAAGTTCTAAATCAATGTCTCTGATAATACCATACGATGATCCAACTTCTGAAGTTTTCTGACATCTCCATCCTTTTTCCAATATAGCCTCACACTTGATTAAATTATCAGCATCAACTTCGTTATCAAATTTAACGGAAATCTTATAAGCATTAATGTATTTGACACTAAATATATTTAGAATATTGTTTTGTTTAAACCATTTAGCAAGGGCAAACTGTTTTGGTATTATTTCTTTATTTGTTATCGTAACTTCTATTTTTAATGGTTGATTTTCATCTTTCTTCTTTCCTTTCCTTGCCACAGTGTTCCAATTTCCTTCTTCTTCCATAATTCGTCTCCTCTGGGAAAGGGTTAGTTAGTGTGGCCGGGGCGCGGTAAATTAATAATGTCTCGTACGTACAATAGCATTGCCAGAAATTACGGATTTGGATCGGCGGTAGTGCGAAAAGCAATATCCGAATTCGGTCCGAGCTTTCTAGATCTGTATTTTCAAGGATTCGGATCGGACTAGCGAAACCGCTCTAAATTTGCATATTGTGACTGGCAACTTCGGAACCCTACACTGCGCGTGGCTGGACGCGCACTTGGCCGGTTTTTACCTTTTTGGTAAGAACCTTTAATTTGTAGGTAGGTAAGTAGGTATGTACTTATGTACGTTTTGGGAACTCTATATTTAAAGACGATAGCAAATATAAAGTCTTAAAAGGTAAAAACGGAAATGTGATAAAGAACGATGACCATTGGAGTTAGGGTAAATAAGGCTTTAAAAATTATGTTGTTACCTACCATGCAGTTTAACGAGTTTTAAAGACTATTAGCGGTATTTTGTTGGCTTCTTTGCTAAAGAAATTATGCATCATTGCATGTATTAATACACAATGTTTGAACAATCATTTTCATACTGCTTTACGCAATTTTAAGAGCTCCTTAACCTCTAATAAACCCGTGAAGCCGAATATAATAATTTTTTATACTTTACTTTATTTGCTTGTGAATAACATTCATTTTGCAATACATCTCGTCAAAGTCTTGCTTGTGTGAGTTGTGACTAATATTTAATTGATGAAGTGACTAAGGTTAACGTTTGCCATTAGTTATGGTGGCCGTACGCTCGTTTTACTCGTACAATCTAGGATGTCTAGACCAGAGTGAATAGCTTTCGTTTGGGTAAGCGTCTAAGCGTGCTCCATCATAAGCTTCGTCTTCGGCCGGTCAGTGGTTACGCAAGTCCATTAAAATAAAAATAAATGGATTAACGAAATGCATCTTTATCTGTCCTATAAGTAAGTATAATTACTTGTCCTGACTGACTGACTGACTGACTGATTTATCAACGCAGAGCCTAAGTAAGGGTCTAGACAGACGAGCTGCATTTCAACTGCAGTACGACTGCGCAGTTTGAATGCAGTTAGTACGATGTAATTTAGACTAATTAATTTTTTACCACTGAAACACTGAAATACCTACCTAACTTATGATTAAAGTTTCCGCAACTTAACAATAAAATTTCTGCTTTGTATTTCTGCATCAGTTTTAGGAAATGATAAAGGTAATTTTACGTAGGTATACTTACATAGTCATTCCCACATCGCAAGACTATTCATATTTTCGTGGTAATTCGTCATAAAATAGTATGTTCGTCTATCATATCAACTCAGCTACATAAAGAAGCCCTTCGTACTTTGTGGACCGCAACGAGTGAAGCCGCGAAGATAATTACAGTCATTTTGTGTCGAACCACGAATATAAGCAATTCCAATGCCGAACAACAGATTTTTATTCCCAACGACAGAATATGTTATGTTAGGTAGGTATACCTAACATACCGTAACGTAACTAACGTACCTACCTATGCCGTAAAATCCCGCATTTGAGTGTTGTATGAGACAAATCATCATTAATATGTAGTAACTAGAGTCCGCCCTGCAGTTTACAAATAAAAAACAAGAGTCTGGGACGTCCGTGAGTCCAGGCTAATGTAATGTGATCTAAACCACAGAATAAATAATAAAGTAAACAAAATAAAACGTAAACTGTGCCCGATTGCCGCTACAGGACACAGCAACTACGGTTTCCTGTGATGGTGTCCAGTGACGGTAACAAAAAGTTTCGTTTGCGCTGCCACTAAGAAAAACTAGAGAATGGATTTTAACCCGTTAGCACGGATGGGACGCTCATCCAGGGCCGGTTCTAGCCTATATAGCGCCCGGGTGCAAGCTATACCCTGGAATGCTAACCGTTATATTCTCACTAATGTGATCGGAAATTCGTGTGCACATATAAGTAAATGACTGTATTTTCGTTCTGCCGGTTCAACCACGGTCTTTTGGAAATTACGTAGGGATCCCAATTTAAAATATATGCAGGATGTTTTTTTTGGTTAGTCAGTATGTGAAACTACTGAACTACAGGTCTTAGAGAAAAAAGCTGATTTTGCAGAAAATAAAAATGCAATAAAATTTTTTAAATAAACTTTTTTTTTTTTAAATATATCTTTTTCTGCTTAGATTCTTTTTCTGATTTACTTTTTTTCTCTGTGGTTACGCCCGACTCGCGCTTATACCGATGGTCGCTCGCCACCGACCGGACAAACTACGAGCATTTGGTATTCTTCGGTACAAGTAAGAGGAGCTCTGGCCCCGTGCTGAGAATGCGTAAATATAATATAATAGTTACGTTGTGAAATTTTATTAGAATTTAGATGAAGGTCGTTCGAGGAATTCCAAATACATTGCAGCTAGATTGACTGGCTAGACCATCATCGTCCTTTATGGGTGAGTCAGTGGCTAAACGCAAGCCCGATAAGTAATAAAAAAAAAGCTGGTCTTATGGTAAACTAGCTGTCCCCCGCGGTTTCACCCGCGTTGCCGGGATAAAAAGATAGCCTATGTCCTTTTCCATACCATAGGCTATCTGCATGCTAATTTTCATGATGATCCGTTGAGTAGTTGAGGCGTAACAAACAAACTCACTTTCGCATTTATAATATTAGTTAGGATTAGGATAACACTCACTTTTTAACCGACTTCAAAAAAAGGAGGAAGTTTGTTACCTCATAACTCCTTCATTTATTAACCGATTTGGAAAATTCTTTTTTTATCTGGAAGGGTACACTTCCCGGTTAGCAATCATTTATTTTATTACTTCTTATTGTAATTTGAAGGCGGTTTAAGTTTTTTGTAAAACAGTCCAATTATTAAAGAAGCAATCAATAAAAATAGTCTATCGCGTTGTGTAAGTGTTTACTCTACCAAACTTTATAATTATATGACGACAAAGAAAATATAGAGTAGATATAGCTATAGTTGCTAATTACGTAGACATTTTTGAATAGTAGGGGAGCCCACGATGCTAAATGGGGATTTACTCGAGCGTCATGGAGACCTATGGGTTGCAAAGATGATAAGATTTTTTTTTTATATAATGTAAGTATAGATTTTCAAATGAAAATTTGAATATGAAAAAAAAAATACCGAGCGCGTCAGATTTTCCAATGGGGTGTAAAAAAAGCTCTCATTCAATAATGTGACGATTTCGATGTGACGCAAACTCGCGGCCATCCCCCTGTATATTAATCTGCCGCGATTTACTAAATCCCGAAATCCTCGCTTGGGGGAGCCAAAGCTACCAGATGTTGATCTATGATAGATATAGATTGTGTATTTATTAGTGTATTTCGAACCGGTGGTAAATTCAACTGTATGTAGCAATTTAACGTTCATAAGCGCCTTAGCAGGGCCTAAATTGAATAAAAAACTTTTTGATTTTGTTTTGAGATACAATATCCATAAATCACAACCCTGGAGGGGCGGAGGGCCAACAGTCGCTCCTCTTAGTCTCATCACAAAAATATTTCTATTTGGGTATCTGTAAGTTCTGTGACAATCGCACCAAACTCCGTGCAGTGGTTCTTGCAATGATTTTTTAAGAAATTAAATCGAACTGTTCAGGAAATACTTTCACCAATGACGGAGACAAATAATTCAGAATTCATGACTTTCCAATTACTTTTTACCTACTCGGACAGTATGTGTATAAATAAGCACTAATTAGCACATTTATTATGCATTTCGAACTATTATGTCTGTTTATCTGAGTTATGGAGCTCTTTTGTGAATTTTATCTAAAGCAACTTAAGTGCTCTGTGCTAACACAGCCTATTAAGGATTTAAAATTCAAAAATATGTTTCGATTATACAATATAGCTTGCGCCACAGTCTCAACTGGTGACTTTCTAGTGTGTGTGACACTAGCAGTGAGCCTAGGTCACGAAAGTGTTCGATCGGGTCTAGCACTGGGGTCCTCTAACGAAGTTACAAGCAACCCATTTGCATAATCCGTCGGGAAACCCGTTTCCCATTAGTCAAATGGGCATTTGCTGGACATAAATGTACAGCAAATGCCCAAGAGTCGTTAGTGTACCTACCCTCAATTTGAGACCCTAGTCGTTCGCGACTTTCCTCCACTCCACCACGGAACGGCCCGGATAAAACAGTTAGACAGCGCATCGCAGTAAAAAAAAAACCTGTGCGCCATTTCTGTTAACTTTCTCATAGTGTGGTTGATTATCAAAAAATCTACTAAAAATATATGTCTGTTTTTTTCTGTGTTGAAAAACGTCGTATGACACTATGACACGCGTGTGCTGTGCACTAATCATTACACTCTCGGCTCTAATCAGCTCGTCCATAGGTAAGTAATACACTATATATATATGAGATAGTCAACATAAACTAGGGCTGTCCCTCTAGTGTTGTACATAATAATCGTTAAAGGTATCTCTGAATTTCGCAAAGCCAAAAATATTAAATTATTACAGTAGATAAACATTGATGTAAATATTACAGGAAAAGTAGAACGATGTTCCTAAGTAGCTCAGTTTTTTCGAAATCATCAAAATTCCTTCACAAACAAATTACTTAAGTTATGCGGTCCGGGTTTTGTTACAATTAGGGCCCAAACCAAGAAATTATACGCCTAGGAAGGTCGGAACCCTCGGTGCGCGAGACAGATTCAGACTTTTGGTTGATCACTTTATTATTAATAATACTTGCCTAAAATAGTATGGAGATAGTCAAGTTAGATCAATGAATATTCGCCGAATTGACTTTTATATAAAAAGTTGCAGTATATAACTACTAAAGGTGGGTCTACGGCCTACGCTACCTACGCGAAACTAGCACGAGCCGAGCACACGCCGAGCGAAATCGCATAGCATCGACGCACTTGGTAGCCTCGAACGAGCGTTCGGCGTCGCGACTGCGCTCCGCCAATTGTCAGTTATTTTACCGAACACGGATTCGATAGATTCTTGGGGATTCGCATCGCGCTCACACTTGACATCACGAGCGACGAACGAAGAGCTCTGCTCGGTTCACGTAACGTAGGCGCACCTTTAAGAAGATGCATAAATCATCTAGTTTTCGAAACCTTACATACTTTGGGTCATTGCTCAACTAGCACATTAACTATCAAGGTCAACAGCTTCTCCACACTATGTTGTGTCTTTTATACAACAAAGTATACCGTTACGAATAATTTAAGATCAGGTATTGTGTAATATTATATGGTGGTTCGTCTTTGGTATTATGTATTATACAGGGTTTTTTTTTCTAGCGAGTGTGGGCAACTTCTGAACTACAGGTCTTAGAGAAAAACGCTGAAAGGAACCCCGAGTTGAATTTCGAAGAAAATAAAAATGCCATAAAAAAATTGCCCCTACCGGTGAAAATTCTATGATAGGGACATACTGTGTTGCTCGCATTTGTTTACTGCTGATTGCAAATGGATTCAAACAAATCTATAAATTTAAAACAAATCCATTAGATTTCAGATAAAAAAAATATTCTGCGTATTTTTTAGAATGCTATCGGCAATTTTATTTTATTCCTACTCTTACTCGATTGCCAAGATACCCAGATTTTTTAATCTCAAGTTCTCAACGTCCACATTCTATTTACACCTCAAATAGTTTTTAGGATTCTGTTGCAACAACACAAACCGCCAAACAGTTATCTGATCTGATTAAACTAAACGCTACGCCACTGCCCTTGGGAAATCTCCTACTGGAAAAACCACGGCGGGGAGCACATTCCACAAACTGAGCGTCGGCGGCAGGAAGCTCCTTTGAGGTGAGGATAGACTCCCCGTCGTTGACGGTAGCTGCTCCGATAGCATGGATATAAATGCCAGCGTCCCGCAAGGGGGCTGAGGGGGATATGCTGAGGGGCAATATACTTAATTAACGGCATTTATTGTTATTCAGACGACAGTACAGAGGACGTTCATTACACGGGCCGTACAAATATTCCTGGTTCCGTGGTGGAATGGAGGAAAGTCGCGAACGACTTGAGTCTAAAATTGAGGGTAGGTAGGTACACTAACGGCTCTTGGGAATTTACTGGACGGAAAACCCATTTGAATAATCCCGCGGGAAACCCGTTTCCCGAAATTCTTTCATATGATACCCCATTCAAGCGTATAGCCCCACTTTGTTATTTCGGGCCACTTTTGCAAAGAAAATAAAATTATTGTGTTGGCCAACAATATATTTCACTATTCCAAATTTCAATTCAATAGCATCAGTAAGTCGTTTTTTATACATATACTAGCAGAACCCCGCGGTTTCACCCGCGAACGGTTTGTTTTTTTTGCGCGGAACACTAATTATTTTTACAGCCAATTACACACCAATTGTTTAAGACGCGTCACGGGAAAGCAGGTGTCATTTCTGTGCAGTAGTGTCTTTATAATTTTCGATTTCTACGTCCAACAATGATTTCACCGTCGAGTAATCCTCGAAAAGCGGGAGCCTGTCACGCGCGGAACATTCAATCTTGGGCTAAAAATCGGGTCGTCTAGCAACGCTGATACAAAGTCACAAATAACATACAATTTACAGTTTCACTGCTCTCATAAAAAAATATCATAATACCCAAACTTTTGTGGCCTCAACGACACTGAGGTCAAACAATAACAACCTGTACGCTAGATAGGGACAAAGAAATACGCTTAGTCTTGCTCACAAATGTCACAAATACACGTTTTGACATATGCGTATCTTGGCCTGTAATTCTCAGTCTACGGTGCAATGCTCTTTAAAATTGGAATGTCAAATATCAAAGAATATTTAAATCAAAAGCACTATACTCCTTGTATTGATATCAACTTCAATGCAAATCACCCCTAAAATAACTTTCAACCCCTTTTTTATCCCGTTTGGCGATGAGTTTCAATAAAATATGAAACGCGTCTTCCATCAATTCTGTTAAAGAATGTTTATGCAAAATTTGAAGTAGATCGGACCAAGGAATCACGTTGTCCCATACAAACTTTGCCCCCACTTTTCACCCCCTTAGGGGTAGAATTTCGGAAAATCCTTTCTTATCTGATGCCTACGTCATACAAAGAACACACCCTCCAAGTTTCAGGTCTCTACGATCAACGGTTTAGGCTGTGCGTTGATTGTCAGTCAGTCATTCAGGACAAAGCATTTTATATGTATAGATAGATATCCTGTGATATTCCTCACACAAGGTCATCTGATCCCAAACTAAGCAGAGCTTGTACGATGGAAACCAGATAACTGATATAATAGATATAATTACTACTTTTTGTTTGTAAATACATACTTAATATACATGATAATTACACCCAGACTCAGGACATACAGACATGTTCATGCACACAAATGCCTGTTCTGTGTGGGAATCGAACCCACGACCTGCGGCGCGATAGGTGGAATCTTAACCAGAGTCTTAGGTAGTCTTAACTAATCACGCCAGCTGGCCCCTCAAAGTTGCTGACATATAGCGCTGAGACATATGGACAGACGGACGGAATGGCACCATAAGGGTACCTTTTTATCATTTTGGTTCGGAACCCTAAAAATAAAACCACATCACCTCTTCACACATCTCATCTCACAATCTTGGTGGTTTTATAGTCAAACAAAAAATATCCATGAGTTTTTTTGTTTTTCCAGAAATGGCCACCAATTCAATAAGAGATTTCTACAAGGGAAGGAGTGTTCTGGTGACTGGAGGTACTGGATTTATGGGCAAGGTCCTCGTAGAAAAACTTCTGTACGCCGTGCCTGACATAAGTAACATCTACATCCTCATGAGACCGAAGAGAGGGAAATCGGTCACTCAAAGACTTGAAGACATGCAACGTTTACCAGTAAGTTTGTAATTGTTTAATTTCTAGGCCCGTTAGTTACTCTTTATAGTGTGTGTGAATAAAATTTATTGCTATATTCTTGTTCTCAGTTGTTCGATCGACTAAAAAATGAGCGGCCAAATGCTCTCAAAAAACTAAAATGCCTTCAAGGTGACGTATTATTTGAAGATTTTGGACTATCAAATCTGGAAATTGAAAATTTGTCTGCGGAAGTGTCTGTGGTGTTCCATTTCGCTGCAACGTTGAAACTGGAAGCACCATTGAGGGACAACGTAAATATGAATACATCTGGTACAGTCAGGTCGTTGAATATTGCTAAGAGGTTAAAGAACCTGGTCATATTCGTGCACTTATCAACTGCTTTCTGCTACCCTGATTACGAGGTTCTAGGTGAAAGAGTAAGTACCTATAATTTAAATACAGCATACACACAATTATTATATCTATCTATCTCAGTGGCGTGCATTCCATATAGCCAAATAAGCAATGCTTACCTCATAAGATTCAATAAAATAATATTTTGATTAAATTAAACTACATAATCATTTTAAATAAAAATTCTAACCTAACATTCAATACGAAATTTCAAACTTTGCCGCGCAGGCACACGCGTGTTCGCCTCTCAAATTCACGCACACTAAAACGATTTCGGCATATTCATACACACACACACTTCCTCAAGATAATACGACGAAAGCATAAATCACGCTTTTGCCATGCGTAGCATACTGACATTTGACATTCGCGATTTATGGACCAAAAGTAACCTTACCTACTCTGTTGTAAGTAAAGTAACGCATCCAAATTAAAAAAACTACAGTTTACCAACATTAGAGCAACTCAAATATAACTTCGCAATTTATTTGTGTTGGTTTGTTTATGGTTTGGCTGGCATTGTATGCAATGTTGTTGTTATTTACTTTTATTCTATTGTGATTTGCGAAGTGTATCTGTGTGAAATGAAGAAAGTTTGTGGTGAAAATGCAAAATGTATCGATAAATTGGTCCTTTAGTCAGTTTTCGTTTGTTGAAAATAGTAGGTAACTTGCTATAGACCAACTCCAAAACATTCATGGATTCAAAACATAGGTAAACATCTTAGATATTTTAACACCGAATATTATGTTTATTAAGCACCTGGCTGGGTGCTGTTATTCGATTCTATTATTATGTATTTTGTTTGCTAATGAATCATACCAAATGTGTGTGGAATGATACGCTGACCTAAACAATTTTCACAAGAATCTGGTCAAAAAACATGATCTATCTAAGAGGCATATTAAGGTGTTTATGGCCATGATTTCTTCTGCCTACCTAGTCCGAAAACCAATGCACGCCACTGATCTATCTACTTATTACCTAGGTACTTATTATAATATTCTTGGTAAAAATCACAGATGCACGCGCCTCCTGTGAAGCCTCAACAAGTAATTAAACTAATCGAATGGTTAGACGACGCACAATTACGGCTACTCACACCGTCACTTCTCGGCCCGCATCCCAACTGCTACACGTTTTCCAAGAGGCTTGCAGAAAATATTGTCGAGCAAGCCTATGAGGAATTACCTGTTGTCATCGCTCGTCCCAGTATCGGTATGGCATTATTGATTTAAATAAGTATTTTAAAACTTTATTGCGAGACTTCGGACTGCCCGGATGCCCCTGCCACACCCCGAAATTATATGAGAGCTTCGTTTAATATTATGCTCATTATACTATCTACGGTGAAAGGAGTTCAAAGATTTTGTTTCGTAGCCTGGCATACTCATTAGGCGCGATATTGATAAAGAACCCCGTAAATTACGTACATAAATAAGAACAAAATTAACCACGGGCAAGAGTGCGGCTTCTCAAAATTTTATTTGATTATTAATTTTATTGTATTTCAAGACACTTGCAGGTAGATGCACACTTATCAGAGCCGAACGCGGCGAACGAATCGAAGTCAAGGAGGGCTCGCACACATATCTGCACCGAAAGAATCGCCGCGCCGAAAGAATCGACCGCGCCGAAGAAATCATTTCTATTTCCTTTACGTCTGTCGCGCAATATTTATAAACAATTCGCGTGTTGCTACGCAACTGATAGAATGCGAGCGCATCGGTCGAGTCGACCGCATAAGCCGTGCCGAATCTGATGACGTCATCCGAATTCGTCTAGGATTTCAGGGGTTCTTCCAGACTCGGACGATTCGACGCGGGCAAGTGTGCGAGCTTTCATAGGATTTCATATACCTACAGAATTCTAAAATTCGTTTTGTTCGATGCGTTCGGCTCACATAAGTGTGCGTTCACCTTTAGTACCTAGATTTTTTGTCAATCATCAACCACACAATGAAACGTTAACAAATATGGCGCGCAGGTTTTTTTTTGACAGCTATGCACTGTTAATCTGCTTTACCCGCTTAAATTAAGAAAGCTTCGTCTGTGTAGACGTGTACAATAGTGTACATACTTATCACATGTGATATGTGTGTGTGTACATATCACATGCAGTGAGGTACAAACTTAACATAATCGGGATTATACCTATCATAAAACTGCGAAATATAAAGTAAAAAGGACTAGTGCGTAATAAGCTGCATTACGATACTAAAAACGGTGCAATAAATGTCACTTTACAAGCAAGTGTGTTGAAAAATATGTTCTTTATTTGAAATGTTTACTCTTTTCATTTCCAGTGTGTCCAGCGTACAAGGAGCCTATGCCAGGTTGGGTAGACAGTCTGAATGGTCCAGTGGGGCTGATGCTAGCAGCTGGTAAGGGCGTCATCCGCACCATGTTGTGTGACGGCACCCTAACTGCGCAAGTGATACCTGTCGATATAGCCATCAATGCTATTATCGCTATTGGGATGTTAGAAGGAATCAAAAAGGAAAAGTTAGTAGATACTTATTATAAAAATTCCAACAACCCATAGAAAAATTGGCGTAGCATTGTTATTATTTTACACAATAATCTGTTCTACCACACTCAATCACGTTGCATGTCGAGAAATGCTTATGCACAGTATTACCACGGTACATATATCAAAGTATTACTTCCGGTCAAATGTCGGTCTCTCTCACTTTCTGGTATACGATATGTATTTTTTTTGTCGTAAAGTCGTGAGTCTTATTGGCAGAAGCCTATTGAGTATTCAAACACTCGCCAAATAAATAAGCTCAGAGTTACTCAGTATGAATCGAGCTATGCTCGGAATCTCTCTACGTGACAGGGTCCGAAACGAGGACATTCGTAGAACAAAAACTACCGATATAGCTCGTAGAGTTAGTAAGCCGAAGTGGCAATGGGTAGGCCACATCGCTCGAAGAACCGACAGCCTATAAGGAAGGAATAAAAAATCCAAAATCATTGAGCGCTGCTGTATGCAACCGGCCCAAAACCGTTCGAAGTGGAAGTTAATGGCGGAAGCCTGTAATCAGCAGTGGACATCACTAGAATTTCAACTTGATAAAACAGAAAGACAACAGGACAACAAAGTGATCCTAAAATGGATCCATTATGATTATGACGTACGGAACCCTTAAATTACAAATTTCTTTCAGATCTCAAGTGATTCCCGTGTACAACGTTAATGTCGGACATCAAAAACCAACTACTTGGGGTGATGTGTTGAACGTGAGCAAGAGCTACGGGCGCAAATATCCGCTTTCGTGGCCTTTGTGGTACCCTAATGGCGATATTACCACTAACTACCCTCTGCACGAGATACGGCGTATATTTTATCATTTGGTACCAGCCTACATGATCGATTTTCTTCTCTTCTTATGTGGCCAAAAGCGACTGTAAGTGGACCTACGTACTTTCCTCCTGACATTTTTTTTTTTTTTTTTCCATTTATTTGGGTTCACAAACAGTAACACAGGATATTACAAAGCAATTTTACATAAATACAATATTAAATGTGTTACCAACTACAAGAACCACATATAAAATAAAAGAGTAGGTACGAGGACGGACGAGGCCCCACAATACAATAATGATAACCGCGTTTTTTTTTTTTTTTTTTTTACTTATTATTTTATTTTATTAATATATAATTATTATTTATTTTTATATATAATTATTTTATTTTATCAGTCAAAGCCATTTATTCAATTTAGGCCCTAGTAGGGCACTTATGAAGGTCAAAGCTACTGAAGTTACCACCAGTTCGTCGTAAGTCGGCCTTCAACTGATTGGCTTTTTTTTCAAAACAATATTTTCTATTTACTTTTATTTTTTTACAAAATAAAATTTGTTTTCTTGTCAATAGTTTACCTACGTATTTTTTCACTGGCAAAGTTGTACAACAATATTGTAGCTATGCCCGTATGAAAGCAGTTCCAAAAAGTTAGTCATAACTTGTCTATTTAATTCACAGCTTGGTCAGAATCCAAGATCGCATCACCCAAGGATTGGAAGTACTACAATATTTTACAATGAGACCATGGCAGTTCCCTTGCCCTAATTATGATGCCATTCAGGCCAAGTTGGACAGCGAGGAACAAGTTATCTTCAATACTGACATCACCGATGCAGACAGAGACGAATATTTGGGAAATTCCGCAGAAGGTGGCCGCGTGTACTGTTTGAAAGAAGACCCAAGTAAAATTTCCATAAACAGAGCTTACCACAACTTGTAAGTAATATTCTGTCATCGTTTTGAGCCTAGCGATGCATGTCTGAACGTCTGCTTTCCCCATAGATTTCCAGAATGAGTAGATTAAAGCCCTTCAAAAGTTGTTCCATCTGACCTTTATTTCGCTATGAACCGACTTAAAATATAATCTGATGATTCTTTAACAGCTGGAACCATATATTTTTGCATTTCTACCCTCTATTATTTAAATACTTTTCTTTTCAGCTTGTATGTGCTGGACTGGGTCTTCAAGATATTGTTCTGGCTACTAATCCTGTCTTACTTGGCATCGTGGTTCGAGCCTATCAGAACACTATTTTCGTTTGGAGAGCCTGTTGTCAAACACTTGCCATTTTTGGGCGCAGCAGTCTTTAACACTAATAAATAATTCGGTAATTAAATTATGCTTAAATATGGGTATGCGGGAACAAATAAATATGCTTTTTTACCCAGCTAATTAATTTAGAATGATTTTCATTTGCATATATCACAATGCTAATTCTGGGTTTTAATTAATGTAGGTATGTAGTACCCAACTGATAAGGCGCGTCATGAATCTTCGTTCGCACAGAAAATAAAGTATGGCCCGAAGATTAACGAAAGAATGCTTAAAACTTACAATCAACCTTAGATCACTACTACACAATACACTGCAGCTGTCAGTTCCGTCTCACTCGCATGTCACGCCCCTCCGCACACATGGCGGCAGCTGCCGACCGACCAATAGCAATTCCCGCGCTTTGAAAATGTGTCTTTGCGCAGGTACATCGGTTAGCCATATTAGTACTGTTTTTTCTGTTCTGTGGTTGGGTACTACTGTAGGTAGGTACAATCGATAGATAAAAATCTCCATCTGTATGATAACCGAGCGAAAAGAAAAGCGAAAAGCGAGCTACTTCTTTTTCTACCTTGCAATTCTCTCCCTTTTGGCACGCGAAGTACTTATAGTCCCACAAGCTTATCTGGCCCGGTGAGTCGCTGTTATTGCATTTGGTGGAGCAAACAACCAATAATTAACGTAGCGTTTATTTTCTCTTTTACCAATGGCGATTGACATTTAGAAATGGCGTCGTTAGTTCCTCTTTTGACCACCGGCTCAGCTAAGTTTGTAGGACTATAAATACTCCCGCGTAATTTAATTTAAATGTGTACAAGGTACAATCAGTCACTACTCCATTTTCAAAATAATTCTTAAGATTGTTAAGATGTTTAAAAGAATTTGTCATTCAGCATTTGTAACCTTATAAATTTTGTATTCGAAATGCTCTCCATACAATAATAATAATCAAATCGAGTAGGAGGTATACCGATTTGGGAAACTTAAATTATCTTCAAAATTCACTATCTTCTATGATAAAAAAACAGAGAATAATACTACGATTCGTTTTAAGACCTTAGCTATTTTATACTGCACGAATGTTTGTTTTATTAGACCGTCATATTATAAGTTCAGTTTAAAAAATTAACTGCATAAATGAATTGTGTTACCATAAAGTTACGCATTTGAACTAGCATAGTGTAAGCAAATCATTTGTGGCACTAGTCACCATAATACACCGCAAAATACCTCTAATAAACGATGCTAGTTTAAAAAAATATCATTAATTTTGTTATTATGTTGTTGTTACTAATAATAACATTGTGACATCCTGGCAAGGCCATCATCATGGATTCTGAGCAGACAAAAACTATTATAATTATCAGATTCAGCGGCGGCGTAAGACCTAAATTTTATTTGGACAAGATTCATTTTGCGGGGCCCTCTGCCAGCGCAAGAAGACGGACTCGCGGCTTTCAAGTAATGCATAAATTTTCAGGGCGCTAGGCCCCCTTGGTCGCGAAACCGTAGGCCACGTCGCCCAGCCTTACGCCGCCACTGATCAGATTATGTCAGTCCCTGGTTCAAAAGTTAAAATTGTAACTACTTATGTTACCCGGCCAAGATGGGCCCGTTTGACAAATGTACCTACATGCTATTAGCTGAGCTATTAGTTATTCCTAGCCTGTTTAGAGAAATGTGAAAAGTTTAGATTATTACAAAGATAAAACACATAACTGACCAGTTTCCATTTTTTTTTAGATTATTTGTGGATGGTCGCAGGACAATGTTTATTTAACACACAGTGGCGTTGTTTATAGGATACATAATGTGTGTCAATCTCATCGTAGTCATCAGTATGTAGGATAGCTATGACACACGAAGGGAAATTACTTTAAATATTGTATGTAGGATTTTTTACGAATGAAGACTTTGTTGCATTATTTTTAAGAACCATCTGTACAAAATTTCATTTCGAATGTGTAATTTTACGTTCTTTTAATTTGAAATCCTATAGTTTTAAGAAGGAATTGATTCTTATGATTGATACTTTGGATTCTACCATTTTTACAAATTTCAAAAAAAACAATCTACAATATCAAAAGTACCTACTTTACCCTACGTGTGGCATAGCCGTATGACGACCTCTATAATGTTAAAATGTTGGCAGGATAGAAATGTATGTGGATTTAGAAGTCGTATGTATCACATAAACTCGATGTAAGAATAGATAAGAATCGAAAGATACTTGAAGAAATTCAAACATGAAATACATTTGATGCATGTGACTTACTAAAGTATAAGTAGGTATATACCTACTATTATTTTAAAGCATTTGATATTGTAATGTAGGGTTTAAGTCGTATAGGTAAAGAGGTAGACATAATATTGTAATGTATGGTATAAGTCGTATAGGCAAAGAGGTAGACATAATAAAATAATACCTAATGTTGGTCGAAAGAGATAGACCCAGCTATTGAGCTAAGTGTGTATTACAAGTGATTATTACAATTTCATTATAAATCCATCTTCTAATGTTGTTAAATATTTTATAAATGTTGAATAATTATAACTATAATAATATTAAATCGGAACTTGGGAGTATTTTAGTTAATCAATAGGTATTTGGTAATATTATTGGTATATTAAAATACATAAATAATAAATGTATGACGTTTTATTAAATATACCTTTCACAAATTGAACAGTAATAAATAATTTAAAGTGTAAACAATACAAAAGTAACATACTTACAGTGATATCACACATATTATGACATACAAAAAGATAAGACAACTTTCGCAAGAAATATGAACGTTTTGATAACCTAAACAAATATAACTTTTAACTTATTAAATTAAATACATTCGCTATGCATCCAAATGGTTGATTACTTATAAAATAAAGTTGAATCTTATGATATACTCGAAACTGGCTTTACTGTATACGCCATTAATATGAGAAGCGATGAACATTACTGTGTAGCATTGACGATGTCTACAAACTCTGGCTTGAGACTGGCTCCGCCGACGAGGAAGCCGTCGATATCTGCGCAAGCGGCGAGTTCCTTAGCATTAGAGGCGGTGACTGAACCTCCGTACTGAATACGGACAGCTCCAGCTACCTCAGCCGACACGTTAGTTGATAGCCAGTTGCGAAGGGACGCGTGAACATCTTGTGCCTGCACGCGGGAACATTTCACAGATTTTTACTTTGGCCACAGATTAATAAGTCTAAAAGACGCCAATAGGCTAGTGGCCTCAAAAATTATAATAAGCCCGTCATATACATTAATAAAAAATATTAGACATGTATTTTTCCATTTATCGTCTAACAAATGGTGTGTTGAACGCATGTTGAACGTCACGCTATTGTACACGTTTCACAAACAAGTGACATCACTAGCCTCCAATCCAGAACTTTGACGCGCTTCATCTTTGTCAATATATTGATTTCATAAAGCAAAAAATATGTGTATTTTTTTGATAATCTGACAGACTAATTAGTTTATATTTACCCAGGCCACTTCCCTATTAGCCAGATACCCTCACCCCAAACGTCAAGTTTATACACTTATACTATTATTTATTCTGTGCTAGTACTGCATAAGAGGTGCCTCGCTGACCAATTAAAACAAGCCATCTCCCTTCGACCCGCCTAAATTTTGCGATTGTATTCACATGGAAAACTTTGTTAATTGTACTATTAGGCTCATTAGCCTGTTTCTGGCAGACCAAATAAGAATTTAAATTAGATCGGCTTTCCTGTACAAGTTGAGTTTGGAACAACTATCCCACTGAAGTACACGTCATAAACAATCAACATGTTCGTAGCCTGTAAAGTTGTAAACGTAAAGATATATAGTTACCTGTTGAGGAGATGCAGTCTTTCCAGTACCGATAGCCCAAACAGGTTCATAGGCCAGGACGACATTAGCCCAGTTGTTGCCGATGGCCTGCACGAGAGCTTTAGTCTGCCTGAAGACTACCTCCTCTGTCTTACCCGCTTCCCTCTCTTCGAGAGTCTCACCGATGCAAGCAATTACTTTCAGTCCAGACTCAAGAGCATGTGCTACCTGTAAAATATTCTTATTAGTATGGGAAATTGTTTCACAAATAAGTGGAACATGTATGTTTTTATGCATATATAATAAGAAAATGTCTCCATGTCTGTGTAAATGTCTGTGTATCCAGTAATTTTGAATGATAATGTTATTGTATACTTCAATGCTTACCTTTTCAGCAACAAGGTCATCCTTTTCACCAAAGATTGTCCTCCTCTCAGAGTGTCCAAGGATGACCCATTGTACTCCAATATCCTTGATCATTGCTGGTGAAATTTCACCTGTAAACATGACGAAATTATTGAAACTATTCATATTGTTGCAGCAGAGTAATTGAACTCTACATTACATCACAAAAATCTTATCTTTTATTATCAACCTGCATGAAAAAGGAAGTTCATTAAGATGATAGTATTATTTTGAAAAGTTTTGAATAAATGATGATTGAGTATGTTAACACAACTTACCAGTAAAGGCACCCTTGGCCACCTTCCAACAATTTTGTGCCGAAACATTAATTGAATCAGGAACTATGGTTTTCACATAAGCAAGGTAGATGGCCGGCACTCCCACAATAATCTGTTAATATTAAAATACATTCACACCTAATAAAATCCAACAATTAAGAATCTAAACTATTAACTAGCATGCTTCATGAAAATCGAATTTTCAATGCAGCTCTTTACAAACTTAATTTTTTGTGTCCTATTAGTTAGACTATTTATGAAACATAGACATGTTTGTTTATATAGAGTGCATTCAAACAAACAAACTAAAAAATCTTCAATTTTATTGTATATTAGTATAGATTTGAATCTATCACATTTTAATATTTAGAAGGATTTGGTGGAAACTAAATGACACAATATAGATCTGGTACTTTTCAAGCTTTCGCAAATTAATTTTTTTATGTATTGTGTGTGTCTATTCATGCACAGGTCTAGCATTGAGTCAAAATAATATTTTGGTAAAAATCTGTCCATGAATAGGCCCAATACAATAACAAGTATTTCATTAAAAGCCACAATTACCTCAACATTCGGGTCCAATGGTCCCTTTTTCAGATTGTTCACAATTTCGTTGATTTGATTTTTGTCTCCATTCATCTTCCAGTTGCCACCAACAACAAATTTGCGACCCATGTTGATATATTTATCTAAGTAATAAGTAATATATAAACATGTTGTCAACAACTAGGAACTTATAAATCTAAACTTAATAATTTATTCCTTAATGGCATCATTAAAGAATAAATTTTATAATGGCGGCATCCTCTCCCTTGCATGTTATTTCTATATTTGCTCACAAATGTCCGTAAAATAAAAAATGAAAAAATCTAATGCCAAATGACAAAGTTACGCCTCATAACATAGGTGCTTGAAATTTACATTAACAAAGTAAAACCATCTACCTTAAGCTTTGATTGAGGTTTTATATTAAGGACCTAAGATCAATATTGGTGGACCAAAGACAATGGTACCTAACCTACATTTGTCAAAATATTCATAAAATAAGCTCCCACTCAAAGATTGCAATGATGATGATGATGAATCAAAAGATCATAAAAAATTAAATAGATCCTCCTAACAATTAAATCAACCATTTGCTGACATTACACCTGTCAGTACAAGTAGAAGCTCTGCTATTCTCAAACTCATTCCTTATTGACACAGGTTAATAATAAAGAGCTGTATTTCTAATTTCAATAGTTCCGACTGGTCATTGACAAACTTAGCAGGGTGCAGCCTAAATGGCTGGTCCTAGAGACATGAAATTTGGAGGATTTATTACTGCACAGTGTAGGCATCCATCATATATATAAAAATTATTATTCAAAATTCATCCCTCATTACATAGGGGGTAAAAGATTGTAATTTATGAAGACAGAAATCAGTGGATTGCTATATTTTGTCAAAAAACCAAAAACCTTTCCCAGAAAAAATATCATCGTCATCAGCCTATAATGTCCCACTGCTGAGCACAGTCCTCCTTTCACAAATAAGGGTGAAAGGGAATGGGCAATACTCCACCACGCATGCCCACTGAGGATTGGTGGAGGCAGGTTAGTGGTCAACCTATTTTTGGGAGTTTTCAAGCCACCTAGTAGGCCTCCAACTACTTAACGACTATCACAATTAAGTGATAACCGGAACCAAGAGCTTTACATGCTTTCCAAAGCATGGAAGCACTTGATTTGAAATACCACTAGACAGTCACCCATCCAGGTACCGACCACAACAGTGGTAGCTTAACTTTGCCGATCGATTTAGAACGGCTAATGCTACACCACGAGTGCTTCCTACAACACGAGTGCATCAAAACTAAAAATAAAGTATTATATTATTTACTGAAAAATACTTAGGTTGCAAATGGCGGTGCATGGGACCAGTATCACAGATGATGTAAGTCACATTTATGTCACCAGCGTTAGGTTATACATCTATTTGATAACCTACCTATCAGTCAGTCACCAAAAGCTCAAAGATGATGTCCATATTACAGAAATTAACATCATTGATCATCAACAATAATTGGATTATTAATTCTAGACAAGAGCCTGAGTTGCAACTTTCAGGTTGGAGGTTTATCTTCACAAGTTTAAAAATCCCTGAGACCTGGGGTCAAAAATAGTTCAAAGCAGTTCGCATAAATATTGTATAGCCAAGTTCGTACGTCCAGGTCCAGGACAATCCCCATGACACTTAAAAACTATAGTAAGATAGCCCATGATAAATAATCGAGAGCCTTACATAAAATTAGCAGTTTCAAATAACAGGAACGAACAAATCGTAGATTTTATAGCAGAAGTTTATACTTTATAGTATTTTTCTTTTAATCTATTCACTCACCTTCCTACGAAGAATATTGGATCTTCAATAAAAAATAAAATAAAATTGTTTTGTATGTCGCGAAATCTGCAGTAGGAGGTAGATGATGGTCGGTACTCTTGGTCAAAATTGCTGAAAACTATTCTCCACGGCAAAATTCACAAATGCTATATTTCAAAATTAAATCGCGTTTGCGGATTAGAAGAAACTTCGAATTTAATCTTCAAAGTTGCTTCCTAACCAATCATATTCAACTTTGATATATTTCTTGACAATGAGAACATAATTTTATCAATGACCTTTGTGACATTGAAGATCAAATCAGTGCTGCCAGATGAATAGTGCAAATCCTCCCAAAATCCGACGAAAGAATCTGAAAAAGTACGTTATGCTATAAAAATGCTCAATTAAAATAAACTAGTTTCCATTGTTACAATATGTAAAAGTAAGACTTTTTGGCGGGAACTTGCAGAGTGACGTAGCATTTTCATTTTTATTTTCATAAATTTGTGTATTTTGAGTTTTATTGTGTATTTTTGGTGGTATTTTACCCAATAAAGATCATCCATGTGCACCAGTGAAGTGAAATGAAATGAATTATGTGTATCGTGACTTTTCAAGTTGTCTCAAAATGTCCGTGTAGTTTTAGTACAATGACCACCATTGTAGTAAAACATGACTTTTATGGACGGTGACTGACTGAGGACTATAATGTGAAGTGATTTATTGTGACTGAAAACTATAATATAACTCGACACTGGCAGAAATGAGCCCTAATTTGGGCTTGGTTGCCAAAATTAAAAATAAAAAGAAGAAGTAAAAGTAATTTTATGAAACATATAACTGAACTTTACATTTTACATTAAATTTAAATGTTACAAACAATGTAACATTTGTAATAAATGTAAATAATGTAAAATGTATGTTACAAGAAGATCATACCCAAGTCACAGTATTATGCAATAGTAAAACTGTACCCAAGTTAAGATAAGTAGACAAAACGAAAATGAATGTTCGGCATTTGTATGGGAAAAATAAAAACTTTTGAGATAAGTTCTTACTTATTGATAAATAGATATCCGGTTGGAAAAACTGATGTTGGAGCACATTTATGATAATATTGTGATAACATATAAGTTGAATACATTCGCATAATGAAAAAATGCTTATTTTCCTGTGAATCGTATAATTAAGTAGGCATGGACCTCAGACCAAGAAAAAATCAGGACAGACCACCGCCTTATAAGAAAGTGAAACACTATATTTCCTACGTACGTTTGAGTAAAATCAGTGATACTGAGGGTAGGGTAGGGTAGGGTAGGGTAGGGTAGGGTAGGGTAGGGTAGGGTAGGGTAGGGTAGGGTAGGGTAGGGGCACCACGCGAACGAAGTCGCGCCGGGCAGCTAGTATCTTATATAGTAAGGGGCACGAGTCGTGAGCACAGATGACACCTGCGCATTAGATAATTTTCGGTCTATTTGGCGGAATTAAGCAGGGGGCAGCACCGAGCTGCACACGATTGGTTCGTCAGTCGATGCTCGTCGTCTATTGGATTCTCGCGTTTCATTTGGCTACTTTGCCAAAAGAGTACATGCGCGAGCTTGCACCAACTACCACAGATTAAAGTTGTAACAGATACCTCTCTTTCTAAAGCCAAGTTACCTACGCTATTTTGAAGTCAATTGCAGTGACGCTAAAATTCATTATTGCTTCGCTCTGTACCAGCGAGTCAGCCAGATCAAACGCACCCGCGCCGCTCGCCCTTAAACGCGGCACGTATAGCGATAGGGTTGTATAGATTCTGATGTTCTTAGCTGGATCCCTGCCTAGATCTAACAATCTACCAATATTTTAGCATACCGCGAGTCTAAAAAGACGCGCTGTCTCCGAATACGCTATCATGGTCGAACGAAGATTCATCATCATCATATCATCCTATGGATGTCCACTGTTGAACATAGGCCTCCCCCATTGACTTCCACTTCGAACGGTTTTGGGCCGCTTGCATCCAGCGGTGCTCAGCGACGCTGACCGTCGGGGTCCACCTGGTAGGAGAGCGTCCCGCTCGGCGCTTTCCAGTACGTGGTCGTCACTCGAGAACCTTTCTTCCCCAACCCAGAACGAAGATTATAACATATAAATACAAAGACTGAATTTCAATATTTTTGTATGATTATATCTCAGGATTATATTATAATTATTTGTTTACTAGCTTTTACCCGCGACTTCATCTTCGTTAACTTTAGAATTTGACTTTAAAAACAGTGTATAAAAATCAATAAATCCAATATTGACAAACCTGTACATTTTCAGCGAAAGTGAGTTTGTTTGTTACGCCATCACGCCTCAACAACTCAACGGATTATCATGAAACTTGGCATGCAGATAGCCTATGGTATGGAGAAGGACATAGGCTTTATACCGGGAATGCGGATGAAACCGCGGGGGACAGCTAGTCAGAAAATTTGTAAGACCTGGAATCTTGCTCTATTACACCTGGACTGCAATTTCATCTCCCCGCCCGCCACCACAGTGAAGACGAAGAATGTATTTATTGCAATATAGATCTGTAGACAATATTGACAGATTTTTTATTTTCCACCAGTACGTGTAAGTTTTGTGCACTCGAAACTCTGGCTGTTCAAAGCCAACATATAGCTGACCATGTGAGAAACACGGAGTACCCAAATGAACTCCTGCTACTTTTAGCGTTTGGTCCTGAAATGTATTTATGGTCATGGTAAATGCGGAAATTTAAGCCTCAAATGGCAGATTGTTTGGAATAATTGGTGTGTTTTAGTAAAATGGTGGTCATTGTACTAAAGACTTTTTGAGACAACTTGTAAAGTCACCATACACATAATTCATTACATTTCACATCACTGGTGCACATGGATTGATCGTTATTGGATAAAATACCACCGATAATACGCAATAAAACTTAAAATATACGAATTTATCACAGATGAACATGAAAATTAAAACGCAACGTCACTCTGCAAGTTCCCTCCAATAAGTCTAATAATCAAAAATGATCAAAAATAAATTAAATATGTCATTATGTCATGGCTACATTCCGAATTTAATAATATCGCTCACAGTGCTCACAGCAATAATTTGCGTACCGAGTTAGATATGACGTTAATGACAGCTGAGAACTGTCAACAATTCGGAACGCCCGTTATCGCTCTCACAGTATACAAAACAGAACATTTGAGAATTTAATTAACCTACTAGCTCGCGAATTAATCAGTTGACAGCTCCCTCGACTCGCAGGGTTCGCGGAATATTTGCAAATTGACGAAAACACAATAATTAACCGTTACTTTTGACAGCGCTCACGGTGACACAGAATATTTAATAGTACTACGTACAGAAAACCCACTTCGAAAACGACATTTAAACAAAAATCGACTCTTGGAACGACAGAATAAAGCGCAATCCAGTTCGCGCAGCGCTGCGCGCCTAAAATTATATTCACCTACAACTTCCCTCTCTTTCTATCGTATAACTCTATCCTGTATGACGCGGCACGTGTTACGGTAGGGTTGTCTAATGACGTATTATGAATCTTCAATATTTCCTTATCGCCTTATGTCCTATTACTATTCTCTGTGTTTATTTTATTTCTATGCTATTCTCCTTTCGTGAACAATGACATTTAAAATATCCTAGCTAACTAGTATTAGATCAGAAAGTTATGTCTACATACTTTAATCTAAGTTGTTAGACCTATACGTACTTTGTATACTGAATGTGTATTCTGTCTACGAAACTGAATACAACTATTTTGGGGAAGGGTTTTAGTAACATATTTTAATAACTGACTGACGACGCGACAAGAAACGGCACGATTACCTAGTCCAGTAGCCGTCAGCCGAAATTCACAACATTTGTTCTTAATAATCTTCATGTTGATTAAAGAAGTTTGTTATATAAAAATTAATAAAGAATTAACCAAAAAAAGGATATATTGAGTTACTTACCTACATAACAATAAGAATTGTTAAATTTTTCTGAATATTGTTCTACTGATTTTTGAAATAGTGGTATGTTAAATCTTAGTTATTCTAAGAGTTGTAAGGTAGAATTACTGTATATTTAAAGAGGGAACTCTCTCTATTCTGGAACTACTAACAGTTTCTAAAAAAAAAATCGTCAAAATCGGTTCATAAACGACGAAGTTATCCGCGAACACACATAAAAATAATTAGACTGTTTTACAAAAAACTTAAACCGACTTTAAAGTACTCTAAGAAGTAATCAAATCCTGATCTGATGACAATGGGACCAAACGGGAAGTGTACCCTTCCAGACAAAAAAAATAATTCCAAATCGGTTTATAAACGACGGAGTTATGAGGTAACAAACATAAAAAAAAAAAAAAAAAAACATACAAACGAATTAAGAACCTCCTCCTTTTTTTGAAGTCGGTTAAAAAATATACGGTCGAATTGAGAAACCTCCTCCTTTTTTTGAAGTGGGTTAAAAATCATTCACATGAGTTTTCGAGGTCTAAGAGGCCCGTTTATACAAGAGGGTCTCTTCTCGTCGCTCTATCTTTGTCTCTTTTTAACACACTGGTATGTTATCAAAACGGGCCTATTATTATAATAAGGACTTTAGGACAATACAATGAAACAACAACAAAATATCTAGAACTATAAAAACAACGATATCTACACAAGATAGTGTTAAAAAAAGAACAGTAAACACTTTATATAGGTAGTACGTAGGTATTACCCACACGCGTCTTGCGCTGCGTGCGCGTTGCAACCGACTAGCGTTGTTCCGGTCGTCCGCGTGCGCGCGATCGTACCTAAACATGGGAGTGGGACAGGCCTGACGGTGATATCAAATTAGGGCATGGTCGGTGTGAGCGCAATATGGCGGATATCATGACGTTTCACGGGACATCGCTATCTGTCATTATGCAATTCGGTACGGGTATCAGCACGCTAAAAATGGATTACAGCGATTATAGCTTTAATTCGGAATGCAGCCCATGTGTGACTGTTGTTGTTGTTTGTCTTATTCGCCAAAAGGCAGGCAAAAGTCAGAGCCATACAGCCTTGTCTCATTTCAGTTTTCTCGAATTGTATTAAATCTCAGACGAATAAGTATTAAATATTATTCTCAAAATAAATCACTTCATATAGACCGCACCGTCAGTCACCGTCCTTAAAAGTCATGTTTTAGTACAATGGTGGTAAATTGTAAAATACTTTTTACGGACTTCTTGAGACAACTGTTCGTGCCCGGTGTCGCCCGGGAAAATTTTCAGACTTTTCTGGTGAATTAATTATCCAAAAAAAAATGTCATTCATAACCACAGTTCATACCTTGTAAATGAGGAGTTTTCTTGTGATACCTTTATGCTCAAAATAACTGTCAATTCGTGATACTTTAGCAGCTAGCAAAGGTGTATTAGTAAGGGTCAGTTCACACCGATATGCGACGCGACGCGGCGAGCTTAGATAGCAATAGAATAGGAGAACTTTATTTACTACCACGGAACAAAAACAAGGTACAAAAATTTTGTTTTTTTTGTTCCGTGTTTACTACACAAAAAGGTGCACATTTCAGTGAGAGAATTAGTGAAAAGTGACTCGCGCCGCCGCGAGGCGTATCCGAATTATCTCCTAATGCTAAATTTCATTAAAAGTTCGTAGTTCCATTGATATGTTTAAAATGGAATATCCATTTACAAAAATTTAAAAGTAATAAACAGCTACTAACTAAACAACCTTGAATACGATGTGATTTATTTGAATAAAGATTGATATCAAGGTACGAATAACATGGTCTGGTTTCTAAAGTTTTGTTTAACGGATATTATCGGTCATTTTTTTTTGAAAATTATATGTTGCTTATGTTACTCAGTGATAATTTAGATTTCTCCAGATGAAAGAATTATTTAAATCGGGCCAGTAGTTATTGGGTTTATTCATTACAAACAAAAATCTATTATAATCAGTGTTTATTATAACTCTTCATTATTTTGTGTAGATAAGCTTTTTTGATGTTTGTATATATACTACTGGAATAGGTTTTTGGAATCGGTCTTTGGCTGGACGCGTATAAAGACTTCCGTGCTAACCACATCAAGGCGTCTCAAGTAGTTGAGAATGAGTTGAGAGCTTGCTCGCCGCATTGTCCGCGCTTAAAGTGACAAGGCACCCAGAGCCAACATGTTCAGTTTCAACATGTTACTAAAAGACGCTCCGAACGGTCGGACGCCCAGCCTCTCTTGCGGCCGACCGTCAGGACGTCTGTTAGCAACATTAGGCGCTGATCCCACAGAGAGCGGTCTAACGTTCCGCATTCACTGTAAACCCTGCGGCGCCTTTGATCATTGCACACAAAAACCGCGGCGTTTAAAAAGAGTACGTGCGTTTTGTCGGAGTTCCATTCTCTAAGGCACCGATCCCACTGAGAGCGTTCTTGAGTTCTTCGTTCAGAGTTCTGCGTTTCGCGTTCACTGTTATCAATGCGGCGCCTTTAAAAGTTAAAAAAATGTGTATGACGCACAGACATATGAACAAGGTATGACGTGTGATCGGTAGCGAATATTGCAGACCTCTAGACTACTTGATGTGTGCACAATAGTGAATGCGAAACGCAGAACTCTTTCTGTTTTTTCTGTGGGATCGACGCCTAAGGCTGGCAGGTGAGGCACAGCTCACGCCTGTCGGTCACATGAGCTGTCTTATTGAGTGCGTTTTGGTGCGAATATAGGTAGTAGCGAATATTGTAGAAATTAAGGACAATGAGCACAAAGAGAATATAACGCTACGGAGCATTCTAGCCCATGAACGGCCATGTACGGTCATAAGCATTTATATCTGGCCGGGTAGTAACCGGATATCTGTTTCTTCTCTATTTATTTACTTTTATGTTGCCTAGTTTGCAACATGATGAAAATTACAAAAAAGATACCATTCTTCCTCCCAATCTCCGAAGAAGCAAAGCAAAAAATCTGAAATTAATTAGGTAGGTACCTACATTCAATAGATATTGATGTAAATATAGGAAAAATAGAACGACGTTTCTTACTCTAGGTACCACATTTTCGAAAAGATCAAAATTCTTTTATAAATAAAATTTAATTATGAGGTCTGATTTTTTTTCTACAGTTATGGCCCACCAAACCAAGAAATTATAGAAAAGTCAGACTCTTGGTCAGTTCTTATTTATGTATACCTCTCTACAATCCTTCCGACAATCCATCTCTTCTTTGGTCTTCCACTTGGCTCTTATCCATCAAGGCTTCTAATACCTAAACCGAACTAAATGCTAATTCGCTAAGCTGGCTCTCAGCAGGTACCTACTACTTCCGAAATCATGACTGTGGGATTTTTTACATAACTAAGGTAGCAAACTCTAGCAGGGTAAGGTATATAGCAGGGTAAAATATTTTTTTTGGAACTGTTGCACGTATTTTATATTTATGAACTTTTTGGTAGTATTACTAGACATAGTAAGCTACATTATATATTATTTCTGTGATTGTACCTCTGCGTGAACTCTGAATAAAATCTTGAGAAAAAATATTTTTACTTTTTTTTAATAGTAAATACTGTAGAAAAAATCTATAAAAAATATATAATATAGACTAATATTTTATCTAATGAACAGTTTTTGTTTCGTTAATACAGCTACAAGTTTTAGAAAAAAATTATTTTGAAAAATACCCTCTCTAGCGCCTATTTGATCAATTATCTCCAGAACGCAGCGAGATAATAGGCTGAATTTGTGTCAATGGTAGTTTTATATCTTGCCAATGTTAGCACACAAGTTATTTTCAAAATACCTCTCTAGGGCCGCTGCTCTTACCTTATCCTGCTAGACCCCTTACAACCTGATGCTAAGCTGCGGAATAACATTCACTTAGGTAGGTAACTAGGTAGGTACCAATATTACTTACCTACACGCAGTAACTTTCTGCATTATGCTCTCGTTATGTTGGTTGTTGTGTTGTATGTATGTAGGTACATTTTAAATTGGAACCGGTTCCAGAGGGAAATGCTTAATTATGTAAGCACACACTTGGATTCTTTATGAAAATAATACATATAAGTAATCGTGAACAATTTTAGTTATATATAGGTAATAAATCTTGTTTAATTCTTGCTTGGGCTTATTTTGATACTCGGCACGGTACCAAATGTGTACGTAGGTACCTACTATGCTGGAACTTTCGATTTCCTAGTGAATGCCGATTAATTGTGTGTAGTTAAGTATAGGCACGGTGTATAGGTAGGTACTTTACTGTAACATTGACACACTCAATTCTTCGTAAATTACCAGAATACGATTAATAAAATAAATTGTTTTACAAATTATTAACCTAAATTAATCTTATTTAAATTAACCTACCTCCATTCCATTTAAAAAAAAAATACTGGACTACTATTTAGTAACTTTGGAGAGTCCAAAATGGCTGAAAGTAGATAATTTCAGGTTGTATATCAATCGCAAAGTGTGTCATTAAATTTGATTAAGTGTAGTCATTGTGTCACTGACTCGAAGGAAAGCCCAGTTTTTTTAATGCGAGGTCACGCGCGATACCGGCCTCTACCTACTCTCCTCGATTATATAAATCGTATGTGATCATCATTGTACTTGGTATTGACATAATCGTACGTGTGACGTAGGTATCAATGCTGCTCGTTTGCCAATATTGCGAGTGGTTCCATTTCGGCGAGGAACGTGACCAGTGACCACTGCTCCACCGAGCACCACGATCGTGGTGGCCCGAACATGTGTTCTTTTCATAGTGCTGCTAACTTACTCCTACCTCATTCATTCATTATTATAAGTATAACATACCTAATTGATGTGCTTTCGACATAGATAGTTACTTAAACATTAACGATAAAAATTCATCGTTTAATAAATGTAATAGGTAGAGCATAGAATAATGTTATAACAATACCATCCTGGATAATTGTTCCTAAAATCTGATTAAATAATCACTAATAAAATAAAATACCCTATTCGTATGTAGTAGTAGTATTATCTCTCGCTTTATCTCTATCTGTAGTTTAAAAACTGCCTATCTGGATATACCTACCTAATCTATATTTAAAATATGAATCGTACACATACAATCACAGCATGCAATGCAGGGTGCAGGTGTTTGCTTATCTCTTACAAGTAGTCCTTGTTAGCAAGAAACAATGAAAATGGTCAGAACACAACAACAACGCACTAGCATGCACTACTTTTGTTGAAAGGTTATCCGGTATTGCGCAATAGCTGCGCTAAAGTCGAATAAGGTGGGTGGTGGGTGGTAAGGTAGTAGGACGCGATCACTGTGAGAAAGTCATTCGACCTGTTTTGGTGAAGGAGCTCTTCCGCATGTTCCGAGACGCATGGCGCGCGAGCTGGGCGCGTTCCGTCCGGCTGTCACGCCCGCCGCGAACTTCACCTGCGTCTACGCACGTCTACGCGCGTGCCCTGCCCGACCCGACAAACAACCCGAATGCTAGATTTCCTGTACTCAGAACACTTCCTTATGTTTACACTTCGACGAAAGCCTGTCACATAAAAAAGCACGCAACGTACCATCTTACTTACACCGTTTTGCTGTTTCCGTTTATAATCTAGCTAGCATAGACGAAAGCTAGTCCTAGTTAACCGGCTTGCATCACATGCTAATTCATTTATATTATTATATTCACACGTAAACTAGATTTTATTCATCCTTAAGTAATTTATGGATAATTAATTATAATTAAATACGCATAATAATAATAATTATTGCATAGTAGAAGCAAGAAGCCCCAAAAGCAATTTGGATCTTGCTGTATGGTTCGTGATTCTGCAGCATCTAAGTACTTACCTACTAAATATTTAACAGGTTTTTTTTTGGTTACAATGTTTATTTTAACGACGACAAATATTTAAATTTAAAAAAAGTTAGTAAGTAACATTATTTTTAATTTTAAGTAAATATTTGAACTTGTAACAAAATAAGTAGTTACCTACATAACTGCAACAAAACGTACGATAGTAAATAATGATAACAAGATATTACGTGACGATGACCATTTCGATAAAATATTTGGTTAGATCTTCTAATTCTCCCGTGATGCTAGCGGCGTTTTTTTTTTTTTTTTTTTTACAACTTAGTCGGTAAACAAGCATACGGCCCACCTGATGGTAAGCGGTTACCGTAGCCATATGGACACATGCAACACACGACCGACTTTACCGACTTTACCCCCCTCCCCTATGAGCTTTGGCGACCTTACTCACGCGCAGGAACACAACTTTACACAACATAAGGATATTTGGCTGCGGTATTCTGTAAGGTGGAGGTACTTCCCCAGTCGAGCTGCTCTTTGAGCTATGCTCTACCTCTCTTAAACTGTTGCCCCGCTGGACGGTCCAACTTAGTCTTTAGGCGGAAAATCCTGAGGTCCCCAGTATCTACGTTGGGTAGATAAAGAAACAAACCCGATTGCGTAATACAACGATTAATTGAAAAGAGAAAAATAAAATCCGGCTAAGAGTCTGACTCGCGCACCGAGGCCGACGGTTCCGACCTTCCTTAGACGTAGTACCTATGATATAATTTCTTGGTTTGGGCCTTAACTATAGAAAAAAACCGGACTGCATAACTAAATTTGTTTGTGAAGGAGTTATGTTGATTTAGAAAAAACTGTGCTAGTTAGAATAATCGTTCTGATTTTTCTTTAATACTTACATCAATATCTACTGTAATTATTTCAAATTTTTGCCTTTACGAATTTCGGAGAATGACTAAGCATAATAAAATATATTTTTTTGTTTGTAAATACATACTTAATATACATAATTACACCCAGACACAGTACATACAGACATGTTCATACACAAAAATGCATGTCCTTTGCCGGAATCGAACCCACGACCTGCGCTGCGGCGCAATAGGTGGAATCTTTACCAGAGTCTTAACCAACTGCGCCAACTGGCCTGTCAAACTTGTTTTGGAATGTTTTAATGAAGCCCATTCATTTGATACCCCATTCAAACTTGTAGCCCGACCTTGAAACAGTCCCATTTCGGCCAAATGTCGAATCAATGGAATCAGTGGTTGCTGAAATAGATCGCTGTGACAGACGAACGGCCGGCGTGGCTACCATAAGGGGTTACTTTTTAGGGTTCCGTACCCGAAGGGTGCAAATTATCCTGTTGCTAAGACTACGTTGTCCGTCCGTTCCGACTGTCTGTCATTAACGGTAAGACAGCTGAAATTTTCAGAGCACATGTATTTCATATTAAAAATTATAAAAAAAAAAAAAAAACAAGGGGGCGCCCATACAAGTTATTTTTTTTTTTTGGCGTTTTTTTTCATAGGAATGTTGAGTTACATTGCGAAGGGTTTCGTACAATTTAACGAGCGAGTGTGAGTCCGACTAGCACTTGGCCGGTTTTTTATTATTTATACCTTTTTGGTTCGGAACCCTAATAAGCTGTGAAATCTATAGAATTTTGCAGCAGGCGGGGACACCCCCAGAAATAAACCAATTCTGAAAAAAAAACTGAAAATCCTTTCTTAGCTGATCTTTTTTTGAGAAAGAAAGCCACCTGCTAAATTAAAAGTTCTAGGCTCTACAGCTCCGAGAGATTTCGTGATTACTGAGTGAATGGTATTTTGCTTTTATTAGATAGGTATAGATTACTTATACAGGTAGGTACCTACTTCCGGTCCGAAGCTGATGCACGACTCGGGGTCACAGTGCAACTTTCCAGCAATATATGCATCTGGTAACGTTATAACAAACAAGTAACGTACCTACTCAAAGTTCACTTTACAAAATTACTGTTAGAACACCTTATTAGCTGGTTAATTATCGGGCTACGCAATGTTTTATCGGAATGTATAAAAAATACTGTCCGCGAACACTTAACAGGGATTTAACTTACGAAAATCACGATTTTCAATGTTCAAAGTAAAATAGTCTTTAACAATGTTTGCACGCACATCATACCCATGACATTTGCACCTACTTCCGTTACAACTGAATTCAGTTCAGAATATTTTAATTTAGATTCAAGAGTGTGTTCACAAACAGGTGCAAAAATATTTTATAAAACCTCTCCTATAACGATGAGTTTCAATAAAATGCGAACACGTCTTCCAGCAATTCTGTTAAAGAATGTTTTTGCAAAATTTGAAGTAGATAGGTACTTAGATTGGACCAAGGAATCACGTTGACCCATACAAACTTTGCCCCCGTTTTTCACCCCCTAAAGGGTAGAATTTCGGAAAATCTTTTCTTATCGGATGCCTACGTCATACAAAGAACACACCCTCCCTCAAATTATACCTCTACGATCAGCGGTTTAGGCTGTGCGTTGATCCATCAGTCAGTCATTCAGGACAAAATATTTTATATGTATAGATAGATTATGTAAGTTTCGGGCCGTGAATTTTCAATAGCTATAATACTATTTAAACCACTAGTCATCTTCATTTGTTCAATTTCATTTCACCAAAAAAAAAATACACTTCCTAATATCGATTTGATAATTATTTTAACGCAACAAAAATCATAATGATAATACCAGATAATACCTAGTATAAAAGCAAAAATTAGTCAGTCAGTGAGTCACCAGATATTTCATGAACAAAAAGCTAATCTATAAGCATTCATGTCTTTAATTAATATACATAGATTTTATTTCCCACAAATATGTACAAATTACAATTTACTTAAAGAAAAATTCCTCAAGTTAGCCGCTACTTCCGATTTTATTAATTCCAATCTTTAATTATTGTATTGGCAACCTAAATAATTAAAGTAAATAAATTAGACTCGTGACTCAAATACCTAGTACTTATTGCTTTTATAAATTCGCGGTCATAGCATCCGGCAGTCTAGATTAGACTACTATACTAACCCACATTTTTATGTTTGTATATTCTTATCTGATTGTATGTTGTTATTGTTACAAATACAGATTCAGATTATTAAAATAATTAAAATTGACACTAATAAGTAAATAATAAAAAATCCATCAGAATATTGTTATGGAGAATTATAAATGTACCTTACGTGTTGAATTGATTCATAACTATTATTTTTCATTACATTGCTTCGTAATAAAAATAACATTATATTTTTTTAATGTTCTGCCTAGCTTCTACTATATCTTACCTCAAGTTGGACAGTTTTGGTACTTGAACATATTTCAACTTGGACATTTTGGGACTTAGAAGTTGGAAATTTACCAATTATTTTTTTAACTAAGGTTGCGCTTGTGCAGTCTCTTGTGATCCCTATTTTGGACTACGCTGATGCCTGATCATTATAATAATATAATAGGATAATGTATTATCATGTGTAAGGACTCGCTTCTTATTGGAAATTATTTCACTAAATTAATTTTCAGAATCAGATCATTGGATCTCTTTATAATAAGTATTAGTATACTATTAATAAGTATTAGTATACTTTTATCTATGTAATATTTATATAATGTTAATTAAAACTTATCTATACTAATATTATAAAGAGGAAAGATTTGATTGTTTGTTTGTTTGTTTGTTTGTTTGTTTGCATTGAATAGGCTCCGAAAGTACTGAACCGATTTGAAAAATTCTTTCACTGTTGGGAAGCTACACTATCCCCGGGTGACATAGGCTATATTATATTTTCAAAAAAATTAGGGATCCTTACTAAAACTCCAATAATGTAACCCAAGGTGTAAAAAAATTACCTAAAATATTCATTACATCGCGTGCGCTGCGAAAACCATTGATGATAGAATAAAATAATGTACTACGACTTTGCAGAACACATTATTATTTACAAAAAGAGTCGCGATACCATATGTCTAACTATTATAGTTATGCCACAATAAGTGTTTTTCTATTTTAAAATTTTTATTGAAATGCCGCCGCTAGAAATGGCTCTCTATTTGTATCTTGGTATTAATCCTTATCAAAATAAATTACTTCATATTCAAGACTGCTTCAATACCTTTATATAACTTTTTGAATTATTCAATTCGGACATACCATTCAAAAGATATCACGAGTTTAAAAATATAAGTATTAGCAGAAAAATCACGTCACGGGTACGGGCCGTACGGGAGGGAGTCAATCTCTTTGCGTGTGGCTCAGTGTTTGTAAAAAACGGCTTGACGGTAGGGTAGGGTAGGGTAGGGTAGTGTTGGGTAGGGAAGGGGGAAGGGTAGGGTAGGGTAGGGTAGGGTAGGGTAGGGTAGGGTAGGGTAGGGTAGGGTAGGGTAGGGTAGGGTAGGGTAGGGTAGGGCAGGGCAGGGCAGGGTAGGGCAGGGCAGGGCATGGCAGGGTAGGGCAGGGCAGGGTAGGGTAGGGTAGCACCACAGGGTATGGTAGCACCACAGGGTAGGGTAGCACCACAGGGTAGGTTAGCACCACAGGCTAGGGTAGCACCACGCGAACGAAGTCGCGCCGGGCAGCTAGTTTAATATAAATTGAGAGCTTTTTTCTTAATCACCTTGAAACCTGCGAGTCTATCGCGTAAGTAAATGGCAGTGGACTTCATTGATATTAAATTGATTAAACACGTGAATATGAAACGAGTCAAGAAAGCCATCCATTGATTCGTCCCGTGACCCGCTCTAAGTCTTAATGCTAATAGAACTCTAGTGAAGTTTATTGCAGTTGTAGTAGTAAGCTGACTCTTATCCCTATTCGTACTCGAGGGATTTATGGCTTTCACGGGATTAAATTATCCCATGTGTTAATAAAGAACATATTCTAACTCTGTGTGCAAAATTAAATCCAAATCCGTTCAGCCGTTGCAGCATGGGCGTAATTGTGGTGTGGACAAACATCCAAACTTTCGTGCGTCATGGTCCGCAATGGGAATCGAATCCACGACCTGCGGCGTAACGTAATAGTTGGAATTTTAACCAACCACACCAACTGCACTGGCCCGTCAATATAATATGCATAGTCCCAAGTTTGTCCCGAGCAAGCTAACAATGTAGTCACTGTAAAGGGAGAGAAAGAAATACTTAGGTGACGTAATTGAAGGTGAAATTTTTCATCCTCAATTGACAGTTCGAAGCGCAAAATCCATCTAATATATAAGATTCTTGAGCAGGGCTAATTAGGTTGTCGATACAAAAAAAAAACAGAAATATTCGAAAAATTGTGGTCAGTGGGATGTCAATTTTAGAAGGTTTTTTTTATGTATTATCTATGAAAACATTTTTTTTTCTCGAGTACTATATAGTAGGTAATGAGCAAGTTCGCCCTCTGGTGCCCACTTATCGTTGAATTTTGGGACACGTTGTCACAGACGTTGTATAGGTAACGTTTGGTGGATGTAGGATAGGAAGTAATCACCGGAACAATATTTTATACTGATCCGATTCAAAAATCATTCAGTAATAGAAGCACTTACACTTTCCCCGAGTGCCATAGGTAGGCTACTTATTTTCATTCCGGGACGCGGTTGGAACCACGGAGAACGAAGGAATCTCGACAAGATACAGTTCGTTTTGATAGGTACTCATCACTAATGACTGATGCGAATAATGTATACCTACCTAATCACTTCAGCAGCTCATTCACAGGTATAGGCGTTCAACACACGGCACCACGGTTTGTTTCATTATTGCAAGCTGCGTTTTTTCAGCATGTAAAATCTCCTACATTCCATAGTGCGTTTAGGCAAATATAAGAACTAAGTACCTACTTACTTAGTTTGAAATAAAACTGGAAAGTGATTTGTAATGAATGAGAAGGTTAATTTTCTGTAGTACCTATATGAAATCTATATCTTTCGAAGTCTTTAATACTTGAGTAAATCATATATTTTATGACGGGAAACAATCATGTAGATAACCGTAGGAAGTACCTACCGGTGAAATATATATTGTTTATGAATGCGAAAGTTTGTCATTCAATCGCGCCACAAAGGTTGTAGGTACGGATTTGGATGTTTGGCGTTTGTCGATAACATCCTCTAGAATGAGGAAAAACCGCGGGCCAAACCTAAGTAATTTAAAAAAATACAACATCATGGGATATCCTTTATATCGAAACCAGTTTGATTGATAAAATAACATCTATAACAATTGTTCAAACTGTTTTGAAAAAAAAAAACATAACTTTATTACAAACAGACAGATCATAAAATTAGGATGGAGGCTCGAAATATACACTCACATCGAGAATGAAACGGAGAAGTGCCAATAAAATATATACATACCTACTTACACGAGAAATTTCAATAAACATAAATACTTACCTACTTTCAAATTATTCTTATTTTGAAACATTACTTTCCATTACCTGTAAAACAATAATACTTAGGGATAAGATTACCCTGTACCATAATATGTCAGGGAAACTATTTCTGTTGCACATGCTAAGGATATCTCTGCTAACTTCTCAGAACAAACTGTTCATGAGCATCGGTGTTTGTCCTGGAGACCGAGCCATGAGATCAACGTGTAATTCACTGCATTGCTAAATCAATTATGATTTGTTTGATATATGTAGTGTACCTACCAGCGTTGCCAGATGTCCCGATTTTGGCGGGACGTCGCGATATTTCGCCCAAAATTAAATGTCCCGCGCGGAAGAGGCTCAGTCCCGCTTTTTGAGTATTATTCTAGAGCTTTATTCGACGGGGAAATCATCGTTGGAGAAATTATAAAGACACCACTGCACAGAAATGGCACCAGCTTTCCCGTGACGCGCCTTATATACCTGAGAACCGCGCCAAAGTTCGCTAAATGTCACTGAGACATACAAAAATCAAACTTCTAAGTCAACGCTATCAAAAGATACGGCGACATATGCCGCATATTTTGACACTCAAGGGAATCAAAACCTAGAGTACTTTCGGTTGACCTAGAATCATAAAATTTGGCAAAAAGCCATTCCATGTAGCACAAGTAAAGGAAGAAATCTGAAAAGGGTTTTGTAGTTAAAAATATTAAAACAAAATTTTTACTTCTTTTTAACTGTCGAAAAAAAGGGCAAAAAAGTGATGAATGAACTATTTACATAGCTACACGTTTCTAAGGAATCCTTGGTGCGTGAGTCCGACTCGAACTTGGCCGGTTTTTTTTTGGTATGTCCCGCTTTCGGGGATAGAATCCCGCTTTTTTTTTACTTAATAGGTTACGAAATCCCGCTTTGCCTGAAAAATAATCTGGCAACGCTGCTACCTACTCTCAGTGCTCAGTTCTATAAATTGTTCTTTGATATAATCAGACGAATTAAGAGTACCTATCTTAGAGCAACACTTGTAATGTTGATTGGTGTATATGTTAATTGATCGTCCTGTGCTTCCCACGCTTCCTGTGGATAAGGAGGCGGAGTGAGCCTGCACATCGCGGGGTGTCCTCTGTCCAGCGAAAGTGAATGCCGAGCCGCGCCCCACCGACCACCGCATGGGGTGGGCCCGCTCATATATAAACTCATGCTCAAGGTAAGCTAATAGAGTAAAAACAGTTCCGGCGTTTCTGCTAGCGGAACACCCGTTCCCCGCCTCATCATGCGCGGGATCTGGAGCCAAGTGGTCAGTGTTCAAAATTATTCATACGCACAATGTGTCACATACGCAGTTGACGTCATTGTCATTTTTTTAATTAGCGGTTAATTAGTTTTCATCGTGATTATTTAAAGCGGTAAGAAGTGTCGAGAAGGTAAACAATAGAATTTAAAAAACAAACAAACATCATGTATTTTGAGTTTTAGCAATAATAATTCGTTATTTTTAATGATATAAGTTTCAAATTCAGTGAATGACGAAATATTTTAATTGATTAAGTAAATATTGTATAGAGCAGCGTACTTTATAACTTTGGAGTTAATTATACCTACTTAGTACAGTGTTTTAGAATATTTATACTTTGGGTGTAAACCTATTACTACTTAAAAAAAAAGCTTTGCTTTGCATATAATATTAAATCGTCAGTTAACAAGCAAAATGGGAACGAAGTACCATCATATAAACATTTTCCCTTATCAATTTTCTTGTCCCGCCTAAACGTAGTAGTCATTAAAAGTTGGCAAAATATATATTTTACTCATGTTACATGAAAATTCTTGCTCGACACCAATATGTACAAAACAGTAGGTAATGTAAATATTGGAAGTTACACCTATGTATAATAGTTAAATATGCTTTACTCGTTTCAATCTTTACATTGTATGTACTTACCTATTAATAACACAGTGGAGTGGTAATTGACAAATATTACTATAAGTTTACGTGTATTGTTGACAAAGCCAAATAATTAAGTGTAGCAAAATTATCCGTGTTGCGTAGCTTAGTCAAATTAAAAAAAACACCGGCCATGTGCGAGTCGGACTCGCACACGGAGGATTCGGTACAATAATAACAAACTCAACTTTGACAGACGGACCGACAGTGGAGTCTTAGTAATGCCCGTTCCGCACCCTTCGGGTAAGGAACCCTAAAAAGCCGTAAATATTTAATTATCTAAGTATCTACTCGTATTTTGTTTAAGTAGTAGGTACCTACATTAGTGTGCAATACTGTAACTCTTAAAACTGGGTAGACATCAGCATTAAAGTATGATTATACAGATGATTATATAACTCGTCGTCGTGATCATGAGGGCGTGACCAATCGTTTTATTTGAGTTGAGAGCACATCCCAGATTTAGTGATGGAGACTCTGTTACAATTAACTATAGACGTCGCGTCGTCGACCCCGAGACAATAACAACGACATAAATATGTTTTTAACCAGAGTTATTACAATTCTTCGTGCAGGTTCTCGCTATTGTTGTGTAACTAATCCATAATTAATTGCAAATCTCTTTGAATATAATTGCTCCACGAAGATGATAGCTATCGACCTTACATAACTTTCTTCCGGTGCATCAGTCAGGTTAACTCCACGATCTCGTTTTGGCAAGGATTTTGTTGATTACCTATTATGTAAGGTGTATAGGTAAAAGTTGCTCACGCGCGAGTGCAACTGCATAAAATATTGGCATCCATGCGGAAGGAACTTGTCCGACAACCGCAAAGCTCGCATAAGACACGGGGCTCTGTACGATACTGTACCTACCATTGTTCAACAATCGTGTTCAATCTATTTTGGTTTACAAAAGATAGATGCGTAAACTGGTAACGGTGACGAAACGATCTGTCCTCCTTTTAAAGATAGCAGCTCCTAATTTGTTGTAATAAATGACCTTCCCATAAAGGTACGATACATTGATCGCCATTGTCACCGGATCCGAAGACGTTGTTATATAACGGTTGCATAATATCGACCGAGTGTTGTATTGTATTATTAGCTCCATGTGTGAACTACGCTAATGAACCAGTTGCACTTTCACGGGGAATTTTCACTGGGTCCTTACATAAGCTGGTCACGAATTCACAGGATATAGACGTGTAACACTGACACCAAACCACAACTTACAAATAGTTGTACGTATTTATCTACTCTGAGCAAATAGTTAGAAATCGGTGACACCGTTACAAAATTATCACTCGACTGTCTGAAATTTGAGGAAATATTCTCTATATTTCATTTTGCTTTGTATCTTCTTCTGTATTATATCATATTGTAATTGATTAGGTACCTAAGTTCGTTTTTATGTGTCCGAAACGAAACCTACTTCGATTACATAAGAATCGATGTTTTTGAAAAGATCCGGGTGCTTTACAAGAACATGTTTTCCATATTTACAAGCACCTAAATTACAATGCCATAAGTTTCGTAGTTTATGCATAAGTAATTTTGTTTACGGGTAGTAATGAGGCAGTCATATAAAATCATATTCATTGATGAGATGCTCTCTCGGATATTGGCTTCTTGTCTGTGCACTGATATCTGGTATATTTTCTAGAAGGCTTAGGAGATAAAATTCCTTTTTGATTACTTCCTATCATTGCCTCAGGCTATAACCACACGGGCCGCTCCGTTGGCCTCCTGGCCCCTACCTTGCTAGACAACAACTTGTCTTATGTTCACTTTCTTTTTTTGTGATTCACTTTAAAGGTGTTATGTAATGATCTATGGTACGGCTGCATTAATTTATGTAATTCTGTACAAGGGTATGAGTGAAATGGTTGTTTGTTATAGATTCGTACCAGGCGAGGCTCGATAACGCTCGTCTACCTATGTTTTTTTAATTCACGATGAACTATAATTATTTTTATAGCATTAAGTTATCTTTATTGCATATTTTTGTAAGCTGTGCGACTATATATTTATGGTTCTGTGTGATGTAAAATTGCTATGCGTTATATTAAGCTGTGCTCAATTGTTATAATTAATAATGTGTCATTTCCATTGTTTCAGATTACCCTCGCGGTAATCCTTCAAGTCGCTTTAGTTTCGGGGAAGGCGTTGTTACAACAGCAACAACAAACACAGCAACAGTTGGAACAAAAGTCTAATGTAAACGAAGCACAAAGACGCGATGGCTATGATTATCCTGCTCCTCCAGCTGATCTTGTCAATCCGTTCCAAGACAGCGATGATTTGCACGCTCATGGGGATCACCACGAAGTGATAGACCACGATCATCACGACATTCATGATCATGGTGACCATCATGAGCATCATGACTTCCACGACGAACACCATCACGTTGAGGACCACCACGAAGAGCACCATGACCACCACGATCATCACGACCCCGGCTACTGGAAAAAGAAGCTTATTTGGAAGCCTGGCTGGAAGAAAATTTGGAAACCGGCCAAGAAACAAATATGGAAACCATCCTGGAAAAAAATTTGGAAGCCGATTTGGGTGCCTACAAAAAAACCTGTTTGGAAAGATATAAAGGTACCGGATTGGAAAAAGATTTACAAACCTGTCTGGAAGCCTATTAAAGTGTCGGCCTGGAAGGATATTAAAGTTCCAGATTGGAAAAAGATTACCATTCCAGTATATAAAGACATAGTGGTGCCTGGTTGGAAGGAGATCCAAGTTCCTGCTTGGAAAAAAGTATGGATCCCTGAGTGGGTGAAGGTAGGTGTTCCTGGTGAGAAGTATTTAGGTAAAGACCATGACGGCTGGGAATATACTTCGCACGACCTTTGGAAAAAGAAACTCATTTGGAAGCCCATATGGAAGAAATACTGGAAGCCCGCGAAGAAACAAATATGGATACCCGACAAGAAATTAGTTTGGAAAGACGAATGGAAACAGATTTGGAAAAACGATAAGAAACAAATCTGGATCGACGACAAAAAGTTAATATGGAAAGAGGCCTGGCAACAAATCTGGAAGCCATCTAAGAAACTCATTTGGGTACCTGACAAAAAGTTAGAGTGGAAAGAGGCATCTAAACAAATATGGGTCCCAGATTGGAAAGACATATGGGTCCCAGGTGTAAAGAAAATTTGGAGACCAGTATGGATATCAGAATGGTTCCCTTCACCCGATCATCATGAGCACGTGCACGAGTCTCACGGCTGGGACAGGAGTGACAACAACACGCAAGCAAACCAAAAATCAGAGAGCGTAAAACAAGCTCAACAACAACAAACGCCGCAACAGTCACAGCAGGCGACGTGGCAGTTCCCTAAATAATTTATGTTTATCCTAAGATAGTACACAGGTGGAAATAAGAGTTTCGTAAATAAACCCAATCGGGTAATTATAAAACGTCGACAGTGTATAGACGGGAAAACGTTTCCTGCCATGAAGCGTGGTTAACTGGCAGGCGCAAGCTACGAGGCAAAGGAATGGTCACATCGTGGCTGCACGGTAACGGTTGGTTTCATAATTTATTTGGTTAGACCATTATATGCCATGCGAAAACTGTAAACCAGCGCTGCGATTGTGTCTTTGTTCCCGGGAATGTCCCTGCTAAATGAGTACAATAATGTTAAGAGTTGAATCACGTTTTTAAAGTTACCACAAATAAATAAGTCTGAACTCAAGTGAGCGTGTTTGCAGGTGTGTGCCGTATGTTGTACGTAAGTCAAGAATATGTTGACGTTTGTGCCCACTGATGCTTTGTTGTTTATAAGTTTTAATTATTTTTAAGGTGTTAGTTATACAATGTTGCGAAACCAATGAAATAATATGTTGTGTTATTGTTTGTTTATATTAAATTTGTTTTAATATAATGGCTTTGATTAATTTAATAAAAGTTACAGACTCCCAAAATAGTGTGTAGCAATTGTACAATTAAGGCGATGATATCTCAGTGGCAGTGACGTTGAATGCCGAAGCTTGGGCTTTCGATGAAGGAAAATATAATGAGGAAACCATAACATGGTGGTAGGGTACTTTGTAGTACCCACCTGTCTGGCTACCACTCTCAAGTTTAAAATCTGTCGCCAAGCAACATCAATGTGTTCCGACAGTGAGAGCCAGTTCCTTCTAGTCTTTGTGTGCTTACCACCGTCTTCGACCACATCATCACTTACCACGCGACCGTGAGATTGCGATAAAACACAGGCCTTACACAGTAAAAAGAAACCGTTAAAATATCTCCTAACATGAAACTGTAACAACTTGGAAGAACTTAATTAAACGTCTACACCTGCTGCATTTGAAACCTTGGTTAGGTATTATAATTGGTTGGATAAAACAACAGGGCAGTGCAGTATGTGAGTACCTACATACTGCTCTCACAAACATTTATCAGATCTCATGTAGAGCCAAGCTTATAAGCCGTTCGTAACATAGGTTTCTAAAATATGCCATCTCGAAATCTCCACCTGTTATATTACTGGCGTAAATAGTTTTGAAATTACTGATACACACACTATCAAACTAAGAAGAACGTAAATAAACAATAATTATTAATCACTAGCTTTTACCCGCGACTTCGTCTGCGTTAACTTTAGAATTTGACTTTAAAAACAGTGTGTAAAAATCAATAAATCCAATATTGACAAACCTGTACATTTTCACACCAATGATACTTAGTTCATTGTAACACTATTTGCAGCCTCTAGTATGTGTAAGTTTGAAGTACGTACCAACAACACTACTATATTCTAGACATGTTTCCCATCGTAACCACGGAAAAGAGAATACACATATTATAAATGCGAAAGTGAGTTTGTTTGTTACGCCATCACGCCTCAACTACTCAACGGATCATCATGAAACTTGGCATGCAGATAGCCTATGGTATGGAGAAGGACATAGGCTTTTTATACCGGGAACGCGGATGAAACCGCGGCGGACAGCTAGTCAGAAAATTTGTAAGACCTGGAATCTTGCTCTATTACACCTGGACTGCAATTTCATCTCCCCGCCACCACAGTGAAGACGAAGAATGTATTTATTGCAATATAGATCTGTAGACAATATTGACAGATTTTTTATTTTCCACCAGTACGTGTAAGTTTTGTGCACTCGAAACTCTTGAACAGCCAACATATAGCTGACCATGTGAGAAACACGGAGTACCCAAATGAATTCCTGCTACTTTTAGCGTTTGGTCCTGAGATTTATTTATGGTCATGGTAAATGCCAACTTCAGCGGAAATTGAAGCCTCTTAAATTGAAATGGCAGATTGTTTGGAATAATTGGAATACGGGGAATCAATACTGCTAATAATAATAATTTATTTTTTGGTGAAATAAATTATTATTATTATTAAATACGCTCTCTCCTTTAGCTGCTCCAGCCAGAATAGTGGCCTTTATAATATTCCGCCCCAGCTCTGTGATGCGAAGCCTGGTACCGTTGCAAAATCTGGGTTCATCAGCAGAACTGCTACCTTCAGCTCCAGTTTGCAGGGAGGCACACCCGTTAATTCCAAGGAGTTCAGTAACCCAAACAACAATATCAAATCAAAAAGAAAAAAATCTGAATCCGTAAAAGTAAGCCAAAAGTAGTTTACGATTTCCTGTATTACTAAATATTTAACAACAATTATATTATGATGGGTAGCCCCTAGATTTTAGAAATAACTGTACTTTTATGTCAAATCGCGATTTGACACGCACCGTAGGAAGACTCGACGTAGGTGGAATCACCGTAGAAGGAACGCGACGTAGAGCTACGCGCGACGTACAGGTCGGTTAACGAAAGCTGGCACGTTCACAGTACTCATAAATTTGCAATCAGTCAAGTCTAATGGACGAATGCAAAAATAGACCACTCTATATTTATGAGCAGTAGCAAAAGCAAAACAATAACTGTCTCCTTCATACTAATAAGCTTGACTTTGCGCGAGAGAGACGGTGTAAATGTGTTGAAACGTGCCAGCTTTAGTTAACCGACCTGTAAACGGAATAACTCTTCTCAAAGATATTGTTTAGTGTGTAGTGATGGTGATTTTTTGTGGGATGGCCACGCTTTCGCTTCCCCTGGGGATTCCAGTCCATTGCCTGCTTGGGTATATGGTCGGGATCCCTTCGGAGAGTGTGGCCAATCCTGTTCCATTTGCGGCGATCTGTTGGCATATCGGGGTTTCGTGGCAGTGTTCTCGGAGATCTATGTTCGAGATTTTCTCGGGCCAGTTGATAATGAGTAGGTAATTGGCGAAGGCACCCGTACAGAAGTACAGACTTCACGTTGGACCCGAATATCTTGAGCTTAACACTTCGGGTCAGCTTCCGAGACTGCCATACGGGATGCAGCTGCGCGAAAGTTGCTCGGGCCTTGGCAATCCCAGAAGAGATATCATCTTCAGTTCCTCCTCATTCTGACACTATACTATCAAGGTAATTGAATTTATTGAAGTGAGTTTGGTGAAAAATCCAAATATAGATACCTATGTAATTATCGCGAACTATCGCTATCTTCTTCGCATATAAACCACTAGTTTAAAGCTTGAAAAAAAAATCTATAGAAATAAAATGACAAATATCTAATACATGTAATTATTTATCTTATAGTTACATACATGACGTTACAAAATTTTACTTAGCATATTACCAAAATTAACTTGCACTTATTCGATTCCGATAAATAGGTAGGTACTAAGAGTATCTTTATAAGTAATAGTATAAAAATGGCCATAATGATTGCCACTTAAAGAGGTGCTTCTTGCATGGAGATGCACTTACTATTCTCGTATCTTGTTTGGAGTTTCTCATAAAGTTGTTTTTTCATAATCTCACCATTGATAAATGACTGAAAACAAGGCAGGTGAAAGGAATTCAAACTATACCCTTGCTCTGTCAAATAAGCTAACCTTTCCTGAGGCCTTCTATTTTTATAATTATGTAGTCTAAAGTACGTCTTATTCCCGTGTACATCTACTGCTGTTATACCTTTATCTGATGGCATTGAATGCTTGCATTTAGTTCTGTCGTGAAAATAAGGAGAGCTATACATCCGGCGTTTCTTGTTCCTCATTGATGCTGGCAGATAAGGAACTTTTTTTTGCTCTGGTATTCTTACGTCCTGGCCTTGAGCTAGCATTGCACTTAATGTATCTAAAAGCAACCTTCTATCATGTCCGTGGCCTATGATACCAATTTTGGATAACTCTCGAGGTGTGACATCCCCAAAACAACTCCACACCATTTCAGAAGGTTTCTTAGTAACATTTTTTCCATCTTTCGTATTACTAACATTACTCTTGGTAGTGCCACGTTTCGTTTTTCCTACAAACTTTATTGGAGGTCGATAAAATTTCCACTTTCCTTGAGAATCAATAAAGCCATCAACCCCAATTGTTAACCAAGTTCCGCGAGTATCTTGAAACTTTCCTGTTTCGCAATCTACTGTTTCGCCACTTGGTCCAATGAATAGTTTAGGCGCCCATCGATTATCAGGTCCGATAAAACCATCAAAATTAATTTCCAACCATTTTTTATCTGGACTCCAAAAGCCTCCAAGATCGCTGCATAGTTGCTTTCCATCAGGGCCTTTGAAGAATCTTGGGATAGGATTACCCGATAAATCCAAGAGTTTTACTTTATAATCCAAGTATGTATACTGGGTAGAACTATCAATTTTTGATATCTTTTTGCCTTTGAATGTTGGATAGTATGTGGCACTTGGTGGCGTAAACTCTACTATCCATTCATCGGAATCAGTATCGGTGCCCGAAGTAGATTTATCCTCTGAACATGAACAGGAAACATCCAGGTTCGTTCTGTCAGCGTCAGGTTTGCCTGAGAAACATGAGCAATCGGGATTCTCAGCATCAGGGAGTATTGCAAGTGCTTGCTGATAAGTTTTGAGACATATCTCATCGCAAATATTTTTAAAGGCACTCTGAATGAATTGACGCTGAGCTCTTTCGAGGCGTCTCTGCTTCCTCTCTTTCTTTAATTGTCGCTGGCGCTTCTCTTCAGCAGTTCTACCTATTGTGTAAGTCAAAACAGGTTTATCTTCGTAAGGATATTGGTTGAATGATCTTTGTTTTAAAAATACTTTCATCCTTTCCATAGTTACAGTAAATTCACCATCGTTCTTACGTACAGTAAGAAGAGGGCGTTTGAGGGATCTTTTCATCTTTCCTCCATCCTTTCTTCTCTTCTTGGCTGTTGTTTTCCCAGGGCTCTTTGCTATTTTTAATAATCTTACTACATGTTTAGTTGCTGCACCTGGTTTCCAATTTGGACGGAACTATAAATAAAATAAAGAAATGTGTATTGTACGTATCGTCCTGATTTTATTAAAAGCTTTGATTTAATAAGTGGAAAACCATCGTAGCGTTTTTATGTATTTTGAATATGGTAAATACCTTATTCGTCAATATCTTTCTTACCTTCATTCCAGGAACATCTTCGGAATTCCACAACCATCCAACTTTTTTTGGCACTACACCCAAAACTCCCGTACAAGGCGCTGCACAATGACTGTGCCCAATTAGTGGTGCTGTAATAATATATATAGATTAAGTTTTGATGACTCGTTAATGCTACTATAATATTATAAATGTAATAGTTTGTGAGGATGGATGTATGGATGCTACTATGTGTTTGTTTTTGATGATGATTTAGATGAAATTTGGCACACAGAGTATATTCTGGATACATACGAGTACTTTTTGTCTCGGGAATACAATAGGTCGCTTGGAAACGCGGGTGAAAAACTAGTGATTTGATATCGACGATAAAGTGACATGAAATTATACCTATCAAAACTGATTTTTAGAGGAAACAAAAAAACGTTTCATTTTTTTAAACAAGTGATGAATACTCAACTTTATAATAAATAGCAAATATAACTGTCCGTGCCAGCTCACGCAAATGATTACCTATTTAGACCTTTACCTACGTAAAAAGCCTAAATTAGCCAAAATGTCAGTTAAGAGTTCATGTCACTTCATTGTCGATATACCTACACAAGTTCTCTCCCATCTAAACAAAAAAAGCTTTGCAACCTAAATATTGTACAACTTACTACCTTTATAACCATAGTTAAACTTGAATCTGTCATTTTTCTTGCTTTTTTTAACATCTGTTTCCGAATCAGGTAATTTGTCTGAGACTGTTCTTTTTTCCGATGGAACTGCCTTAGAACCCGCCTTATTGATCTTCTGGTTATCATCATTCTTTTTTTTATTATCACTACCAGATGTACTCAAAGTCTTTGATTTATTTTTATCAACTAGTTGATGGAATATTGGGCAAGGAAACGGCATCGCATGTCCAGCTGTGCGTGAGTTATCTTCACTTGTGTATTTGTAGCCACCGCAAATTGAACAATATACTGTATTCTTTGTAAAACCGAATGTACATTCACAAGTGCACATGCAAGGTTCATTTACAAGCTGCATGTTTCCTTTCATGCTTCCTTCAACTTCTTCTGTCACGTGACAACATTGTTTTTTAAGATTAGTTAAATCTATTAGAATGCGCTCATCTGGTTTGGGTGGAAGTTCTCTATAATTTTGTATACTGGTTCGATTTTCGAATGAACTTTTGCTTTTTGACGAATCTGTTCCCTTGGTGAAATCATTTTCTACGGTAAAGTATGCTACGCAATAAACATGATTGCCATATGGAGCAGTATCTCGAAAAATATTATTCAGAATATAACCCTGTTCTTGATTTATTGTAGATAGAGATTTCGATTTTATGAGATCAAGTTTTTTGTTTTTATCAATAGAGGTGTCGCTTTTCATACGGTGGATGAAACTTTGCTGAATTTTACAAGTTCCCTTTTTATGATCGACTTTTTCGTTTACCGCAATGGGGCACGCGATTTTTTCTTTTTCAATTGTAATATGTCTTATTTTTACATTCAATTTTACTGTTGCTATTCGTTTTAAAGTCAGCTTATCAGAGATAGTGTACTGTCCGTCAACTGATACTGGATTTGCCTCGTGCTGATCACATATTTTTTTTAAATAATTAATTTGGTTAAGGCTCCAAGGTATGCGAGTCAAGCCCATCATATCAAGATCTTCCTTGCTCCACAATGATAATTCCAACGGATGGTTCTCCATATTTGAAATAAGCAAATCGATATTGTATGCAAGCATTATTAATTGACCCATCTTAGCGTTTCTTTCTTTCTCAATAGAAAAACATCCTGACTTTTCAATAAGTTTAGAACTTCTTACCTTCGTTTTGACTCGGCTCCTCTTTTTTTGTTTTTGCGCTAAAATATTTCTATATTCATTTGGATCTTTTAAATTAAGCATGAATATATCAGCAAACTGACACCTTACTACAAATTCTTTATCTATACAGCTTTTCAAGCCATCAACAACAATCTCGAACAAAAACATTGAATCCAAAGAAGGAGCCATTATTATTTATTATACTTATATTCTTTAATTATTACATAGTTTGCAAATAAATTTAGATTAAACAAATAAAAAATAACTTGCAATTTCAACTCTGACTTCACCCAAAAAAAATGTGTTGTGTCAAATTCAAAATTAGCTGCGGAATGGCTGCTGACTTGTTTATACTTTTTTCGATAAAAAGCGGGAAAGGTTTTAACCGTTGTGTGAAGCTTAGAAAATATAGGTACGTCTAGAACGACCATCCACATACTACATGACTTTTAAAAAGTGGCCAACTTTGCTACGTCTTATGCTCGCGGTACGTCATTCTGCTTGTCATAGTGAAGTTTATAATGTTACCAGTTGTTGAAAAAATCCAATAAAATGGGGAAAAATATATTACGGTTTCGATATCTTTGTAAACTACGAAAATAAAAGTTGAATCGGGATAATACATGATAATATAAATAAGATTAATGGCGCCGATATTAATTTAATACTTATTATTTTTACTTATCTTACTATCGAGTGAAATCGAGTCAACACGAGTCAAATCAAGTTAAATCCAGACAAATCAAGTGAAATTGAGTCAAAACAAGCAAATCGAGTCAAATCATGTCAAACCGAGTCAAACCAAGTCAAATCGAGCAATTCGAGCCAAATCAAGTCAAATCGAGCCAAATCCAGTCAAACCGAGTCAAACCAAGTCAAATTGAGTCAAATCGATTGAAATCAAGTCAAATCATGTCAAACCGAGTCAAACCAAGTCAAATCAAGTCAAATTTAGTCAAATCAAGCAAATCAAGTCAAATCCAGTCAAAACAAGTCAAATCAAGTCAAATCGAGTCAAATCAAGTGAAATTGAGTCAAAACAAGCAAATCGAGTCAAATCATGTCAAACCGAGTCAAACTAAGTCAAATCGAGCTAATCAAGTCAAATCGAGCCAAATCAAGTCAAATCGAGCCATTTTTTTTTATATATATACAACTTAGTCGATAAACAAGCATACGGCCCGCCTGATGGTAAGCAGTTACCGTAGCCTATGGACGCTTGCAACACCAGGGGTATCATTCGCGCGTTGCCGACCCTGAAGAAATCTCTTCACACCTTTTTTGAAGAACCCCATGCTGCACTCCATTGGGAAAACCACGGCGGGGAGCTCATTCCACAGTCCGAGCGTCCGCGGAAGTTTTTTTTAATATTTCATTTTAATACAAACTTATTTTGGTGACTGTACTTTTTGTTGTAGGTCCAATATATTGGTATATTGGAATTACCACCTATATACCAAAATACCTAGTATACCAAACATCAAGTCAATCTGACCACTGGAAGTGGGTGAAATTCGACTTGCAAGATTTGGTCCGAAAACATACAAACATTGCAAGTAAAATGAAAGCTTGTAAAAAATACTTGCCTTGCAAGGCACTGCTACCTTTTTTAATCTCCGGCGTCCCTGCTTATTTACAAAATACATGTATTTTTTTATTGAAATGGTCAGAGCCACAGATTACAGAATAAGGATGGAGCGCGGGGAACACGGGAGTGAGACCAAAAAAGCAAATACAAATTGAAAAACACGTACCTGGTATTCGCTTTTGAATGTGTATTTGCTTTGTTTAACAAACTTTATTTAACAAAAAACACTCCTTTATAAAGAAACTGTGGTTAAACAATGCAAATACAAACTGGAAAACCAATACCAGGTATCAGATTTTCAATTTGTATTTGCTTTTTTGGCTTCACTTTCGTGTTCCGCGCGCATCTGAATTATTCTGTAATCTGTGGTCAGAGCAAAGAACAGATTTTTTGGCTGGTTTCCAGAGATCTTCACTACGGCTTTTCCGAATGATGTCTATCCATTGGCTTCTTAAAATTGGATCAATTGGTATTCTGTAAAAAAAAGTCTCATTTTCAACTAAAAAAACAATTTAAAAACGTGACATCCACTGTCGAGAATGACATCAGTCATTAAAAAAAAAAGACCGCCATTTTAAAATTCAATTCGAGATTTTCACAAAATGGACGTCACACGCATAATAACTATGATCGAAAAATCCGAAAACGATAAACACGTCAACTTCGCACACGTCACCGTCGCTTTTGATATATAAGTATCTACATACTCGTATTTAGCTATTGCCTGATACCATACCATGGGAGTTTCGAGTTCATAAACTGGCAGGACAGGCAATACATAAATATGGCGCTTACTCAAAATAATTTATTTTCGAAAAATTTCAATGGCTTATATTGCAGGAACTAATAGGAAATATTGTTACTTACTGATGATAGCTCAGTTTTTTTTTTATCTAGATCGATTTATGTAGTTTCTGCACACTTTTATCACACAAAAAGACATTTTGGAACAATACACTTTTGGTGAATTTGGTTGTGTCCCAGTGACGTCTCGATTGACACTGAGGGCGGGAAAATGATTTGCGCTCTAACAGTTAGAGGACATTTTTATCTACGCGTAAACAGCTTCGTAGTTCAGTCTTGATATATCATTAGTCAAAGGTGTGAAGATTGTTCTAAATATTATATTTTATAGCCTGGCACACGAAAGTTGAACCTGAAAAAGCGCGGCAAAACTAGTTGACACTTTTTTTTTTCTTTTCTTCAATGGCGTCCCACGGCTTGTGTATTTTGCCAATTTCCAGTTCTTCTTCTTCTTCTTCTTCTTATTTTTAATTTTGGCAACCAAGCCCACATTAGGGCTCATTTCTGCCAGTGTCGAGTTATATTATAGTTTCCAGTCACAATAAATCACTTCAGATTATAGTCCTCAGTCAGTCACCGTCCATAAAAGTCATGTTTTACTACAATGGTGGTCATTGTACTAAAACTCTACACGGACATTTTGAGACAACTTGAAAAGTCACGATACACATAATTCATTTCACCAAAAATACACAATAAAACTCAAAATAAACAAATTTATGAAAATAAAAATAAAAATTGTTGGTGGTATTTTACCCAATAAAGATCATCCATGTGCACCAGTGCAATGAAATGAAATGAATTATGTGTATCGTGACTTTTCAAGTTGTCTCAAAATGTCCGTGAAGAGTTTTAGTACAATGACCACCATTGTAGTAAAACATGACTTTTATGGACGGTGACTGACTGAGGACTATAATGTGAAGTGATCTATTGTGACTGGAAACTATAATATAACTCGACACTGGCAGAAATGAGCCCTAATTTGGGCTAGGTTGCCAAAATTAAAAATAAGAAGAAGAAGAAGAAGGTACACACACACACACACCAAGATAAAGATACACATTTAGCATGATTTTAGCAATGATTTTAGCCAGCCATAACAAACGATTTATATAATTTGTTCATCAGCGGTCATACCTGTCCTGTCTATTATAATCGGAGTAGTGTTCTTTTATAATCTAGCTAGTCTAGTCTAATGATTAGTTCAAGCAAAGAGTAATAGAAACTCTTACATAAAGTATTCACTGCGTAAACGAGGAGTATAATCGCCGGTAAAAATGAGCCGCAAGTTATGGAAGGTAAGTTTATTTTTTATCTTGGTTCGTCTTCGGAAGAGATGTAAAATTCATTATAATAGGTATCGAATGAGTTGGTTAACAATGTGAATTCAGTAATAATAAATTTTCGTGAGCCGATATTGTCGCGCGTGGTGTGGTTGAACTTATTACAACACGTCATCAATTGTAATCAAAAGTTATAATAATAACAACAGTATTTAATACCTACCTATTATGAATATAAATACTAGTGAAGTAGAGATAATATATCTCCCTCAGAAATTAATTAAATATAATCTTTGAATTTTATTTTTGTTATTGGAAATATTAGTAAAATAATATTTAATTTTCTCACAACAGAGATGCTAAGTTACTTGTAAACGACTCCAAACAAAATCTGACTTTGGGCTATTGTTAGACATGGAGAGAGAGCCTTGCTGTAAATCCCACAAACTTCTTAGCTTTACCAGAATCAATTTAAATTAATGTTTCAGGTTTTGTTTTTATTGCTAGTTACATTAATTCAAACATCAGTGCAAGTAAAAAAACAAAAAACAGCAGTTATTAGTGATATAAGTGATATTAAGGAGTTTAAAAAACTATTGAGAACTAAGACAAATGTAATGGTGCTTTTTGTGAATATACCAAAGGAATCCCATATTTTGATTGATGTTTATAAAGAGACAGCCGATGCCCTGAAGGGCCAAGCCACACTTGTCATGATTGACTGCAGTAACAAGTAAGTCTTGAAAATTTAATAAGATCAAATCTTGTCTGTTGTTTATATTATTACGCTTCTTATTTGTTGAATCATATAGATCACAGCTATAGAAACAAGCAAACATGAGAAGTTTGGTTACTATTACTGCTGTTACTGTACTACTCTTACTGTCGAGATATATGGGGATTTGAAGTTTTCGAGAACTTAGAATTTTTTGAAGTCTTAGGTGCCTATCCCGTAGAGAGAGTTTTACACTTCTGCGTTTCGCATTGACTAATCTATGTGGCACCTTTAAAAGTGTATGACGTGTGTTTGGTGGTGAATATTGCAGAACTCTAGAACTTTAGACTGCTTGCTGTGTGCACAATAGTGAATGTGGAATGCAGAACTCAGGAATTCTCTGTGTGGGATTGGTGCCTTAATTTATAATTTGTTTATATAGCTGTGATTATTGAGATCCAGTAGCAACCCCTCCCTGAGTCAACTCTGACTGAATACACCCATCTATTTAAACTCAACTGAATTGATTTTGCCCCAAGCTCGAAATTTCATACAAAAGCAGTGTTTTCAGCATAGATTTTCTCTACTATATTAGCTTTTTGCGCTGCACTTGATACACTGCTGTATTTCGAAGTAAGAAGAAGAGTGCCAGCTTGTAGATGATGTTGTCATTTTAAATGTGAAAACATTAAATTTTGCCATTTCAGGTGTTAAAAATAAAATAATTTCATTCTTCATATAAAAATAATTACACTGTTCATACTAATATTATCATTTTTGGCTTATACAAGAAATAGCACAGTAAATTCAATTAAAAGTTTCCAAATGCTAATAGGTATTGTATCTATCTTTTAAATGATATGGAATACAGTGCCTTAAGTCAACCTTAAAGTAAAGAAAATCTTTGTTAAAAAACCTATGTATGTATGACATTTTGAGCTTGGGCCAAAATCAATTACAATGCAATATTATTATGACAGTATCCGGAAGGTGGCCATGGAAACTCTGTAATAAAACTATGCACCCATCATGTTTGGGTCCTGTAAAATCTTCCCTAAGAAGGAAGAGTCCGAGAAATCTTATGTGTCATTACCAGGGGGATAGGAGTAAAAAATGGACTAAATCATCCTAATGTATCGTCATAAGAATACTCACAGAAAATGTGTATTGGTGTTCATCTGCCTCAGAGCAGAATCTGCATGCCTTTTTAGGGGTCCGTAGCCAAATGGCGAAAAACGGAACCCTTATAGATTCGTCATGTCTGTCTGACAGCGACTGACTAAATTTTGGGGGTTCCCCATACTTAGAACAGAAACTCATTTTTTTTTTAACAAAACCCATAAGTGTGGTGTGTCTATGTATAGGTCTTCAAAAATGATATTGAGGGTTCTAATATCATTTTTTTCTAAACTGAATACTTTGTTTGCGCGAGAGAGTTTTACCACTTCCAAAGTGGTAAAATGTGTGTCGCCCCCCCCTGTTAATCTAAAATAAATAAATATTCTACTTAAAGGAGAGGCTTAATGATTTGCTGGAAAAAAATTGAATAATATTATCAAGAAAATATGTAAAGGTAGTTATGTTTTTTTTTTGCAGTGAAGGTAAAAAGTTATGTAAGAAATTGAAGATAGCTTCCGATAAACCTTACTATATGAAACACTATAAGGATGGAGAATACCATAAGGAGTATGATAGGAGTGAAACAGTCAGCTCTATGACAAACTTTCTCAGAGATCCTACTGGTGATCTACCTTGGGAAGAGGATCCTGTGACAACTGATATATATCACTTAGGGGATGGAGACGTAAGTAGATGAATGTTCCATTTTTTCCTGTACTCATACTATACTGCTCTATTTTATGTATGTGCTAAGCTAAATTCAAAATTCTACGATTTCGCAAAAGCAAGTGTGGTTGTAAGTTGTAATACTATAAGTTACTTTTAAATGCTTAGCGATTAATATGTATGACAAAGGAAATAATTGCTTGATTCATATTTATTTATTACTAGCTTTGACCCGCGACTTCGTCTGCGTTAACTTTAGAATTTGACTTTAAAAACAGTGTGTAAAAATCAATAAATCCAATATTGACAAACCTGTACATTTTCACACCAATGATACTTAGTTCATTGTCAACCTCTAGTTCATACATAACTCGGAGTACTCTCTGTATTTTTGCAACGATCTCTCTTTGAACTCCTTGAATGATTCTCAAACGTCTGTCTACTTGCGCTTGCTCATCGCCTTTAAAATAAACTTACTTAAAAATTGTGTCTGAATGTTTGAAACAGGAAGCAGGGACCCAATTCTGTGATAAACCTGCCCTTGCACAGTAAATGTTGGTGAAAATCCCGGCATGGCAACGATCGAGCACTCCGATCAGCACCAAAAGTCGTCATATGGAAGCATCCATTGTATTTCCTTATATTTTTTTAGAAAATGCCGCGATTCATCTGTGCCAAATGAGAACAACTCTTTAAGTGGCTCCACTGGCTCCACTATCCGTGGGATGTCAACTTTTCCCCCTGAACAACACATCCTAGCGGTCTCTTCTTTCCATTTCAGCGCTCCGCAAAATCTGCACACTATACTCATTCTTTACATTTTTAGGAGCCTGTGGCTGCCGCAGTCAAGATCTGTATCGTATTCTAAAGCAGCGTTTTTGAAGACGCCCCACGTATTTCTATTAAAACATTGCCGCCGCTGTGCCATTTTTTCAGCAATAGTATTTCTGCGAGCTTCTGCTTCCTCCACAGTCTCTGCTGCTCACTGGGTCGCTAGATAATTAGCGTGCTGTTGACGTCTATCATTCGTTTGCTCCGGAGTTTCAGTTGCTCGAAAGTTAGCTTGCCTTTCAGCTTGCGCCACGAGTCATACTTCTGATTATCCTGGCGTCTCAGTAGCCCGCTGGTACGCCATATAATCTCAGCTTGTTGTTGACGGCGATTATGCGCGTGTTCCAGCGTCTCCGTTGCTCGCAAACTGGCTTGTCGCTCAGCTTGCTCTTCACGTCGTGCTTGCGATTGATCTGGCGTCTCATGAGCCCGCTGGTACGCGACATAATTAGTATACTATTGAATTCGATTGTCCGTTTGTTCCGGCGTTTCAACCGCTCTGAGAGCCTCTTGACGCCTAGCCTCCTTAGCTCCGCTTGAGGAGAAGTTTCTTGACTCTACTTGAGCTACTTTATTTGCTCGAGCTTTTCTTAAATTTGGCGACAAATTAGTTTTACGTTTCCCCGGCATGTTATAAACCTAACGATAATAAAATAATACCTAAACGAAATAAATAAAATCCAAATTATAAGCCAAAATAAAAAACACGAACAATATTAATAAAACACAAACCAAACATTTCGAAATCTGTAAAAAAAACTAACCTTAACACAGTAAATAAAATCCAAATTATAAAGCAAATCGAAGTCCGCGAGAACAGCCAAGTCGTATTATAATCAAAATAAATGTAACCCAAACAACAATATCAAATCAAAAAGAAAAAAATCTAAATCCGTAAAAGTAAGCCAAAAGTAGTTTTCGATTTCGATCCCTTGCTCTGTGAAAATCAGAATCGTACACTTTCTGGGATAAAAAGCAACCTATGTGCTATTCCAGACTATAATCTATCTCTGTGCCTAATTTCACCCAGAGCCTTTTTGGCGTGATTGAGTAACAAAAATCCATCCATCCAAATTTCACAGTAGGATACACTTATATACACTTATATACCTATATAGTTATAGTTCTTCAAGTAAATAAACATTGAAAATCATCCCACTGGAACACATTACTGGGATAAAAAGTATCCTATGTGTTAATCCAGACCATATTCTATCTGTATGCCAATTTCATCCAAATCCGTTCAGATGTTGAAGCGTGATTGTGGTACAAACATCCAAACTTTCGCATTTATAATATTAGTGAGATTAGGGCCTAAATTGAATACATGACTTTTGAATTATTTTTGTAAGTCTTAATACCATTGGTTATTCTTTGATTATATAATTCTAATTATTTAATTCTAGGTGATGGCATTCACAATTATCATTATTTTGAAAGCTCTTTTTTCAACTAACTAGTCACAAGGTTCATCTGTCTTATACTATATTTTGGTCACCAAGATTAATATTATCCTGTGCATATTATTTTGGGCTCTGCTCTATTTTACGTACCTATGCGGTAAGCTTCATCCATAAATCCTACTAGTAGAAGGCACAAGCAAGTGTGGTTATGTGTTGAAAGTTGGATGCTAATATACTATAAGTTACCATGAAATGCTTAGCGATTAATTTGCTCTGCAAATTATGCATGGGTATAAAACTATTATGATAAGCTTGACTTATGCAGTAATTTTTCTTATCGGCTATAAGTACATGTGCATAATGCCTTATTGTTAAGGCATTCAATCGTAACATAAACTCAATGATTTCTTAACTTTCAGTAAACATACATACTGCAAATATTTAATACACCCTAGGAATGTTTTCTATTTCATCTTTGGATTAAGTTTCCCCATACTTTTCTGGTCAAACACAGTATAATAAGAGTATGTATGTAAAAAAAAAACCGGCCAAGTGCGAGTCAGACTCGCGCACCTAGGGTTCCGTACAAACCTGTAGGTATATAAGTAAATGGTAGTATAGACCTGAGTATTTGATATTAATTTCAATTTATGACCTATTAAAAAAAAACTACTTACTAGATCTCGTTCAAACCAATTTTCGGTGGAAGTTTGCACCGTAATGTACATCATATATTTTTTATAGATTTATCATTCTCTTATTTTAGAAGTTACAGGGGGGGGACACACATTTTACCACTTTGGAAGTGTCTCTCGCGCAAACTATTCAGTTTAGAAAAAAATGATATTAGAAACCTCAATATCATTTTTGAAGACCTATCCATAGACACCCCACACTTATGGGTTTGATGAAAAAAAAAAAATTTGAGTTTCAGTTCTAAGTATGGGGAACCCCCAAAATTTATTGTTTTTTTTCTATTTGTGTGTAAAGATCTTAATGCGGTTCACAGAATACATCTACTTACCAAGTTTCAATAAATGGCTGTGACATACACGGACAGACAGTAAGACAGACAGACAGACATGACGAATCTATAAGGGTTCCGTTTTTTGCCATTTGGCTACGGAACCCTAAAAAACAAGTGATTCAGCGTATGCAAATGGTCCAATTTATTCCTCTCGTACCGAATAGACGTATTTAAAGATTTGTCACCCGGGCCAGTTAGATTTGTCGCCCATTAACTCATTGGCTCGCGGTTAAAAATATAACAATGACATCAATTGTTATAATAGGACGCGCGTCCCTCGCGAGAACCGACGGATTGTGACGATAAAGTATTTCATTTAAGAAAAAAAACCTGCAACCGTTCAACACGAATGAGCGATTTTATGAATAACTAGCTTTCCCTCGCGGTTCCACCCGCGTTCCCGGGATAAAAATCATCCGGCTTATAATCCTCTTGTTCCTCGATGTTGTCATACATTTGCGCGCAAATAGTCTCCAATTCTTCCTGTTCATCACTATCTTGTGGAACTTGCGAATTTTCAAAGTAAAATGATTTGGAAAGGCGATAAGTCTCACAAGTCTCACAAGATGAGTGCAGTGCAACTGCAATTTATAATGTACACCAATCACCGCATTGTCAGAAGGATTTTATTGAAAAGTGTAATTGTTTCATTTAGATTATAAAATTATATACACAACGAAAATTAAAGGCCAGTTCATTGTGTATCTCTCTATGAAAATAATATTTTACATTATGATTAAAGTGTATGATTTTTTTAAATAAGTATTTGCATGATCAAAATGATTGAATATTGATCCCCCACTCCCCAGGCTCTCACAAAGTTTCTTAAGAGAGGAGCAGCTGCATACAAGAAGTCAATGATAATGTTTTACTCCCCATGGTGTGGTTACTGCAAAACATTGAAGCCAGAGTATGTCCAGGCTGCCGCCGAGTTGAAAGTGAGTCAATCCTTTTTCTTACCTAGACTATATTGTATGTATACTAATGTTTTGGAAAAAATAGCCAATTTAAAGTCAGATTGTCAATAAAAAAAAATTGCCTTGCTGAGTTTCTTGCCTGTTCTTCTCAGTTGAAGGCCGACTTACGAACTGGTGGTAACTTCAGTAGCTTTGATCTACATAAGTGCCCTTCTAGGGCCTAAATTGAAAAAATGCCTTTGACTTTGAATTTAAAAGCTTAGCATATGCTGCCGACCTAGGCAAAAGCCTGTATTACAGCATATTAATTGCAACATATGATATCACGTATATTAATTTGTTCGTTGAATGCGCGATTTCTAATCCGAAAAGCGGCGTTCGCTAATCCGTCGTCCGAGGACAGCATTAATAATAATGCGATCCGTACGACCCAGAACTGGAAAAGTCCTGGGCCGGATGGATTGCACAACTTTTGGATAAAGTGGTTTCGATGCTCACACGAACGTTTGGCAACGCAATTCCAACAAGCCCTTGAGGATGGTTCCCTGCCAACTTTCTTTACAACCGGTGTTACTTCCTTGCTCTTTAAGTCCGGTAGTACCACGGAACCGAAAAACTATCGACCCATCACGTGCTTGCCTACACTATACAAGCTCCTTACATCTATTTTGAGAGCAAAAATTAATACGCACGTTGTTGCGAATAACGATTGCGTTTGGCCTCCTCTCAAAATGGATGTAGGAGTGGGTCCCGTGGTACCAAAGAGCTCCTCCTCATCGACACGACAATTTGCCAACAAGTCCGGCGGAATAGGGGAGCCATCTCGGCTGCCTGGATTGATTACAAGAAGGCCTATGATTCAGTGCCTCACTCATGGCTGGAGAGGATCTTGGAACTGTATAAAGTTGATACAGCTCTTAGATCCTTCTTGAGCGCATGTATGAGGCAGTGGATCACAGTCCTTCGTCAACCAGGTGGTGGAGATGGCACTTCTGGCCCGCAGGACTTTATAAGGATTCAGCGAGGTATTTTCCAGGGTGACAGTTTGAGTCCTCTGTGGTTCTGCCTAGCTTTGAATCCGCTCAGTACTCTGCTGAAGGATTCAGGATTAGGCTGCCGGCTTCGAAGAGGGGGTGAGGTCATTTCTCATCTGTTGTACATGGATGACCTTAAACTATTTGCACCAAAACGTCAAGACTTGTTGGAGCTACTGAAAATGACTGAAGTTTTTAGTAGCGCCATCAAAATGGAGTTTGGTGTAGATAAGTGTGCGGTCATGCATGTACAGCGGGGGAAAGTTGTAAATTCAACGAATTTACAGCTTTCTGAGACAATGTCTCTCAGATCACTCTCCGAAGCAGAAACCTATAAGTACCTTGGTATGTCACAGTCGTTGGGTATTGTAGACGGGGACATAAAGCGGGCTGTGAAGGAGCGCTTCTTCTGTCGCCTGACAAAAGTACTGAACAGTCTTTTGTCAGGTGGTAACAAGGTGCGCGCCTTCAACGCCTGGGTGATGCCCCTGCTCACGTACTCCTTTGGCATACTAAGGTGGACTCAAACTGAGCTGGACGCCCTGGATAGGAGGGTCCGTCTCCTGCTCACAACACATCGCATGCTACACCCACGCTCGTCTGTTATGAGACTGTACATAAGTGTGTGTACACGCGTAAGTGTGGAGGCCGCGGCTTTTTAAACGCCAAAAACCTCCACAACCACGAGGTGTACAGTCTTAGGAAGTATTTCCTTGACAACGAGTGTGGGATGCATCGCGATGTGGTGGCAGTAGACAGGGGCCTCACCCCGTTATCCTTGGCAAACGAGAACTGGCGCAGACCAAAGGTGCTAAGCACCGAGGATCGCAAGGACGTATGGAAGAGTAAGGAGCTACACGGGCGGTTCTACAGGGCCCTAACGGGGCCCGATGTAGATCTGCTCGCGTCGGTGAACTGGCTACGCTTTGGTGACCTCTTTGGGGAAACCGAAGGTTTTGTCTGTGCAATTGCGGACGAAGTTATCAAGACGAATAACTACCGGAAATATATCCTGAAGGACGGTACGGTCGACATCTGTCGAGCATGCCGCCGTCCCGGAGAGTCACTCAGGCATATTATCTCCGGTTGTTCTCATCTTGCTAACGGCGAGTACTTGCACAGACATAACCTAGTAGCCAGAATCATCCACCAGCAACTTGCTCTTCAATACGGCCTTGTAGAGTCCGAAATGCCGTACTATAAGTACGCGCCTGCGCCAGTTCTCGAAAATTATCGTGCCACGCTCTATTGGGATCGATCTGTCATCACGGACAGGACTATTGTAGCCAATAAGCCTGATATCGTGCTGACAGATCGATTGAAGCGCTGGGCAGTGCTCGTTGACATCACCATCCCCCATGACGAGAACCTCGTGAAGGCCGAGAAGGACAAGCTCAGCAAGTACCTTGACTTGGCTCACGAGGTGACCGCCATGTGGGATGTTGATTCCACGATCATTGTCCCGATAGTTGTTTCGGCGAACGGTCTCATAGCGAAGAGTCTCGACCAACACCTTGAGAGTCTCTCGCTAGATGGCTGGGTCAAGGGTCAGATACAGAAAGCGGTACTTCTGGACACGGCACGCATCGTCAGGAGGTTCCTCTCTCTGCGGCCCTAACCACCGGTAGCTTGGGACCTACCCCGCTACCGGCGGGACTCTAGAATTAGGTTTTTTATAACATTATTAGTTTTATAGAAGTATTGTAAAAGAATATAATCGTATTTGTTTATAGGATTAGGTTTTTTTATAATATTTTTAATTGTAATGTTATAAAAAATATATTTTTAAGATAAAAACTAAATAAAGAGATAATAATAATAATATCCTGGGACATTCCTCACACACGGTCATCTGATCCCAAACTAAGCAAAGCTTGTACTATGGAAACCAGATAACTGATATAATACATATACTACTTTTTGTTTGTAAATACATACTTAATATACATAATTACACCCAGACTCAGGACATACAGACATGTCATGTTCATGCACACAAATGCATGTCCTGTGTGAGAATCGAACCCACGACCTGCGGCGCTATAGGTTGAGACTCCACGTCTTAACCAACTGCGCCAACGGGCCCGTCAAATATATTATTATATTAATATATTTAAGCATTAATTAAATATATTCACGTAGGTACTAATACATATATGTTTTTTCACATTGACCTTTCCTTTAGTATTTTATGTCAGACTGAAATAGCCTGCAACCTTAATGTCTGGACATTTTTATCACGGTGCAACCAACCTGTATTTAAAGATATTATTCTGTATAAGTTTGTACCAAAATAGTACACGTGATTTTTGGTAGGGGGGTTAGTCTAAAACCTCACCACATATGACCTTGACGGGAGGGGGGTGGTCATTATATTTAATCCCATTTTAATTTATTCTAGGGTGAAGCATTATTAGCTGCGATCGACGTGGCCAAACCGGGGAACTCTAAAGTAAGGCAACAGTATAACATAACTGGATTCCCTACAATGCTGTTCTATGAGTGAGTATGATTTATTATGGAATCCTATTAACATAATTTTATTATTCTTATATTAAATTTGAGTTTGATTGTTACCTATTGACGCTTCAATGCAATCATTATGTGCCGGCTGGTTATGAGCCGATAGGGGAAGACTTGATATTACCTACTTATTAGATTAATATGCTGATAATTGCTATAATATTGATGGATTATTTTCCAACAGAAAAGGTCAATACCGCTTCCCTTACAATGGTGATAACAAAAAGCAAGCCATTGTCGACTTTATGAGAGACCCGGTAACACACATGCAACAGAAAAAGAAAGAAGTAGTTGACGAGAGTTGGTCACCAGATTCTGATGTCGTTCACTTAACTGGTAAGTGCTTATTTTGGTAAATTTAAGACCTAAAGCTCACATATGCTATGACCTTCAGAAACAACATTATCAAAGTAACCAAAATTGTGACGAAAAGCGAAGCTCATGTCATTGGTATAAGACATGTAATATAATCCACCCACAGAACAGAAAAAACACTTAGAAATCGCAAGTGACAATATTAGCACGGGAACCAGTGTGGCAAAACTCACACAAATAAACAATTATTCATACACTGCACTACCAACAAACAATTCGTTTCATTGGTAGATTTTATTCAACACAAAACTAGCAGTAATCACAGATTCTACATTTGAAAATATACCTTGACATGTACAAATAGAATTCATTTTGTTATTCTGTAGAATGTGTATACGACGTTTTGTAATATGAAGATGAAGGAAAACAATTGACGAGTAAGTTTCGCTATCCAACAATAGATGGCGTTATTATCAGTGTATGTTATTATCATCCTAATTACATTCAAGATAAAGTTGACATTCGTGTAGCATGTCGATGGATTTATAACATTCTGATTATAACACCATGCGCTATTTGATTTCGTCAGCTACTCAATTAGTGATGTAGGTGATAGATGACGTCATAAGTGAAAGTATCGATAAATGTTTATTGCATATCCTACTAATATTATAAATGCGAAAGTTTGTGAATGTTTGTTACTCTTTCACGCAAAAACTACTGAACGGATTTGGATGAAATTTGGAACACAGATTCTCAGATATGTTCTGGATTAACACAGGATACTTTTTATGCCGGGAAATCATACGATTACTCGGGAATGTGGGTGAAACCGCGCGGGACAGCTAATATTATTATAAATATGACACTAATATTATGAATGAAATCTATTCCGCCTAAACGGCGGAACAGATTTCGATGAAAGGTATGTAGATATATGACACGCTAGATTAACACACAGCTTATAGTCAAGTCAAGTCAAAGCCATTTATTTAATTTAGGCCCAAGAAGGGCACCTATGAAGGTACATTTTTTAATATTTTCTTTGTTTTTTTACAATCTGACTATATAGTGGCTATTTTTTTCCAAAACATTAGTATACATACATACTTTTTATTTTACAAAATAAAATACACAATCATCAAAACTAATAAACATAAAAAAAAAACAAAAAAAACAACAAATCAAATATAATTTATAAATATAATATATATATATTTACTTTTTGTACCGGAAACACTTTTCCGGGAACTGCTCACTAGCAGTTCCCGTAGGATAAACAAATTACACATATTATTGAAATTACACTTATAAACGAATTCAAAGCGGGCGAAGCTAGGATAGTATAAAATTCAAAGGCCTTAAACTGTAAGCACGTTTTGTAAAAATTCACGCTTGGTAAAGAAGGATAAAAATTGTTAGTTGTCGATAGATTTTCTCTTTATTCAATTTATGAAAATTAAACAGATTCTGTTCTTTGAGTGTTCTGTAGTAAGCCCAGTGAGACACCTTTTGGAATAACAAAAGGACACATATTGGAAATATTTTTATTTTTGCTCTGGTATGGCTGTTTCATACAAGTATTTATTTCCCTTTTTTAAAATTATAAAATATTTGTCTTCAAAGTGCTCTGAACAAATTGTGCTTGATTTTGAAAGAAACCAATTTTGCCTTCCTGTAGCTTGAATCCATTTTTCCTTTATATCTGGAGCCTTAGGAAATCTAAAATCACAAAAATAAAACATAACGCATTCAAACAAATAATAATAATATTTAAATATAAAATCAAAATGGCACTACTAATCACAACTGTAAAAGTTTAAACTATCGATAACTCATACTATAAAGAAGTGTGTCACGTCTCTAATCGAGTAGCAACCGTCACATCAAGTGCATGTATGGAAACTTCGAGAAGCAGTAAGTTTTAAGTTTGAAAGAAACTAGACCTTAAAGTTTAAGTTTTAAAGTCAACTTTCGTTCGCGATCATTCATCTTGAAGACAATTAGGTTTTTCTTAATTTTAAATTAATTTACTCACAAAATATAACTTACGGATGGTATGATATACCTCCTTTCGCAAAATTTTTTGTACGGCTATCGTTTTTGCACTGTAAAACAGCACAATAAGGCATTTTACTAACATTTTAAATCTTTTACGACGCCACCAAAACAATGTAGTGACAAATCACGACTGAATTGAGCGGAGCTCTAAGTGCGCGGAACTACGCTTACTATGTACTACGGCGGTTCCGCCCACTTGCGCTTTCTAAGTGTTTTTTCTGTTCTGTGAATCCACCGTTCGTTCCAGTTGTGGGATAATAGGTATCGAAGTCAGATGGTCCTATGAACGTTGTATTAGTTTAAAACGTGATGAGATTGATAGTGACAACTACATATTTAAAAATAATAAGTATGTACTGTGGTATGTACATCGAGATATTTACCTCCTTACTCATAAAGCGCTATATTTACGTGACCCTTTAAACAGTATATTAGTTAAATAACGTTTTATGAGTAAGGGGGATCATGTTTTGGATTTATGTTTTGACGATTTGTCTTACTTAATGCCAATTAAGTATATTTGCCAGTATGCTTGATTCTTCGTTTCTATATCAAAGTGCCTCGACACTGGCAAAAAAAGTCTTAAAAAATACTGAAAAACAATTAGAAGAAAGCATTATTTACTTGACATGCGTGGCAGAATGATGATTGGATTGTCACAATGACAAACGAGTTTTGGCTGATTTTTCGTGTATGTAGGAAGTATAATAAAAAATTTATGGCATAAAAATATTACTTTTTGATATTTATATAGTTTCAGAATCATGTTCTATAGTCGTTTATTGAAAAATTGTTTTAAAGGTATGGTGTTCTGTAGGATTATGTACTACGGCCGTAACTATTTAATAATAAACCAAAACTTTGCCCAGGAATTCTCTTACAGTCATATCAGCTTGAGATTATGGTGGAGAAAATCGCGGTACTATAAACAGGTGGAAGGGACTGTGTAGTAGACTGATTGGGTATAAACCTCAAGCTAGAAATGTATCGCCTAACAAGTGTCTTCTAATGTTTTTCGGCTCTCCACCACCATCTCCACTTCTACCCCATTATTAGTTACCATGGTGAGAATGTGGTCCAAATGGTTAAAATTTGTATGGCAAGTTGCAACCATCTTTTTTTTTTTCTATCATTGAAGTTGGGCTTGCATTGGACCATGATGTCACAGTAGTAAATAATTCCTAGGCTTTATGAAGTAAGTACACAATTACTAACAAGAGAGCGCTAACTGGCACGAAAGACAACGTCTTGTGTAAAGACAAGAGTCATCGAAGCGAGTAAGTACAAAGTAGTTTTCCTTCGCCGAAAGCTCAAGATATCGAAGTCGATTTCATGCCCTCACCGCCATAAACCGACGTTATCACCCGCTATAGTCGCCGTGAGGCTAGGTTATTTATAATGTTAAATCAATAACTCTTGAATTTGTTCACAGTGGAAAATTTCGATAAAATTTTATCAAAAGCTGAGCACGCTTTGGTTGTATTCTACGCTCCATGGTGCGGTCATTGTAAACGAATTAAACCCGAGTTTGAAAAAGCAGCAACATTAATTAAAACTGAAAAGGTAAGCAATATTAACTGCACATTTCTAGAATGTGTTTAAAATAGCAAATTAGCTATAATATATATTAAAGCGAAAGACCATGCACTGGTTAATCACGAAAACTAAGAAAGATTTTTGAAAATTCAACAGGTATAAAGGGGGGATTTTGTTAGTATGAAAAATCTTATTCTTTGGTTTAATAAAATTTAAACTTGGGTGAATAAATTGAAGGAAGAATCATAACGCGCGGTCCTATTAACTGGAAACTCGATATTATATTGGGTTATATTATATTGGGTTAACGAAAATCATCCCTTAACAGGGCAAAATATCCTGGGACATTCCACACACACGGCTAACTGACTCCAAACTAAGCAGAGCTTGTACTATGGAAACCAGATAACTGATATACTACATATACGACTTAGTGTTTGTAAATACTTAATATACATAATTACACCTAGAGTCAGGACATGCATTTCGAAACTAAATGTCTTAGTATATTAAATATGCTAAAACATGGCTATGGAAATGGGAATGTATTGGAACCTTTAGGAATTACCCGTAAAAATAGGTCTTAATTATACAAGTGAGTTTGAAAAAATAATAAATCAGGTATAGACCTGATTTATTATTTTTTCAAACTCACCCTTCTCTTCTCTTCACCCTTTCCGAACATTGCCATTTATTGTAAAACTTTTTTTTTCTTTACTCACCGTGCAAGTCAATTGGAGAACATGAGACAGGGTAGGTTCTATTGCATCTCTGATGTGCTGAATAAAAGAATAAAGTGTGGAATTGGCTCTATATTTGTCTTACAAGATTACACATGATGTGGCTTAGTTTAATGGTTATATACTATTTAGATAAAGAGTCTGATACACAATGTTCACTCACTTCATGTCCATGAATACAATTTTTTATAGAGAGTATAGACTCTCTATAAAAGGTTTCAGCTCAAAATTAATTATTCAGAAGTTCATACCAAAATGCTTCCAAGTTAATTGAACGTGTAACCCATCGAACAATTAACCCAAAGAAGCGTATTTTGCTTGAAATCTATTCCGCCTATTTCCCACCACCAACAATGCGCTCTTATCAGCGAAGTCAAGGACACGCGGTCTGATTAGCTAAGTCAAGAACACATGATGCAGTGATTGGCCCTTACTGTTCAAAATCAGTGCAAAATCACTAGTATTACTACTGTAAAGGGATTATTGCTCAATGAGGGTAATTGCGATTTATGCGCCTAGTACCATGTCGTGTATATATCCTTTCTATGTGGATCTATCCTTTCCGTTACACCTCGTATATAATATTTTTAACAGTGACCTATTTAATGTGTAGATAAACGGTGTACTAGCTGCGGTAGACGCGACGAAACATCCGGAGCTAGCGTCTCGTTTCGATGTGAAGGGTTACCCCACACTGAAGTACTTCAGCAAGGGGGAATACAAGTTCGACGCAGGCCATGCCAGACAAGAGCAGCAAATTATTGCCTTCATTAAAGTAAGCATAACTTATCTCACTTAAAATAACCCGTGTGTTACTCAATTGCAAAGTAATGGAAGCATTTATTTATAATTTTATCACACTGTTGTAAGTCTGTCAGTGATGAATATTTGGTTGAAAGTGCAACTGATAGTTTAATACGTTAAACTTGGGCCGCGCCAAGTTGAAAGCTTCCGGTGAGCTTGAGCTTCACCGGGAGCTCAAGCTCGTTGAAGGATTCGAACCCTGGATGTAACGGCTGCTTGTAAGACTACTAAGATCAAGTATTCAAAATTTATTTAGGGTACTTTATAGTGGTAAAAGGTAAAAAAGAACCCTTATGGTACCAATCCATCCGACTGTCAGTCCTTCATAGCAGTATATTTCAGCAACAACTAATGCTATTAATTTGAAATAGTTTTAAATATTGCTGACCTGATTTTAATTTTCTTTCCCTTCTTATCATTGAAGTTCGCATTGCCAAAAATCTGAAAAATTTGAGTAGATCATATTTTTTGTAGACTTGTGAATATTGCAAAAAACCACAGTTTTTTCGAAATCATCAAAATTCCTCCAGGAACCAATTTAGTTATGCGGTCCGGTTTTTTTCTACAATTATGGCGCAAGCCAAGAAATTGTATGTCTAAGGAAGTTCCTCGGTGCGTTTGTCAGACTGAGGATCTTGGTCGGATTTTATTTGTGGTCGTCAAACTGATACAAGCAATAACGAGTGAAGTTTAGTAAGTAAGGTATGTATGTAGGACCCGCAAGAGCCTCCGCCGCCGCCGCCGCCCGAGGTGGCGTGGTCCGAGGAACAGTCCGCCGTGCGCCACCTCCACTCCTCGACCTTCAGGAACACGCTGCGGAAGGTCAAGCACGCCCTCGTCATGTTCTATGCACCATGTCAGTTTAACGACCTTATTATCTATGCTTACTGATATAGTTGCCGGCACGTAACTTGGCCAAACTCGTTGGACAGTTTTCCTTTTTCTTCAGTTGGTTCCAAACAGACAAGTTTAAAAATAAATTATTTTAATAACCATATAATAATTACAAGCAATTATAGTGAAAAGAACAACTGAATGCTAGAAAAAGCCAAAAAATATATATGAAAATTGAAAACCAAAACGTGGCCAAGCTACGTGCTGAAGGGTGTAACTCGAAGTATTCTTGGTAATTACGGGTTAAAATACAACTTTCTCTTGTACGTGTTTATGAAAACATTTGGAAAAAATACCCTCTTTATGTGTTTATGAAAACGTTTGTCAAGAAAATATTTGAATAACCTTAAATAAGTAACCTTGCGGATATTCTTGCCGAAATTTTCTCAGTTGAAGGCCAACTTCCGGAGTAACTTCAGTAAATTTTGACATTTATAAGTGCCCTTCTGGGGCGTAAATTAAAATCCATTTAGGCTTTGGCTTTAACTTTATATTGACGGGCCAGTTGGCCTGGTTGGTTAAGATTTCACCTATCACGCCGCAGGTCGTGGGTTCGATTCCCACCCAGGACATGTATATGTGTTCATGAACATGTCTGCATGTTTATTCATGTCATTCTATGTATGCATGTATATTTGTAATAAAAAAGAAATTAGCATTTTTGTTTTCAAACAGAACATGCACTTAATATTAATTTTTTGATCAGACACAATATGAAATGGTATAAAAAATAAGGGCATCGATTCTATTGATGATATGAGTAAAACTAACTTCATGAGTAATTGATAACTCTTGATTAAACAATGAACAAACCCGTACTACCTGTGCGCGATAAGTTAAGACCCGAGTGGAATGCGGCTCCCTCGCCTGCTTCCCTACAGTACCCTGGCGGGGCCCGTATTGTACTTAAAGCATGAAGAAATAATCCCGCTACAAGTATAGTCGAGGTCAAAGATATTTTCATCACCATTCACCATACGCATAGCATTATATGGTTCGTTATTTAAATGGATATATATTTTGGTAACTTCAAATGTAAACATATCTTTGACCTCGATTGTACAATACGGGAGCCATGCTTCATCATGTGTAGTGTACAAGCACGCAACTGTAACGTCACCGCTCCAGGTCTCAACTTATCACGCACGGGTAGTACCACTGAGCACTTCAGTGGTAGTGGTTCGCCTTATTTGAATTGGAGGGAAGAAAAATAAAAGTATATCTAAAATCTGATATAGGGTGCGGTCATTGCAAGAGTACAAAACCGGAGTTTGTGAAGGCTGCGGAACATTTCGCCGATGAGTTGATGGTGGCATTCGGCGCCGTAGACTGTACCACGGAACAGGACCTCTGTGCCAACTACAATGTAAAGGGGTACCCCACACTCAAGTACTTCAGCTACTTCGATAAGATCGTCAAGGAGTACAACGGTGGTAGAAAGGTAATTCATATTATCATAATAGCTTTAGGTATCTTGTGGTAGTAAGTAATCTTAGGAATCGAGGCGAATTATTGTATAAGTGTTCCATAGGGAATATCAAATTTAAGCAAAATGTATGGTACCGCAGATTTTTTTCGCTGACTTGAAGACTACTTTCAGATTAGAGTTCGATGTTTTATACTTTTTTGTGTACTAAAACAATTTATGTATATGAAGGCAGAGGGTCTGACATTGTAAAAGAATAATCTCCTTTTAAATAATTTATTTAATATAATCAAATTAATTAAACTCTGACAATAATTAAATTGCTTCAATTGAAAATAGTAGACGTAAATGACTATTACGACTGATAATGATCGCACAATAATTAACGACTAGCGCTACGACAACATGTGCTTCGGGCGGACGCCGAGATCAGAATGCCCCCATCGCCCGCTCGCTCGCCTTTATACCGGGTGTTGTTCTGCATTTGTGCCATATTTAAGGAGGTTGATATTTACCTTGTATAGAACACAAGTCAATTATAAAATCATGCTCGTAAAATTAAATATTATTTTTTAAGTTTTGTAAAAATAAAAATCCTACCGTGTTTGACGATGTTTTATAAAGATTTATAAGATATAGGTTAGTGACCGCTGCGCAGCGGCCCGGTTTCTCCCCTCGCCCCGGATCGCAGACCTATTCTGTGCAGGTATGAAGTCTTATTCTGATTTGACATTAATCACAAATCATCAATAATTGTTTACTTATCAAGCCCAGAATTAATTACCTATTTTATAATAACTAAATAAGTCATTTACTATTGGTTCTGTAAATATGGCACGAATGCAAAACAACACCCTGTATATCCGAGCGCACGTGCGATAGAAAGTTGGTAGTGGGGATGGCAGCTGTCGGCCGCCCGGCCGGTGCGCTGCACGTGCAACGATGACGCGACGCCGTCATATATGTTACCGGAAAATTTTGAAACCTAGGAGGAATTGTATGGAATTGAAAAGTTTACAATGACGAGCCAGTTTAGGAAATTTCTAAAACAATTTTTCGAAAGTTATTTAAACCACATATATCCTAAGAAGCGCATAGATTTCCTAGATGTTAGGTACCAATAGGTAGGTATACAATTCCTGAATGGTGCTAGGAAATGTGGAAAATTTAAGTTGAATGATTATTTTTATCGTGCAAAAATAACGATCTAGCGCCGTCTAGTTCTGTCACACGAAAACTGACACTTTGAAAAAGATTTAAGAGATCAATATACTGTTTTAATATTACAGGAGCCGGACCTAGTTTCGTTCGTGAATAGTCACATGAACATCCATCAGACGTCCACTACAACGCAGAAACCAGCTAAGACTAACCAGGATGCAGGATTCGGCACCAATGTCCAGCTGGCTTTCGATAATGATTTCGATCAATATATCGCCTCATCCACTCCTACTTTTGTCATGTTTTATGCTTCTTGTAAGTTATGTAATAATAGTTATAATATAACAAGTGGAGATATCGATATGGCATATTTTCGACACCTATGTTGGATTAGTACAAGGTCCTGTGGTTTTGGTGTAGTGTGGTTTGGTGGGGACCAATTTTTACGTCTCTGATACTAATTAATGATTTTTTTTATATACGAAGAAGTCGTTAAACAAGCGCACGGCCCGCCTGATGGTAAGCGGTTGTAGTAGCGGTTGGACGCTTGCAACACACGAGTTATAACTTCACTTCCGCTCTGACAACTTTCCAACAACATTGTTATTTGGCTGCGGTATTCTGTAAGGTGTAGGTACTTCCCCAGACGCGGACGTACCTACGTTTTTAGAGCAAAAAATGCTATACTCTACCTCTCTTAAAACATTCGAAATTTTCCGTAAAACATGAATACCTTCTTCTTTTTCGGAAGCAGGCAGGCGGTCCACCTGACCTGATGTTAAATGGCTACCGTCGTAAATAGGTGTGTTGACAACTTTTACAAAGCCTAGAATACAACAAAATCTCAACTGCAACAGCACACCGTTTGCTTGGTGACCGATTTTGAATAAGATTTCAGCCAGACGATAATAGCTGATGATAGCAGTGGTAGTGACGTCGGATACCGAGACGAAGGTCCCGGATTCGAATCCTATAATGAGCTTGAGGTTTCGGTGAAGGAAAACATCGTGAGGAAACCATAGCACGGTGGTAGGGTACTTTATAGTACCCATCTGGCTGGCTACCACCCTCAAGTTGAAAATCAGTCGCCAAGCATCTATCGGTGTGTTCCGACAGCTGCACTTGAGCGTCAGTTCCTTCTAAGCTTTGTATGCGTACCACCTTCGGCCACATCATCACTTACCATGAGAGATTGTGGTCAAATATTAATAAAATTAATAATTAATAAGTGGTTGAATATTTCTATTTATATTTTTCTAGGGTGCGGACACTGTGTGACGGTAAAACCGGCTTTCAGTCGGCTTGCGACAAGTTTAAAATCTGATAGCTCCCAAATGAAAGCTATCGCGATTGATGCTGCCGAGAATCCAAAAGTAGCCGATTTCGCAGGAATACAAACATTGCCAACCTTCAAAATATTCGCCAGCGGTAAATTTGTTGCCGATTACGATGGTGATCGCTCCGCGGAAAATATGCTCAGCTTCTGTAAATCACACGCGAAGGTGAAAGATGAATTGTGATCCATGTATCAAACTGTAATCACGCAGTAAGCTTATTAGTAACCATTTATGTCACCGCTTATTTATTTAGTTATGTTTAAAAACTTCTGTAGAAGTAATTTTATGTAATATCAAATTGCTTATTGAATAATTAATCCAGGCTTCTAATTGTATTTATTTTTATAAGTTTTTGTAATGTGAATTGATAGGTCGGTCATGACTTACATTTCGTGATGTCTCAGGTCTCACTCTTCATTAGTGTTCGCAATTCAGTTTGGATTCGTCATGTTTTGTTTGGTGCAATTCAGTTTGGATTCGTCATGTTTTGGTAAAAATGTCATGTCTTCTACATGCAGTGATTTGATTGCAATGAAACATCCGGGGATTCAAAAGAATGCACCGCCTTTTTAGATTTCGTTCCCTATTGAACTGGCCTATACTAGCAGAATAAAAGTTTTTTTTTTTTTAATCCTACGATTATGTCGAAAATTTCACTCGGGCGACGCCGAGCATGAACAGCTAGTAAATTATATTTTTATGAAATTTTACCTAATTAAGTAAACATACAACATGAGGGGACCGCGTGGGGAACACTCACGGCTCGGCACTCGTGAATAATTGTCATTTAATTTCATAATAAAATCAATTGTTGATTATTGACAACCACAAAACTATTCAAATACTTTATTGAAAACCTAGTTGAGAACTAATACAAACAACACGAAAATTGAAGCGGAACAATTATTATCGTACCGATATTGTATACGGTTTATAAATATAACATTTATAGATCTCGCATTAATTATCACTGTTAAGATATAACCGATCTTGATATTATAACTATGTAAAATATATTAAAAATTATACAGCATTCAAGGTCCCATTAAGCTGTTTGTGATATATGCACCTACAATCAAGCTAACATTAATTTTGCACACATTGTAGTATATTAATGACAATACTAATCATTAAAATATTAAGTTTATAAATAGTATGTAATACGATTATAATATTGGGCATAATGTTGAAGAGATTGCATATGTTTCAGAACTAAAATAAGTTAACCCATATCAACAACTAGATCATTATTAGCATAAGGTTTGATAAGACATATTAAGAAGGCGATGACTCGATGGGTAAGATCATTATTAAGTATACATTATGATCATTGAAGTAGAAAATCTAAATAAGCAGCTATTACTATACAAACAAACGTAACTGCACTTGTCTCATTGCACTCTGCGCTTTTTCAAACTGTGGAGTGTATTTTTTGTCATAATTTCGCAGATACACACTACTCAACATAGACTTGGTCCGTATTCTAGAACGTCAATAACGCTCAAATCAAGTATTGAGTCGAGATTAAAATAATTGAATTTAGAACCTGCACCAATGGTGTTAGGTTTATTTTCGATTAACAGGATCTATTCTTGAGACTTGATCGTATAACAAAATACTTTAAATACAAAATAATGGTTACAATAGCTTGAGCTAAAATTATGAATAAAAATAATGTCAAGGAGTTAAAATCTTAAAAAAGTAATCTGATTAGGTTATGGAAAAATTTATAAGACATGTTATGTACCTATAGCAAAATGGCCTATTGGTACATACATGTTTGAGTAAAACAGTAGACTTAGAAAGAAGAAGCTAATTAGCTTCTCATTCAAATGTAAATGTTACGACATCATATATTTTGTCATAAAAATTAATATTATTTTTAGATTTTACAGTACAGTAGAACGTAACCTAGTTATAATCACTAAAATTCATTAAAAATCACAAAATCATTTCCGTTACTATTTTATGCTAGCTCCACCGTTATTTGCCACATGTGATAAACTAAGGTCAAGACAAAGAATCATGGCGAGCTCCATACATTGATTTGTACAAAAAAATAAAACATTTTAGAGGGTATTTACCACTTCCAATGTTGAGACTACATTACCAGCAACATGTTAATATATACATGAAATATTGTATAAACCCCGCAAAACATAACAACAACATAATGGTTTTGGTCGAAAATAGTCGCGATTCGCCGGCTTGTCATAGAAATTCGCATTTTTATCCCGGGGTTCTAAAAATATTTTGAATGGCTCAAGTTCTTCCTTAGGCACCAAGGATCAATTATAACGTCATTCCAACGTCTCTAAAAATCTTTATTTTTTTGTGCAAATCTCGCCATGATCCTTTATGTGGTAAGTCACAAAGAGGTTCGAAGACTTTTGTTCGGAGCCTAGGATCATCGTGAGTGAGTCCCATCGGACCCGGTGTCTCTGTCCCGTTAACGGGTCCGATGGGAAAAAAAGTGCCATCGGACCCGGTAGCTTCAGTGTGTGCGTGCACCGGGTCCGATGGCACTCTTTTTTCCATCGGCCTCGATTACTCTGTCCCGTTAACGGGGTCGATGGGAAAAAGAGTGCCATCGGACCCGGTAGCTTCAATGTGTGCGTGTACCGGGTCCGATGGCACTTTTTTTCCCAACGGACCCGTTAACGGGGTAGAGGCACCGGGTCCGATGGGACTCACTCATCATCAGCGCCATTTTGTTCTTTTTTTAAATGCGGCGCACGATTTTCAAAATAAATATATTTTCATTTTTCCTTTATATTTCAATTGGCGACACTTATACAAACGGAAAATTTTACTTTTTTAAACATATTAAAATGAGGGTTTGTCTTTAATAAATGTATTCAATAGAATTACGGCTATTTCCTGCTTTTTATGCTGATATGTCGGGAAAAAATTCCATATGCAACTAAACTTAAACATTTAAAAACTCTCATTAATTACTAGCTCTTATAGATTACCGTCCTTGCTATACCAAGAAATTGCCTACACGTTCGAATCAAACGACGAGGTTTTAAAGTTAGATATTATAATTATAATTTATTGATAGTATAGGGAATGTTGCCATTTTGTGTTCGAAAAACAAATATAATAATCACAAAGAAAGAAATAAGCATGTCTAAATCTTCGAACCTCTTTACTTTGATAGTATGCGGGCGAATAACTGCAGTGGTGCGTGCTCGTGCGTAGTTAAACAATTCAATCGACCAAAAGTATGAGTTAATATTGAGGTCGCTTGATGTATATCTTGATGCTTAATTAATTAGTATAGTTAACAAATTACCGATACTAGAATTAACTACTGACTACGAAGGAACGATTCTATAATGTTAAAATACTGTTTCTATAAATGGCTAATTCTAAGAAATGTTGACGGGAAAAGGCGCGTTCGATGCCTGACGTTATGGTGCTAGTCGTTGAGAAACTGTGAAACTCTACAACTGTGTACATACACATAAGTCGTGCCGTACGTGCTTTGTTTTGATAGTATTTTGGTTATTTAATACTTGTGAGGGCCCATACAGAATGTTTAAAATTAATTAATACATGGGAGTCGCCCAGATTATGTATCAAAATAGGTTTTACTGTGGCGCAATATTATATGAAAAGTATGATAATCATGAATATCATGAAAAAATGCATAAGTACCTACGGGCGCCTCTTTGATCGAATATGATTTCAACTCCATAGATTTTAAAAAGGACTGGGATTGGCGATTATTGAAAATAGTTGGCACTTCTTAAATAATAGTTCTTTTTAACGAATTAATTAATAATTGTACAGTAGTACCCAACTGATAAGGCGCGTAATGAATCTTCGTTCGCACAGAAAAGAAAGTATGGCCCGAAGATTAACGAAAAAATGCTTAAAACTTATAATCAACCTTAGATAACTACTATAAGGTTCATAATACACTACTTGTTAGTTCCGTCTCACTCGCAAGTGACGCCCCTCCGCACACATGGCGGCAGCTGCCGACCAATAGCATTTTTGCGCTTTGAAAATGTATCTTCTGCGCAGGTACGCACTGCTACAGATCAAGCTATGAATTTCCAATATAAGCTAACCTCTCATCGTAAGGAAAACCTATGCAATGCGAGATCACCTTATACTGGATGTGTAGCCGTGTGTACATCGGTAAACCATATCAGTTGGGTACTACTGTACTGATTTATATTGTTTTCTTTTTGTAGATATATTAAAGTTGGGAATTTATGGAATCATCCTTTCGTAGTACCGACCGTTCGTTACCCAGTAGATACATAATTTATTGAAATTTCCCGATTTATTATAGGCATAGTGCAGAACTGAGTAGGTTCCTGCGGTACTGGAGCGGTGCGGGAGGGTGTGTTTTCATTACGTCAAATGACATGAAAGTAGAACTAAAATCAAGGAAATTATATATACTTCACTTCCCTCCAATATGGCGAGGAGGGCGATGGCTGCCACACGCGTCATACTTGTGAACAGGTGCTGCTTGTGGGGGCTGGTCTGCTTAAGTTTGCTATTTTATTTACTTATTAAATATTTTTTCAGTCTACTTTGTAATTTTTCCGCCGCGCCGGGGCACGCAATTGTTTTCAGTGCGATTAGAATGTAAATATTATGTAATGAATCTAAGCCTGTTTTGAAAAGAGTAATTGCTGAGTTTATTGCCGGCTCTTCTCAGCAAATGCAACCTTCCGAACCGGTATTAGAGTATTAGAGTCAGACTTTTCATAAGTGCCTGCGAAGGTCGATTTGAATAAATGATTTTGAATTTTGAATTTGAATACTAACTGGAATGCATTCTTGGTATTGTACTTTATACAAAACTAAACTTAAAGTTGAGACCTGTAAAGTCTATATTCGACCATTTCTTGTCTGGAATGAAACGCGGTCCGAGGGAGATACTAAGTCCAACCATTGACTTATATATTATTAAGAACCGAGAAAGACCGACTTCACCCGCGTCGCTAGCTCCCTCGGACCGGGATTTTGATCGGAAGTGCACTTTCCAGTTACGTTAGTATATAATTTCCTTGACTAAAATTAACTCATTGTATAGCGAGACAGTTCTGATACGTCACATATCACCCCCTCCCGCACTACTTCCACTACCGCAAGACTCTTAGCAGTTATATTCTTTAGTTATTCCTGGATTTCACTAGTAAAATTGTCAATTACAGATTGAAGAACTTCAGCTAGCATAATAATGTCAGATCGGAAAGAACGTCTTTGGCAATTTGCGACACATTGGAATTGATTTTCCGCATGTATGAAGTGGCAAATATGTTTAGTTAATACCGTAATATCAATAGGTAACGTGAATGACGTACTTAATATAATATTGAATTATTGTGTCTGAAAAGATGATTAAATAAAATAATATTTTTATTTGATATACCTAGTTATTTTATTTTTAGTTCTAGAATATGTTATTCGAATAAACTTTATCTATAGTATATGGAAAGTGTGTAAATCCACAACTGAATGAAAATATGCTTTAAAATATTTATGAGATATACCTAGGCCGTCCGCTCTGCCCCTACTAAGCTACGCCGCTGCGCCTATTGTAACCCCCACCCTCCCACGTACAAGTACGCCGACGTAAACGGAATAACTCGATTAAATTAGCTCGCCCCCAGTTCGTCAAGAACTTTACACAAGTCAATAAAACATGATAAGGGAGGGGGTGTTAAACTCGTAAGATTTTGCTATAAGTTGACAAACGTTGAGAATCCGCTCACGGGTCCCTTTACCTTTCACGAAGCCCGCCAGTTTTTGTAGGATTTGCCAGTCAAGGAAATGGCGAATATGATTATTTATGACGTGCAGAACATCGCTAGCATGCGATATCAAAGCTAGGTCTTGTAGCGTCCGTATCCTGGTGCTTTCTTGGTATACAAAAAAATACTCCATCCAAAATAATCCATTTGGCTACGGAACCCTAAATAACTTAGGTACGCGTTGAACAAAAAAGCTCTTCATGTTTTGGAGTCTGTTAAAAATTAGGCACACAGCTAAGTTATTCTATTGAAATTACTATAATAAACAATGATTAGGCTAGTTGTACTTTTTATTGCATTCAGAAATGTTCTTATTACATAACCGTAACATTAAACTAACATCGTCATCCGAGTCACTCGTGCTACACTGACTTTGGAGTGAGTCGAATAAACATCCCAGATCAGTTACCCCGTAAGGATGACCAGAAATATCAGAATCTAGAGGATTATAGTATTGTAGGTAGCAGAAATAGGATGAAATAAAGCCCACTAGTGATCCAACAAAAACATCTTGCCAATGATGATGGTTGTCACAGCAACGGCTAGATGCAATTGCAGTTGCTAAGATGAGTGGAAAAAGGCACGTTATCACCCGCCATGCTTGTCCACGATACGTAGACAACACTCCCAATTTTCCACACAACGATATGCTAATATAGCCCAATGAACAAAACGCAAAACTACTATGTCCACTCGGAAAGGATTTTCTGCCTTCCATTATATCCTTTAAATTTCCGGTGCAATACATTCCTTTTGTCACTTTTCCATTAGGGAAACATCGGTAAAAAAAGTCTGGTCGCGGTCGACCTACTATTAGCTTCACAGACTCTGTGATAATAGCGTTGATCGATATAGCTAGTGTCCATGCTTGCAGGCCTCGGATTGCATCTATGTAGTTTTTGGTCACCAACACCGTTACCAATAGGTAAAACAAAGGTACGAAGACTACCAGAACAACCATTGCCCATGGCGGCACGTAGGATTCTTTCTGGGGTCGCTTATAGTAGGTGATGAGTTCGGCTTCGGTGATGTATTGCATATTTGGCTGTACTTTTAGCTGCATTGTACACACTGCTGCTAGGAGAATAACTCTGATCAGTGTATCGTATATTAAATGTACTACTTTATTTTGTGAACTACTCGGCCGCATAACTTCACGGTAAATACCATGACAACCAGACAGTACCACGGTAAAGTGAAAAATATGATTCTTGAGCTTTAATAATTTGTGCAAATTATTGAAGTAATGACAGCCTACTGAAATTATTTAATGGTCTTAATAATCAAGGACACATCGCCAAGGTGATGTTTTGATAGATGTCAGAAATAGGTAGGTAACCATAAAGTTTGTTGTACATAAACAACGTGATAAAAACGTTCATGTAAGATACAGTACTAGGTACATTCATGGAGTTAGAATATTGATAGAGCGACTGTATTAGAGTACGTGTCGTGAGCACGGGTACGGGCAAATTGCCTTGAAACTATGTGCGCGTACATAGTTTAAACTACTTACTAAAATACATATACGGGGTGGATATGACAATACGACAATAAATGAAACCAAGTAAAGTACATACTAATAAATACGATCAACTTTTACTATGTGAACCTGTATAATGAATGCCAATGGATAAATTAGTCCAATGCTTGTTATTAATTTTGATATATTTGACAGTTTATGCAAGGCGGCTACGTCTAAAAACCCGCAATATGTTCTATCCTTTTTCAAAAAATGTAATGTGATGTGACTGAAATTCGTTTAGTGCGATTTACAACAGAATCGGCACCAATATCTCGTTTTGAGGGTTTCGTATCTCAAATGAAAAAGACGGAACTAATATAGGATCACTTTTTTGTCCGTTCGTCTATAAATACCCTTTTCCTCAGGAGGCGCGTGGAGGTATAAAGCTGAAATTAATATCAAATACTCGTCTGCAATCTCTTGGAGCAGTGAAAAAAACTAACGTCGGTACAATCAAAAGATACGGCCGTTTATTGAAATTTGTCAAGAGCTATGCCACGTAGCACGAGTAAAGGAAGAAATCCGAAAATAAATAATTTGTTGTTACATTAAAAAAACAATAACATAATCTGAAAAAGGGGAAAAATCTTCGAGACTGTGTTGAACGAACTATTTACATACCTACCTACAACTTTGTACGGAACTTTCGGCGCGCGAGTCCGACTTACACTTGGCCGGTTTTTTAACGTTACTTTTATCGAGAACAAATAGCAAGGTACGATATATCTATGAATTCATCTACAAGGTTTTTAACACTACCACTCTATATTATTCTAACTCTATAACTACATTTGATATACCTACTTAACGGTAGTCAAATTTTAATGGTCAAGAAGCTAAAAACGTTTATAATGAATGACGAACGGTATTAACGCCTTTAATAAAAATGAGTTACATATACGTTTCATCGCAAACGAAAAGAACGAAAGAGGGGAAAAAAACATCCATTCATGAAACATTACACTTATATACCTAATTCATTCGTAAACATAGCATTGGTATTCGTAGTTAAAGCAATTAACCCGCCCTAAGGACTCAAAAAGCAAAATTTGTTTGCACATTTTGGATCCTTCATAGACTTAAGTTTAAAAAGGTTTTTTTTATCAAAGAAGGAGAAAGCGCCAGACATTAATAAAAAGTACACTGCTAGAATGGACTAATAACAACTACAGAGATATGCTTTGCTTTTAAGGCCAGTGGGCAGTCAACAAGCACTATAGATACTTGAATGCTTACAGACATAGATATTTTAGACTGGTTTGGACTCAACATTTCCTTACTTCCTGGCTGCAAACAAGCGCATAGCAATGGAGCTTTCTCCACTTATGTACGGTGATCGAGACACGTGTTCCTAGGTTTCAAGATAGTGGTTTACCCAGTACAATGCTGGCCTTCTTCCAAAAGATTTTTAATGTATGAAATTATCTAATTACTTATGTCTTAGGTACATAAATACCTCTACGTTTATTTTTGTCCAAGATGTGGGTTATTAACTAAATAGGTTGGTACAGCATGTTATCTGAAAATAACGAAAGAAAATTGTATGGCTGTCGGTACCTAACTACCTACGTGTTTTCATCATATTCACATTATCTTTCAGTATTAAATAAAAGCACCAGAACTACCATTGATTTGAAAGAATGCCTAAATAAAATCCTAACTAATATTATAAATGCGAAAGCATTGAATTTGTTTGTTTGTGACGCTTCCACGCCTTAACTACTAAACGGATCATCATGAAATGCAGGTAGCCTATGGTATGGAGAGGAACATAGGCTCCTTTTTTATCCCGGGAACACGGGGAACAGCTAGTTAGTTAAATAAGGAAAGTTTTATGTACGTTTTTATATTTTGTATGGAGCGAGCGATAGACTTGAGACAGAATACTCATTTGATTGATTTGTATGAGATAAGCGCGACCGATACAACGTAAGTAACTTATACATACAATGATGTAATAGGTATTTTTGCAAAAACATAAGTAATGTAATGTAACATATAGGTATACTCTTATACTGTCCTTTCATTGTAGGTACTCATCTCAAGTGACCTTTAGCAATTACCAATTGGGTAATATCAATAATAACATGATAATAACATACCTTGTATGAACTGTAATGGTGCGTCCATGCTTGGCGAACCGAGCACGAACCGAGCCACGAACGAGCACACTGCGAGCACGATTCGCGTAGCGTGGACGGGCTTGCGAGCCTCGAACGAGCATTCGTAGCGTGCTCGACTGCGCTCCGCCCGATTGACAGTTTTTCACGAACACAGGGATTCGCGTTCGTCGTTGTAGGCTCGTTACGTACGTCCACGCTTGAAATCGCGAACGAATCCTGTTCGTTCGAATATCGGCTCGTGCTTGCTTGGCGTAGCATGGATGCACCATAAGGTATGTCTTTCACGTAACAGAGTATCGATACAATAATTAAAGAGGTCACACCACATGCCCGCGCCGGTCGGTGCGAGCCTATTGCGGGCACAGGGCACTAAGTATTGCATAACCTCACCGGAAACTTCCTCTCTAAAAATAAAAGTGAACGTACACACGTAATCGTAGTCATATTATTATTTTTGTTGTAAACACAACGAGAATTCACCTCTAGTGATTCGCCGTGATGAAGTTCTAATGCACGTCGTTAACGCCAGCAGTAAGAGCTAGAATTGTTCATACGTCCGTCACGATGTGCCATCTGAATCGTGGGGTCGTATACCTTTATCGACTTTTTTAATTTTAGTTTTAGTTCAATGGCAATGAACCGTCGAGCATGCGGTTGTTTGTGACATAGATAGAGGTTCAAAGAGATACAACGTTATATTTAGTACCTATACCAGAGAATCCCATATACCCCAACTAGATTTATGGGAAAAATGCTGTATAACAAATTCCGTATTATCTACTATGGATTGACATGATATACTTACCTAAGTCGTTTTAAGCCGTTGGGTCGTATATGGTATGATAGCCTATATCATGAGAATAATCGGACCGACTATGGTTCCCCAATTCCCCATACAAGAAATCTCATTTTTTTTTTATTCCCGCTCTATCTTTAAATTGGTAATACAACTTGGTCTGATTCTAGTGTAAGTAGGTTATTTTTACACTCCTTAGGTGCGTAAAACAAATTAGGATATAAATAGGGATGATTCCTGGGTAAAAAAATAATATTTCTAATTAGTCCCGACAGTTAGATTATCAAAAATTATTAGACACTTTTTTTGTTTGCTTTATAGAAAGGTAAAGCGCGTAAAGTGTTGAGAGAAAAAACTGTACTACCTATAACGTGACGTCACGCGGAACTTCAACCACTTCAACACACGATATCTTCGGTTTTTGTTTTTTTTTAATTGACGAAAGAAAAAATGACATTAAATAGAACTTTTCAGTCATCTAGCCTAATGCCAACATGAACTCTTTACAGGAGTTGGTTTTACGAATTACTAGCTGTCGTCCGCGGCTTTATCCGTGTTTCGGGATAAAAAGTACCAGTATATGAACCTCTCGATATCATAGGCATCTGTGTACCAAATTTGATCAATAGATCAATTTTTGTTTTGTCTATCTTTCTTTGTGTATGTAATTGTGTTGTGTTACATTTGAATAAATGTCTTTTCTTTTCTTTCTTTTCTTCTTTTTAATAGTAAGTGTTCAACTGTAACATAATGGCGCGTCTATGCTACACGAACCGAGCGCGAGCCGAGCCTCTATTCGTTCGTTGCTCGCGTGTGGACGCACAACGAGCATGCAACGATCCAACAAACTGACATATAAAATTAACCATTACTACATGTGACTAAAAGAGTTTGAATATGAAATTGGATGGATATAATAATAAATCATTTATTCTCTCTCACATATAAACAAAAGATCATTTTTTTTATTTATAACCAGGTAAGTACGTTTAACTGTGGGAGATAGCAGCTCAAACTAGGTTTCCCTGTGCTCCTGTGCTGAGTCTCCTGGCTCCCCCTCTTGGTAGGGTCTAGTTACAGTTTAATTAAACATTTTATATGAGAGGAACCGACTTCCTAACGTATGAATTTTGTACATGTTTTATCAAAAATTGTTTCATTAATGAAGTCGGTTTAAACAAAAAAATATAAATAAAAAAAAACGATTAAACAGTGTTTTTTACTATTATGATGTCAAATGAACGATTGAAAAACGATCCTATAGTCAAATTGTTGAGGCATAAGACGTCTGAATGTTATTATACAAAATATTTCACGAAACACAATTTAAATATTCGATGTCGCTACAACACCGCTGACGTTTTGTTATGAGAATCGACAGGTGGATGATGATGATGATGAATTACATACATTCATATGGGCATTTTTTTTTATACATCTTTGTCGGTAAACAAGCATACGGCCCACCTGATGGTAAGCGGTTACCGTAGCCATATGGACGCTCGCAACACAAGAAGCATCGCTCACGCGTTACCGACCTTTCCCCCCTCCCCTATGAGCTCTGGCGACCTTACTCACGCGCAGGAACACAACTTTACACAACATAAAGTTATTTGGCTGCGGTATTCTGTAAGGTGGAGGTACTTCCCCAGTCGAGCTGCTCTTTGAGCGAATAAACGCTATGCTCTACCTCCTACCTTTTTACTAGCTGTTCCCCGCAGTTTCGCCCTTGTCCCTAGTGTGAAAATATCTCTCGGGGTAATTGATTCCTAATAGTGAAAATAAAATAGCTGAATAGTCCCGGAGATTACCTCCTACATCCAAACTTACAAATATACTTTACCTCTACATATTTATTTATTTATTGCTTCATATACATGAACCTAGAGTCCTATGAATGAACAGGGCAATCAATTAGAAATAAAGCCAGTTTTATTGTTATGTCAACTAATTAATTTGCCCCCCTTAATTGACACCCATATTCAAAATTTATTTTAGTTACACGCGTCCGTTGAATCCCAGACATTTTTACATATACCGAACTTAATCGGTCCAGTAGATTTGGAGCAAATTGGACAGGTCTGTCTGTACATACACGAGTAATTATATAAAGGTACGCGTCCACTAGTACGCACCGTCGTGTTGTACTGGTGTACCCAAGTACTGAATGACACTGCACTTTGTCCCTTCCGCTACCGGAGCGAGAGCGACTCATCTCAACAGTCACCGCAACTACATTGAAATGTTACATTCATTTGGGCTTAGCGTGCATTTGTCAGAGGACGCAATTTTATTTTTTAGATAATAAAGGGGGTTCAGTTTAAAGTTAAATCCAAGTTTGTGGGGTTGCAACCCTTGTCCCACTGTCGCCGTCTTCGAAAAAGGGGTTCAAATCAAGCTTATCTGACAAAAAAAAAATGTGAACATTTTTTGTTGCAAATAAGATTGTCTACAACTTTTGGCAAGTAACTTTTAGTCGTAGAACAAAAAATAAAAAGTTATATTAGTTATGAAAATGTTCATTATAAACTTTTTAAATTATATTCATTTGTTAAGGTTTTACAGCGCTGCAAAACGTATACTATTCTTCAGTATTCATAACTTATTTATTAATGATTTGCCATAATCATCTTTTTTTTTTATCATAATCTTATAATATAGATAATATAGACTATATTTTCCCGAAATTTCAGCCAAATCGACCGAACGGCTTTTTTCATACATTGTGTGCGGGGTCCTTTATGATATCTAAATAAAATCGGTTGTAAAATGAACTGGTGAGTTACGGAAAGGCCCTATGGTTTGGCCCTAGTTAAAATAAATTACAACAGATAAACCTTTCGGACATTTTTATGTTTGTCAGGTCAATTACTCGGTGTTATGAAAGATGCGCTAGTTTAAGAACTGCATGTTTCTGTGTCACTCTCATCTAATATCAGGAAATGATTGCTTTATTTTGATGTATAAGTATTCCGCTTGAGAACCATAAAGGTCACTTACCCTTTTCGGCATAACAGCGTTATTTTGCACTTTCTTTTTATTGATATCGTTGATAACCAACTTTGTTTATATATTTTTTTATTATGAATGTCTGTTAAATTCAATACCTCTCAAGATTTGTCATAGCCATGCATATTATTAATTAATTGTCGAAAATCTTAATATATAAATCGGCCAATTACGGGTCGGACTCGTACACGGAGGGTTCCGTACAATAATAATAATGTAACCTTACTCAAATTGACTGTGAAATGAATAGTAGGCGCACAATTTATAAGTACCAAAATTTACCTTCATTTTCAACTTTTTTTATTTTTCGGAATTTTCCCTGTACTTGTGCTGTAAAAGCTTGCATATCATTGATGTAGATGGTTTTCGATGCATCGATATATATTCCCGTATATACATATATATTTATATAAGGGACACGTAAAAGGTGCATGAATTTTCATAAGTCCATAAGCATTCTGAGAAGTATTATGCAATTTTGTCTTAGAATTAATCGGTTGATATGCAAATTTTACAATCGCTACGTTCGATTACTTGCATAATAGGTAAATTAAAATCTGCAAGTTTGACGGAATTACCCAAATACCCACGTTTTAATGAAACGGTGACTCGAACTAGTATGTCATAGGTATGAAGTTATCTAAAGGTATCATTCGATTATGAAGGAGGTCTTCTCTTTGTTATTCAACTGGATATTACCTACCTATAAATTTATTTTAAAATGAATGAAAGGTCAAAATGTATAAAAGTAATGACATTTAAGTAAATTAACACATAATATACGATAAATTTTTCATTTGATGTTATGGAATGTTAGTAGACCATGGTCTGAACAACGTTTGTTTAAAAAGTCACCGGGTATAGTCGTATCTACTGCCTTACGTGGCCGTACGGAGTCGTCAATTACGTGTAATGATTCGTTATCTCTAGATCTGTCCCCTTCTATAGCTATTCAATAAACGAAGAGAGATATTCTATTTGAGGTCTCAGAGATACGACAGTATACCTAGGTAAATATTTTTGATCAAAGCAATGAATAAGTATAGCACAAGTATATAAAATGGTTCCCATTATGAAAATTTGCTACAACTCCCACTAAAATACCCAGAAAATTCAAAGTATACCTAGAATAACCTTACGCGCATGAAAGAAAGTCATATTTCGCCGACGCGTAGGTACGCGTCTATGAAGCGCACGCGCAGCACACGACTTATTTTGGGTTATTATATTAAATTACAACATGTTTTCAAGTACATACAAGTAATAAGAGCACAAAACTATGCAAAACTATTGTCCGGAGCGAATAAAATCATTTTACTAATCAACAAGAGTGTAAAATATAAGGCGTTGAAACCTCTATCTTTTTTACCCGACTGACCCGGAAGGAGGGTTATGTTTTTCGAGTGTATGTATGTATGTATGTATGTATGTATGTATGTCTATTTCTTTGGCACGCTCTGCAGTCTAAACGGCTTGGCGGATTTAAGCATATGAGGTGTCGTTAAATTCGTCTGAACTGTGGGAGTGTCATAGGGTATATTATTTTTATATGGCGTCTACGGAGAAGAAAATAGGGGGGGTATTAGAAACAAAAATTTCGTTATTATAACAATATGGGTATCAAATGAAAGCTTGTGAAGAGCCCATTCCATATATGTATATATTGTAATACTTTTGTGCTACCATTTTGACGTAAACTGCAAAAAAACAAGTTTTAATGCAAGGACAGTAGGTATAGTAGGTAGGGAATGCAAACCGGTTTCACCGAAAATCGAAAAACCGGTTATTCGGTACGGTTTTGACCAACCAAAAAAACCGGTTTTACATAGCACCAAAACCGGTTTTTCGATTTTTTTCGGTTTTTCTTTCAATGTTGGAAAATCTAATAAAGGAAGATTTGCCGCCGTTTTGTAAACTGAGTGCAATGCAGGGAGTATTTTTGTGATGAACTGAAGTGTGTTGATGTGTATAGTGTTGACCTGGGGGGCTAAAAAGGAAGCTTAAGCAATATTGCTACGCAATTAATTTTTTCGAATTCTCGGCAGATCCTAAGTGATTCCAATATTTTTTCGTAAAATAAGTAACTCATTATATACAATTCAATTCATTAAAAGATTTAGAATTGATTAATTTATAAAGATCTGCTTTAAATTAAAAAAAATAAGGTCAACACAGAAACAGCCCGGTAAGAAAATAACTTATAATAATGATTGTTCTTATGACAGATATTTTTTTTTTTTTTACAATACTTAGGCATCAAACAAGCGTACGGCCCGCCTAATGATAACCAGTTACCGTAGCCTATAGACGCTTGCAACATAACGGTTATCACTCGCACGTTGCCATCCCTCAAACTTTTTGAAGCGGGTAGCTCATTCCACAGCCTGAGCGTTCGCGATAGGTAGCTTCTTTGAAAACGCACTGTACGAGACCATTTTGGTGGGTGCAATCCCCATCGGTGACTACGTTGGTAGAAGGTGACTGGGCATCAGATCAAACAATTCTTCAGAACACTGTCCGTTGGAAAAGCGGTAGAACACACATAAGAAGACAGTTTCAACTCAGACTAAGGGGGTTTAAAATACTTGTGAGCTCGCCATCGTTGAAAATTATAACAGCACGTCGCTGAACTGAGTCTTAATACCAAAGCTGGTACCCAGGTGCCCATAGAAGACAGCATTACTCCATTTGGGCCGGACTTGCGACTTATATAGTTGCAGTCTTTGTCTCGATAAGAAGTACTACCTCGCTCTATTAATCACACCGAGTATTTTGGATACCTTGTACATGATTTTGGAACAGTACGTCGCTACAAATATTAACGCGAAGGATCCCGATTCTTTTCGTGATGTTGAGGGACATGTTCTAGAAATGAGGAGCCACAGAAAATAGACATTTCGCAACGGTGAATGCGCAGGCTTGCGTGCGACTTAGTGGGGTTGAAATAGACAAGGTTTAGTCGACCCCAATCGGAGTCACTAGTTTGTGTACTCTCAATTTAAGACAAGAATTCGCGCCTTTCCTCCAATATTGAACGAGGGATATTTGCACGGCTCGTGTAATGAGCGTCCCCTGTAATTTCATCTGCATAGCAATGAATGCTAGCAATAGAGTATATCATTAATATGCTGGCCCAACACTGTTCGTTGGGGATAATCCAGAGCATTGCGGGACGCCAGCATTAATGTCATGCTATCGGAGCAACTACTGTCAACGAAGGCTCTTATGTATGCCAAACAGCAAGCTGACTAATTGGTGTTATTTTTTTTCCAACTGCACGACAACATTTTATCTAAGTAAAACATTCGTATACTAATAATCACGTTTTTGTGTACACGCAAGTTGCTGTGCCGCTACAATATGACATGTTCATAATATTACGTGTGAAATAAATATTATAACGTACGAAACATAATTCAATAAATGTACATAAAGTCATCATATCTCATAGTAATTAAAAACCAAGCAAACTTGATATGTTTTAATGATTTCATTCGTTTAAAATAAAATCAAAAGGATTGGAACCGTGTTGTCTATATAAACGAGTCTCTGATGAAGATGAATCTACAAAGTTAAATAAACTATTATTTCCATAAATTTGATGAAAAAGAGATGGATGGATTGTGTGAAAGATGATATTGGTAAGAAAGGAGTGAATGTTGGTATAAAGGATAGAAGAGACGAATGGAAAAAGCGTACATATAGCGCCGACCCCAAATGATTGGAAACAAGGCAGGAAGATGGTGATGATGAATTTGAGTTTTCTTTTATACTCACTTCATTAACTTTAAATTGCGATTTTTAAATCTTAGGCACGGTTATTATCTATAATTTGAGCTATAGAAATAACGTGAAAAAAACCAAGCGAACATTAAAAAAAACCGGTTTTAAAACCGATTAACCGGTTTTACCTCACAATAACCGAAATAAAAACCGGTTTTCATTTTGCCACGGTTTTGCATTCCCTAATAGTAGGTACCTACTATGAGCGGTTACCGTACGTAATTCACAGAGTTGCGATGGTTGTTAGAACGCTAACAACCTAAACCTAAACGCTAACAATTAAGTAAATGAGCGGTACGGTAAAGTAACGACTTTACCGTACCGCTCATTTACTTACTAATACTTACACCTCATTCTGAATAAAACTAAAAAGTCTGAAATAAATTAAATTTTTAAAAGAAACAAAAAACCCGACTGCGTAAAACAATAATTAACTGAAAAGAGATAAACAAGCTCTTTAATCTATAGATTTTTGAATATAACTTGAATGCTATAAGGTATTGCAGTCCTAAACAATCCGAGGAAAAAAAAAAAAAAAAAACCTTCGCGCGGCTTCTTTGATTTGCATAGAGACAGTATAGGATTTTTTATTTTTTTCCCTCGGATTATTTTTCTAATATTATTTTTTGATTACTAATGTCCTATACATTCATCCCTCAAGAGGAAGTTCACTAATTTATTAGGACCTTATATACCAACCAAACATAACCACCCAATCCGTATTCTATAGTGGCATCAGCTAGCGCATAATACAAAGTAGATTTTTTTTTTAAAAACACATTATTTTTCTACTTACTGTTTAATTTAGCATAGGCAACCATATTTTAGTTAATTGGATTGTTTATTTAACACATTTACAACAAATTAAACAAAATACAAACTATATAAAAAGAACCTCGAGTCTGCCGCTGCTATCGATTTATTTATTTTATTTTATTTATTTACTTATTTTCATACATATTTCGTAACTTAGTACCTAAAAACCTTTTGGGTTTGTGCAGGTACTGCACATTCGCCTTCACAATCCACAAAAATACTTACAAAAAATATTAAATTATCTTAAACGTAACAAACAAACATACAACGGCACATGGTGCGGCGCGCAGTGCGTGCATCACACAGACGGCCGGACACAAAACTACCACTACCCTCTTTATAATTTACAAATCATCATTTGTTATGTGGGTGGATATACAATTACACAAATAATCTATAAAAATAGGCAAGTCATTACACTGAAAAAAAAATGTATTTAACAGTAACACAAAATTTTACTACCAATAACCTAAACAGAGTGACTTGCGAACTAAAAATTACCAGTAACAAAACTAGTTTTGGTTCATTACTAAATTGTTTGATTAAATCTAAGAGATATAAGATTAAATGTAACTAAAGTTAGTTTCCAGACAACAAAACTTCAACATACATAACTAGTTTTGTAGAACCTTTTTTTGAGTGTAGTTGTGATTAACGGCAAGGTTCCCAGCATGCTGGCAGCTTTTCCTCTTTGAATAACCAAGCAAATGCATGTGTTGGCGGAAAAAGCTCCCCACCCGCTGGTCTCCGGATGCCTCGATCAATTTTGATGACAATACAATATACTATGATATTGGCGAGCTTTGGACCTCCGTGGTCCCACATGGTCTCGACCGCAAAAGAAATAAAAAGATTGATCCAGTATTTTTAGAATTTTTAAATTTCCTCACCGTCTGCATCTAGGATAGGATTGATTTGGATTTTTGTTGAAAAATTCACTTCAACAACAATTTTAGCAGTTTTTTAATCGCATCAAAACGTAGGTATTTTACTGGTCAAATTATTTCGTTTTTATCGCCCGAATTAATATTATTTACCTTTAAATTTAAAACTCGCAGATTTACTTTGGTTAACCGCAAATGGCATACTAAATGATAAACCTCATACTGCGGTTCATACTCCTACTTTAGAACGAGCGATACGTAGACGAGACGATGGTATAAATTCTACTGCTTACGAAGCTTAATACAAATAGGAAGTATAAACATGTTTTTGTATACATATAAACAACAAAGGCGATCAGGGGAGAGTGAACGAACATTCATGGACATAAGTGTTTTTGCGTAATAGACTGGACGCGACCGGGTCTGATGTCCATCGCATCGCCGGCCGTCTCTACAAGTACCTAGGTACTATAACATATGTTGGATGCAATTATATCAGCTTGATGGATGTCGTTACTTTTACCCTTTCCTTATTATTTTGCTTTAAATAGATAAATGAAAACATAAGTGAATCCATTATCGAAGATGAAAGGATTTTATGATTCCTTCCTATTAATGAGATAGTCGAAATGATTTGACTACATTAACTATGATCCAATGAAAAATAGGAATATCTGAAAGCAAAAGGGTGGTTTTTAAACATTTCATAAAAAAGGTAGTTCCTAAGGTAGCCTGCCTAAACATCAATTGTAACAAAATACAATACAATGTTATTTGACACAGTTATCGAAAAAGCATAACATATTAATTGTTCGATCGATTCATAGCTTACAAACGATAAACGAATTGAGTAAGACGATTGGTACAAATTATAGAAAGAGGCCAAATTTTTGGATTCATAAATTTGTTTAATTTCTCTTATTCACAATATCAATATATTTTTTAGCGACCGGAGTAGGGGTTGTGCACATTCACTGTCATATAAAAGGCTTACGCGATAGCAGCAGCGTCATAAGAGTTGTTACGTTCGTTTCACCAGCAGGAGCAGGTGCAGAGGGGGTCGCGACCTTAGGACCACGTTCACTCCCGCGCATCATGGCTTCCCGCTTGGCTGTGAGTAGTTAACATCATCGTTAATTTAATACCTCATAGAGCGAATTGGTTCTGGACTAATTACAAGTTGAATTTGCACGTAATACTACTTATGTCTGTCAACTGTGAAATGTTTAAGCTACGAAACATTAAGATAAGATTTCACTTCCTTATGAATTGATACTTTAATGCTAGGTTCTGGCTAAGCCACGAACTAAATTATTAAAATAATAAACGATACCGCTTATAAAGTGTCAGTGATCCTATACTCGATAGCTCAAGCTATGTAAATTTCATATTATAGACAGATTTATATCACTCATTTGTATGAAGATAGCAATAATCTAATTACCTAACTGATCTTATGTGGATGAATTTGTATGAATGTCTGACTATCAGTTTTCATGTTGGTGAAAGAAATTGTTTAATTACCCTATAGAAATGAAAGTGAATACCGAAGTTCATTTAAAGAGGAGTATCTGCTTAAGTGTGTGGGATAAGTGTTACGTAATGTTACCATGTGCGAGTGTTGTTATGCTCATTCAGCATAAGAGATTATATCTTGTACCTACGAGTCGTTTTAACCACATTCAATCTCATGCATAACAAATGACAGAAATGCGGAATTGTAAGCGACGAGAATTAAGGCTGTAGTCGTATTAGTAAGAAATCACTATGCAAACTAAACGACTATTATTATTTCAGCTCAGCTGCTTTCTACTGGCTAGCGTTGGCGTTTGCTTCGCGACTTTTGGACATGAACAGTTAGTATTATCAAATTTCCACAATTCTGTACGTGAATTTCTCCATCGACACTAGTTTTCGCAAGTTCAAATAACGATTAGATTCGCTTCACTATGAACTGTGTGTAACCGCAGAAACTAACGTGGATGGAGCAATTTGACGAGATTTCTATAAATAATTCTCACGCGTCTCTTTATTGCGGTAAATGGTGAAAATCTATTGTGTTCTGATGATAGAGCTACCCTTACACTTTTTTTTTGCTCGTTTCGATTGACCCTGGCTCTGCGACCTATTGTTCCTTTAAGACATACAAACAATGTTGATGCTTTTTTAAGTAGTACGATGCGAAAATGTTTTGTCATAAAACTGTGTGAGACAGTGACGTTATACTCATGTTGGCTTTACATCTTTGTTGCAGTGTTCATATTCGCGTTCATATACCTGAGGAACACCATTCTTCTAAAGAAGTGGTAGTACACGAACATCATGACGACCACGGGTACAGTGGAGGCGGCGGCGGCGGCGGCGGAGGCTACGGTGGTGGACATGGCGGCGGCGGACACGGAGGCGGCCACGGCGGTGGTCACGGAGGAGGTGGTGGCTTTGCCGAACATTTGCACGGTGGATTCGCCGATCACTTAAAAGGTGGCCACGGCGGTGGCTTCGGAGGTGGCCACGGTGGCCATGACTTCGGAGGCGGACATGGAGGTCATGACTTTGGAGGCGGACACGGAGGTCATGACTTTGGTGGCGGCCATGGAGGTGGACTAGACTTAGGAGGAGGTCATGGAGATCTAGACTTAGGAGGTGGTCACGGCGGACATGACATAGGAGGTGGTCATGGTGGCCATGATATTGGAGGAAGTTCCGGAGGATATGACTTAGGAGGTGGAGGAGGACACGGTGGACACGATCTTGGCGGTGGAGGTGGATACGACCTAGGTGGTGGCCATGGAGATGGTCATGGGGGTGGATTTGGAGGCGGTCATGACAGTGGATTTGGAGGTGGTCATGACAGTGGATTCGGAGGAGGTCATGGCGGTGGATTTGGCGGCGGCGGATTCGGTGGTGGTCATGGCGGTAGCTTTGGTGGCGGCCACGATAGCGGTCATGGAGGTGGATTTAGTGGTGGTTTCAGTGGAGGATTAGGAAGTGGTCACGGAAGCATTGGAGGAGGATTCAGTGGTGGACATGGTGGCGGTCACGACATAAGTGGTGGATATAGTGGTGGCTTCGGAGGAGGTCATGACGATCACAGCCATCATGGAAGTGATAGTTTATCTGGAGGACTTGGGGGAGGATTCTCCGGCGGCCATGGTGGTGGCGGAGGAGGTTACTCTTCTGGTGGACACGATAGCTACAGTGTTGGTGGCCACGACAGTCACGGATCAGGTGGTTTCGGTGGCTTCGGAAGTGGAGGATCTGGTGGACATGATAGCTACAGCATCGGAGGCCACGGTGGTGATGGCGGGGGAGGAGGAGGCCATGGTAGTTTCTCCGGACTAAGCAGCTATGATACCCTCAGTAGTGGTGGTCACGGCCATGGTAGCGACAGCTACAGCTCAGGAGGTGGGCATTCGGGAGGTTTTGGAGGAGGCCAACTCGACAGTTACAGTGTTGGATTGAATATACACGGTGTCAGTGGCGGCCAAGGGGGAGGTCATGGAGGCTTCGGCCTAGGCGGTGGAGGAGGTCACGGAGGAGGTGATTTCGGCGGTGATAGCTATACAAACGCCATTGGTTCTGGCCACGGTGGCGGACCCTACCACAAGCGAAAGTAAAAATATGCTGATGTCAATGAGATGCCTACTAAGTCATAGTCCTCGAGTGTTTAAAATATGGGTGACCCTCGAGGTAACCGTTGTTAAAAGTACAAGTTGTAATATTGTTGTTGTAAATAGGTTTAGATTAAGTTATTGTTGTGTTTATTATACTTAGTAAAAACTATTTAATTTATAATGTGTGTGTTTTTTTTGCATTAAAAGAGCATTTAAAGAATTTACACTTTCATAACATCTAAATATTATTGTTGTAAACAAGAGCATTCCTCGAGTACCTATAGGTATATTAATTCATTGAGGTCATATAAAGAGAAAACGTTAACATTTGGTACATATTATTATTACAAGAGTTAGAAATCACCGATCAATATACCTGATATAATAGTTCAGTACTGCCGCATTCTGTGATGACTAAGTTGCTGGCAGCGCTGATGATGGTCGAAAGCGCAGCTCCAGGCCAATGCAGCGCGGTCAGCATTGCAGCCCTTGATGGACAAGCTGGAATAAAGGCCGAGATCGAAGGTCGAGACCTTAATAGCGCGGACAGCAAGGACTGCAATGCTGACCAAGCTTAAGGCCAAGAGCGTAGCTAAGCTAAGCTCCAGGCATCAGAGTGTCGCCCGCCAGCAACTCTCTAGTATAGTATATAATCTATGCCAGCAACGCAGTCACTGCCATGCGGTCCAAGGCTTGTATAGTGATTCACTCTAACAATGCGAGTAATTTAAATAAAACAGCTTAGACATGGAACGTATAAAAAAAATATTAATCCGAGCGTCCATGTTAGTAACTATAAGAATAAAAAAAAAACAAAAAAGTACATGATTAGGTTTATTATGTTCTATTTTTGTGTTTGTTTTTCCCAGAAAATTTTTGAAACCAAATTTGACACTAATGGATTTTCAAAGGAAATTGCTTAAACTCACCAGTGCTATACAAATATGAAAATCCATACAATTTTGCTTCTATACAGACAATATAATGACCACATTACAAGTTAATAAATAGATCTTAGTAATTATGTCTACATGATTTACCTAAAATATTAAGTTAAAATAAGAAGCAATTAGGTGGAACGTCTGTTCATTGTGCATTGAATCTACGAGCGGTTTCTCTCACGTGACAAGATAGCAAATAACATTAAACTTGATGGCAACAATAAAGCGTTATGAACAAATACATTAAAACAGGAAATTTCTCACGCCGTTCACGTCGCGTCGTTCGTTGTCCATGAGAAATGTTTTTAGGAAGCTTGCTTAGGAATATAAGTACTTAATATTTTTTTGGCATAAGAATAAGTTTCCAAATGATTAGAGAGTAGAGTAGAGGTAGGTAGGAGAGTAGAGACAGGATGCCAGTACCTATATTTCTACCTTACGAGCAATGCTATTCTCAAATGTTTCAAAGCACATAGAGGCTTCGTCAGAATTTAATTGGGTAGTTGATCCACACGTTCGTTTTAAAAACAAATAAAATTATAACTGAGAAATTATTCCTTAAGAAAATACTTAAGGTAATGAATTGACACTGATTTCATCATCATATTACAGTACCTGTATATCTGTATATATTTTTTAATCTCAATTACAAATATATTTATTAATTACATAAACTTCTTGTAAACTTTGGTGGTCAAAATATGATAATAACATCAAGATTACCTAATTTAAACATCGTTGTTATTATTTAGACGCCCGCAGCACAAATTACTATAAATATACCAGACGCAGACCAGTCATATCGCATGTATCTACTCGTAACATCATCCTTATAATTATAGTAAAACAGATAAGTAGGTACCTATCTTATATTATTATAATTATTATATCTTAATTTAATTATTATATATTATAATAATATTTGTTTATTTCAAAAAAGTGTTGTGCGGAGAAATAGATACAAATGATTATACCGGAAACATGTACAACTAGGTAGGTAGAATGAAAGAAAATCTACATTAATTTGTATCTAGTAATTCCTAAACTAGATAGAACTTGTATTATAGGTATCATTGCTCTTCCATGAAGTAACAACGTTGAGATGATTGAGATTACATAGGTATGTATAAATTTGGTTATGAATTATATAATTACTTGTTATGACATTATTATTCATGCATTTTTTATATTTATAATTTATGATAATATATTTTCTACTTATATTTTACGATTATATACAATTTTATTGTTATCCAATTTATATGTAATATAATATTATTATTAATAATATTATATGTTATGAGATTAATACACTGATATTAAATTATTCCTTATTACAGTAGGTACATGCCAAGATTATTACGTTAAGTAGTACGTTTATTTGATAGTGTGAGGTTATGCGAATGTGTGTGGTGTGTGATGAAGTGTGTAAGATGTGGTTGGAATTGGATATGTGTAAGTTACGTGCATCAGTATATTTAGGTCTTTTTCATTCTTTGTATTTTACCTTAATTAGTTCTTCAGTAGTGCCGCCGTAGTCAAGGACCAATAACCATTTGTTTATTACTTTTTACAATTAAAGAGGTTGAGCTGGTTGATGTTCATTTTAGTGTTTGTTTTTTGTAGGTACAATAAACACCCCATATAGCATTCAAACATACGTATGAAGAAAGTGTTATAGTTTTTTAATTTAACCGCTTGACACTTTGGCCGTTTCGTTGTAGGTGGGGCTGGTTGTAAAGGAGTAATTAAATGCTGGTTGAGTATTACTCGAGATACATACAACTGTCTGACTGTGAGTACACTATATTCTCCGTATAGGTTCTTGGTTGGATATCGGTATGGAAGGGAGCAGGCAACTTTTAGTATAGCTCTTTGAGCTCTTTCAAGTGGGAGTAGTGTGGTTTTTCAGGCTCTTCCCCACACCGATAGGTATTCAATTAGTTAGGGATTGACACAAAGCCATATACCTACATAATTATTGAGAATTGATTTTAGGACTTGTGATTGCATTGTGTTATATACAATAATAATTAAACATGTTCTAACCACAAGTGAAATTGAATAAAAGAGAGTATATTTAACTCCTAAATGACCTACTAACACCTATGAGAAGAGCTGCCTAAATTAGTTTAAATTAATTATCATCATATTGTTTGATTTTGTAACAGCTTTGTATTACTTACCTACGTCCGGTTTCCCACATTGGCAAATCTTATGGATCTTGAATTCTTGACTCATTGTGAGATCATGGGTATCGGTTACGTAAGGCACTGCGCTGCGCCGGCGCACCCTGCCCGTCACTCGCGAGCTTCCGCAAGTAAGTAGGAAGCTTCGTTATATCCGCTCTGTCTGCCATATCACTACATAGTATAAAATGAAGTCGCTTTCCGCGTCTTTTTCGAATTATGTCAATATTTCATGTTTTTTAACCAAATGGTTATATACCATCATCATCATATTACGCATTCGCTAGAATTACTATTCACCTAATAGAGAAATGTAACTCGACTATTAACGTTACTCACATGATCAAAAATATCAATGCCAGATTTTGATTAAAAAACATGAAAAATAGTCATAACTCGAAAACTACAAAAAAAACGCTAAACATACCTGGGGGTGATGGCGGTAGCTTTTAGAGTGCTCTACCTCTGGACTTCCGATTGACATTAATTATTGGGACACCTTTATCCTCGTTGGTCAAACGTAAAGGCCTGGTTGCATATCGTAAGTTATATAAAATTGTTATCTGATATACGGGAAAATTATATTTACAAGGCGACGCGGCTGGAGAGATCGATCTACTAGGTTTTGTATATAGTGTGTTATCTAATCCACATATGTTAATTCTACACCACGTAGGTACTTACACAAAAATACTGTTTGTGAATTTTAATTATAACCTACTACCTACCTACCAAACATTTACAATTGTGCACAAAATAGTATATATATAGTAGATAGTAGTAGCAATATAGTACCTAGTAGGATTGAATTTGAATGTGAAAATATAGGGCAGTGATTAATTATTTAGGTATTTACGAAAACCCAAACCTTATGGAAATTCTATGATAGGGTGAAATCATATAAATGTTAGTAGACTTATCAAATAATAACGGCACCATTCATTGTTCTTACATATTTCAATTCAATTTTAATATAAGGTCCTAATAAATTTGTGAATTTCCTCTTGATGAATTAATGTATAGGTCATTAGTAATCAAAAATCACGGATTTTATTCTAATATTATTTTTTGATTACTAATGACCTATACATTCATTCATCAAGAGGAAATTCACTAATTTATTAGGAACTTATATATTGTTTTCATAATGTATTTTTTATTTATTTAAATTAGATCGCTTTTTAACATGTAAGGTCATTAACGACCACAATAATATAATATTTTTTATTACATTTACATATTAAATATTAGCTCAGAGTATATAAATACTACCTCAGAGTAGATAAATACTACGTACAAATATTATGGTGCGTCCATGCTTGGCGAACCGAGCACGAGCCGAGCCACGAACGAGCGCGATACGATGCTCGATTCGCGTAGCATGTACCTACGCACTGGTAGGTAGGACTACACTAAATAAACTTAATAATAGGTATGTTGAGTTACAAAAACTTGAGTGACGTTGCGTATTCATTTTAATTTTCATAAATTCTTGTATTTTGAGTTTTATTGTAATTTATGGGTGGTATTTTATCCATTAAAGATCAATCCATATGCACCAGTATTAGTTGTTTCAAAAAGTCCGTGAAAAGTTTATGTATAATGACCATCATTGTAGTAAAACATGACTTTTATGGACGGTGACCTCGTAAGAGTATAAATGTTCTATGACGGTGACTGACTGAGGAAAGTGAAAGTGATTAAATGTGACTGGAAATTATAATATAACTCGACACTGGCAGAAATAAGTCGTAACAACTAAGAAGAAGGGTATCTATGACTTTTTGGCGGGAACTTGCAGAGTGACATTGTGTTTTCGTTTTATTTGATTAAATTACATAAACTCGTTATATTCTATTTTCATATAGAATGTTATTAAATAAATACCTAAATAAATATCCTGGGATATTCCTCACACACGGTTATCTGATGCCAAACTAAGCAGAGCTTATACTATGTATATTCAAACAAAAAATATATAGGCCCATTTTTTGTCTTTTTTTATTTTTTACATTCGTAGATTATTATGGATCCATATCAGGGTTGGATTATGTACTATAATTATAGTATTTATACTATAATTTCGCCCTTTGTACTATATACTATCCACATCTAAGGATAGTACACTAAAATACTATAATTTAAAGTTTGCTCCCGAATGCTTATGGGGCGATTACATTGGCCAACCTGCAGGGGCCGATTTGGCATACATTGTTGGTTATCTGAGTACATTGTAGTAAAATACTCAAGATAACCAGCAATGTATGTCAAATCGGACCCTGCAAGTTGGTCAGTGTAATCAGCCCTTTAGTTTTACGTTAAATGAATATTTCGACCGTGCGTGTATCCGACCGAATTCTGATCTTGCGATGTTTTCTGTGTTGATGGCCGGGGATTCCCCGATTATCCTCCGCAGTACACTTCTATCTTTCCACTAATCTCGTTCCTTCCATTCCATTCGAAATTCAATCAAAGTTTTTCTTCAATTCAATCGAAATTCAAAAAAATATATTATCTTGTGACGCTATCAAAAGCGGTAGTAAAAGTGGGAATTGTACTGATTTTATTCCTACTGAGGATATGTTGATGAGATTAAATGCCAAAGATGAAGATATAACTAATAGTAATATTCAAGAACTGATAAACTTAGAAGAGGAGTAAATTTTGCCATAATTGGTGTTGATTTTAATGACTAATAAGTGAAATTAAAAATAATGAAAGTGTACTATAATTTTTTATAAATACTATCCTTTTAATTTTTTTGTGCTATCTTTTTCAACGTACCTAAATCCAACCCTGATCCATATTCATGTCTGTGTTATGGATAGATGTTTCAGTGATACACATTACAGTGTGGTACAGTTAGCGAGCATATTTTTACTTAAATTACTAGGATAAGGTAAAGATCTAATATTATTATTTCTTTTTTATTTGGCACAGCAAACAATTACACTTACATATTATCTACATAATATATGACATTTAGTTTCATTGCCGTTCTGTAAGTGTAATCAGCTCCATGGGCCATGCATGACTGACTGGATTATGGTAAATAGCAAAATGGCAAAACAAAATAAAACTTGAAGATGACTGACTATAAAAACTTTAGGTATATGGTTTAAAATATGAATTTTGTTAGTGAGTCACATTTAATCATTATCCCTTAGTAAACATGCCAAATAGATCTTCTTCATGGCAGTAGGTAGGTACTCAGTTATCATTGACTTGTTCATAATGGAAGGTATGTGGGTGGTATGCGAGGAATGTGACTCATATGACCTACACTGTTAGAGGTACAATCACTAGACTGAAAACCTTGATGTTCTGGCAAGCTTTTAGATTGACACCCTTGCTTGGATGAATTATTGGATTGGCAACCTTGATTTTCTGTAATTTTTTTAGATTGACACCCCTGTTGCACTTATAAATCCTAGGATTCTTGGTGTTCTGAAGAATTGTTATTCACAGATTGTTTTGTAGAATTACCAAGTAAAGAGTTACATAAAGTTTGCTCTGTAGAAAAAGATGCTGTCCTAAGGCTGCAATCAATAGCAGTACTATTTGCATTAGGTTCTTGAAAACATGGCCTCACAGATGCATTGGTAGACTGATCCAAATCATCAGTGTGAATAAATATAGTGACAGGATACTTGGTGCTATATGATAGCACATGTACCAAATCATTGTACCCTCATTTGTGGATGATTAAGTTGGTTAGTAAATTATTCTCTTTTCTAACTAATTAGTACAAGAATGTTTGAGTAAAGCCAGTAGCAACTGTTCTCAATGAACAATCCTGAATGAGGAGAATAATAATTAGCTATTTGCAGTGATAAATACTATATATTTTATTACAACCATTTAGCTACCATCAAAATATAAACAAGGAATGTACTTATTATTTACATACAATACTGTCTACAGCTAGTGTACAGTATGACTATCTTTTTGCAACCTGTTTTCTTACGCTTGATGAGGATATCGGTTTGGAAGTTTGAGATGCAGATCTGGGTACTGCCTGATTCTGTACAATGTTCTCTTTAGATTCATTTGCAAGTTCAGCAAAGTTTGTTTTCCATTGAAATATCACTTTATCATCACCACCAGAAGAAAATGCATCACCACCAGTAGAAAAGTTGACAGCATTTATAGCACCACTATGACCCTTTAAAGTGAATATTGGATGGCCCTCCAATAGGTTCAAAATCTTCATATTGCCATCTTTGCTAGCAGTAAGTATGTAGCTACCACTGGGATGGAATGCTACTTGTGTTACTGCATCATTGTGTATGCTATAATATTGCACAAGATTATGTGTTCTAACATCATACAGTTTGATCGTTCCTTGGGATGTACCCACAGCAATATAGCAGCCACTTGGGTGCCATGCCAGATGTAACCCACAGCCTTTCTGGTCCTTAAATGTATGTATGCATTCTCCACTATCTGGACTCCAGAGTGTTGTAGTCCTATCATCTGAGCAGGATGCAATTACTGACTCATCATTGGACATTCGAGCACATCTCACCCAGTTTTTGTGCCCAATAAAAGAGGATATGTACTTTTGCTTCTCTGTTACCCATAGTTTTACAATTTTATCATCTGATGCAGTGATTATCTTAGATCCATCATTGTTGAACTGAACCGAGCGTACAGTCTGAGAGTGTGCCTTAAACATGCCAGTGCTACCAGTTACAGTAGGCACCCACAGCCTAACAGTTTTGTCACGAGATGCTGACGCCATATACTTTCCGGTTGGGGAGAACGTCACATCCATCACGGCTTCTTCGTGACCCTGGAACCTGTAAATCTTCATGGTCCTACGGATATCCCATAGTATAATACTGTTGTCTAAGGAACTGCTAGCTATTTGATGGTCATTGGGGCTATAATAAAGCGCAGTTATTGCATTCCGATGGCCCTTCAGCTGTTTTTCTAACGATGGCTCAGGAAAATTACAATTGTTTTCCATTATAAAATCAGTGGATAACCCGTGGATAGTCTCAACAGACTCTGTCTCTGATAGGATTAAAAAAAACTGATAATAATACGTAGTTATAACACGTAATGCCACTCCTGCCACTCAATTCAAATTCAAATTAAATTTCAAATCAAACGTGATTTCAAACTGTCAGAAATCGACTTGGGCTGGGCTGCGTTCAGTGCCTGCAACTATAGCTTTTAAGGCTACATTCCGAATTGATTAATATCGCTCACAGCAATAATTTGCGTACCGAGCTATATGTCACGATATTGACAGCTGAGAACTATCAACAATTCGGAACGCTCGTTATCGCGCTCACAGTATTCAAAACAGAACATTTGAGAATTTATTTGAAATCTGAATTTACAATGCGCTAGGACTCCTTATATCTTTTATAATTCGCAAAAAAGGAATATTGCATCTTGCCGCTCACACCGACAATGCTCTAAACAAGCCCTAAACTGATATCACCGTGAGCGCTGTCAAAAGTGACGGTTAATTATTGTGTTTTCGGCAAAAATCTAATAAGATTCTTTGTTTTCCATTTGGCAAAGATACTTTACGACGGGCCCGTTGGCGCAGTTGGTTAAGACTCTGGTCAAGATTCCACCTATTGCGCCGCAGGTCGTGGGTTCGATTCCCACACAGGACATGCTTTTGTGTGTATGAACATGTCTGTATGTCCTAAGTCTGGGTGTAATTATGTACCTATATTAAGTATGTATTTACAAGCAAAAAGTAGTATATGTATTATATCAGTTATCTGGTTTCCATAGTACAAGCTCTGCTTAGTTTGGGATCAGATGACCGTGTGTGAGAAATGTCCCAGGATATTTATTATTTATTTATGATTTTATAAGAGAAAAATAATAAAACAAAGCGGTTATTCCTTTTTGCGAGTCAACTTATAAAAATATGGTAGATGTCCCATACTTCGGGATCGTAAGGGTCTTACAGCTATAAGATTTTTTTTAAATATTTCTTTCAATGATATCAGTTTCAATGCTTTTGTCTGTCTGATGAATATTGGTAGGTATTCTGGCAACAATTTACTGCATTCAGTTATATAGTTTGAGGTCGAATTTTTTTTTAATGTTTTTTTTGTATACCTCTTGTTTGAACCCTAGGTCGTGATAGAATTTGACTCGTGCTTCTACTTTCGTGAGCTTGTGGCCCTTATTTCGGGTACAGTTTTTTAATTTTATTTATGAGAATTAGGGTGCCGTATCCAAAGGGTGCCAACGGGACTCTATTACTAATCCTCCACTGTCCATCCGTGCGTCCGTACGGATGGACGGACCGTCCGTTCATCTGTCTGTCTGTCAGAGGGTTGTATCTCATGAACCGTAATACTGGCTGCCAAAAACAAACTTGGCAACAAATAAAGTTTTGTATTATAATAATATTTCCACACCAGTCTTTCACATAATTTTTTCTGCTTTCATCACCTTACATCTACAACAAACTAAATGGAAAAAATATAGTGTCTAATTGGTTGAAAACGCTTGACTAGCTAGAGACAGAAAAATTAATTATCTCACCATTATGAACCCTATCTATACGTTCTATTCTATATTATGTCTTATTCTCAACGTTCAACTATCACAACCACGCTCTGCGCAAGCAAACCACTTCTCCACTCATGTACCTCCACTCTCTCATACTTATAAACCACGTATAAACTCATAGTCAACACTACATAGTGTAAGTACATCGTACTCTTACACACTCATACACACTTGCACATATTATTATTATACAGGTATTGCTGGTACTCCTACTTTTTGTTAATATGTTTTATTTAAGTTTGTCTTTCTTCTCATGTCATAGATGTGTTAAAATAAAATTGTATTATCAATCCGTGGAATGGGGTCCTGGTGACTTGTACTACAGGTCTTTTTAAACCTACAACATGAACCAGTCTTTCACAAATCAGGTTCGCATAATGCGTATGCACTTTTTTGTACACACGGCTACAGATCAAGCTATACATTTCTAGTATAAGCTGACCTCCCCATTGTACTGAAATCGTATACAATGCGAGATCAGCTTATACTGGAAATGTATAGCTTGATCGGTAGCCGTGTGTACCTACATATTTTGTGAAGAGAAATAAATGTCTTTATTATAATATTATTAATCTCCAGCCTTACGGTAATATAGAACACCCGCGCACTGCAAAACCGTTCGGGGCCTTTGGGTTTCAAGCCTCGTATTGCTCTCAGTTTGGTCACCAAAATGTTGATATTTGATTTTTGTGATACCTAGTTTAATATAATAGAGAAATTATTCTAATGCATAATCTTATTAAGTAATATTGAAATAGCTTATTTTTAGCGCAAGAAACAAAACTAACGAAATGACGTACTAGCACGAAGCAGGGGCCGGAGTCTTAGCGCATTGTTAATTCAGATAATAATTTCATTCTCAAATGTTGTTTTGAATACTGTGAGCGCGTTCACGAGCGCTCCGAATTGTTTACAGTTCTCAGCTGTCATTAACGTGATATCTAACTCGGTACGCAAATTATTGCTTTGAGCGCTGTAGGCGATATTATCCAATTCGGAATTTAGCCATAATGATACGTTTTCTTTCCATACCTCTACGCATCCTCTACGGTTTTATCGCGTTATAGAGTTTGATTGAAAATACCTGTCAAACTGTTGATAATTCGAACTTAGGGTTTCCGAATGTAGAATGTAATCTAGTAGTAGTAGTCTTTCTCTGTCTACGAGTAGCTCAGAGTATATAAATACTACGTACCTACAATAAACTACATAACCACCATTGTAGTAAAACATGACTTTTATGGACGGTAACTGACTGAGGACTATAATTTGAAATTGGAAATTGGCAAAATACACCAGCCGTGTGACGCCATTGAAAAAAAAAAGTATTGAATGGTATGACGCCATCTAGCGGTTTGCTGTGGCATTTTAACAATCGCAATAAAATTATGAAACAAAGTTCGTTTAACACGTAAAAATCGTGAATTTGATAGGTAGGTACCCGTAGTTAGTGACATCTACGGAGCAGCAGTCAGGACAGGGAATCAAGCAAAAGTACTAACTCAGAGTATAATATAAATACTACGTACAACTCTGCTTGTATGTAATAAGGGGATTAGTAGGTATGTGTGTACCTAAATCCCCTTATTCATAATAAAGTTATGAAACGTTTTATGTTAAAATTCCGAAGACTTATCTGACAAGTGACGTATGGTTATAGAAAGTGTGAGACGGAGGAAACAAAGATTTAGTTAAAAAGCTATTATGCATAAGGGGGGAACTTTTCAAACAACGCTTCTTCTACTGGACAAATTGGTGGTAAATTCAGTAGATTTAATTTCAAGTGCCGGCTCCTACTTAAAAATAAGTGTACCTAAGTAAGTTAATAAGTTACTTAGTGCCTAAATTGAATTAATGGCTTTGACTTCGACATTGGACATGATTTAAGTATGAAAGTTGGTTAATGATGACTGATAAACTTATAACAGGTAGATATTTCGAGATGACATATTTTCGAAACCAATGTTGGGTTATTCATGCTGAACAACTTTTACTATGGGACAAATAGCGAATTCTCAAAAAAAACTGTTTACTTCTCATAGTTAATGTCAAAAAAAGTATATTTTTTTTGAGAATTAATTGTGTTGTCATTTAAAAGTTGTTCAGCATGACTAATCCAACATAAGGTTTCGAAAATATGCCATCTCTAAGTGGAGATTTAGAGATGGCATATTTTCGAGTATAGTATATTTGTTAAATTTGTTTTTAGGGTTCCATAGCCAAATGGCAAAAAACGGAACCCTTATAGATACGTCATGTCTGTCTGTCCGTCCGTATGTCACAGCCACTTTTTTCCGAAACTATAAGAACTAAACTTGGTAAGTAGATGTATTCTGTGAACCGCATTAAGATAAACACACAAAAATAGAACAAAAAAACAATAAATTTTGGGGCTACATAGAACTAAAACTCTTTATTATTTTTTAAACCAATAAGTGTTTAGTGTGTTGTGTATGGATAGGTCTTCAAAAATGATATTGAGGTTGCTAACATCATTTTTTTCTAAACTGAATAGTTTGCGCGAGAGTCACTTCCAAAGTGGTAAAATGTGTGTGTCCCCCCCTGTAACTTCTAAAATAAGAGAATGATAAAACTAAAAAAAAAATGTATGATGTACGTACATTACGATGCAAACTACCTCCGAAAATTGGTTTGAACGAGATCTAGTAAGTAGTTTTTTTTAATACGTCATAAATTGAAATTCATTTCAAATACTCAGGTCTATACTATCATTTACTTATATACCTACAGGGGTGTACGGAACCCTCGGTGCGCGAGTCTGACTCGCACTTGGCCGGTTTGTTTTAAATCAAATCTTCCATGCCTTATCAATGAGTTTTAGTAAACATGTAGTTAAGCAATCACGACGGCAGTTTTAGCCCGTAAATAATGATACTGAAATATTTTCTGACGTATAAATATTTAATACTCAACGTATTTTTTACGATATCATCATGATCAATGGTAGAACCATGATAGAACCAATTCAAGAAATTGATTCACGCTACGCCTGTTCGGTTCGAAAAGCAACTCACAGTTACGTGTAATTAAAACTATATATACATGGAGCCATGATGATTATATTGCTCACTCAAATAAAAATCATGTTTTTGTAAAATTTTCACATTTTTAATTTTATTCTACAACATTCGCCTAATGGTTGGTACCATTGTCGTTCGCGTATAGCTCTGCTTATAATCAGATAAATAAATAACAAACACCTCCTCGTAGCAAAATAATGAACTTAAAATCACTCACGGCATCCAGTTTAACAACGTAGAACTAACATCACGAACATTTACATATATTTAAATAGCACTATTATTTCGCAAACGATCAAATTCTGTCACCGTATTTGAGACTCCCCGTATCATTTGCTACTCCTTTCTTATGCGAGAACCGCATCAAGGTAAGCGGTGCGGCTCTTTCTGAACTTTGATCATCAGGTGATTGTACTTCTACAACTGTATATCTTTTTCGAGTCCCCCTATTATTATTTTTGATACTGGATTCCTTTGATCTTTGCCTAAGTTTATTTTCAGGAATATATGGTGTGGTTTCTGTTGTCATGGGATCTGTATTTTGCCGTATCTCATAGGAATCGGTGGGAGGAGCCGTCGTTGTCGCTACAGACGATGGATAAGGTGTAGTCGAAGCCGCGGGTGGATCGACATATCGGTAATTATTATTGGATGCTTCAGCTATCGGAAATTGATCACCGTGTAAAGCTTTAATTGCCATTACCGTATAATATGGATGGACTGGTGAAGATTCCCTTATAGTGTAAGCAGTGGAGGATACCGAATCTGCTGATTTTGTTTGGTCCAAATTACTGAGTTGTCCCAGAGCAGTCGGGGAAGCGTCGCTATCTATTCCTGAGATGTCGGAATCTTTCAAGTGGTCCACAGTCGTCTGGTGGTCTAGTCCTCCGAAACTTATATTTTGCGTTGAAATAGACTTCTTTCTACCCTTAACGTTTTGATATCCTAAATTTGGATTTTCTTGTTTATCTTCAGATGTATACAAATTAGATGATGAAGCATACGTGTCATATTCATAGTTATTCGAATAGCTGTCTTTGAAATTGAGTAGGGGATCCTTAATTTTAGCATATCCAACAGGAGCATGATTACCAGCGTAGCGCTTTGGCTTATAATCATGTACGACTGTGGAGGAGACGGAGAACGGAGCAGGGACACTCGCTTGTTCTAAGCGGTAATCAGTTAATTGTTTTCCGTTGTCAAAATACAGCGCTGGTATATCGCGGGTCTTAATTTTTTCTTTGTCTTTCAGCCTAAATGTTGGAATTGGTCTGTAATTTTCAAGACTCGGCTCCGATTCAGATTCATAATGGGGCGTCGGGACTGTCGGTCTGTTTGCGTTCCTTAGTCTGTTGTACGGAGCGTAAATACTTTCGTAGTAGGACAGATCTGGCAAATACGTAGGCTTTGAGGGCTTTTTGTATTTCGAAGCATATTTACGTTTAGGAGCTTTCGGGCCAATTCTTATACCATGACTGTTGTAAGAAAGTCTTGGTGGGAAGGCTAGGTTAGGAAGGGAAGGATCTTTGGTAACGTCAGCATCGGGTGGAATTTCGCCATGGTCATGAAAGATATGATCGTGTGTTATATCGCGTGGGTTATATTCGGAGTATTCTTGGTGCACCGGTGTTCCCAAAGAGCCGACACTCGTGTATCCTATCAGTGGATTCGAAACTGTTAATAAAGCTTGAGTGTTCTCAAGAGGAACCAGGGGATGCCTAGACATACTAGCAACGGAGTCCACACCGACCACGCCGAGTTTTGAACTATCATCATATACTAATTTATGAATGTGCTCCTCACTGTACGTGTGAATATGCTCAGTGTCACCATCAATAATTTTTTCAACTCGTTGCGGTTTCTTCACTTTTCTTATAGTTCCGGTTCCATCCAAATCTGAATAAAACTGTTCGTGAAAATTAGACACCGGCAGTTCTTCTTCAGGTTGAAGTCTACCTCGTATAAGATTCACCCGTTTCGGTTTAACTTTTCGTGCGTGTTTCTTCCGTGGCTGTTCGTTGATCTTTATCATTTTCACTCTTTTCGGAGTGTAAGCCGGACCCGTGGCTGAAGGTGCCGAGAAGGCAGTAGGTAAGTAGGTATGATCTGAAGGTTCTGGGGGAGGAGCTAGGTCATACTCCTGATCCTCCCACTCTGAAGGAGTGGGTCCGTAGTAGCCGCGAGCGCGGTATAGCGGTAGGAGCTTAGAGGCAGCCGGAGCGACGCCGGGCAATCGCGGTTGTGACTCTTCATATAGTTCAACTGAGTTGAAAGGCACAATGCTGGCCACGGCCGGCAGACCCATATTCGTCGGCACCGCTACCGAACCTTCGGCACTCGGCATGTAAGCCGGCGCGTATTGTGACGATGCCGGATGGTTCGTTATATATATCTTCTTGTGATGATGAATATGCTTCACCTTCTGTGGTAGATGTATGCGGATCTTTTTCCTGAAACAAAAGATAATTAGAGTACCGATATTCTGTGTAGGATTAATCGATCGCGTGCATGTTCGTTCAGTGGCAATGTTTTCAGGACGGACGCTGTTCCGTCTATCGCCCGTGTCAATGGCATGACGCGTGACGCGGTACCGGCTTTCCCTCTCGGAGGCGCGACGACACGCGCGCGCGCCACCTCCACCACCACCACCATGTCACCGCGACCGGTAGGTATGCTGCTACATGTCCGTCGCCGTCACACTCACATACCATGTACAATACAAAAATTAGACTGATGCTTTACTACAAGTATCTACGGCAAATTAATGATTACCTGAGGAATCGTTAAGCACTTTCTTTGCTATCGTCGTCAACCCCTTATTACGTGTTACTATACTTAGTGTTGCACTCGAACAATTAGCGCTTAGCAACATAACAATTTAGTCGCAATCGCCGGCGCAGTGACATTGACAATGGTCGTTGTTCGCATAGCATCAGACGTAATCGTGAAAATACTTTCGCTTGTAATGAGTAGGTACTAGTACTAGCTATTTTTATTTATTGAAGTGTTAATGTATAATATATTGAACCATTTGGAATACTTAAATTAAGAAGATACAATCTATTCTAAATAATAAACAAACTCAATTGTTACGATTTTTATTTATATAAAATTACCTTTGGTGTTTGACCACAATCTCACCATGGTAAGTGATGATGTGGCAGAAAGTAATAAGCACAAAAAGTCTATAAGAATAAGGTCCTGATGTGCGATCCTCAGAATAAAAGTATCAGTGACAGGAAATATCATTTTCATTATTCTATTCTTATGGGGCTTGCGTCAACGCGTTGCGGTTAATCTTAATAACTGGGTTTGACTTGAAATTATACAGGGTGGGCCAGAAAGAATTGCGAATTTGAAAAAATGATTAAAAAAAAACTTAGTACAATTCACATATAAATTTTTATTTTTATAAAAATTTACATCTGGGAAATTCATTTCTTAAAAATAACGTCATCCAGGTGTGCACCATCCCGCTGCAAACATTCTTCGAATCTGAACCTCAAATTGGTAAAAACTCGCTGGCACATTGCACGGGGAATAGCTGCCATTTCTTCCTGGATATTGGTCTTCAACTGGTTAATCGTGGCTGGGTTATTGGAGTAGACTCTACTTTTTAGGTATCCCCACAAAAAAAAGTCCAGTGGCGTTAGATCCGGACTTCTAGGAGGCCATGCAATGTCACCTCGGCGCGATATCAGTTTCCCAGCAAACATCTCGTTTACGACCGCCAAAGAGGCATTAGCTGTATGGCATGTCGCGCCATCTTGTTGAAACCATGTCGCACGATTATAGGCTAGACTAAATTTCCGGGAACCGAGCTACTTAACCCCACCACCCGCGCAGTCCCCTCTCTAAAGCTTCAAACGCAAGAGTGTTTTTAAAATCGTACGCCTTTCTGGCCCACCCTGTATTAATATTGAACCCTAGGTAAGCAATTAGCTCTGAGTTATAATTGTAGGTAACCCGGGTTGACGAACTGGGCTTAATATGGCATATTTTAATTACACAACTAGGTATATTATACTTATACATAGATGGTTTTACCGTCATCTTTCGTCATTTTAATAAAATTAGAAGAATAAAGGTACATACTTAGGTCCTTCTGCCGTTACGTGAATGGTCGCAACAGCTACCAGAAGAGTAAACTGTAATAAAAGAAAAAACACATGAATGTCTATTTCCTTTCTCATTTTTAAAGTAATCCTTAAATATGTCGATTTAGACATCGGATTAATGAGAATAATAGCAGATTAAACGAATTTGGAAACACTCGCTTTTGTGTAACTATTATGCCATGACAGATTGAGATGATAGAGCTAAAATACTACAAGTCTGCTATTTTAACCAAAAAAAAACATCTGAGACATTCCTATTACAACTCCATTACCATAAAGCCAATGTGCGTTGTGTACTAAATTCATAATGGTTTTCGTCGCTATTGTGTTAGTAGACTACCAAAACTGTAATGGTGCGTTCATGCTACGCGAACCGAGCACGAGCCGAACCACGAACGAACAGGGTTCGTTCGTTGCTCGCGATGTCAAGTGTGGACGTACAACGAGCTTACAACGAGCATAGAACGAGCATACAACGAGCCTACAACGAGCCTTCAACGAGCGCGATGCAAATCCCTGTGTTCGTGAAAAAACTGACTATCGGGCGGAGCGCAGTCGAGCGCGAGACGAATGCTCGTTCGAGGCTCGCAAGACCACGCTACGGCTCGTGCTCGCCTCGCGAAGCATGGACGCACCATTAAATCTGTCAATTTTGACACCACTGCTAGTTCTCTAGAACACAATTTTAATAGCAGACTTGAGCCGCAGCCTTTTTCAAATTCAGATGAAGTTATTCAAGTATTTGGAAAGATTTTATTAAGATAATTAAAAAGTAAGCAGACTCATATACTGGGTGGAGATTTCGAGATGGCACATTTTTGAAACCTAAGTTGGGTTAGTCACGCTGAACAACTTTTAGTATGGAACCAACACTGAATATGTACTCAAAAATGTATATTTACTTTTCATACATTATGATCGAGCAAGGTTGACATTTACTATGGAAAGTAAAAAAAAATTGAGAATTCGCTATAGGTCCCATAGTAAAAGTTGTTCAGTATGACTAGCCCAACATAGGTTTTGAAAATATGCCATCTCGAAATCTCCACCTTATATATATCCTATATTATCCTTATATTATCTATTTCATCTTCAGCCTATAATGTCCCACTGCTGAGCACAGGCTTCCTTTCACCAATTAGGGTGAAAGGGTATGGGCAGATACTCCATCACGCGTGCCCACTGCAGATCGGTGGAGGTAGGCTAGTGGTCAACCTACTGTTGGAATTTTTAAGCCACCTAGGAGGCCTCAAACTAGCTTAACGATTATCAAAATTAAGTGATAACCGGGATCAACGGCTTTAGGTGCCTTCCAAGGCACAGAATCGGTCGATTTGAAATACCAATAAGCGGTCACCCATCCAGGATCGATTGAGAAGGGCTAATCATGCTACACCGTTTAAATTTAGTTTAAGTGTATTTCGAACCGGTGGTAAATTCAACTGTATGTAACGTTCATAAGTGCCAGGGCCTAAACTGAATAAATGACTTTTTGATTTTGATTTTGACACCACGAGCGCTTCCAATTTCTATTTAATATACATTTATTTTATTATTAGCACTAAGCCCATAAGTTTAAGATTTATCAGATGTGTTTAAATTTTAAAAACAGATATTTCTGAGTTTATTTATTAATAAGGGGGTTAGTGCACAAGTGACATAAAAACCGTAGTTATTTTAGAATACGATTTATGTTATTATAATAAATAAGTAAGATAATAAATTATTATAATCATTAAATAATAGCACTTTTTACAAAACGTAATAAATAAATCGTCTGATCTTAGATTAGAATAATAATTTTAAAAGTTTTGAAAAAATGTCCTGTATTAATGTTTCACGTTCGCGATAGTATTATCACAGATCAGATTTCGGAAATAGAAATACAAAAAAGTTATATCTCATTAAATATTATTTAATATTTAACATTTATTAAGTATTTCATATACCCATATAATTAGAATGAAAAGAGGAAACACTTCTGTCATCCCACGTGGAAAAGCATTATACGTCACTGTTAATTATTATTATCACAAATAATTTTTTGCACAGTTCCTTACAAAGATCACTTTTTATCACTATCACAATCACGGATTAGGAAAATTCACTGAATAAAATACCGACCAATATCAACCAATCCATGGTCGCCTTCTTTTGGTGACGGGATGTGGACCAAATTACTGTTTCACTTTGTTTAACTTTATTCAATCAATATAGCACTGGTTGAAACCGCACTAGCCTCCAAGCTCGTATGATAATTATCAGCGGTGCGCTTGATTATTTATAACATTCATTTTCACGCCTGAAAGAATCCCAAGCCCAGTGTGTGCGTATTTCAACGCATCCATTTTGCACATTCGTACGCTTCAATCTGCTGCATTACGAGTAAAGTCAATACAAAAACTGTTGTGTGTGTATGAAGTTAATTACGTAATAATTGGAATTAGCCCAAATCTGCCCAGATATAGGTAAAAGTAGGTACCTTAATTCGATATTCAAGTACACAAGTGTTTATAAAAATACTTACTTACTAGCTTTGATAAGCGCAAGATAAATCTGTTATGATGCACGATTAGGTAAAAGATAAGATCAATCTGGAGCTTTGATCAATTTAAATCAACCACCTTCTTAGGGGTTGCAGGAAATAAGGGATCTCGGGTCTAATAATATTCATTAATATATCATATTTATTCATTAATAATCGGAAAAAACATACAAATCCGTCCAAAGAACAGTGATACAGCTACACACAAAGGATGAACACTAGCTAGTTTACCAAAACTGTAAAATCCGAAAATTTTTACACCACTAAATCGTTCATTAGAAAACAATTTTAATAGCACATTTAGCTTGGGGCCCAGTTTCTGCGTTTATTTGTTCTATGCGTGGCTAAGGTGGCTTGTCCGGTAGACATTTATTATAATGTGTCAACTCAATAGTTGAAAAAATTACAGCAATCCACCTACCGATAGTAATACTGATTTATGCGACCGCATAATACTGATGAATAGGCTCTTGTGATAGGCCTCCATAAACCAATATTATGATTATAACGGCTTGCCGGATAAATTGGTCGGTCTCTGAAAATGGATTATACAGAGAACAAGTTGATCTGAACCAGCACTGGCACCTAAACCTTGGTGGCCCGATATTTTAATTAAATAATTTAGTTTTACTCATATTTTTTAATTTCCTATTACTAGAAAGAAACTGTCCTTCACATGGATTACATACAATGTGATATAGCTTCACTGCTTAATAAATGAGTGATAACTGTATACAACAAATCGTACCTTTGTACACAACACAGGTGGACCCGGTCGAGAAACTGGTTTGGAAAAGGGTATCATTAATTTTTATACCATAACCTTTCACTCATATTATGACGGGATCATTAGTTATCAATAGCAATTGATCGTAAAATAATTGGACTGTTTTACAAAAAACTTAAACCGACTTCAAAGTACACTAAGAAGTAATCAAATCCTGATCTGATGACAATGGGACCAAACGGGAAGTGTACCCTTCCAGACAAAAAATAATTTTCCGAATCGGTTCATAAATGACGGAGTTATGCGGTAACAAACATAAAAAAAAAAAAAACCTCCTCCTTTTTTTGAAGTCGGTTAAAAAGGATAATGGTTCTGCAGAACGTATCGGATTTAGTGCAATGTCGCAGCTGGCCTCCTCAGTGCTCCACTTATTTGATGGGAGCAAAGCCTTCTAGTTTCAAACTTTGTTGGAGACAGTTTGTTTATCTCAGCATGTGATTTCGGATATTGCTTTAGCGCCATTAAGCGTGTGTGCCAGCTTTAACCGGATCAGACATATTTTAAATAAACGTACAGTATATAATAATAAATCAAAGTATAATGATATATTCCAGAAATCAGTTTTCTCAGCTATAGCTTGTAGAAACGAATCCCATGAGTTTTATCTCATGCTATTTTTTGTTAAACCTATTACAAATGGCTTTAAGTGCGCTGGTTATCTTAATTAGTCCATGTATGTAATTAAAATTATACACCATTTTCACCTCTCATGTAAACTGTTACGTTGCGTCCATTCTACACGAAGCGAGCACGAGCCGAGCCTCGAACGAACAGGATTCGTTCGTTGCTCGCGATTTCAAGCGTGGACGTACTTAACGAACCTTCAACGAGCCTACAACGAGTGCGATGTGAATCCCAGTGTTCGTGAAAATACTGACAATCGGGCGGAGCGCAGTCGAGCACGCTACGAATGCTCGTTCGAGGCTCGAAAGCCCGTCCACGCTACGCGAATCGTGCTCGCAGTGTGCTCGGTTCGCCAAGCATGGACGCACCATTAGGTGTTTTGGTTCTCAGGTAGGAAAATTAAGGTTGGACAATGTTGTTGTTAAATGCTCTAGAAGTTACAGAATTTACCGAAAAATAGAAGTTAAATTGATTAAAGGCAGTTGCAAATGTTATCACTAGAAAAATGAATTTAATAGGTACAAATATGTACAAATTACAGTCTATAAGTTTTGAGAAAATTTCCTCAAGTCTGCCGCTCATTCTGATTAACGGCAAGGTTCCCAGCAGGCTGGCAGCATTTCCTCTTTGTATAGTCAAGCTGATGCGTTGGGGGAAAAAGCTCCCCGCCCACTGGTCTCCGGAGGCCTCGTTCAATTTTGATGACTAAGTTATGTATGTTATGGTAAGATAGTCAAAATCAAAATCAAAAAGTCATTTATTCAGTTTAGGCCCTGGTAAGGCATTTATGAACGTTAAATTGGTACATACAGTTTGTACGTAGTATTTATATACTCTGAGATACAGTTGAATTTACCACCGGTTTGGAATACACTTAAACCACAGTAGATATATCTATCAGTACTAGCTCTTCATACAAACGGCCGGAATGCGAGTCATACCTACGCGCCACGATTTCGGTTCGCTTTCGGTTGGCAAACAGTCGCGAATGCGCTGCAGTGACGAACGAACGGTGTGATGGGTTTGTAAGCAGTAAGCGTGCGATTTATGACAAATATTCATTGAAATAATTAAAATAATTACAAGTAAGTACTATGACAAAGAGAAATTATAGTAGACTATATTGTGCTTTTTTGGTTGCTTGACTTCGTCAATAACATAATACCTACCTGAATTCATAAATAAATAAGTGGATGGCTGGCTTGGGTGAAAAAAGTGACTACCTACGGTCAGGTTAAAAAAAAGTAGTAGTTCCTAGGCTAGGCTTTCTACTTACTACTTATGTATGTACTTAGCTATTTACATATATTTATTGAATTAGACGAAATATTATTATAAAATGATTGTGAGAGTAATAAATGGTAGGTACCTGTACCTAATAAGATTTACATAATAATTTACTTTTTAAGTAAGATTTTGCAGTAGGTAGTTAGAGGTTTTGATTGCTGTAGGTAACGCACACGCGATGTAATGGTTGATATTAAGTAACGTTTGCAACGGTTCGACATCGGATGGGTGACCAAAAAAATTGTTATTTCGATTTAGAGTATAGAGTATTCGAGTATCTCCGTGCTGTAGGTAATGGGGTCATAAAAAAAAATATATTACTCGTCTGTTTCTTACATTTTATTGAACACTTCCTATTTCATTCACAAAAAAAAAACATTTTATCAAATAAAAAATATGATTAAAATCACAAAACTAGACAAGTAGGTAGATGAAATTAAAATACTATAGGTGGGCAGCCCTTTCGCGTGTTCACGTACCGTGCTGCTGTAGGCAATTATAATCAAGAAAAGGGTCGAGTCACTTTACTGTTTGATATATCTACTGTGCTTAAACTGAGGCAAGAAACTCAGCAAGGCTCTTTTTTTTGTGGATCTTTTCATATTACAGCTTTTTTCCTAATACTTATACAATATATATATTTTTATTATGCTTATTCATACAATTTTCACTTAGCCAGGGGGATGCAGGTGAGAGAGAGAGAAGCTACTACAGCCATATATTCTTGTCTTCCACGTAATGAGCCACCTTATAGTAGGCTTTGTCAATTAGTATCTAGTAAAGTATATAGTTGTTATAGTATATATTTTTTTCTGTTCTGTGGTATATATAGTATCTACACATAGTCAAGGGGAATTATAAGCTCTCAAGTTCGAATAAAGGTATATTCACACACATCAGACAAAGGCAATTCAGTGCTGCAAAAGCTGTGGCTTGTCAGTCACAGTCACGATACGACACACATTTACGTAAACAACGTGACAGATCGATACGTGTTGGTGACGTGACTTTGACGTAATCGATTTCTACGGGAGCATACAGATGTTCTCAAAATATTTTTAGTAAAGCTCTAATGTGATGTTTCATGTCAGGAATGTCAGTCAAGGGTAGGTTCTTTTAGGGTTAATGTGAGCAGCGCAGGGGCTCGAGCTGGTTCGCGGCACGCAAGCGCATCACAGCACGGCACGCGACCGCGCGCATCCGCGTTATTATACCACTCGCGTAACAATAACAAACGATTTGTTTCGAGCAAATTTACACGCACAACCTGTTTACTATATTAGATCAATAAATTGATCTTGCAACCTTGCCATTTCTAATACCTGAAGTATTCGTTCATTACTTCTACATTTTAAGGAAGTATCATTTTAACATAATATATATGAATTATTCATTAGGAATTCAAACTGCTTTCGGAAGACAGCTCGTTGAAGTCTTTTAATCGTAGCTTGTTTCTTTTTTGGGACTTAACGTTTGGCAATATTTATGAAACCGTGGAGAAATAATAGACGGCCGCGTAAAGGAACCTTAAATTAAGACGTATTTCCTGGAGCGTTAAAATTATTCGTAGACAAAAGGGGCGTAGGTAATTGCTGTATTTACGTTGCAGTAGTGGAAACGACTGTACGAGTATGTGCCTATATTATGCAGTCTCCATGACCGCTGGGTTGCAATACAATGCTTACACGAGCGAGAGCCTTGCACTCGCCCCCGTGACGGACCACCGCGGTCGAGGGAGCGCGACCCCCCCCCTCCCCCCACACCCCGCGCTCACTCCCCGCTGTCGCCTTCGATCAGTTAATGATGCTATATTACGGCTGTCGTAGTACGTTCCACAAACGTTTCTAGCTTTCCATTTCAGTGTTAGTTTGAATTGGATTTAGGCACCTAACTCACTGTACTTATTCATGTTGGTGCGAACGAATCCTGTTTGATCGTGGCTCTGCTCGTGCTCGCTTCGCGCTTCATGGATGCACCATATTTTAAGTTTTAACTGGTTTCCAGAAAAGTACTACATACTAGGTACTTATAGATATGTAGGTACTTAAACATATGTATGTACTTTATTATGAATACCTAGTATCCTAGTATGTATAATACTAATAACAAATAAATTTCGTGGTTGCTAATTTGCTATGCGTGATTATTCTCGTAGTTGAACCGATTTAAATTGGTTATGTTTATTTACACTGCTCAAGTTGGTGACTACAATATTACCTTCTCTGAAACTCACTTATGTACATTTATTATATGAATTCATTAAAGCAATATATTGTTAACAATAAGGATGTATCGGGAATATATTAGTGGGGCGTACGTAACCGATACCTCGTTGAAATAGCAATCAATTGCAATAGCATTTACTTTACCTAACCAAAGAAGTGTTGTGCTCGCGGATTGCGAATTTTCCACAAATCGCGTTGCGCACAGTGAGCTGTCATGTTGAGCATTTTGACTTTGGACATACACACACAATGTAGGCACATTTTGATCGTTGTAACTATTCAGTTACAACAATCAAAATGTGACTAAAATAATATTATAGTACCTATTCAGGTACTATAATATTATTTTATTTATTTAGTGTGAATATTGTTATTGTTTAAACCATTTTCTTATCTCTGTTAAAACCGTTTATAAGAAATTCTATCTCTTTTACTCGAATTGTAACTATTATAACATATTTATTGTAAATCAACTAAAAAGACCGTCCGCCAAAAGTCTATAAGTACTAATTTCCATTTGCGGAAACTTATTAGTAGCTTTAAACATATTTTTAATTTCATAAAAGAATAATATATTTAATAAAGCTGTTAGTTTCCCTTAATTATATAAATAAAATAAATAAATAAATTAGCTGACCACCCTAGTATCACCCGCGTACGGATGGTTTGAATTTTTTTGCGCGGGATATTTATAATTTTTCTAAAATAAAGGTAGCCCCAGTTACTCCTTATAATATCAGCTATCTGCCAGTGAAACTCCCGTCAAAATAGGCCGCCCAGCCGTTTCGGAGATTATCCGGAACAGACAGAAAAAGTGTTTTTTTTTTGTATAATTATCGTATTTTCACGATTAGTTTAACACTAGTGTCAAATCTCAATTCATTAATGTCCGGTTTCAATAAACAAAAACGAATCGTTTTGCTTACCAATGGTAGGATTTTTATTGCCAAACTGGGAATATAGATCATTTCGTAAGCTAATTTTACCTGTGTTACCTACTTCCATATGGGAGCGTCTGCTATGCAAAGCTTTGAGGTATTTACTTCATTATTAGTAAAGATACCGATAACGGTCTGTAAATTATTTATTAATCGGCCATAAGTCCAACACAATTTTTTGATTTAGCGGATGTCTCTACCTGTTTGTACCGACTATTCTGCATACAACTAAGATGCATTTGATTCACCAATGGATAAGGTTTTGCAAGTGACTTCGATTTTTCGTTGCAGTTTTAGTGTGGTTGTGGTAAGTGTGAATAGAACCTAACTTTTCATTTCCTTTTTAGTTACTTTTATAACGCTCTACAATTATTAATTAGTTTTCAATATGAACTTTCAACCCCCCTACCTATCAATGGGTCCCGAGTCATATGCAATTTCGCCATTTTTTTTACGAATTACTAGCGACTACTAGTATTAATAATCATAGGACGATTTTCAACACATTTACGAAGAAAAATACTGTTTTTTCGAGTTGTTTTTTAGATAATAATCAACCACACGGTGAAAACGTTAACAAAATATATATGGAAAATGGCGCGCAGGTTTTTTTTTGACAGCGATGCGCTGTCCTACTGTTTTTCCCGGGATGCTTCGCCTACACACGTATCACTTGCAGTGGTTGTGGTTATGGTTGCGGTTTTAATGTGGTTGTAGTTCGTGTGAAGTCTACACATCACTTGGATTGAGGTACAAACTTAACATAATCAGGATTATACCTATCAGTAATAAGTTAAGTGTAATAAGCTGCATTATGATACTAAAAAAGGTGCAATACATGTCACTTTACGAGCAGATGTGTTGAAAATAATATTATTTTTTATCTAGCATAGCAAATACAAAATAAAATAAACGCATAGGACGCCGTGATGCTGTTTGTATGTTATCTTCTTGATGTTGTTCAATTACCTGCATCAAGTTATTTTATCTAAATGTAGCTTCAGTTCATTATATACATAGTTATTATGGATATTGATACGTCGGTGAATAAAAGCAATAAGTTGTTGTTTTATCAGTGTTGTGTAAAGCCGACTTCCCACTTTCTAATAGTTTGAGCATTTCTGTGCATCGGATAACATCAGCCAGTGTAACTAGTTCATAAAACATTTAGATTTTATTTCCTTAAACATTTACCATAATATATATTATAATATGCATTAAAAAAAATGTACACTTAAAAAAATTAATATCTACAAACAACTAATTATAATTAAGAAGTAATCAAATCCTGATCTGATGACAATGGGACCAAACGGGAAGTGTACCCTTCCAGACAAAAAAAGAATTTTCCAAATCGGTTAATAAACGACGGAGTTATGAGGTAACAAACATAAAAAAAAAAAAAAAAAAAACACAACTGAATTGAGAACCTCCTCCTTTTTTTGAAGTCGGTTAAAAATATAGGATAATACTATACCCGGGCTTATATTAGGATCTAATATAAGTCGAAACGTATGCAAAAAAAATATTATTATCTGATGCTATTTTCCAGGCCGTAAATTTTTTCTCTTCCCGTGAAGTGTCCTCATCCGTCCACACATCAGTACTTCATGTGAACACTTCAACTTAGGTTTTGTCTTAGGTAAAACCTAAGTTGAGGTCTTCACGACACGTGGGAATACCCGTATGTAATAAATAATAATAAAAAAAACATGTCATGTAAACAAACAATATAAGTAAAATGTATAAATCAATCAGTGTCGATCACCTCCACTCGCTGTCAGTGCCGGCGTCCGTTTTCCACACTTAATGGAAACTTACTATTAAAATGTTACAACACAGTAACCAGGGTAATTGTGACCAATTTCTGAACGTTTTTAGTATCCCCACAACTATCAAATTGTTATCTGGAGCGATTAAATTGGTGCCACGCTCCACTGAGGCACTGATGCCACTTTATACGCCATAAAAATAGTTCTTCTCTTAGTTTAATGCACCCATCACATAGACCTTTGTCTACTTAATACATATAGTTGATATTTAAACAAACAGAAATACATAGTTTATAAATATGATCTGCTTGATTCCTTTGAAATATAAACATTTGTATAAAAATACCAAACTTTAAAATACAAAGTTTAATCGGAATCATGCGAAGAACAATTAATTTTTATTCATTGCAAAATTAATTATAATTTTCATTGCTTTATTATCATTTGTTAATATTTGCATTACTATACAATCGATAATAATCATAATCAATTAGGTATATTTAAATTATTATTTATACTTTATGGCGAGTCTGAAGTGCTACGCTTTACTATATGTTGATAAAATAAATAGAATAATTTTGGTTCGTATTAATAAATCACTTTCTCGGCATCATTTCCCTGATCGCCGGCGCATTTTCATGAATTTCACCACCGCCTGCGTAATTGCAGGAAACACAAGAAACTGAGCTGCGCGCACGCAACCGTCTGACGTCACTACTGTACCGGTGCACAGTTTAACACATATGTATCTCGTTTTAGACAAACTAGCTGTCCCCCGCGGTTTCACCCGCCTTCAATGATGGGATGACAAGTAGCTCATAGCACTCGGGGATAGAGTAGCTTACTATTAGTGAAAGAATTTTCAGAATCGTTCGTCGGAAAGTTTTCAGTAAAACTAAATACATAGTATCAATAGCATTAGTGGTTGCTCAAATTAATATACCGCTGTCACAGACGGTCAGACAGACAAGCAGAGACGGAGATGGACTTGACACCATCATCGCTATTTATTCGGTTATATTTTCTTCTACATTTGACTGTTTCACTTTAAATCGCAGACAATAAAAATGTAACACGATATTTATTATTGGCAGACCATGAATCAATAAATTACACTAAAATATAAAAAAAAAACAGTTAAATTGTGAGGCTATTATGGAGACACGTGGATTGGAGTTCATTCACTGGGTCGCGCATTCCCCAGCTTTTAACGGTCCAAGGCCTTTATTACGAGAGGCAATATTCAAACTAAAGATAAAAAGGGAAAAAAGTTCTCGATAAGAGTGCCCTACGCAACAGTACCTCTGAGAGGGGCATCAATCTAGAGCCATGCTAAAGCCCATCGGTACACTCCCGCCTTTTTTATTCTCATTCTGATTATTAGGCCACATTAAAATGTCAGCCAGTGGTTCTTAAACATATGACTCATTAAAATTTTATGTTTCTTGGAACATTGCTGAGGCTCAAATGGATACTTTAATTTAGATTCTCCATATCCTCTACAACTCTACATAAACAATAAATGAAACAAAATTAATATTTTTGATGCAAGTCATACAATAATTGAAATAAATCATAGTAAGGTCACAGAGGATTATATTGTAAAGGTTACAGGGGCCTATAAAATTATTTTAGTTTTATATGGAACGCTAATACCTATTTATAATAACATATCTTTTAAAATATCATACAGTATTTAAAACAAAATCATTAAAGCCCACGTAATTATAAAAGTTTGAGAGCCGCTGCGTTTAAGAAGAGGACTCCTTAAGATTTATTATGTACAAGGAAGAAGGCTCGGACGTCTAGTGGGGTTTATTAGAAAGTCGGCTTATCTGAACATTTTTTTGTGTTACGGTAAATCGGCTTCTCAGGCGTTTCCTCGGGCTGAATCGTCCGTTCCGCCGGCGGCGGCGGCGCGGCGGCGCGGCGCGGGCGGCGGTTCCCGCGCTGCACACCACCCAGCCACCCACCCAACCAACGACACCGCTATGTTAACAACTACATCATTATTTTACTAAACTAATCTGTAACTCATCTGATATCACAATTAAATTTATTTAATATCAATAAAAGTAAGTTGTAATCAAAATATTCACGTCTTGTTGCGAAAATTATAACCAACATTGTTATTGTTAAGTTATTCAGGATGTCGGAGATCTTATGGTGCGTCGATGCTACGCGAATCGAGCACGAGTCGAGCCACGAACGAACCTACAACGAGCACGATGCGAATCCCTTTGTTCGTAAAAAAACTGACAATCGCGCTCGTTTAAGGCTCGCAAGCCCGTCCACGCTATGCGAATGGTGCTCGCAGTCTGCTCGTTCGTGGCTCGGCTCGTGCTCGGTTCGCCAAGCATGGACGCACCATTAGGTTTTCCAAATAAAAATTCTACCTGTACGTGGATTACGTAACTTTGTGCTAATCATATTCTGATTTAAACAACCAATTAATTGGTAGAAATATTATAAAATCAAAATTGGTTCCATTTCCAATAATGCACAAATTGCATTTGCAGTTTCAAGAACGATAAAAAGTTATCAGAAAACCGCTATATTGTACCAGTTTCAATTCGAAAATTATTGAAACTTAAAAGACTTTATAGAATACACTGTTTTTATACTTCAAATATTTTTTTATAGTTTCATAGTCCCTTTGTTCTGAACAACTGAAGGCTGTTCTGCAATTATGTGTGTGATAGAGTCGCCATCTATCATAGCGTTCTGAATCCTCGCAAAGTGAACGGTAGCTACATTTGCAAAATTCTCAAGTTTGCTGCACATAGAGTAACTTTCTTACCACTGGCACTGTTAGCTGCATGTCAAGAAATCGCTCTAGATGGTGCTGTATACTGCAATATTACTGCTTTTTTCTTGCTTTTTAAATCAAATAACGCGATCAAACTTTTACTTCAAAATTCTAAGTATTTGTCTCGGAATTTTATCCATGAATAATTCACCCATTATACCGTTACCTACATAAAAACGTTAAAAAGATATTCCATCTTAGAGAGTCATAAAAAACATGATTCAACAAATGACTACCGTCAATCGCTGCTAGGCTTAATTAATTGGAATAGTTAAAGGAGATGGGATATCATAACTTTAAATAAACTGTCACTTTGTGCCGAGCTAGGGGGCTGGGAGGCAGCTGAGTGAATGCCACCCACCGAGGATCGTAACCTCATACAAAAATAATACTTACTTACCAGATTACTTTTGAACAATGAGATGATGTATTTATTCTCTTTTATTTGAGTAAATCATCAAGAGAGAATCGGATGATCGAAGTGAGTTTATATTAAGAAGGAGTACAACAAGCCACATTTTATTTTAATAATTCAAACTTATTTTTTTATGAATGTACGACCACTTATTTGACTTGATATTAGGTACACCAGTACCTTACCTTAATTTTGTGTAAATATAATCGGTTGAATACAATATAATAGTCCTGCAATTTGGACACATAAAAATGGACATAGCTTTAACTTTCTTCTAGCTTATGATTACCTGTTACATAAGGAACCACAGCATGGCATGGAATGATATGTCAATATTGTTGAGTAATTGTAACGTGCACGCAACATTACTCCCGCTCTGTTGTATCATTTATTTAAAAAAACCGACCGACTAATGAGACAGCTAACAAGAGTATTGGTAATTGAACAAAAGCAAAAGAATCATTAATGAACTAACCTATGATTTTTTTATACGTTATGGTGGCTCTCAAAAATAGGTACATCTTAATGGTCGTTTCGGTTTATAAAACCTACAGTTCTGTGCATATTTATTTCTGTTGAACGGAGATGTAAAAGTATAAGCACGTCAATCCATTTGTTTTTGTTTCGGTCAACCTCACTATTGATTATATCGGAATGCGGGGTGCTTCACGCTCGTTTTTTAAAGAGATTACTTAAAATAATGCGCTCCCATACTTAAGTCGGAGAATATATTACTAGCTTTTGCCCTGCGGTTACACCCGCATTAAAGTTTATGAATTGTGTTGTCTATGTTATCTAATTTTGAAAAACAATTTGGCCTACTTGTGTCAACCTGGGATAAAATGTTAACGTTTTGTTTTTGTCCATTTTAACGATCATTACTGACCGTCTGAATTATTTTCAAAATCTATACATATATTAGGTAGGACGACATGTCCCGACTGACAGACAGACTTAACTACGTGACATAGACTTTTTCTTTTGCTAACCAGAGCTGGTATAGACTAGTCTTTCGCCAGGTAGTCACTTGACGTTGAGTATTGGGACACCTATATTGGTTCCTTTTTTAGGGTTACGTACCCGAAGGGTGCCAAACGGCACCGTATTACTAAGACTACGCTGTCCGTCCGTCCGTCTGTCTATCAGTGGGATGTATCTCATATAATACCTATATTCGATCAGCAGCAGATACAGCTGCGAGGAATTATTCTATATACAACGTGTAACGGAAAGGTTACATCCGAAAGGGGTGAAGGGGTTAAGTAAGTGGTTCTAAAACGTACCTTTGTGATACTACGTACAAGTTTAAGTGTATTCTGAACCGGTGGTAAATTCAACTGTATGTATCAACGTAACGTTCAAAAGTGCCTAACCAGGGCCTAAACTGAATAAGTTACTTTTTGATTTTGATTGAAATTAGCCAATCAGGGCCCAACAATGGTCTTCGTCGTACCGCGTCATCGGATCATATCATTAGGGGTGTTCGTTACGTATGATTACCACCAAAGATACGCAATAGCCTGGCAGGGTTTTTTTAGGAGCTCAATAAATATGTATCTGTAATTATGACAATAAATGAAACCACGTAAAGTACTCATGTATACGATCAACTTTTACTATGGGACCAAATTCGAAATCGCAAAAAAAATACTTCTTTTCATACAAAACGTATGTCTCCTCGGCGAAAATGTATGAAAATCTGTAATTATTATTTGCGATTTGAAGTTGGTCATATAGCAAAAGTTAATCGTATATACGTGGTTTCCTTGGTGGTTTCATTTATTGTCGGATCCACCCCGTATGTCTTTAATAACTCAGAAATTCATACCAAATGTGTGCCTCCATGTTTATTGAATTAAAATCACTAATGAGGGTGTCATTATATTTCTCGATCTGTGCGCCTAGTACCAAAGCAGTTTCTAAATAATACAATCTATTTATATACGACATGTTGTATATATTCAGTAATTAAATACGAAAGTGAAATCGTTTGTTCTTTGCAAATATGAAGAAATGTACCTATAGATTTCCTAAGGTGACCTTCTGAGCACAGGAAACTGAGTTTCAAGTTGAATGCTTCAGACTTCACGGGTGACCGCGTGTTGGTGTCGATATCACCCACCGTTGATGCCAATACACCAATTAATACACTATAGGTATTACACGCGAATAATAATTATAACTATAATTCTCATCTCCTTCTTTGCCTCATTCTATTATTTCTCTCTAACTATCTCTTGAACTTCTGATGCTCCAGGATGATCTGTCCTTCCCCTCTCTATTCCTCCACTTTATCCCTCCACTATGAAAATTTCTTTTACTCTTGTATCCAAATAAAATACTCATAACGTTTACACAACTCCTAACCCACGGACGGGCTAGTTGGTGCAGTTTAAGACTCTACCAATCGCGCCGCAGGTTTTGAATCCCACACAGCACATGCATTTTTGTACATGAACATGTCTGTATGTCCTGAGTCTGGGTATAATGTAAAATATTAACTAAGTATATATTTACAAACAAAATGTAGTGGGTATATGTTATATATCAGTTATCTGGTTTCCATATTACAAGCTCTGCTTGGTTTGGCTTAATCAGATGACCGAGTGTGGGGAATTTCCCAGGAATTTCCTTTGATATCCAATTGACAGTATCTTACGTTAGGGATTAGTTAGTGAAAATGGCGATATCTAATATTGTGTTTTGATCACAGTCCCACCGTGGTAAGTGTTGGTGGTGGTCGAAGGTGGTAACATATAGCCTAGCAGGGAACTGGTTCTCAAGAGCAGATGCCAGAACTCACTGTAAGTTGCTGGGGAGATGACAGATATTCCACTTGAAGTACACTTGCCAGCTGTCGATTACATTAATTGGTCTTTGTGACCCTATAGGTAATATTGCCAGACAAGTAGCCGTATATTAATGAAAACTCATCATTTTGTTCGCTTCATACATAATTGGTAATTATGTGTTTGAGCCGTTTGGGGTTGAAACACTAGGGCCATGGGGTCCGAGTGCACACAGTGCGGTTACAGTACTTAAATAAATTATTACATCACCCTTTTCAAATTTGTAATTAAATATTATCTGTGCACAATTTAATATCGCGCATACGTAAGATTATGTAAAAAAATGTACAGAGATTCATTATCTAACGTTACATGGATAAACTCGGGTAAATAATGTTATGTAGTAGAATTATAATTGCAATATTATATCGGCAGTTTAAATCTCATCAGCTTCCCTCTCGGTGGAATGATAGAATAGTAAAAGTGAGAGCTCCTTCCGTTCGCCGTCGCATGCCGGCTCGCGCGCTTATACACAAAGTTTTGTCAGCAAAATGCAGGTCATCATAAGTGTACGCATCTTCCTTTAACTAAAACTCATCTGTGCTCTAGTTACTTTTAGACACCTAATAACTTACATTACATATTATATTTTTGATACCTTCTACCATGTTAGTCGTGAGTTGTATCTAGGTGATAGACTAGAAATACCCCGCGGTTTTATCCGCCTTAAAATGCTAAACTGGGTGGACAGTTTTAGATGCAAAGGGAAGGTTTGAAGCCACGAGCATATGGTCTTAGAAGACTGTCCTTTAATTTTTGAGTTATTGCAAAAAGAATTAACAGATTTTGAAAAAAAATAGGTACCTGCCTACAGTCAGCGGAAAAACAGCAATTTTTGAAAAATATGTATAGTTTACTTTTTATCCAGGAAAGCGAATGAATCTGCGTGGCACAGTAGTGCCACGCAGATTCATTATAACCTTATAATGCCGAGAATCATATAACTAGTAAGTTATATGATTCTCGGCATTATAAGGTTATAATCCTGACTAATAAACAAATTAATATTATAAATGCGAAAGTGAGTTTGTTTGTTTATTAGTTACGCCTTAGCACCTCAACTACTCAACGGATGCAGAATTGCAGATGTGTCCTTATCCATACCATACGCTACTTTTTATCCCGGGAACGCGGGTGAAACCGCGGGGGCAGCTAGTTTTTTTAATAAGTTGAATCAATATAATGGTACGAGAGCTACCAACGTTTTCGAGAAAGAACTTTAGTATGGCTGATTTTTTTATATTTACTTGCTCATAGAAGCCTGATTGAGATGCACCAAGTCTGGCAGCCGGAAGTGGTTGCGTTTCCTTCTGCGCATCCTGTTTGTGCTGGTGAAAATTTCGGAGTTTGAAACATTTTTTAATTTTTTTTCATCAATTTCTCCGTCCTTTTTTTTAACAATTTTTTTACCAAATTAAGTTTAAATTGACAGAGTGTTACTTTACGTATTACAACTACGTATGCTATATTAGTAGTGAAAAAAAAATTAAAAACATAAGTTATACTGTTTCATTATGAATTTATTATTAAAATTATAATAAGACTGTCTAGAAAACTGTTGACTACCCCTGAGGCGTCACTTGGTTGTCACTAATGACAGTGAAATTTCTTTGTTTCAATTGTTTAGACACCAGAAATGAACTATGCTAACTTGGAATTTTGGAAATTTGCGTTTTTAATGCCAAATTGTTTATCTTAAGGATCTAAAAATGTTATCAAATTACAACAGAAATAATTAAAGCAGTTCCAAGAAATGGCGCAGCACTAAGTAAATTTACTTTTTGCGCTCGCCCGCTATATTTCGCTAACTGGGTAGAAAAGCGTGTATTTAGGGCCTTGCAATTATAATCTTTTCCTTTTCCCATTTCTTGGATGCCAGGTGGTGACCATTCTACTCCACTTGTCTTTTCCTCTCAGTGTGTGGCCTGTCCATCTCCACTTTAATATTTTTTTTTTTTTTTTGGGAAATGGGAAAAGGAAAAGAGGAAGGCAGAACAAACGATGGAAAGATGACATAGAAATAACGGGAGGAAGGGTTTGGACGAGGATTGCTAAGGATAGGGCAATATGGAAGGAGTTGGAGGAGGCCTATGCCAAAGGGCACACAGACAAAGATTGCCGGTGTCTAAGAGATAGGAAATATGATTAAATAAAACATAATTGAAAGGCATATTGAATAATTTAAGTAATTAATTAATAATGTATAAATGTAATAATTGTATTGTAATTTTATTAATTTCTGATGTAAGGACACCACTATAATATGTCAATTTTTTATCTTGTCTGAATAAAGGGCTTTATTATTATTCTCTTTATTTTTCTGATTCCTTAGAATTATTTTTTTATAACATTAATGTATAAAATCAAAAATATTATAAAAAAACCTAATCCTATATATAAATATGATTATTTTTTTTACAATATTTCTATAAAAACAACTAAAAATGTTATAAAAAACCTAATCCTAGTATGCCGCCGGTAGCGGGGTAGGGCCCAAGCTACCGGTGGTTAGGGCTGCAGAGAGAGGAATCTCCTGACGATGCGCGCCGTGTCCAGGAGTACTGCCTTCTGTATCTGACCCTTGATCCAGCCATCCAGCGAGAGCCTCTCAAGATGTTGGTCGAGACTCTTCGCTATGAGACCGTTCGCTGAAACAACTATCGGGACAATGATCGTCGAATCAACATCCCACATGGCGGTCACCTCGTGGGCCAAGTCAAGGTACTTGCTGAGCTTGTCCTTCTCGGCCTTCACGAGGTTCTCGTCATGGGGGATGGTGATGTCAACGAGCACTGCCCGGCGCTTCAATCGATCAGTCAGCACGATATCAGGCTTATTGGCTACAATAGTCCTGTCCGTGATGACAGATCGATCCCAATAGAGCGTGGCACGACAATTTTCGAGAACTGGCGCAGGTGCGTACTTATAGTACGGCATTTCGGACTCTACAAGGCCGTATTGAAGAGCAAGTTGCTGGTGGATGATTCTGGCTACTAGGTTATGTCTGTGCAAGTACTCGCCGTTAGCAAGATGAGAACAACCGGAAATAATATGCCTGAGTGACTCTCCGGGACGGCGGCATGCTCGACAAATGTCGACCGTACCGTCCTTCAGGATATATTTCCGGTAGTTATTCGTCCTGATAACTTCGTCCGCAATTGCACAGACAAAACCTTCGGTTTCCCCAAAGAGGTCACCGAAGCGTAGCCAGTTCACCGACGCGAGCAGATCTACATCGGGCCCTGTTAGGGCCCTGTAGAACCGCCCGTGTAGCTCCTTACTCTTCCATACGTCCTTGCGGTCCTCGGTGCTTAGCACCTTTGGTCTGCGCCAGTTCTCGTTTGCCAAGGATAACGGGGTGAGGCCCCTGTCTACTGCCACCACATCGCGATGCATCCCACACTCGTTGTCAAGGAAATACTTCCTAAGACTGTACACCTCGTGGTTGTGGAGGTTCTTGGCGTTTAAAAAGCCACGGCCTCCACACTTACGCGGGATGTACAGTCTCATAACAGACGAGCGTGGGTGTAGCATTCGATGTGTTGTGAGCAGGAGACGGACCCTCCTATCCAGGGCGTCCAGCTCAGTTTGAGTCCACCTTAGTATGCCAAAGGAGTACGTGAGCAGGGGCATCACCCAGGCGTTGAAGGCGCGCACCTTGTTACCACCCGACAAAAGACTGGTCAGTACTTTTGTCAGGCGACAGAAGAAGCGCTCCTTCACAGCCCGCTTTATGTCCCCGTCCACAATACCCAACGACTGTGACATACCAAGGTACTTATAGGTTTCTGCTTCGGAGAGTGATCTGAGAGACATTGTCTCAGAAAGCTGTAAATTCGTTGAATTTACGACTTTCCCCCGCTGTACATGCATAACCGCACACTTATCTACACCAAACTCCATTTTGATGGCGCTACTAAAAACTTCTGTCATTTTCAGTAGCTCCAACAAGTCTTGACGTTTTGGTGCAAATAGTTTAAGGTCATCCATGTACAACAGGTGAGAAATGACCTCACCCCCTCTTCGAAGCCGGCAGCCTAGTCCTGAATCCTTCAGCAGAGTACTGAGCGGATTCAAAGCTAGGCAGAACCACAGAGGACTCAAACTGTCACCCTGGAAAATACCTCGCTGAATCCTTATAAAGTCCTGCGGGCCAGAAGTGCCATCTCCACCACCTGGTTGACGAAGGACTGTCATCCACTGCCTCATACATGCGCTCAAGAAGGATCTAAGAGCTGTATCAACTTTGTACAGTTCCAAGATCCTCTCCAGCCATGAGTGAGGCACTGAATCATAGGCCTTCTTGTAATCAATCCAGGCAGCCGAGATGGCTCCCCTATTCCGCCGGACTTGTTGGCAAATTGTCGTGTCGATGAGGAGGAGCTCTTTGGTACCACGGGACCCACCCCTACATCCATTTTGAGAGGAGGCCAAAACGTTATTCGCAACAATGTGCGTATTAATTTTTGCTCTCAAAATGGATGTAAGGAGCTTGTATAGTGTAGGCAAGCACGTGATGGGTCGATAGTTTTTCGGTTCCGTGGTACTACCGGACTTAAAGAGCAAGGAAGTAACACCGGTTGTTAGGAAAGTTGGCAGGGAACCATCCTCAAGGGCTTGTTGGAATTGCGTTGCCAAACGTTCGTGTGAGCATCGAAACCACTTTATCCAAAAGTTGTGCAATCCATCCGGCCCAGGACTTTTCCAGTTCTGGGTCGTACGGATCGCACAACCTATGTCAATGGGGCTGATGGTAATAGCCTCCATTGGTTCGATGGACTCACACTCACGTTTGACAACACTCATCCAATCACCCTCGGTGTGTTGGACAGGCATTGACCAGATACTACGCCAGAAATTAATCATAGCAGTAGTATCCGGTAACTGTCCATCCAACACACGTTGGTCGGTTCCCTCCCACTTTCGGTATACCTTCCTCTGGTCACTCTGGAAGAAGCGATTCTGCTGGAATCGATCCACACGCTCTCTGTAGCGGCGAATACGGCTTGCCCACGCATAAACTTTTTGCTTCAAGAAGTCAATGCGCTCTGTGACACAGGCCAAGTAGTCGTGGGACCTAATATCAGTCCCCGCAAAGGCCTGGGTCACAAAGCGCATGACACGAGGGCGATTATTGCCCTCCTTGAAGCAAATCAGCTTTGCAATGAGAGTCCTGAACGTGTTGATACGCCGCTCGATCCGCACTTGCCATGCGGGGGCACCACCGACGGTCCGCGTGGCTCGGTCAGGAACAGGTAGCCTGACACGAGCAACACGGCACGCCGCGATGGCCCCACAGTACAGAATCGAGTGGGTATCAACTAAATCTTCACTAGCCCGTAGATACGGGTCTAGTAAAGCGTTCAGGGCTCCCATTAGCGCTAAGTTTCGTTTATTTGTGGGCAAGCGTGGTATTCGCGGCCTAGAGTTGGGCGCGGACCTATACAGCACAATCGCTTCCTCCAAAGTCCTCCTCAAATGCTCATTGGTTTGAGTGCTTACGCTGTTCACACAGTCCTCTTCGTCGGCACTGGGATCAACCCGCACCGCCCTCGGTGCCTGGTCTGGTATCGGCACCGAAATCGGCGAAACAGCAGGTGGATCCCGCGTCAAAGTAGAGGTAGAGCGAACAGGCAGCACTTCCAAGCGTAGCCGATCAAGTACAGAGTCATCCAGCCTCTTGAGCCGCTGGATGGCCCGCACCTGATCCGATAGGCGTTGCGCGGTCACAGTGATGGCTGGTTCAAGGATCTGAAACAGAGGCAGCATCCGGTCACGGTACGCGGACAGGTTGGTTCCCCCCTCTGTAGCCCCATAGTAGGCGCGCATGCAGTTTTCATTCATGGACTGTGTCCACCGCATGCGACGCACTATACCACCGGTAGCGGGGGTCAGGCGTGGGACAGGTTGTCCCACAGGCCCCAAGCGTGCCGGCAGCGGTGGCCGTCCTCGTCGCGCAGGTGGTCGCGGCGGCGGGGGAGACGGTCCGCGCTCGTCGCTCGACTCGCTAGTGTCAGGCGCAGTGGCGAAATTTGCGCCCGACGAAGATGGCGAGGAGCTGACTGAGGCGGGCGAGGGTGGTGGGCGTGCGTTTGTGCGTTCCGCTGTGTTTTTCAGCCTTGATCTCGTGATCATTCTTTCACTATGTTTTCATTTTGTATTTTATTGATTTGCATGTAGGTTGTCAAAGTGACATGATATATAATTTTCAAGGGTACCGATTATTCCAAATTTACAGATGTTTGTTGCTTTCTTGTTGCTTTCCTGTTTTTTTACTATTTTCAATATGCTTGAGGTGTAGAAAATTTGGTATAAATACGATAAAAATAAATATTCAAAAAAAATCACAAAAATCAAGGTGTGTCAAAGTCAGCGGTTTTGTCAAAGTCAGCGGTTTATTATTATTATTATTATTAATTATAATCTTAAGGCGCCGATACCGCCACAGAGAGAGTTCTAGAGTTCTGAGTTCTGAGTTCCGCGTTCACTACTGTACACACAGCGAGCGAGCATTCTAGAGTCCTAAAGGAAAATGGGCAAATTTGTGTGGAGCTTACCCCATTGGCGGCCAGCAATAATAATAATACAAATAAAAATAACACTGCTTAGTTTGGGATCAGATGACCGTGTGTGAGGAATGTAAATTAATTTTCAATCATCAGCCTAAACACAAAATTTGAAGGTCCTAACTTCGAAACTGATGGACTTTCGTACAAACTTGCATCCTCTATGTTACCCCATAGGGGTGTAATATTAAAAAATCCTTCTTTAGTGGATACCTACACTGTATAATTATAAATTTAGTGATGTTTACTGTTGAAATGAAGTACTTTCATATACAACTTAATCCCCTTTTCCCTCTTCGGGGGTGGAATTATCATAAACGCTGAGATAACTTTACATTAATTTTCAATCGTCAGCCTATACACAAAATTCGAAGATCCTAACTTCAAAACTGACGGACTTGCATTAAAACTTTCATCCCCTATTTTACCCCCTTAGGGGTGAAATTTCCAAAAATCCTTCCTTACTGGATACCTACACTGTTTAATAATACATTTAGTTGAGTTTTTTGTGGAATTGAAGGCCTTGCTTACCCAACTTCATACCCTTTTTTCCCCCTTTGGGGGTGGAATTATCACAAACGCTGAGACACCTATAAATTAATTTTCAATCGTCAGCCTAAATACTTATTTTGAACATCCTAACTTCGAAACTGACGGACTTTCATACAAACTTTCATCCCCTATTTTACCCCCTCAGGGGTGGAATTTCGAAAAACCCTTTCTTAGTGGATACCTACACTTCACAAAGAATACACCCTCCAAATTTCATGTCTCTAGGACCAGCGGTTTAGGCTGTGCGTTGATATATCAGTCAGTCAGTCAGTCAGTCAGTCAGGACTTTGAATTTTATATATAATAATGGATAGAATGGTCGAATTGAAACAGCGCAAAAATTGCACCGACTCCATATAATTAGGAACAGGGTAAGAATACAACGAATAAAATAACATAAAAGTAAAAAAAAAGTATTTTAAAAAGTAAAAACCACCGTGTTATCTAAATGAAAAAAAAAATATGAGGAGAAGAAGCGACGCAAGAAACTTCTCATGTGCCCGATAGGTTTATTGTTGTAATTTTACAATAAAATTATCACTTTAATTACACCTACAGTATTAATAAATTAAAAGTTTTAGTAACGGGTGAAATAGCAACTGCACTAAGGTGTGCACACAGGTCGAGCCAAACAAGTCGGCCTAACTATTCAACTTACTGATACATAGTGTATATTAAAATATTGATAACTAATCCTAACTTCCTAACTAATATTATAATAAATGCGAAAGTGTGTTTGTTTATTTGTTACGCCTTCACGCCTCAACGATTCAACTCAACGGATCATCATGAAATTGGGCATGCAGATAGCCTATGGTATGGAGAAGGACATAGGCTAATTTTTATCCCGGGAACGCGGGTTAAACAGCGGGGGACAACTAGTACAACATATTTTCGGAGATTTCTCAGTTTTAAGTGTATTTCGAATCGTCGATAGAGTCAACTGTAACGTTCATAAGTGCCTTATCAGGGCCTAACCTGAATAAATTAGTTATTTATTTTGATTTTGAAAATAAAGTTATATTATTTTTTCCTTCGAATGGTTCTGGTTTAAAATTTACTTTTTCAAGTTAGCATTTTGTTCATTGCTGCTATTGATTGGGTCTCGAATTCCACTTCCGGTACATGGTTCTGACATTAGTTTCGTAGCTTTAAGTATAATCTCGCTCACTGCTTAGCTTCCTCGCACTTTTTTGGTGGAAAGAAGGCAGCCAAGGTTTTTATTTCAGAAAGTCAACCAAAGCTCAAGTAAAATTGTGGGTTGAGATTAAACAATTGAATTTGGAACCTGTCCCGATGACATAAGGTTTATTTTCGATTAACACAATGTTCTTGAACAGATCTTAAATTAGTCTGTGTACCCTTATGCAGCCAGATATCCGTCTGGCAAATTAATTTTAGGTTCTTTGATAGCATAACTATATAATGTTGAAATTTCAGCTCTTAGAAAATGGTTTAGAAGAAAATATGGCTTTCACAAGATTCACAACTAAAATAGCATCTGGCACATAGTTAGCAACCACATAACGCTCTGTCGATTTAAGTTTAGGTTGCTAAAAGGCTGTAGAAAATGGTGAAGAGAAAATTATTCGTACTAAAATGGTTTAATGGGTTAAAAATCCGAAATTTTCACTAGTACAAATAGGATGCGCAAAAGCAAACGCAACCACTCCCAGCTGCCAGACTTGGCGCATCTCTATCAGGCTTTAATGCGTAAGAAAATATCAAAAAACCAGCCTTACTAAAGTTCTTTTTTTCGCGACGTTGCTAGCTCTTATACCATAATTTGTAAACCATCGGTGTCCTATTAGTCTATAATTTGTACAAGATTCTAAATGAAATTAGAATCTTGTACAAATTATCAAATCATTTCAGACCATAGGTTAAGTAACTTATTTTTCAGTCGTGTTTGGTCTACACATTTTGTACTCCACCAGCAACGGGTGCCAAAGGTCACTCGGCCTCGCATCTCATTCAGCTATTAGTGATACCCGACATAATTGTTATCTCCTACGATCGATTTTCCACTCTACTGCTGTAATTTTAATCCCCTTTTTCCCTCTACTAATGGATATTTTATAATATGTTTGCCAATTGCAAACCTTCTATAATAATCGACTTTATTTTGAACGGGCTTCAATGCAATTTTTAATGACACGCTGAGATTTGTCGTTGAATTAGTTACCGTTATGAATAATGAGCTTTCTTCGGAAGTGATAGAATTGAAAATCATTCTGATGGTGCCGGTCGCGGATTAGATCGAAGTAGCCGAGAAGCAGTGTCGCGAAACGCAACCACGTTGCGATATAAAAGGAAGTTTTGTTAAAATTTCTTTATCACACACCGCCTGCCTGCACCCGTGGTCGGTCACTCACCGTTCTATATTCAACAACAACATGTCTGCCCGTTTACTGGTAAGTTACATACATCCATCATATCACTATAACATATTTAGAAATACAGTTATATAGTTAAATACATAATACAAATTCAAAGTCAAATCAAAAGCACGTTACATATACTAACCTATGCCCTTTATACAGTTCTTCTTATAAAATCAAAATTAATCATAGTAGGTACCTATTTGCATTAAAATAATTACGAGTCTCCATGCCGAATAATATTTAATAATAATATAAGTATTCTGATTCAGAATTACTCACTCAAGTAAGCTCTTAAATATCCTGGATATCTTCACCCCTAGCCATCTGATCCCGAACTTATTAGAACTGTACTGAAGACTTCTTGTAAATTTGTATAAGAACTTACAGCAAACTGGCTCAAAGGGTATTTAACCTACGCGCCAATAAAAATGTGATACCTACATAAAAATCCCACTATATAATATTGTCTTACCTACTATAAATATAGAACTACACATAAAATTGTACTTGACACAATTCAGAAATACAAGTGCTACAAATCGTAGACTTTAGATCGCATTCAGACAAGTAAAAGTGCGAGTAAGCGGCGAAACATGATTCTATTGGTTTCTTTTTCTTATTTCTTTCCTTTTTTTTTCATTGTGACTTGAAAGTGAATGATTCTGTACATCACTACGCATTGGACCTCCACCAAATTAAGATGGGCATGAAGATACTTAGTTGTCAGTCAGATACTGTCATTAGAAAGCCTTGAATGACGGGCTTTCCTTTGAGTTCACTAGAACCTTTTTTGTGAGCACTTGGTTACGTATTACCTACTTTGTATTGTTATTATTGTATGGTATTATTGTTTTTTTTTTGCTGCATAATTATACTTAAGTGATTACTTAACAGTGTATGTAACTATCTTAATGCTAAGCGAACGTTTCTTTTGGAGCAGCTTTTTGCTCACTATTTATTTTGACCATGATAAGAAGGTGGTAAGCACACAGCCTAGAAGGGAACTGGCACTCAAGTGCGAGATATCACCAGAAAGGTCCTTGGCGACAGACTGTAGTGATTGGATTGCTGTAGCGATTGTCGAATGTTTCTTACTTTCCTTCGTTGATGATTTAAAATGTCTATATAATAGTATATTTAATAGATTAATTACGTACAACAGTAATAGCTTTTTAGATGTGAAAGATTTGTGATAAGTTTGTGCGATTATAATTAGATGCTTAAATTGCCTATTTGCGACACGATTTCTACCATTCTACTACATAATATTCATAGAAGGGAAACTATACAATTCTTCAACTGTCACAGCGCCAACACTTTGGTGCTGAACGAAAACCTAAGCAATCCGAAATTACCAGCCCACACTCATGATGCTTTACCAATTTATTAAAACTAGTGGTGCAAAAAGTGGTCAAAATTCGAACGTAATTATTAAACATAAAAGGTTGAGAAAAAATGCTTTTTGCAATACTTTTCCATATAAAACTTTAAACTATGCCAAATATCACACTACCCCGTGCGCGTCTCAAAAAGTACAAAGTTTAATTTACGCCTTTTTATATTATAGTTTCCTATATTTAAACAAGCTTACAGAAATTCAAGTGTCTTTAATTATTTATTTACAGTTGGTACTGGTGTGCGTAGCTGAGCTGACGACACTCATCTCGGCTGGCGGTGGCGGTGGCGGCCACAAGAAGGTGATCATCCACGTGCCCCTGTTCGTGAAGAACCACCACCACAAGCACACTATTGTCAAGCATGTGCACCATAAGAGCGGAGGCGGTGGTGGTGACGATCATTATGAAGTACTAGGATATACTTACGGCGAGCCTAAGGCAGCACCACACTTTGGAGGAGGTAAGAGTACTTCATTAGTCCATATGGGATTACCCGACATACATAGGTACTTCATTAAAAATATAGGCATCAATCCTTTATAATACAACTAGGAGTAAACGGCTCGTATGGTAATAACCGTAGCTCTATGGACACTCAAGTGGCACCCAGCGCATCACTAAAGCATTTCCGACCCTTCCCTCCTCTTCGATGATCTACACATACAATATTACTTTTCTAATCGAGCTGTTCTTTGAGCGAAGAAAACGAAGCTCGCTTACAGAATTGTTCTTGTAATATTCAAATTGAAATACAAAACAATTTATTCAAAAACTTCACAGGCATTTATGAAAGGTCTAACTCTAATACCGGTTCAGAAGGTTGCATTTGCTGAGAAGAGCCGGCAATAAACTCAGCAATTAAAGCCGGCTTTATAATATTTTCACGCTCGTCAAACATTTTGTCAAAAAAATATTTATTGTTTGGGATGTAATATAATATGTACAAAATGTATGACGAGCGATTAGTTATATTATATGATAATAGTATCACATGAGGGTTTTAATACCTAATTCTGTACAGTTGCATACAAGACTTTATCTACACCCATGATCATTTTCGTAAACAAAAACCGGCCAAGTGCGAGTCAGACACGCGCACCGAGGGTTCCGTACAAACCTGTAGGTATATAAGTAAATGGTAGTATAGACCTGAGTATTTAATATGATTTCAATTTATGACGTATAAAAAAAAAACTACTTACTAGATCTCGTTCAAACCAATTTTCGTTGGTAGTTTGCATCGTAATGTACATCATATATTTTTATAGATTTATCATTTTCTTATTTTAGAAGTTACAGGGGGGGGGGACACACGTCCCACCCCACCACTTTGGAAGATTCTCTCGCGCAAACTATTCAGTTTAGAAAAAAATGATATTAGAAACCTCAATATCATTTTTGAAGACCTATCCATAGACACCTCACACTTATGGGTTTTATTAAAAGAAAAAAAAATGAGTTTCGGTTCTAAGTATGGGGACCCCCAAAATTTATTGTTTTTTTTTCTATTTTTGTGTGAAAATCTTAATGCGGTTCACAGAATACATCTACTTACCAAGTTTCAACATTATAGTTCTTATAGATTCGGAAAAAAGTGGCTGTGACATACGGACGGACAGACAGACAGACAGACAGACAGACAGACATGACGAATCTATAAGGGTTCCGTTTTTGCCATTTGGCTACGGAACCCTAAAAAGTAATAAATTTCTGCAATTCTTATATCGAACCAAAATGGCGGGATACGACGTGAATTCGAATAAGTAACCTCTAAGTTTTTTTTTATTACGGCTCTGTGATAGTGAAAGGCCCCTGCATGAATATGTTCTTTTTTTGAAATTCATAAGGTTACCACGGAGAATGCGGCTGTTTGATGAGTAAGGAATGGAACGAAAAAGCAAAAAAAAAACGAGTTGCATAATGAAATTCAGTACAACATTATAACACTGTTTTGGATGATATAATGGTTACTATGACAAACAGTGTTTTAATTTTGGCAATAAGCTAACTTTTTCAGGAACTTTTATACAGGATTTATAGCATGGGTGAAGATAAACAATATTATATCTCAAGATGTAATTTATATTATATAGTCCCATAGTGAAAAGCCGGCTACTCTTTTCATAACAAGCTTAGATTAATTACATTACATAATAGTTAGTTACATTACATTCTAATCGCACTGCAACAATTGCATGCCCGGCGCGGAAGGTAGACGCAGGTAGCCGCCTGGTCACTGAATACAAAATGTATCCTTATAGTGGTAGTGCTGTTTATACATCACGATTCTGATTGACAGGTCACGGATGGGGTGCAGCTGACGAAGGTGGTCATGGCGACTCTCCAGTCAGCTTCGAAGGTGGAGACCACGGGAGCTACGGGCTGTCCGGTGCTGGTGAAGAATACAGCTCCGATGGACACGGTGGATATTAAGTTTAAGGTTCCGACAATCGATTTCGTTAGTCCATTGGTTGTAGGATTGTATGAAAAGCGTTGTGTATGATAGCATAGATGCTTTATTTTTCTTCATAAGGATTTAATTTAAGTAATGATAATCCAGTAATTTCTTCATTGGAATCACTTCACTTCTTACTTCAAGTGCCGTTTCAAAGTAATGGACATAAGGTGCCAATAACACATTTTTAAAACATGTAGAAATATCTATTTACATTTCTATTTGTTTATTCAATGTACATTCCTGTTTACCTATTCATAAAGATATTCGAGGGACTATTCACATCAAAATTTAAAATGTAAATCCAGAATATATAATTATCATGGACTTAGGATCAAGTGCTATAAGAGATTGTGATTTTTATGTAAATAATCATGTATAAGTTACAAAATGTTAAATATCTGTATGGTTGATTTTTGTAATAGTTATAAGAAACTGTTGTTATGAATTGTTGTCCCATTTTAAACGGGATTTGTTAATAATATTATATTATGTTTTATTAAGTTTTTAATCGTATTTTATTTTTACTATTATTATTAACGCATTTTGTAAGTATGGTATACAGTATATAGAGATGGAATACTGTACTATAGTATGTGCAGGGAGCACAGTTATGTACAATGCTGCTTGACACGAACTGCGCGTTCATAGTTTGAACGACCAACCCCCTTATTCATAATGAAGTTATCAAACGTTGATAAGCTAAAATTCTGGAGTCTTTATCTGACACGTGACATTTGGTGATCGAAAGAGTGAGACGGAGGACACTATTACACTGATTTAGTTAAAAAGCGATTATGAATAAGGGGGTAAATACATAATTATGATTGTCAATTTCTCGTATTTAGGGTTCCGAACCAAAATGGTAAAAAGTAACTTTTATGGTACCACTCCGTTCGTCTGTCGGTCTGTCACAGCGCTATTATTTCAGCAACCACCGATGACCCACACATATTCCAAATGAAAAATTTAAATAAAAAAAAATATTTTAATTGCAAAACGGGCCCGAAAATTCGGCCCCCCGAAAAGTGGGGCTACAAGTCTAGATGGGGTATCACATGAAAGAACTCTGATTTGTACATTCCAAATCAGGTTATGAACCTGATTTGGAATGTACTTTGTAATTCTTTTATGTTGCGTAGTTTTCGACTTATGATGAAAAATTACAAAAAAATACTACTTATCTCCGAAGTTCGCAAAGCCAAAAATCTGAAAAAATTACAGTAGATAGATATAGAAAAAATTACAGTAGATAGATATAGAAAAAAATTGAAAAATATGTATTTCAGTAACTTATATCATCTAGGTACAAAACAATATAGTGCAATGGGGTCTCCTTTTAGAGTTTTAGAATAAAATTATTAAAAAAGAAATAATAATAATACTTAAAATATAAATAAAAAACATAAAATATATTTTGTGTTTGTGTATATGTGTGTGTGGGGGTGTGTGTGTATGTTTAAAAGATATTGATGTAAATATTACAGGAAAAATAGAACGATGTTCCTAACTAGCTCAGTTTTTTTGAAATCATCAAAATTCCTTCACAAACAAATTTAGTTATGCGCTTCGTACAAATTAATTTTGTTGCTATCACTCTATTAATATTGTTACTCTATGATTCCACTAAATAAAAAAATCGTTCGAACACAATATAATAAACTACTTTTTGGCCATGCAGCCATATACATAACATGTCAATTTATTATGGTGCATGCTACGCAAACCCAACACGAGCCGATGCGAATCCCTGTGTTCGTGAAAAAACTGAAAATCGGGTGGAGCGCAGTAGAGCGCGAGACGAATGACCTTTCGATACTCGCAAGTCCATCCACGCTACGCGAACAACGAACGAATCCTTTTCGTTCATGGCTCGGCTCGTGCTCGCTTCGCGTAGCATGGACGCACCATTAGAGTATGAAAATGTAGTAATCTAGAGTTCTAGAGTGATCCTTTCTTATCCTTTTCATTACAACAACACCAATTTACCTGTGTGTTTTTCTGAGACTTTTTGCGACTCCTCAAGAAAAGTTCATACCATTCGCAGTCGCCACCGAAGCTGTACAGGTTCCTCGCACACTGTCAGCATAGCGCCTCTTCACCCAGCTCTGGCGACCTTACTCATCGCAGATACGCAACAGTATCCAGTAATGTAATTTGGCTGGGATCTTCTGTTAGTTACTTCCCCAGTCGGGCTACACCGAATTCATAACTTAAAAACCATAGCAACGATTTTGATATGGTTTTACCAGTTTAAGGCTATGAATAAATGCTAGGAGCCGCGGGCTTGTTGTTTTTTTTTTTGGATCTTCGAAAATTATTACCAACACTAGGGTACTTAAGAGGCCGTATGCAAATTTTTGCTGATTTACGTGATTTAACAATCGTGATTTTACAGTTAAAATACTGTACATATACAAGTTTTAATTCACAATCTAAAATATCATTTTATTTATGATCTAATGAATGAGCTTCCTCTTTATTTCTATTATTTTAATTATATACTTGTTCTTCTTTGTAATCAGTACTGTATTAGTCTATTTATAATTTTCAGCTTGCTAATCTTGTTGGGGTGCATCGGCTCACTGGTTGACAAAGAATTGTATTGTATACGCTATTTTTTATATTACTAACTCCGAGAAATGGAGACCTGGTGACCTGTAACACAGATTTTTACAACCTACCACAGGCACCATCGATCCACAACCAAAATCTGTCTGTTTAGCGATGATGATGCAACAATATTTTTAAAAATGTCTGTTGTTTGGCAGTCTATCTTATGGTACATCCATGCTTGGCGAACCGTGCATGAGCCGAGCACACTGCGAGCACGATTCGCGCAGCGTGGCGAGGTTCGAACGAGCATTCGACTGCGCTCCGCCCGATTGTCAGTTTTTTCACGAACAGGGATTCGCATCGCGAATTGTGGGCTCGTTGAAGGCTCGTTATGTACGTCCACGCTTGAAATCGCGAGCAAAGAACGAATCCTGTTCGTTCGAAGCTCGGCTCGTGCTCGCTTCGCGTAGCATGGAAGCACCATTAGATAATGAACTTTCTAGGCATCGAGTTCATTATGTTCTTTCAAGATATTGTTGTATCTATCCAATTAGTGATTCATCTCATGGACTATGAGATGTAGGACTTCAAGCATCTTCATTCATCATGCCCCAAAGGTTCTGAAACTTCTAAACGTACAACATCAAACAATCGTTTTAGAAAAGCACGACTATTATGTTTTTACTCTTAATTTCTCTGTCGACAGTTTTCCGTTTCCCTTCGCTCTAAGCGTGAGAAGCTATTTGTCTTGAGTGATGACAAGAAGTCAACATGCTAGTACAGATGTTTCAATAACTCTCGCTCGTTACGTTACATAAAAATGTGCTTACAATAACAAGACCTTACCGTCTCCTGGGCTGCGTTCAGTGCCTGCAACTATGGCTTTCAAGTTGTTTTTTACCTACACTCCTAGGCTCCGAACGAGTATCAATAAAATGTCAATATCATTGTTAATTTTGACACTGAATGAAATGATGAAACCAATGAAACCCAATATTTCTTGAGCGCGAAATCCTGTTTTAAACTTTGACATGAAAGACGTTGATAAACGTCAGAGCCTTTTACAACCATCGTTCTAGATAGTTGTTCAGTTGTGATTATTCTGAGGTACTGAACGCGTTTTTGCGATTACGTTAACCGAACGCTCTAACCGAGCCTCTGAACGGGATAGAACGAATGGTTGCAACCGGAGCGTAGGCACTGAACGCAGCCCTGTTAAATAACTACAATTACTCTACTGTTGGCATCATGATTATTTTGTTTGGAAACAACATTCCATTAAAAAGCACTCCTGTATTTAGGCTCTATGTATTGCGTCGTATATGGAAAAAACTATAACTATAAATACTATAAAATAAATATAATAGCTATAAAACTATAGCTATAGGATCATTTACTATACATAGGATCATAAAATTAAGTTATATACCTGGGTGGAGGTTAGTCATGCTGAGCAACTTTTACTCTGGGACCAACACCGAATTCTCATAAAAAAAAATCTTTCTATACTAACGATCAACCTTGCTCGATCACATTGTATGTTTTTTTTTTTATTGAGATTGCAGTGTTTCTGCCGTTATAAAAGTTGTTCATGTCTAACCCAACGTAGGTTTCGAAAATATGCCATCTCGAAATCTCCACCCAGTATAATATATTTATGTATACTTACCAACTTACTCAGGTTAATAAATATATTTTCTTTCAGAAGAACATTGAAGATAAAATTAAGAGAACAATATTTATCTATAGTAATTGACTTCGAAGAATGTTGGGATGATTTTAATAGTTACTTTTATTGATATTAAATACAGGCTGACTGTACCCTGTCGGTGTCTGTGAGTGCTTTTCTTATCTCGGACCCAACAATACTATAAAGTGCAATACAACCTTTTTGTGTTAGAAAAATTAAAGTCAGGGATCATTATTCTGTGTGCCTAGCCTACTCGCCCTACTACGTCATCTATACTAATATTATAAAGCTGAAGAGTTTGTTTGGTTGAACGCGCAAATCTCAGGAAGTACTGGTTCGAATTGAAAAAATATTTTTGTGTTTGATAGTCCATTTATCGAGGAAGGCTTTAGGCTATATAACATCACGCTGCGACTAATAGGAGCAAAGCATCAGTGAAAAATGTTGCAAAAACGGGTTGTTGTTGTTGATTTGATTTGATTTATAGAGAGAATTTTAGAACATAAAACATACTTATGTAAAAATACAACTGTATTGCAGTAAATATAAATTCAATGATTATTTCATACGTAATCAATGTTGAATAATGCTACGTACACACGGCTACACATCAAGCTATACATTTCCAGTATAAGTTGATCTCGCATTGTATTGGATTTCCGTACAATGAGAGGTCAGCTTATACTGGAAATGTATAGCTTGATCTGTAGCCGTGCGTACAAAGTGATGGAATGATCTCAACTGATTCAATAACATTTTTATTTTCGCAAAATAGAAAGATACATAAAAAGTAATTGGACTGTTTTACAAAAAACTTAAACCGACTTCAAAGTAAACTAAGAAGTAATCAAATCCTGATCTGATGACAATGGGACCAAACGGGAAGTGTACCCTTCCAGACAAAAAAATAATTTTCCAAATCAGTTCATAAATGACGGGGTTATGAGGTAACAAACATAAAAAAAAAAAAAAAACATAACTGAATTGAGAACCTCCTCCTTTTTTTGAAGTCGGTTAAAAAGATAGGTAGATTACAGCACACGCACACTAGAGGCCTAAATCCAATATTTAAATATTTAGTTTTCTTATAATATTTTTATGTATTTACCTACAACTTTATTTTATTAATCAAGGGAATCATCAAAAATTACTATTATAACAAGTTTTAGTTCATTGGGGTGGGGTCCTGGTGATCAGTAGGATAGGTTAATTCCTATCTCATTATTATATTTTACATTAATCTTGAGTGCTACCTTAATTCCGAGAATGTGCGTGGATCGCCGGGGTCAGGTAGTTTTCAATATAATAAAACACAAATGTGCCATCGCCCGTTGAACTCTTTTGCTTACAGAGAACATAATGATACTCTATTTGGTTGGTTCTCGCATGGGACGAGCGTTCTTATCATAACAATTGTTTTCAGTGTTATTTTTTTAAACACGATTAAAAGGTAAAAAAAACTTTAAGTACTTATCCATATTTCGCATTCGACCATTCAACTCAATCATTGCACAATGTTTGGGGCGGTCACTTTTTTTTCTTATTAAATTAGTCGCTTTTAGTTACGTTAGCATTAGAGACGGTTTATTTTTTATTGTTTGCGCAATTCCGGAACTAGGGCGTGTCCAATTGTCGTCCGATGTCTTGTTGTATTCTTTGGTTTAGTAAATTATAGCGTTGCAGCCGAGCGGTGACATAAGTGTTCAATTGTGAGTAACTTTCCGTCTAGTTACGTGGACGCATGTCCTATTATATATACGTACCTATATTATTTACATCGCAAACTAACCGTGAACAAAATACGCTGATTATTATTCTCTTGAATCATTATTTATAACACTACTATGGTCAATGACACTTGCTGCTCAATACCGGAAGAACAAAATCGAAAAATTTCTTATATTTATTTATTATTTTAAATAATAACAACTGAACTTAAATACTAGTCATCTTTGTACTTACTAATAAACCCTACCATTCAATTAAACATTATGATATAATAAGCTATAGATATACCGATATAGCGTATAATTAATTAGGTACCACATATTTGTTAATTCAATAAGGAATTATGTTTAAGTATTCTATCTACTCTGTACAACTACCCCTTTACTCATAAAGTGCTATTTAACTAATATACTGTTTAAAGGGTCACGTAAATAATGTCACATTATTTGACAATGACAATAGAGTGACTTTATTTACGTGAACCTTTAAACAGTATATTAGTTAAATAGCGCTTTATGAGTAAAGGGGTTAATGTTCATTTTGATATACTGTCGCGTAAACTTCTCTCTCATGTAAATCTTACAAAGACCTTAATAAACAATAGTTTCGACGCCGCCCGTTTTAGTGGCCTGCTGTATACCAGCCTCTCTGGAGAAGGTGACGGGAGTGTCGTCCACTAGCGAACCCTCGTCACTAGATACGAAAGCAGAGCCATCTTGACCGGTGCCTGCAAATACAGTGGCGTCTTGACCGGTGCCTGCAAATACAGTGGCTCCTTTATCGAAACCTCTATCTGACTGAAAAGTCACTGCGAAGTCAGGTGATGGCGGCACGCTTGGGATATCGTTTTGAATCGGTGCCAAAGATGAAAAAGGGTCGGGTTGTACCGCACCAGTAAAGGTTTCTACACCAGATAACGCAGATGTAGGCTGTGGCCCCGCCGCGAAGGGGTCGTGGTTGCTCGATTGTATCGTGTTCAGTGTTAGCTCGTCGAAAGGATCATCCGCCGTCGGCTGTGCCGCCGCTCCCCGCAGGTAGCCATACGTCGCCGGGAACGTTTGCTGCAAGCTATTCACAGCTGTAAACGCATCTTCATCGTCTTCCTCGCCTTGTTCGGTGACCTCGTAACCGTGTGAACCGCCTGTAACTCCTGGTACTCCTGGTACTCCTGGTACTACACCGGGAAGACTGTCGTACACTTTAACTTGTTTCACAGTATGCGTGATACCGTGAACTTGTGGAGTTTGATGGGCGATACCTCCAACGGCACCGTACGTAGGAACAGACGGTGTAAACGATGGTTGGAAATCATCTTCGAATGAAGTTACAGGGTTGTGATCGTAGCTTATCGAGGGTGGAACGTCGTGATGGTGACCATGTCCGTGACCATGGCCGTGGTGTCCGTGATGACCATGGTGGCCATGGTGGCCGTGTTTGCCATGTCCTTTGCTAACTGTCTTTGTTGTCGTATGGGCTTTCTTATGATGATGATAGTGATGACCGTGGGGTATTTGCGGCTTATGATGATGGTGATGGTGGTGATGATGCTCTTTCTTTGGTTTATGGTGATGATGGTGAATCGTTATAACTTTCGTATGGTGGTCGTGGTGGATGAACTCCGGCATGTGAATTTTGACATGATCACTGTAAAACAAGGTTCTTGTTAAGGCTAAATTATTTTAATAATTAAATACTTATTAAGAAAAAACATTCAAAAAATTCAGAAAAAACAACATTCAGCTCTTAAAATTTACTTCGCATAATATATTTTATATTAATTATATCTCACATTTGTGTAAGTAAAATATTCGCTAGAGCACTGGAACGCGAAGCTATCAAGCATCAGATATTCATTTAATTATTAAAATGTATTGTGGGCAGCTACATAAAATTAATTGACAAGTATCCTTACTGGTGTTTCCCTCCGTGGCCTCCAGTCTCCCCGCCCTCGAGGCACAGCACCACCAGCACCGCGAGGTACTTGCTCAAGTCCATCACTCGCTCCTTAAGCTACTACAAGTCACAACAATCGTCCACAGCGAGATCTGTTCTAGTCAACAGAACTAACAACACCAACTGACCGAACCTACGTTCACATTTTGCTTTACATCACAGTCTATACTTTCATTTCTTCCCGATTTTTGTTTGTTTTATTTTAGATCTATAGAACTGTTAGCATCACGCCGCCAAGAACCGCACCGCTGCCTTGCCGCACCGGATTGAATAGTGAAACATCGTGAGATGACCATTTATCCAATTTCACTTAAATAAACCCGTAATATCAACAAAAAGACAATTGCCAATGTTGGCGAAGCATGCCAAAAGACCTAGTCGATGCGAGCGTTGTGCAGAATGTCGCTCTAATTTCTATCGATTTAGAGTTGGATTTGGAGCCGAAGAAATGCCTTGCGTTTTTTTGCGGTCATTGTGTCACATAACTATTTCACTGGTGTTCCATAATAACGCATTTGATTTGACCGCAGCTGCGCGGGGTGGATGCTGTAACAATTTGACGGATTGCATTCAGACGTGCGTGTTTCACGTATTGTGTCGGCCAACTTTTCGACAGGACTTGTTGGCTTAATATAGGTTGGTTTGTATCAGATGATGGAGTTATGACCTTTTGCATTGACTGGTCAACTTGTAGGTTCACCTATACATAATGACAGGACATTTTAACATACTTTATTATTTTAGACAGTTACCTGTGTCACTGTGTCCTGTGTGTGTTTTGAAATTTAGTTTAAATCTACAACAGTATATAAATAGCTCCGGCCGTGGCAATAAACGAAATAAATCACGCCAAGCCTGTGGTGGGAGTGGGATCCAATAAATTGTTTAAGTTCGTAAGTCGTAGGAAGCCTCCTATCAGACGATTGTGCCCGTAAATATGTCCAAGTGTAAACGAAACCCATTAAAATTTAATTAACCATTCCATTTCCATTTATTGATTTCTTTCGGGATCGTTTTTTTTAAAGTTCTATAGCTACTATTCTATACACAGGTACTTATGAGTAGATACTTATGTATACTCTTACACTCTTACTTACTTATGTGTACTTACAGGTAGATACTTATGTATACTCAGGTCGAATTGATACTCGGTATTGGAAATGTATTGAAGTTTGATAAATCATAAGGATTTTTAAGAATTATGTTTATGTTTGGATGTTTATGTCTCGATCACGTATAAATAGATGAACATATTTTGGTGAAATTTTCCATTTTTACGCAGGATACAACCTTGGTCAAGGAAAATATAAAATAATATGTTGGATAACTTCTAGCAACATGAGACCAAGATTTAGAAAAAAGAAACTGAAAAAATGCCATATCTCAGAAAATACATTTTTTTTAAATAAATATTAACCTTGTATAGAAAATGTTCTGGATTAATATAATAGATACTTTTACCAAAACAAATTACCCCACGGGAACGCAGGTGAGACCACGGGGAAGAAACTAGTTTCTATAATAAAACGCCATAGATTATATCAATCAGTTTAATAAACAACTATGACAATTATAGGAAGGTTACGTTAGCTTTTATTACATATAATAGCTGAAGACTTTTGTTTGATTGATTGTTTGTTTAATTGCGTTAATCGCTGGGACTACCAGTTGGATTCGAAAAATGATTACACTAAAAGTACTCTACATTATTCCCGGGAATGCGAGTGAAACTGCGAGGGACAGCTAGTATGCTATAAAAAAAAAGATTCGCTAGCAGTTCCGTCAGTATAAATAAACAAACATTTTCGCATTGCAATAGTCGTAATCACATTACGCAGCACATAAATTACGCACAAACTGTATTTTTCTGTCTGAAAATTTCCCTACATATATTGAAACTTTCGACATATCTATTCTGATTTTAATTTTCACTGCGGGATTTCACTTAAACTTAAAATCATTGAGTTAGAATATTATAGAGAAATAGCGTTAGTAACGTTACTTTTCGCGAAGCGTGAGCAGTTTCCATATAGATGTATTCACAGATATAGATATCGTACACTAGTTGATTGACAGTCAGATAAAATGTCGATATTGATTCCTTGTCATTTGTTCACGGTAAAAGTATTGATAAAAAACTAGAAATTATCTTTCATTATTATATTATTATGTATTTTAGTCGTTCAAACTATGTACGCGCACTTCGTTTAGAGGCATTTTGCTCGTACCCGTGCTCACGACACGCACTCTGCTACAGTCCCTCTATTAATATTCTAGCTCTATGCATAAAATGTTATTGTAAAAAAATATAATAATCTTATTGTAATTCTTATCTTTGGAAAATATGCATACATTAAAATGTATGCATATTTCAATATATATTATTACCTAATTGATAATACATACTTATTCGATATATGTTAAGTATCATGTTTTAGAAATAAATTCTCTCAGTATCACCAGTCGATCCCCATTTGTTGTAAGTCATGTTATTTTGTAACAAGAAACAGCATTTTATACACTTTTTGTATGAAAATAGTTACCTAACTAAATAATTGAATTTATCTTAGGACATAAAATTTATATATAATTCTGTCGAAAACTTTAATTTAAAACCATAATTAACAATTTCTTTTGTACAACATTTATGTTATCTGACTTAAATTTAATAATTTTAAGTAGTCGCTTACATAATTACATGGCCAAAAATTAACTTTAGGTAAATATCCAATTATCCGATATATTATAACACTGTTACAAGTGTACAACATTCATTTGTTTATTACCTTATGGTTAATTTATAATCCGCGGGTAACTTAAATACATAGTGAAAATCGAGAAGGTCGGTTCCACCACGGATTAAGAATACAGTATAGCTAACGTTAGCTTCCACGGTGATTGATACAGCAATAGTCACGCAAACAATAATAATAATTTAGTACGTTTTATGGCTTTTCATGTCCCTGTCAATTTTATTGTCTTGAACACGCCTCGAATACTCTGGAACAAAAAAAGGTGATACCTGTGAATGTAACAACATGATAGATTAATAAATAGATTAATTACCGATTGGTACCATTACTTTTCATCACTACTATACTCGAAGCGCTCGTGTTGTAGCATGATTAGCCGTTCTTAATAGATCGGCAGAGTTAAGCTACGTCTGTCGTGGTCAGTACCTGGGTGACCGTCGTAGTGGCATTTCAAATCGAGTGTTTCCGTGTTTCGGATGGCACGTAAAGCCGTTGGTCGCGGTTATCACTTCATTGTGATAGTCGTTAAGCTAGTCGGATGCCACCTAGGCGGCTTGAAAAATTTCAACAGTAGGTTGGCCACTAGCTAACCTCCACCAATCCGCAGTGGGCACGCGTGGTGGAGTATCTGCCCATTCCCTTTCACCCTTATTTGTGAAAGGAGGCCTGTGCTCAGCAGTGGGACATTATAGGCTGATGATGATGATGATGATGATTATGACTACTCTACTCTGATGGATATGATAAATAGAAATTACTCATGAGCCTAAAAAGCTCATTGTACAAAAGCCGGCAAAGTGCGAGTCGGAATCTAACTAAAGCACCGAAGGTTCCGACCTTTCTTGGACATTAATATTTTATGGTTTGAGCCATAACTGTTGTAAAATACTGGACCAAAGATATACCAAACTAAGATTGATTGTTAAGGATTTATGATGTCGAAAAAACTTTACTAGTTAGAAACATCGTAAAATGATCGTGATGAAAAGTGCGCAAGCGTAAAATCTGAAATAATTACAGTTGATGAAAATATATCTAAAGATTACTACACTACACTAACGTGGCAAACAAGCAATAAGCATACGACCCGCCTGATGGTAAGCAGTTAACGTAGCCTATGGACGCTTGCAACACAAGAGGTATCACTCGCGCGTTGCCGACAACTAAAGCAAATGTAAAATATTGCATTATATATTGTAAATTATTATATATTATAATATTGTAAATATTGCAGTCTAATAATTTATATCATATTTTTTAGTTTTGGCTACCATTAGAAATCGTCGAACTCGTATATGAATATAGGTAGGATATTTTTTAAGAAATTTCGTTTGTGTCTCTACAACATTAAGTAATAAAACTACTTACCTAATTCCGTCTGTAAAGTGGAATGGCATGTCGAGATGGCAAACCAGGGATATCATGAGGAACGTCAGGGATGTTTAACGGAACTTCCATCGGAACATCGGGCAGGAACTCCGGGATTCCGATGCCTGGGACTGGCTGACTGTGCTGGCCACTCGGTGGCTCATCGTGAATATGCATGTGGTGGAAGTGCTCGTGCTCTTCGAGGGAACCGAGGCCGTGGTCAATCTGTGGGTCGTGATGCGTATGGTGGTGATGAATGGTCTTGTAAACAGTGTGCGTATGTTTAATCTTCTTCACTTTGTAAGGAACGTGGATCACTACTTTTTTAGTTCGCCTGTAAACAATAATATCAATCTTATATACGAAAAATATTTGCTCTAATTGAATGGGAAGTTAAAAAAATTATATGTTATAGATAAATCTGTGTAGATAATCACGTTTAATCTGCTAGTTAGATCAGTGGCCTGCTTAGAAAAGTGTGCTTTTCCGACATAGGCTGGTAATTTGGAGAACTTCCTACTTCGATGCGCGTGAGTGCAATTTTACGACTTCCTATCATTGCAAAGTGTTTGTCATCGAGTATATCCAATGACAATTGTATGTTCATCCATGGTTTATCAAGTAAATATTGTTTAAATGTAAGTAACCGTCGAAAGTTAGATATGGAAATAAAAATTACTTGTGGTGAAAACAATGTTTTTATGTGACAAATTAATTAAGTTATAAATAATTTAAAAAAATATTAGTTACCCTTCCGAGATAGTAACGAGTAGCGCCAAAATAAAAGCCGTACACAAAACAAGCTGAAAATTAAAGCAACATTATATTTTTTATAAATTGTACTTTACTTCAAAAACAATCTATTTCTCCAATACCACAATAAATATAGAGAATTCCATAGCTTAGTCCTTAGCTGTGTGACGTGTGGTGTGACACAATGTCTATAAATTTAATCCTTTTGATCTAGATATCTAAATAATTCCATTGGCTTTGGTGTCCTATATTGGGTATACGTATTTATTAGTTGCTACTTTTTCTGCTTTCAGTAAAGATCCCCCATCAAGTCATCTGTTCTGCAACTTATATCTATCAACTGTCTTCAGAACAATAATTTGCTATACAGAATACTGTATCTCTTGCACGTATGAAATCGGTTCGGATAACACATAAACCTCCAGCCTCCGGCAAAGAAACTTTTTTTATAATAAACCAACTCAATTTTGTGACTATATTTGAACGTTAAATGTGCAATTTTGCTATAAAATGTAAACGTGTATAATAATAATATTGTTGTTGTCATAATTTTTTACATTTTTATTAATAATATATAATTAAAATCACAGCTTCTTACGTAGGGACTGCTCTTAGATTAGTTAAAAAAAAAAATTTTCTTCAACTGCAAACTTCTAACTACCCAGTATGTAAAAATATTGCCCTGTCATTGTCGTATATAGCAGGGGGGCTGGTGGGCACGGTCCACCCCAGAATTGTCTCGTGCCCACCCCAGGATGTTAAGTTCTCATCAGTCACACATCGGCCATAATTTTTTTGTGGCCAGGCCCCTCTAAAATAACTCTAGATACGCTAGTGAGCCAGACAGACGGACACACGACAAAGGCTTAATAACAGAACCCTAAAATTCAACTAAACTATTATCACAGTGAATCTTAACTATTTAATTGTTGATAAAATCTAACTTTAAATTATATAGTTATCACAAAAACGCTTACCACAACACGACAGTCCATAATTATGTTTATCAATTGCTAACAACAATGTAGTGAAATTAACATAAAAGATAAAAAGCTCAGAGAGATCGTTGTGAATCGGAATCAGCCGATCAATTTAGGGATGCGCGCGTGACGCTATGTGACGGTATTGCAGAAAATCGATTCACTTTCCACGCTTTACGCGAAAATGATGCGCTCGGGCCTATCTACTAACCGACAATGAAAGCAGACGAGCATATCAATACTTATATATGTATGCTATATACGTATGCACCTTGTGCCATCCAGATGCACTTCTGAAACGCATATTCACATACAATGCTTCAGAGTATATTCGAGCCTTCAAGACCTGCCTACTGTGGATTTATAGACTTCAAGCCTTTTTGTTTCTTCAGAAATACTGAATACTTAAGATTTAGTGTGCATTGAACATAGGCGTTGCAGATAAAACCCCCTTACTCATAAAGCGCTATTTAGCTAATATACTGTTTAAAGGGTCACGTAAATCATGTCACATTATTTGACAATGACATTATACGTAATTTACGTGACCGTTTAAACAGTATATTAGTTAAATAACGTTTTATGAGTAAGGGGGAAAATGATTGTATTTGAATTCATATCATTTTGACGATACACTATAAATATTAAACTAACTTAATTGACATGTCCGTGTGGACAAAAATACCAAATAATAAAATAGATAAAAATAAACTTAAATAACCAAAGGGTGTTTGGAAGAGATCGCTTCTTAGCGATAAGACATCCCCCTTACTCATAAAGCGCTATTTAACTAATTTACTGATTAAATGGTCATGTAAATAATGTCACATTATTTGACAATGACAATAGAGTGACGTTATTTACGTGACCCTTTAAACATACTTTAAACAGTATATTAGTTAAATAACGTTTTATGAGTAAGGGGGTATGTTTTTTGATAACAGATTTTTTGTATACGTACACAGTGCAATAAAGAGTTCTCTATCTATTTATAACTCTAACAAATATACTATTTAATGAGTTCGTAATCAGTCGATAAAATATGATGCTAAATAAAATTTAGATATTAAACGAAATAATCTGAGGTATAAAAATTCAATCAAACTCAACACTCTTCATTAACCTTTTGACATAAAAATAAGATTCAATGAAACGTATGAGAGTGAAGCAAATTAGCAGCACCGATTAGCAACATTGTCATTCATTACCATGCCGCATCTCTAAGATAGTCTGCTCAACTTGAAAGTCAATTGTGTGTGTGTGCCACATGCCACCCGTGTATCCATAATTACATTCTCATCAAATTAAAAAGGTAATGATAATGCAGCGGTAGATACTTATATATAATTTATAGTGATATTGAATTATTTCGCCGAGAGTCGCTCTACGTGAATGACGTAACAAAGGTCGTTGGTTCCATCCCTCAATATGCATGAATTTTCAGTGAATGCAACACCTGATAAATCATTGCACGACAAAGAGTACCTACTATGTTCTTGTTTATTTTTAGTTAGTTTACCTTTTTAATGTAATTTTTTATGTGTATCTTAGTTTTTTTGTGATGTCGGAAAGGGTTCGACTGAAAACCAGTTCCAAGGTATGTACCACATACCTTTTACATGCCAATTTTAAATGGGGTTCCTATTAATAAAGTATCTTCATTTTTACATTCCAAAACAGGTATTTATTTTATTTTGTTGCGTCGTTTTCGACTTAATGAAAAATGACAAAATAAATACCCCGCCCCTTTATCTCCGAAGTTCGCAAAGCAAAAAATCAGAAATAATTACAGTAGATAGACGTAAGTAATAAAGCAAAAAAATTTTAAAAATAGAATTAGTAATTAGGCATGTCCAGGTTTGAAATACTGTTTATTTATTTAAATGTTTACTTCAATATATGATAAGAATCATAATCATTGTGATCGAACCTGTTCTAGTGTAAATAATTTGTAACAATTACACATAAGTGATAAAATCTAACAAATCCGTGTTGACTGGTACCTTTTGTTTCACCACATAAATTACTTCCTTATTCGACTATACTTAGGTAAGTTCATCTCAGTTGGGTAAGCATACCCAGTACGTGTGAGCTTATAAAATAAGTTATAGACATAATAATTAAAAGGTTTCAATTCCTTATATCCATCGCTGGTACTTTCTTGCCTAACCTAAGTTCGCTCGGTCTTAATTGTGGCTGTAAATTAAATAAAGTTTAATGATACAATGACCTCTAAGCAACTTATGTTTAGACAATACCTACGAGTAAGTACCTGAGCGTCTTGAAAATGTTTCCATAGACTGTAGCGTAACTCCCAATCTTCAAAGAAAAGTGTAGGCTTATTCCAAGTGACGTGATGCCTTCCCAAGCTGTAATGTTGCCTCAAGGGGGGGTTTAGTTGGGGAGCCTCCTTAGCTCGTCGTGATATGATCTGATTCACATAGCCATACAACACAGGCGCTTTATGTACCCAGCTTATCAATGACATTACTGAAATAACTATCGAATGCATCCAGTAACGACATGGCAGAGATAAGTTTTCCCCGTTTAGTGCAAAATCTTGAATGCCCATGACCATACACGCACCGCAGGCGGCCGTGAGGCCGCACGGCACCTCCAAAACTATTGAACAAATGACGGCGAATAGAGCTTTTAGATTCACGGTCTTGGTGCAATGGAGCTTAACAGCTTTCAACATGTGTTCGTGCAGTTTTTCCCTATGCTGACGAATAAAAGCTTTATCGCTACTATCGTAGTATCCTACACTTAAGTGGACCTAAAACATAAATAAATTAAGTAACCAAAGAATTCTTAATAATATTCTTACCAATTCATTAAAACCTGCCTGTGAAAATTCATAATATATGGTGGGAATTATCAAAAATGGCGCATTTTTCTGGCGATCGAAAAATCTTTGAATAAGTCTACAGCCAACGAGACTATATAATGCATTCGCCGATCCCACTAAGTGAATCAGGACGTGATCAATGAGGCCTTCGCGGAAGCTCTCGTTGTACGTCCCCACTTGGTAGAGCTCGGCGGCGTGGTCGAGCAGCGAGGAGAACTCCAAAACATCGTCATCGTGCATGTTCATCATTGAAAACCAGTTAAGCATAGTAGTTATAATCATCAGACGGTGTTGATTTTCAACTCTCTCGAATATTCGGCGGAGGCACACCTCGAATCCTTTGTGCAAATATTTGTATGCCGATACTTGATTATCATTTTTAGTTATACTATATGCAAAATAATCTAATAGGCGCGTAACAAACGGTATCAACTTTTGTCTGTCTATAACCCAGTTAACACTTTTTAGCAATTCATACAGGACTCTCATACGATGTCGCGCAGATTTCACATCGTTGAATAGAATAAAGTGTATATCGGTAAGCATGAAATTGAACAACATCGTTTTCCCTCGATTGTAGTACAATACTACCTCTAATATTTGCCCAACGAAATTTTCAAAAGGCCACAGCGCAATGTCATTAAAAAACTTGAGACATTTTTTTATAGTTAGTTCACTTCGTTCCGGATGTAATAGATCCATAGTTTTTTGGAAGGCGGCTTCTGCTTTGTGAAATTGTCGTTTACCGCACCAGAACCAGTATCTAGACGTTAACCTGCTCAGTTTCAAACGCATACCGAAGTAGTACACGAGTGTTAGGGCGCACTCGAGCAGTTCTCCGAAGTCTGAATCTTGCAAACACTGTCGAGAGGTATGCTTCAATATGAAGTTTAGATTGTTAATAGCAATAATTTTACTCTCATGATAAGCTACATTCAGATCCATAGGTAAATACGCAAAGTGCAGGTGATTTATTTTATCTTGTAGCCCAACTCCAGTTAGAGATGTTTTTTTTGGATTTGCGACCATAATTCCTTCTTGTTAGAGCAGGGAATTCTGTAAGATAGCTATGGAAAAATTTACACTGAGGAAGTATTGTCTTCCGAGGCACCAGTGCTGAGATATGGGTATATTTGAATTTCATTGAAATAGATTAAGGTTAATAAAACGCTCCTCTATGCTACGCGCGTTGTCGCACCAATTTTTCTCTTCGGCACCTGTAGGTAAGTTACTGTGATCAAAGGCAGTTTATCAAAGTCTCAACTACCTTGGCACCGGTACCTCGGAGGTTAAAATCTGTCAGATGCAAACAGGCTATACTCCAACCTTCCTTCTACATAAATATGAAATTTCTGAAAATTTGGCTACTTCACTTGGCTCCACAGGCAGTGGCGGATTTTTAAATAAGATTTTCTATGAGATTTTCCATAGATTTTCAATTAATTTGACAATCCAATTGAGTTGTCACTATTAGAAGTAGATGCGTTGTTGATGAGCAGTTCTGTTATTTGATAAAAACCCTAATAACCTAGTTTCGTTGCAAGAAGGTTTCATAGATGAGTCCCCTCTAAATAGTACCAATGAAGTCCTAAATTAGAAGAAATAATAACTCCTCGTGTAGTTTCATGCCATCAATATTCATATCTACTCGTACGTATGGAAAAGGATGAGCTACGTGACCTACCTTGTTTGACTTAAAACCCCCTTATAGAGTTTATAGTTTTATTTAGGGATAATTTTCTCATTCAAGCACAGAATGTGGTTAAGATGGCTCTTATAGCTATACAAGAATGATATAGTAACCTACTATACCAAATATAAAACTGGAATTATCATCGAAATCATTTAATGATTATCTAGTATCGATCAAGTGATATCGAAATTACAATGAAAGTGTTTACGTAATGTTACTTCCCGACAGTTGCCGAGTACCGAGCGGATCCGGCTGCGGCAGGCATTCGTGCACAAAGAGGAGTGTGCCACTTGCTGCGCCCGCGCATTCACAAATAAACAACACTTTTATTATTATTACGTTATGTCACAGCATAACTCAACAGCTGACGTTAATTATGTATTGTTGCAGTGATTCAGTCTAACCAATATAGATTGGTAATTAATTTTATTTTATACCACTAAGGTGGCAAACAAGCATACGGCCCGCCTGATGATAAGCGGTTACCGTAGCCTATGGACATTTGCAACACCAGGGGTATCAATCGCGCGTTGCGGACCCTAAGAATTCAGAATAACTCATTTAAAAGAACTTTAATAATATACCGTCGATCTGTTGCTTATATAAATATGCTGCTGCCTTGATATTTTATTCAGTATCTATCATTTTATAAAGCTTATTTCATAAGTGTTACTTTATATTATGGTAAAATTAAAATCAATTTTTTATCATCTATTTTGTATTTCAATAGAACACACATAATATCCTTAAACTATCAGTCTTTACTTGAAGTCTTTTAGTAGAGAGGGAGAATCTCGCATGTTATTTCATTAATTCAGATATTTTTGCTCGCTATTTACCTATAAGCACACGAGATTTTCACTCGTAGTCGTAAATTATTAAATAAAAGAAATAAATTAATAATTAAAAGAACAATTCGTTACTGAGGTTTCTTAAATTTTACACACAATATATACGTTATTTTTACTGTTGTATTAGACTATTGTTAATTGGTGGGTTTCGAATCCCCGACGGGCATCTGTTGGGAGACTGAATACGAGGGTTGGGTGTAGGTTTGGGCTAAGTATGGCCCGGGTCCTACTTGGTCTTGAAGCTTCTCGGCCTCTTCAGGCGCTACTGGGCACATGCAGGGGACGAGCTGCACGTGTTGGAGCGAGACAGGCGTGAGGCTCGCCCCGGCCGGGACGCTGATAGGGATTGGCGCCATGCTGTGCTGCACGTGCTGCTGGGCCACCTCGGGCGCGTACTGCGGAGCCTGCAGCTGATACACCTTGCGTGACTCGTATGACGGGTACGCGTACTGGTAATGATATCCAGGTGACATATTAGGTGACATCGGTTGCACCCAAGTTTTCTGCGACGATGGTTGATTGCTGGAACAAAAACTTTAGATGAAACTCTTGGAAAACCCCTAGTTTTATTCACTTTGTGGTATATAAATTTGCATGTGTGTGACACAGTTGGCACAGTCACGCTATACATAACTAACTTTTCTAAGTTTTATGATAATGACTGTGGAGTGTGAACAGTAACAGATTATATAGTATACCCACAGACATAAATCTAAATAGGTAACGAAAGTCAAACGTGTAACTTTTTTGTACCTACCATAATGTCACAAGATTAATTTAGTTGTAAAAATGAAGCTATCCTATTTGTCAGCTAAACATATCCCTCGCTACACATCTCTGGTGGACATGCAGCCTTATGCGAGTTCCCTGTCCGCGCGAAACTGTTTCAAAAGAAGAACATTGTTCCCCATTTTTGCACAGATTTCAACACGCACTACACTCGCGTCATCTATTTAGATGTATATCTTTGGGTATACCTAATATGATACCTATGTATGTAGTCACGATTATAATCTTGATATTTATAATTACATAACAAAACCTTCGTACAAAAATGATAACAGAAACATTTATAGTTCGCATAGCTCTGCTCAGGCAGAAGCCCGAATATGAGTCGTGATTTATCTTTATCTCGAAAACGGCTCTAACAATTTCGATGAAATTTGCTATATGGTGCGGGTTTTTGTGGGCGAAAAATCTGGGAAAACAAAAAAAAAAAGAGCAATGCTCGGTCACCCAGGTACGGATAAGATCGATAATTTCACAGCAGATGTACTTATTACTCCACCGATCCGCAGTGGGCACGCGTGGTGGAGTATCTGCCCATTCCCTTTCACCCTGATTTGTGAAAGGAGCCCTGTGCTCAGCAGTGGGACATTATAGGCTGATGATGATGATGATGATGTACTTATTGCATTTAAAACACTTGAGCGATAGATAGCGGTTAATGTCTCGAAGGTCGTGGGTTCGATCCCCGATCTGGCCAAATCTCAAAAAAAGTAATAATACGAGTTTAAGCGAGTCAAACGAACAGCAATTTGTTCACATGTTCGAACATTTATAAAATACAGCACTGACTTTAGGCCATTAATAACAAGCTTACAACGCATTGACATGAACAAAGAGATTGAAAAGTGTTAGCTAATGTAAAAACATAGAGAACTACTAACAAATGAATGAATACAATAATCGCAAAAACACGCTTCGCTTCAGCTATTAGTTCTACGTTAAGTGAGGGAGTTATAATATGTGAGGTATTCAATACATACGTTGAGTCTGATCCCCATTTCAGGAAAAAGGCCTCAGAATTCGCCACCAGCGCCAAGCTCAGCAAAAAAAACATCTGGAAAGAAACCAATTAATTATAATAACAGTAACCTCGTCACAAAGGTGATCACTCATATGATTCTTCTCTAAATCACTTAATTAAACGGAATACATTTCAGTTTTTTTAACAAGATGGTGATTACATAATCATTATTAAAACACAAAATAAAATCGTTACGTGTAGTGTGTCTATGCAACACAACGCAAGATACAAAAAAAAACAAATAAATGGCCCCGTTTCGTTGAGAAAGACGCCTAGAGCACAATGAAAGTTAATTCATTGAGTTGATAGGTATGTACCATCATACTTAACCGGTAAAAGTAAAAGGGCAGCAATTTAACTATTGTAATATAGTTTTAAATAATATGCGAGTACTTATTATTAAACATAACATATTACAAATAACAAAAATATTTTCCCAAAGGATATAAAGTTATATGAAAATCCCAAAGTTTATTCGAAAATCGAACTTTACATTGACACAAAAATTTCAATGCGCATAGTTAATTGACTCCGGAGTTTATTAAATCTATTGTTCCGTGGTTAAATCGGGATTATTAATAATCTACTACGGGAAAAATCAAAAGATATATACGAAGAAGCCTCGATTTTAATCAATGGAGAAGAACACAAGCAGTTAAGGCTGTTTCCGGTATGAAAAGTAGAGTATTCACCTCGAGGATAAAGCCTTGGGCGGTTTGGACCCCTCGCTTTACTCAGGACTCTACAAACTCCCTGGATTTAACTCCCTCGTAACGATCAGGGTCCAATATGCTGCCCGTGACGTAAGACACTGCGCTTTATCCCCTTGGTGCATAATCTACTATTATTTGGAGACTTTTGTATAAACTATAAGCAATGAACGAAAAATATATACCTAGATAAATGTGATTTAAGATCCCGATAAAATTGCCTCAAAACAAAGTTAAAAACTGTACTGTCGCTTAAAAAATGCCATATAAGTAGATAGTGTGCGATTAAGAAAAACGGATGAAAAAACGAGATTAGTGCAAAATTTTCAAAAATAATAATTATTGGAGTTTTGTTACTTTCCTCACTATTTCAACTGTTGGTGAACAATCTAATTTTGTTACATCAACATATTTCACTTTATGGCGTAGGGTATTTCGACCAAGGCCCATAGACAGAATAATAATATTTTTTTATTACGAATGTTTCTTGCATTTAGTTTATTATTTATTTATTCAATTTTAATTCAAGATTATGTTTATCTCATGCGCTTATCACAAAAGTACATATCAAAGGCGCAGTGCCTCCTGCGAATTTACGTAATTAAATAAAATGCAAAAAATATCAGTTAATATATCAAATCGGAGACGATTCGTCTAAATTGCAGGAAATCGCATATCGCGATTACATGTGAGAAATATGATCTATGTAAATAAAAATCATCCACAAACAGAAATTTAAAGTTATCGTTTCTTATGTTTAATTTTCAGTCACACTGGCAAACATTATTTCTTAAAAAGTACCAGTAGGTACTTACATACGCATTACGTCATCTACTTAGGAATCCGAAAAGTATACTTTATAATATGATAGGTACATTTTAGGTAAGTACTAATAATTGAATAAATATTTACGTTTTATTCGGAAAATAAAATTATAGTTATCCCAAAAAAAAAGCGGTGCAAAGAAAATATTATAAATTCGCAAAGCATATTACAAATCACTTATTAAATCTATAAATTCGCATCCAAGCTCATATACGTATGTACGTACGTACTTAATTATATAATATGTAAAGGGACAATAAGGCTTACTTAAATATGCCGTGGGTTTTCGTACCTAATAAGTATGTAGACTAACTTAACCCAAATAAATGTGTTACTGAATGAATAATTTTTTTTCAAATATGTTTTGGTTCATATTTTTACATAATTTGTTGGCATAATATGCAAGGTATTAGGCGTGTTATATATGAATACGAATTAATTAGTACTCTTGTTTGTTTTTGATATGTAGTAAAAAAATATGTATAAAATTAAAATTAATAAAATATTTAAAAAGTTGGTTGTGCTTCAAATAATGTGATTTGTGTTTGAAAATATAAAAGATTATTATTTGCTAAATAAAATTAAATAATAATTTATTAATTTGTAATTTTAAAATAACAGTATGAAAGAAATACGTCTTTCCTGGTATATTCTCATACTCACTACAATGCAATAGATGGAGGATAATCTACCCAGCTAGAGGAAATATAGAATATTAATTATAGTATCTACACTCTATATTGAAAAAGATTGTTACTTGAATAATTTAAGAACCTTGTAACTACATACTTAAAAGTTAATAAACAACCAACTGATATACTACACCTACATGTTCTAATGGGCTAGAAAAGAGATCAATGAGAGATTAAAACAAACCAGAGTGCCCGCTACATATATAATTAACTCTTGCCTAAAATGCACTTTAATAAATTAGTATACAATTAAGTATTACCAACGTGATTCATAAATATAACTAATTCAAACAAGGGTAAGTTGAATCACTTGGGCGAGTAATATAACCGCATAAACCTTTTAAATTAAATCTTTTATATTGATATCTCAATCACAATTCAATATATCGGCGGCTGTCACAACAAAGCAGCTAACAAAACTTTGATGTCAGATAATACAAGTGGATGACTTGCACTCCGTACCGGTACCGGTAATGTACCGGGTTCCACCTCTCATGGCGAACTATTGAGCCTTGTCACAATTTTAATTGATATGATATCCAACAATAGGCAATGATCGCAAATAAGCAATGTAAACACGAATGGACAGGATATATTTATTCCCATTGATCCATTAATGCTTACTCACTAAATTGAAGATAAATTTACACTAACAATTATAAAAACAAAAAATAAAAGGCAAATGAAAAAAATCTTAACTCACCAGTCCGTTAGCGTCTGCAAACATTGCACTTGTTAAAGAAGAGAAGTAAACTAATTAGTCAGCTCCAACGTTCACCCCTTTCGAGACCTGCTACTGAACTACAGCTCGAAGACGAATGTAGGAATAAAAGAGCCTTTACACAAAAAAATGTTGTTATTTTGGGAACGAAGATGCGTGCACCCACTCCGGCCGCGGAATGACCGATCCCAGGAGACCAGTCGTTTTTTATACACGGTTTCAGAAACATTCCGTCCTTAAAATCCGGTCCCCGACCTCAACATGAGGTATAATAATAATCTTATTAACTTATCTTCACTTCTATCTTTACTTAGAACGTACCGTTATATTAACCCTATTTTAATAGGGAGTTTCGTAGGCAGTGGCCACTTAAGATAATTTCACACTTTTTACTTGGAGCAGCTAAGTGTTTTGACATGGATTTTTTTGTTATGGTTATCGGTCGGCTAGTTAAAGCAATCGGCAGCCGCTCGCGGCCGGAGCGGGCGCACCTGAATGGGAAGGGAAGGGAAGGGAAGGATGCGGCTGACACTCGTATCGAATCGCCGGGACGTGTCCATTACCAGCGGCAGTGGTCCGAAGGCGAGGCTTCCTCCGACTGAGGGTTCACTCCCCCACTTTCTGCTACTCCGTGCGTGAAATTAACTAAAGTCAACATTGAAAAGAAAACAAATTGCGGGTGTAAATTCTGCTCGAATTAAGAAACTTCTATCTCAAAAACTACACCAGTTAGAAATGTAGGATTTCTGTATATTATGTACGTATAGTATATATTCTATTTTATACAACAAAACAAATATTAAAAAATGTTTTATACAAAAAAGTTATGCTTATGACTATGTTAAATACACATGAATATTTTATGTGCGCCTACTTATTATTTCATAACAAAATTACAGAGCCACAAAAATAAGTTGATATAGTTCGCCAACAGTAATATTTTGTTTAAGCTAAGCGATGGTAGCCTCCATAGCGTCTAGGCTGATTTCTCCCATTTATTTTAAACTCAATTAACTCGATCGTAGTTTCAACGGTCTGTTCGTATTTTTTTCTTACTATAAGTATTAGTTAATGATTGGAGAGTACAAAACAAACCAATTTCCGCTCTTAATTTGGACCATAATCTGCTAATTTCTTATGCAGTAACAAGTGGACATACAGTGTTCTTATTCCAACTTGTCTGCAGCGTAGCAGCATACTGGATAAGATTGCTTGTTTACGTGGTTTTGTTATGGTATATCCTTATAAGACTTAAATAACTACTAGTAGAGTTGTAGTAATAGAATATAGATTTTTGTTTCTCCGTTTTAAGTAAAAAAGGCGCTCTTCTTGAGCTAGTGTGGTGAAAAAGTAAATTTTTCACATAGGGCTGAAAAGAACTTTTTGGTTGAAAATGCAAGTACGGACAACAAAAAGTACAGTCACCAAAAAAAGCTTGTATTAAAAATGAATTTTTTAACAAAAAACTTATTTACGTTGTCGGATGGTAAGCGGTTCGTAGCCATATACACGCTTGCAACACACGAGGCATTATGCGTTACCGACCCTTCCCCCTCCCCAATGAGCTACTCACGCGCAAGTTATTTGGCCGTAGTATTCTCTAAGGTGGAGGCACTTCCCCAGTCGAAGTCGAGCTACTCTTTGAGCGAATAAACGCTCTACGTGATTTCGTCGCGCAAGGTAGCGAGACTCGACATAGGGGGAATCGGCGTAAAGGGAACTCAACGTAGAGCAACACGCGACGTAAGGGGAACTCTACCTCTCTCAGAACCATTGCTCACCACAGATACATTCGGTATACTTAGTAAAAAACTAAAACATTTTAACAAAGAAACAAATAATACGCCGTACATTTTATTATTCATAGTTACATTAAATGATGTTTTACCGATTGCAATTTCCGGAATTCGTTTCAATTACATGGCAGTAGATATTGGTCATCTATAACACCTATCCTGCATCATATGCGTTACAATTAGGGTGTGGTTATTTCTTGGTATTTCATTTATTTTTATTTTTTATACGGCTAAGTCGGCAAACAAGCATACGGCCCACCTGATGGTAAGCAGTTACCGTAGCCATATGAACGCTTGCAACACACGAAGCATCGCTCACGCATTAACGACCTTTCCCCCCTCCCCAATGAGCTCTGGCGACCTTACTGACGCGCAAGAACACAACTTTACTCAACATAAAGTTATTTGAAAGCGGTATTCTGTTTTCTGTCATATAATAGAGATAAATAGGTAGGTACTACCTACACATCGGGTGCATAGCGGATCAATAATCGAAACAAGAGGATACATTCACACCATAGCGCGACCTCTCGCTCGGGACATCAGCTCATTCGGATCGGCTTCGTTCGGCGTCCCGGCCAGAAAATATTACTACATCTATTACAAAGGTACTTTTGTCACTTCTCCCAATAGTCCCAATTAAGTTGGTCCTGAGTCGCAAATATTATTGTAACTACATTCAACTGAATTGAAAGTCTAAGAAGATTTCAAGCAGAAACATGTGAATAAAGTCTTCTTTGGCCTCGCCATTTCCCGTTACGCGGGGTCGGCTTTCCCAATCATGCGACGCCATTTATTTCGGTCTTGTGCGTCATTTTCCGTACGTCCCATTTCCCTCAAGTCCTTTTGAATCCTTGTCATCCATGTAGTTTGAGGTCTTCCTCTTCCCCTCTTCTGTGTAGCTATTGAAAGGCTCTTTTTCACGACATGGTCGTCTGTTCGTCTAAGAACATGACCATGTACCATCTCAGTCTGGACTCTTTAGTTTTATCCGCTATTTCTGCAACCTTGAAGCTCCTTCTAATATGTTCATTGTATGTATGTTCTGGGACTCCATGTGCCCTTCGAGTCTGCCAAATTATTGTTCTTGGTACTCGATTAACGCCTTTTCCAGGTCGATAAACACTAACCATAAATTCTGTTTGTTTTCTCGAGCCTTCTCCATGACTATTACATGCTATTGACGCTATTAGGGTAATAGCGTGAATAGCATCTGTGGTTCCTTTTCCAGCTGTGAAGCCAAACTGGTTTTCTGTTATAACAATTTTATTTGTAAGGCGTTCACTCAGGACTCTTTCTCAGATCATGTGAGTGTGATTCCCCGAAAATTTCCACAATCACGGACATCTCTTTTGTTTTTATAGAAAGACACTAGTATACTTCTTCTCCAGGCGTCTGGCATTTTTTCGCTCTTTAGGATGTAATTAAATAATTCTGCAAGCCAGACTTCTACATCAGCTTTTAGTGCCCTCCATATTTCGGCAGGTATTTCATCTGGGCCGCATGCTTTGTGATTTTTCATTTCGGAGATCACTTTTTTTACTTCCACAGGTGTAATTTCACATACAGGTCCATGTATCTTTGGTTCCTCTGTCTCCGGTTGTCGTGGAAATTCTTCATTTGATAGCTGATTATAGTATTCATGCCATCTATCACATATGTCCTTATCAGCCGTGAGCATTTCATTGTCCGTTAGGTACAAGTTCCAGACGTTTATATAGGTCCTGCTCAGCTTTATCTCTTTCCATTGCCACTGTTCTTCTGGCTGCTTTTTTGGCCTTCTTGTATTATCTACTGTCAAGAAACGACCGCCTGAAATCAATGACCGAGATTTGGGAGGAATTAATAATATTAAAAGATCTCAAATTATAGAAGCTATAGTAACTCAGTACCAGTCACCATCCCAATTTTATATTACGTTTCTCGATAAGCAGAAAGAATTGAATAAACTTAAATTAAAATAACTTAATCATTTATTTATTTTGATATAAATGCATCGATATATTATGTCTGTCTAATTGTTATATTTTTTTTTATTTTGTGATATTTAGTCTAAACTTGTCAATAGTAACAGTGTTAACAAATTGTGTGTTTAGTGTTTCCCTTTAGTTATTTTTTATTTTTAAGGCAGACTTAAGTAAGTCATGCTCACTTTAAGGCCTTTGCTTGCGGCGGCGTCGTGTGACGGGTCGCTCACTTCCCTCCAATATGGCGAGGAGGGCGATGGCTGCCACACGCGTCATACTTGTGAACAGGTGCTGCTTGTGGGGGCTGGTCTGCTTAAGTTTGCTATTTATTTACTTATTAAATATTTATTCAGTCTACTTTGTAATTTTGCCGCCGCGCCGGGGCACTCAATTGTTTTCAGTGCGATTAGAATGTAAATACCTATTATGTAATGAATCTAAGCCTGTTTTGAAAAGAGTAATTGCTGAGTTTATTGCCGGCTCTTCTCAGCAAATGCAACCTTCCGAACCGGTATTAGAGTATTAGAGTCAGACTTTTCATAAGTGCCTGCGAAGGTATATTTGAATAAATGATTTTGAATTTGAATTTGAATGAAAATTAAAAATATTTTTCAAAAAGTTATGGCAAAAAAAAACGTATATGAAGGAGCTTATCAATGCGCACAGCTCAGTATTTATAGCGAAAACTTAAAGATTGAGATAATAGTGTCAAGACCTTATATATCAGGGTGGGTTTGCATTAACAAGAGCATAGTTAATAATGGATTATACAACGACAATATTTTTCAGCAAAATAAAAATCATCGTTATAGGAAAACCGGAACTACTTATTTCTCATCGAGACACGGTTTATTTGACTCGAAATAAAATAAGTATTACTTATTATATACTTATACCTTACTTACTTGTACCTTACATGTTTAAGCCGAAACGGGTTCTAAGTGTTATTTGTGAATTGAGTAATAACTATAATTAAACTAATGTTAAAAATACTGTTTTTTTTATATCGTAGGTTGAGGTAGGATACCTTCCTACATGATATTACCACAACTTAAAGGTGATCGTTTGGCATTTTTTTTGTACTTTAGATTATCATTACTACTATTTAGTATTTTATGAGCAAATGTTCTGATCACAGACATAAATACCTACCTGACTACCTTAATTATTGTAATGTACTTACCTTCTTTGGTGGGTAGCACATTGTAACTTTTCAAATCAATGATTCCAAATATACGATATCTGTATACCTACTGTGTCTTGTTATTTTTACGCACCTAAATTCAAATACTCAGTTTATGACCCACATACCGAAGTATTCCCGTTAGAGCACCGATTTTAAGGCATCCAAGAGCGCCGCCATTCTACACGACTAAATAAAACAGGCCAACTTTTTTAGGTGACGCTTCGTTTTACGCTCGCTATGCGTCATTCTGCTTGACATGAAATTGAAGTTGTTGAAATATTCCTCTTAAAATATGGAGAAATTTAAATATTTAACCAGCGTAATAATTCAATGATTTAACCATTATTTTCATAGTTTTATTTACTCTTATTTGATTTAGCCCCTAACAATTAGGGGCTATTTTTATAGAAGGGTGACGGCTTCGTCGCTCAATCTGGATAGGTATATCATTTAATCAACAAAAAATAAAGTTATTATAATGATTAATAATGTTTATGTTTATTGGCACCTTAATACAAACAATACAAATAAAAACATTTTTGTATATACACAGATAGCTTAAAGGTAGAATATTATTAGAGGAAAAAAAACACCAGCCCATATTTTAGGTAAGTTCTCAAGTACTGGTTGATATTAGGTACTCGTTCATCATCCCATATAATGTACCACAGCTGAGCACAGGCCTTCTTTCACAAATCAGGGTGATAGGGAATGGGCAGATACTCCACCACGCGTGCACACTGCGGATCGGTGGAGGTAGGCTAGTGGGCAACCTACTGTTGGAGTTTTCAAGCCGCCTAGAAGGCCTCCACCGGTACCAACGGCTTTTACGCTTCTTCCGAAGCACGGAAACGCTCGATTTGAAATACCACTAGGCGATAACCCATCCAGGTACCGACCACGACGGTGGTAGCTTAACTTGTCGATCGATTAAGAATGGCTTATGATGCTACACCACGAGCGCTTCCACCCCTGCCCAGTAACATCCAAAATTGGCGCGCCGTGTGCCGGCACTCGGCGGCGGCGGCGTGGCGCGCAGTCTAGTTGGGTCACAATATTTTTTTTTGCATTACCTCTCTTGTTCCTTCATGGTACCCATTATACAGGTGTACCAATAATTAGTCTCCATCGAACCAAAGTCTAGAGCACTCAAGAGCTTTTTGTAGTTTTCGAGTTATGAGTTATGACTGTTTATCATGTTTTTTTAATCAAAATCTGGCAATGATATTTTTGATTATAGTCGAGTCGAGATCCATGCAAGATTTCTTGTTCTCAGTTAGTTGAATAGTGATCCTTGCGAATTTATAAAAAAATATTTCCATAGAGTAACCATTTCGTTAAAAAAAGTACTATTGAAAACTAAAAGTCTGAGAAAGTTTAATTTACTTTTAAAACATCCTCAAAGAATTAGGAAACACTCAAGAGTAGAAAGAAAGTAGGTAGGTAACAAACTTATTTTTAAACGCAATATTTATTATATCTGCTAGGTTCACTATTCAGCTGATTTTATTTCAACTACTCAAGACACTATGATCAAACATTAAATATTAAATGTGTTGTTCTATTAAATTTTAAAACATAAACTTTGGTTAAAAAGCAATATAAAATGTCATAACTCGAAAATTACAAAAAATTTCAAAAAAAAAATTCAAAATTCAAAATCATTTATTCAAATAGACCTTCGCAGGCACTTATGAAAAGTCTGACTCTAATACTCTAATACCGGTTCGGAAGGTTGCATTTGCTGAGAAGAGCCGGCAATAAACTCAGCAATTACTCTTTTCAAAACAGGCTTAGATTAATTACATAATATTTACATTCTAATCGCACTGAAAACAATTGCGTGCCCCGGCGCGGCGGCAAAATTACAAAGTAGACTGAAAAAATATTTAATAAGTAAATAAATAGCAAACTTAAGCAGACCAGCCCCCACAAGCAGCACCTGTTCACAAGTATGACGCGTGTGGCAGCCATCGCCCTCCTCGCCATATTGGAGGGAAGTGAGCGACCCGTCACACGAATTGCGGAGCATACCTACTCTACATGGGGTGATTCGGGTACCACATCAAACTCAAAGCCATTTATTCAATGTAGGCCCCAGAAGGGCACTCATGAAGGTCACATTTACTGAAGTTACCACCGGTTCGGAACTCAGCCTTCAACTGAGAAGAAACCACATCTAAGGTTGCTCTACATCTAGACTACACACTTATTGACACTACTTCTTGGGATACCTATATAGGTAAAGGTTCAATCATTCATAAAATTTAAATAAAACATCATAATAAAGTAGGTAAGTATAATATAATGATTTATTTTCACTTGTTTAATATAATAAAACAAAAGTACGGTAGATGCACCAGTAGCAATGCATTTATGAACACTTTTCCAACGAAATTTGATTAGAATACACCTATAAGTTATTGCGTCATATTTTGTAAAATACATATTAAAAAATTATACTACCAGTGGGTGCATTGGTTCGACCGAAATTCATAAAAAAATTGAATAAATAAATTTCAGCTTACTGCTCTTTTTCTCCATTTAAAATTTCACACTCCTCCGTGCGCGCAATATGAGCTTGTACTATGGAAACCAGATAACTGATATACTAACTACTACTTTTCGTTTGTAAATACATACTAATTACACCCAGACTCAGGCAAGAATACATACATGTTCATTCACACAAATGCATGTCCTGTGTGGGAATCGAACCCACGACCTGCGGCGCGATAAGTGGAATCTTATCCAAGCGCGCCAACTGGCCCGTCAATGATTGACTTAAAAAAATATAATGGCCCATATGTAAATCGGTATCTAAGTATGATAAACAATACAAAAGAAATCCAAGTTTTCCTAACAAGTGTTTATTTAACGTATGATTTACTTTTAGTTGCGCATGGCTGATAACTAAAACACCGGAATGAAGGAAAGGCTAAATAGCAAAAAAGTAACAGCAAAAAATACTTGAATTTGTAGTATGAAATGGTATAGGTACAACCTACAACTGGTATGGTACCTACCTGATGCTCTCAATGCCTGCTCAATAGGATATTCATCCTAATTAAAATAAATGTATGATATGTCAGTAATATTAATAAGTTTTATTTTAGTACACACACGAAAATGGTTATTAATGAAGGTTATGTATTATTACTTTCCAACACATCAGATCCAGCCAAATAAGTAGTAGTTCATCCACGTTAGAGGATTACTCCTCATCAAAATTGAATCTTCTTTTGCCGTCAAACCGGAAGCCGTAAGCGGCAGCGTTTTTTACGTCAACTAGCGCCGGATTACGATGTTTGTAGAAACTACCATGCCCATGCGCAGGACGAGATGATCCATTTGGAATACCGTGCGCTTCTCGCGGATAAAACGCTTCAAACTTGCCGCTAGATGGCAGGACATCTTCCAAATCGCCATCTTCGGGATCGTACGGCCGGCACAGAGATGACACCACAATAGCCAAGACACACAATGCACGAAGAACGGCTTTCATCTAAAAAAAACTGTTCTACATAAACAACTTCGTAGTTCTAAGATAAAACATGAAAGTAAATTACAAAAAATACGTACTATGACTGCAATGATAGAATGCAGCTTATTTTCTTCAATGTGTTTGAATAAACTGGTTGCGTAATTTGTAGATAAGTTGGATTGACGACGCAAAAAGTGAAACTGAAGTCCCGTAAAGCGAACGGCCGCTTGATCACCTTGACGCCCGCGCCCGCGCCGAACAGCTAGCTCATGCTAAAACGTGAAAAGTGACACGCGCAATGACGCGCGCGCGGTTCCGCAACACAATACTTTCCCTTTGCGATTTATTGAGGTACTAACTGCCTCATTGGTGCTCGCTTTAGTACATTGCTGATAGAGTAGACCTTTTGCTTGCACACATGCCTATAATGTAATGGGCATTTTTTTAAAACTAGGAACGTAGATTGCCCTCAAGTGCAGCTGCCGGAAGTGCCGAAACACCAGTAGCTAGGCACTTTTTCACTGGGCTCTCTGGGCAAGTGCTCAAAGCCCCCGCGTTCGATGGGGCCGCCTAGTTCCTGCAAGATCACCAGCTGATAACCAATAAATATATTTATTTTGCGATACTCAAACGATTTATATGATGTGTTACTATTAGCTTTTTATGCCTAACACTGGCAATTCCTCAATGAGTATACCTACCTCTAAAAGGGGATACCTCTGACTACATATTATTAAGTGTTATGTGGCTACATTTTGATGAGCCATATAACACTGATAAGCCCTACAATGCTTCAAGAAAGGTTGACTAGTTTGTCGCTGATGTCCATAGAAAGTGATGTTCTGCTCAAAGACAGACATTGAAGAAGTTATGGTCGATTTTGCTTCTCTCAAAAGAAGAGAAGGTATCTCATCAATAAACATGATTAAATTTAAGCACAAACTTGTATATTTTATATTGGATGCTAATAGTTGTCTGTCTGAATTAAATGTACGTAGTAACCTACCTATTAATTTAAATGTGATTTAAAAAAAAATAGTTCTATAAAGCTAAAATGTTATTTCTCTACGAAGCAAAAAATAGAGCAAAAAATTCATTTTCCGAATATGCCCATATTCCATTAAATACCTACTGTAAATACATTGAGAAATACCTTATTTAAATTGAATTAAAATTAGGTACCGCACCGTATGGTCACTAGGCACGTGCATGTATGTACTAGAGCTAGGCGCAAGCCGTCGCTCAACCGATTTGATCCCTCGAACTCCCGTTGAGCATTAATTCTACATTTTAATTTATTACATGATTTTCCAATTAACATTATTTTTATTATTATTAAAAATAAAGTATTTCTTTTATATATTTTTTAGCACACGTATCATAGAAAGACTAGGTGTTCCTCTTTTCACCCACATTCCCGCTGTCGATAAAAGTTAGCCTATAACACTCTAACTCCTGTGTGGAAGAATGACAAATACGGCGGGAACAGCGCCAGCAAAATTACGGATAAAAAGTACCCTAAATACTGATCCGTGTCATAATCTATCTGTAGGTACACAAATTTTCATAGAAATCCGTACAGAAGATCTTGAGTTATAAGTGGACATGCAGACAGACATAACATAGTTACAGACAGATCAACAGAGAGACACTATTTTTTATACGTGTTACGGGTATATTTTAAATACAAATGGTTAAAATACTGTTATTTGTATTTTATTGATATTTCAAATACACGACATATAAATATATTGTACTTATAGTTACATGCGAGAAAGAATTTTGTTATGTTCATTTTGATTAAAGCAAATTACGTATTTTGCCCAGCCCTGAAAGCATATTGCCCAGGTTTTAAATATGTAGGTAGGTACGTCGCTTTGCGATTTCAGATAACAAAAAGAGCCTGGGCCATCTTCAAAGGTTTATTTGATTAAAATACCCCCTAAGGTCACCCTGGGTTATCTTAATTAACTCACAGTTAGATTCTTTCCTAGGGTTAAATATATAATTGTCTACATAATATATAGGATGTATATAACATCACAAGTGGGATACAGCATGGATACAGCTAATAATAATAAAACTTAAGAGTTTGCATGTATGTGTGAACGCACGAATCGTGTTAACTCTCTTCGCCCACTTCTTTCACTCGTTAAGAGTTCATGAACATTCCGTTTCATTGGTTTCAACAGAAAAATTGTTGTCCATTAAAAAAACGCGTCGAATATAAATCCTCATTCTGCTTTTGAAGTCTGTTGAAAAATGTGTCCATGAGAATATTTTTGACTAGCACTCATAAGACATAAAAAAATAAAGACGGAGGGTCACCTTATAAGAAAGTGAAGCCGAAAATGTCCTACGTGTGCGTGATTAAAATTAGTACTAGCCCAAGTAGGCACAAATGGTACTGAGCCTTATTGTCACTGTCAACGTCACAATACGGAATGACAACCGATCGGCTTCCTATGGTGTTTAGTATGTGTGTGAGGCCATGTATTTACAAGAACGCCGGCTTCCTATTACTTGCGTCATTAAGAACAGAGACCGTTCCGGCTTTCATTTTTTCTTGGTCTGAGCTGTCACTGGGTTAAAATTTGAAGGTATCAGATATTCTGTTTTCAATAGAATAAGTTCACACATTAGACCTATTACAAATATTTCATAGTATAATAATAAAAGTAGATATATAATGCAATAATATAATATTTTATTAACAGAAATGTTACAAAAATTATATTATTTTCTGTATTAACAGATAATAATTCATAAGTGTCCCAGGTATTTATTTATAATAGCTATAACTTTAAACTGATGTTTTACCTGATGTTTATTTTAAAATACTAACACACATTATTTGCATTGAATATAACGTCTAATAAACATTTCCTATGATTACATTTTGTCAAACATTCATTTCAGTAAATTTTATTTTATCATGTTTTATATTTGCAATTCACCTGATATCATTTTGTGAATGACAGCATGCACGAGGGTCTAACGTACATACAACGTTTTTAACGTTTAGGTTGAATATTTTTACTAAAGTCGGTTGCAAGCTATCTTGAACGCATGTCGATAAATGTGCATGGAAACTTGTTGAAATTTTTGTTCAACAAAATGTAATTACATCCTATAAAAGTATCACTTCATAAATTAATATTAAAAAAAAAACCTGATGTAACCCCTCTCAGGTGGGTCGAAACAACATATACAATACTATACACATTCACACAATCAATATGCACATTTCTCGATCATCCTCTAGGTACAAGATAGAACTAACAAGATAGGTACTATCATGTTTAGCACTCGCCTTGCCATATGCATTTAGGTATTCGGAAGGATCCGCATACCTTCGTCTCAACTATCCCATTACTAGCGATACTTTCAAATTTCCCCTACATAACCTCATCCATTCCAGTGACTTCTCACATACCAGCGGGGCTAACGCGTAACAAAATGATAATTTTGTAGTTTCATTGAATTTGATACCCATATCTGATCCCATTTTTCCATAATTCCCGACACGAGATTCCGGACCAGTTAAATGATAGCTCACTTGTCTCGTTTGATATTTGCGTGTCAAAAATAAAACTGAATTGCAGATATCTAATGAGTGTCAAATTCAAAGAAGTGCATAACCATTTCGTTACGCGGCAGCCTAATAGCTGCCCAATTGTCCTGTATTTGACATCAATGTCGCTTTCTATATTTGCCGAAAAAAATTATATTTTTCTGTTTATTATGACATTTTTGTCAAACTCGCGAGAATGGGGCCGCAGATACCTACCTCGACATTCGCCACATCTCCGCTGCAGGTACTTCTTTCAGCCGTCCCGTTGGTCGCCAAACACTCCGATCCGTACTATACTACAGCCTTATGATCATCATGCTCTTTAGTTTAAAATAAGTATATTCGCGAAACAAACCTGTCGCTTATACAAAAAAACTGTGTTTGTCGACAAAACGAAATGTTATTAGGTATAAAATTATCTAATCGTCAGTGAAATAGATATTATTATTACATTACACAATATTTCATTATATTTTCTGCATATCCGCGAGTTTAATCATTTGTCGACAATCGAAATCTCTTCTAAGTTACAAATTACATTAAAGTATTGTTGTGAAACTTTATATACCTTTATATTACATGATTTAGTAACTAATTGTAATAATTTTGATCATTTATCTACATTTATGTAGCTAAGAATGCTTGCTATGTGCTATTTCTAGACCACTGGTTGGCTCTCATCTATCGCATACCAGGACCACGTCAATCTTGTAGAAGTATCCACAGTTCTATCCAGTGATCTTGGCTTTGGACTACTAGCGATCGATCGAACTAAGGATTCCTTAGTTTAACTTATATAATAGCACTATATGATATATTATTATAAAAAGTGCAAACATTAGTAGGTAAATTCTATTTGAATATTTAGATTACTATCAAAAGCATTATACAATCGGAATAGAAACACCTAGGAGACAAGTTTTCGACTAATGATCGACTCACATGTTACTTGCAAAATAATTATTTCTTAGATTTTAAGGCAGTCAAATACATTTTCTCGATAAATGATTAACTTTCAACATTATTATGAGGCACATTTAATTATTTGAACCTTTAGAAAAATATTGTGATATTCTTCGTATGTATAATGATCTAACATTTAAAAAATTTAACTGGATAATAATCTGATCATTTAGATTATATTACATATTAAAATACATCAGATAGGCTTGAAAATGTTGAGTATTACTTTGTATAGATGCACTGGTGTAGTTATATATAAAAAAAAGTTTATGGTAAATATTGTATATACCTAGAATATTGACAAGAAGCGGCTATCCGCATTGGTGTTACATACATACAATACATAAACACTTGTCAAGGCATATTTGAATAAATTTCATTGGCTAAAACAAAAAAAAACTAAGAGTATGGCTAAAACAGAAAATTGAAAATCATTGCTAGATACCGGATCATAACAATATAATTTTGCCCAGTTCCAGAACTGTGCAAGCCTTGGTATATACATCAGAACTATATCTATGGAGTTTATGAAGTAGTTACAAAATCCAGGGGCACAGGTCTTCGAGACAGAATAAATGCGTCAAGTGAAAACCGGCCGTAAAAACAAAAGTCAATAAGTTAAAAAACTCCAAAAACAACGAAGGTCAAGATCAAGACAACATCAATAAAAATATATAAAAATTTGAGGGAAAGCCTTAAGGAGGGCCGGCTTAATCTATATCAGGGTGTGCGGGGCCCACGGGCGCAGGGTCTTAGGGGGCGCCGAGCAACGCTCGCGACGACGACTCCGCCAAAATGTATAAATATATTACCTCCTGAATTATGTCCTATACATACATAGGTCCTGTACTAACGCCTTCTTTTCGCGCTCTCCTATACCAAAATGGAAGTCCCATCTTTGTGGAAGACTGCCCGACTGACAGACTGCATTGGAGAGAAGTGAGGTGATGGCGAATCACAGGCCGATCGCCATCACCTCACTTCTCTCCAATGTAATGGAGCAAGTGATCCACACGCAACTTTTTGAGATACCTAGAAGATCACCATTTGTTGAGCGACCGACAATACGGCTTCCGCCACAGTCCCTCGGATGATGACCTCCAAGTGTATCTCACACACAGTTTGTCACTTCGCCATCGGGAATCAAGGTGTAGCATTGGTAGTGAGCCTAGATATGGCGAAGGTTTTTAATGCACCCGAATTTCCGATCACTGGTGAAAATATAACTGTAAGTATTCCATTACGATCGCGCGCCTACTGGAAGGTCGCCACGGTACTCATTGCAACCGGGCGCTACATGGGCTAGAGCCGGCCCTGGCCTTAAGCGAACGGTTGGAGAAAGTAATAAGGGACGCAATTAGACACAGCGCTGACAATATGCGCATAGCTTCATCAGATCACTGACATGATGCAACCAATATGATAGAGGGATACATGTATTAATGTATCGTTCATATAAAGGCAGGCTTTACATAAACAGTATATTAATACATGTTGCCTGCAGGAACATAGAAAGGAAAGGTGCCAAGTTCAGAGACAGAAGAGAGATAGACAATAGCAACAAAGAATATCATCTCGTCTACAACGGCACAATATCAAATAGAAAAGCTGGATACTAGCGCTTCCAGACTGTTTGTTATTGAAATATATCTGGGAGGCGTTGCAGTTCAGTCTGAATATGGTGATACTGAAGTTAGTCAAAAGACTATTCAAACACCACGCACAAATGTTCTGTTATAGCGAGTCATTATAAATAGCGCTAAATAAGAGTTATAACTGTTTCTAGAAGCTATCACTTTTTTCCTTATACAAAGCTATACGAAACACCTTTACAAGTACGAAATAAATTAATAATAATAAAGGTAAACACGAGCTAATTCAAGTCATAAGAATAGTATTAATAACAAAACCACAGTTTGCACTTTAATAATGGAATCAAAAGTATTACTAACCTATAATTATCCAAAAATGGAAGTTTTGTATTTATTTTATGCCCAGACCTTCGAACGGTTCAGTCACTGGACCCGCCTCACATGTTTCTGGAACGTATGGAAAAGCCAATTCTTGTTGGACGCGCGATGCAATCATGCATACATGTGTATATTTTACATGAGTTGTACTATATATCTCCTGTTCTCACATTGATTTATCTTATTGTTGGAAGTCGGTGGAAAATATTAAGATATCTATAAAATCTGGGCACAAATATTTTGTCAACAATACCAACGATCATTCGTTCACATTGTTTTTTAGTTCTTGGCATAATCACATCACCTAATATTATAGAATGTATTTGTAAATAAAAAATATCTCATGAGAAATATCAATAACACTGCATAAAAAGCTTAGTTAAATTCAGCAATATTACTCGAGCGGGCTTTTAACACTCCCCGGTCTGTATTCTAGAAACTGAATCAATGCTCAAGTAAAGTTTCGAATCGAAATTATAACAATTGAATTTGGAACATGCACCAATCATATTAGGATTTTTATCGATTAACACCATATATTCTTGAGACTTGATCTGTTTTAATCTCCAACTAGAATACGGACCTTAGTATTCCTCGTTCCAGGATATTGGTATAACCAGGATATTGGATATTGGATTATTGGTTCCAGGAGTTGTATTTGTTGTTAGTAGTGGATTTAGCCCGCCCAACGTGGCGTTGGTTTTCTCATCAATAAAAGTCTCATTAGCAGCTTTGTAGAATTCAGCAGTGTCGACCCGGGTAGCGTACCTAGTTCTTAAACTTACCGAAAGGTACTCCCTGAAGCTAGTTCAGGTATTAAGAGAGGGAGAACATAGCTCAAAGAGCAGCTCGACTGGGGAAGAACCTCCACCTTACAGAATACCGCAGCCAAATAACGCTAGTCGCTAATTGGCGAGATGTGTAATGAGTTAGTGATGCCCCGTGTGTTGTAAGCGTCCATATGGTTACGGAAAGCGCTTACGATCAGGCGGGCTGTAAGCTTGCTTGCCGACCTAGTTATATAAAAAAGGTATATGTGCCGACACCATTATGGAAGATTTTAATGCCAATGTGGGAGTACAAGACAGCTCGGCTCGGCTCAAGCTCGGATCAAATTGATGGAATTATTCCATGACCTTCGCAATCCCAAATAGCCATGGGATCCGAAGCATTCTCAATAGAACTACAGCCCCGATTCGGCTGCTGGAAACCACAAACTGGCAATATTGACGAAAACTGACAACGTTGTCAAAGAGATGCGAGAAACAGACACTTTTTTCGCTGCAGCGGAACGGTATTAAGTCTAAACTTCTCCAGGAGACTGGAGATATTAGGGAAGAGACGCGTGCTAGCATCAGCGCAATCGTCATCAGATACAGGCTGATCAAGAAAAATATAAGAAGAGACCTCCGGGCTCCGATAAGGCTGCGATAAAGCAAAATCTAGGGTCCAAGGTCTTTGCCTTTTGCTTGGAAGAAGCCATCTGAAACAGCTTTGTAATGACAAAGCTCCGAGGAATGACGGTATAACTGCACAGATCCTGAAGACGGGGTAACTTCAATTTTGTAGGCGATTGCAGAAATTTTCTATTGAGACATGGCATGACACCGGAAACGTCGAGAGGGTGTGTAGTGCCAGATCTTCAAGATGACGATAAATCCTTACTGCCGAATTTTACAGGCCCATATCACTCATAAGCTACGTATAAGCTGTTTTCGAGAGTTGTCACAAATCGTTTCTCTGAAAGACAAAGGCTGATATCTCTTAACTCCGAACGGAACGCAAGAGCCAAGTTTAAAGAAGAAGTGCGTACTGGCAACTGTTGCGCACGTAAATCGCGAACATGGGTGCTCAGCGGCCCTAGGCCCCGCTCACCAGCCGATTAAATACTCGGTGGCGGCGGCGGCGCGAATTAAGCAGCTAAAGGTGGCTCTAGTCCACGGTGTCTAAACTGGCCTAGTCCAGTGACTGAGTGGTTCAAAAGCGAGGCAATATCATAATACAAGAAATACCCAAAACAACAATATCCTACTTATTGCCTGACAAACGTGCAATGACACAATAAAACTTAAGAAATAGGATGCAGTGAAGTAACATAATGAACATAGTTTTTCAATAATAGTCATAGCATCGCTCATGATGAATACTATTTAAACAATTATATTTTCGTTAAAAATGTATGTTTTCATGGAGTATATACAAACAAAGCAAGCATTTACAATCATAAATTTCAAGTTGTTTTACATACGATTGTATAGTAAGGGGCACGAGTGGTGAGCACAGGTGACACCTGCGCAGTAGTTAATTTTCGGTCTGTTTGGCGGAATGAAGCAGGGTAGAGCGCCGAGCAGCACACGATTGGCTCGTCAGTCGATGCTCGTCGTCTATTGGATTGTTGCGTTTCATTTGGCTACTGTGATTTGGCCAAAAGCTACTGCCTATATGTGCTCACCATTCGTGCCTCATACTGTACCTTTTTACCATAATAACACGATAAAATAAATTAAGGTACTTATTATTAATTAGTCGAGAGATCACATTCATTTTTTTTTTTTTTTTATCCTTTAGGCAGGAAAACTTGACCTTAATTTAGGGTACAAATTCAAAACGCAATTTAAAACTATCGAGGATTAGAAGCGCTACTCAACTTGTATCAAAAGGTGGTAAGATAAATTTTATCGATTTAAGTCGGCTTTTCACTATGGGATGTAATATAAATTACATCTTAAGCTGTATATAACATCCCGCGATTGCTGTTCACACTGTAAGATATATATTTTGGACAGTTCAGCTGCGGTCACCAATGTGTCATCACGTTCTTTATCGAAACGGTTGATTTCTAATATGGATAATATGGAGATTTTTTTGCTTGATTCCTACCATAGTTCATCAGACGACGAAGATGCTGTATTCGATTTAAGAAAATAATAAATATTATAATAAAATAATAATAAAAATTTAAAACTGTTTTACAAAAAACTTAAACCGACTTCAAAGTACACTAAGAAGTAATCAAATCCTGATCTGATGACAATGGGACCAACGGGAAGTTTATCCTTCCAAACAAAAAAATAATTTTCCAAATCGGTTAATAAATGACAGAGTTATGAGGTAACCTAATTGAGAACCTCCTTCTTTTTTGGAGTAGGTTAAAAATATAATAATTGTCGATTCTGCATATTGAATCATGGATTAATGCGTAGGTATGTTCAAATACCTATAGCCACATATTTTGACTACGGTGTGTAGAGTTTGTGAAGTAAGGGCATGTTGAGTTATAAGCTTGGCTCTACATGAGATCTGATAACTTTTTGACAGTGCTTGCCATATGTCTAGGCAACATTTCACATAAAAATGTTTTTGGTGGGATTTCACTTCTTTTTGTAAGTTGCCTATGTTTTTTTTATGTTTGATATTTCCAAGTTTTATATTTTTTTTGTTCATTATGTACTAATACAAGCTTACATACCAAATTTCAGCTTTCTAGGACTTCAGGAAGTACCCTATGAGATTTGATGATCATTAGTGAGTCAGTGACGAAAACGGGGTTTTATAGATATCAATAAAATCTAAAGTATAAGAGCTATGTTATTGAAACTTAATATGTTTAATAAGTTCACTATTGACATCACTTTCCGAGAATTTTGTTTATCTGGTGTAATCTAAACCCAAGTTTATGAGAGTTCAAAAAAACGACGAAGCGCTTCAAGAAAAGGTAGGTAGTGCCCTTGCGCTTCGCTTGGCTGTCTTGGCGTGTCTTGATTTAGACACAAGATGGCTTGATTGCGACAGCTGCAAACGCTTCGAAACATCTCCAGTGGACAAGCTTAGAAATAATTCGTTGATTTGCTTTTTACACAACATGAGCTTTTCATATGTGATCTCAGGCTAATTTTAGGCTATAGCTTATAATAACTAAGTTTAGGATTTACCCTAAGACTATTAAAACTCATCTGTATATTCTACCCTTAAAATATCAGCGATGGCGGATATAAAAGTAATTTATGGTGCCTTTAAAATATTTAGCGCATTTTAATTAATTACTTTCACGATAATTACAAAAAAATAAATATTTGTGACCAATGATTCTACTAAGTGTATCTGTACAGTGCTTAGTGCTTACAATAATATAAACTTTTTAATTTTTTTCTGTTATACCCCTAATCTGTTTACAAATTAATGCCAAATGTGCGTTTATTTGTACAAAAAGTAGTTCCTACCAATCAATTGCATGTATTACTCGTGTTATATAAAACTAACCGAATCCGGAAGTACGTACTCCATTCATTACTGTGTTTAAGCTCCTACTGGAATAGCATTCCATAGTCAAGGAGGTGGCCATAATAAACGTATACTCAACCAACGACACAAAGAAATTTTTGAATATTATAAGATACGAGATCTTACCCGCATCCCACCAGGATTGTAGTTTGACGACTAATAATTCTCGTATCTTCTAATACTATTATATCACTACCAAACTGTTTTTTTTTTTTAATCAATGCGGGTGTACCAATATACGGTCGCCTCGCTACTAATATTTTGTCCCTCTAAAGTGCGGTCGCAGAGCATGAAGATTTCGTATATTGACTTGTCATTACTTGTTTCTGTCGCACAATTATATTGCCGTCGACCTCGCACAGCAACATTGTCTGCATCAGCGATTATAAACATTTTATTATAGTTATACCTACAGGCTGTTCTTACGCAAGTGTTAATGAAATGTGCTTAAAAATTAGAACTTCATATAAAAATGATGTTGATCACTGGCTGTAGGCCCAATAGTCTATGTACGAAATTCTTCCTGCTCTACGAATGCACTTTTGTAAATCATTTAATAGTGTAGTTTATTACAGAAATAGATGTATCCATATTAATGTTACAAAAAATCATGTACCTATCCTTTATATAAAACTAGCTATACTATACAACAAATATAGTATACATTGAACCTGACTTTGTTGTTTGCGTGTAAAGTGCAGTTTTCAACTAAAATATATACTGATTAGCATAATTATCTATCCATATAATACAGAAAAAAAGCTAACCACCAATGATCATATAATTATACATAGCTACCATACCCAATAATATACTTTTTTTAAACTAGAACATTATTTGCAATTCGAAAACAAATCCTAACTTTAATATTATAATAAATCCTAACTAATATTATAAATGCGAAAGTGAGTTTGTTTGTTTGTTTGTTACGCCTTCACGCCTCAACTACCCAACGGATCATCATGAAATTTGGCATGCAGATAGCCTATGGTATGGAAAAGGACATAGGCTTCTTTTTATTCCGGGAACGCGGGTGAAACCGCGGGGGACAGCTAGTTTATTATATAAATGCGAAAGTGAGTTCGTTTAAAGGCTACCCTCAGTCGGGGCAAGCCCCACAACTAATTGGGTAAGTGTGCGGGCTATGCAGTCATGCATAATCTCTAAAACAGATTTCATCGACGAGGCGACAGAGCGGAGATAGAGAGCAGTAACGATTGCTGATCCAACCACAATATTAGGTTGATTCCGAAGGAGACAGAGAGTAGAGAAAAAGAAAACGAAGAAAGAAAATGCGCTCTATGGAGATTCCCGCAGACTTGTGTATGGACAGTCTCAGTAAGCAATATAAAAATACTAGCTGTGCCCCGCTGTTTCACCCGCGTTCCAGAGATAAAAAGTAGCCTATGTCCTTCTCCATACCATACGCTATCTGCATGCCAAATTTTATGATGACCCGTTGAGTAGTTTAGGCGTAACAATGAACAAACAAACCTACTTTCTCACTTTCGCATTTATAATATTAGTTAGGATATATTACCTGTCACTACTTATTATGACATTATTGCATGTATTAACAAATAAATAAGTATCCAAAAGTGTGCCAAATTTCATCCAAATCCGTTCAGTAGTTTTTGCGTGAAAGAGTAACAAACATCCATACATACAAACTTTCGGGTTTATAATATTAGTATGGTTTGTGCAGTCTTTTTTATGATAGTGAGATATATAATGGAGAAAAAAATAACCATATGTATTTAAAGCATTAAGTGAAGTAGTGAAGTATATCATGTTTCACAAAAATAAATTAATCATTTCTGTATTTACTCCGTGACTTTTTATTCGTCTTAGAAACGCAGCCCACATAATGTACCCAATGAATAGATACTAATCATAAAAAAAAAAAAGTTTCTAAGATCAATAAAAAGTCACGGTGTATTTCATTGAGTGAAAATATGATAGTTTACATAAATGCACTTTGTACTAAAAACATATTAAGATCAGGTACATGGTAATATAATGTATACCATATTGTCTCATATAAAACGGCAATTTATTGCAATTGCAATAAACATTGGTAATATTAAAATAGATACATCACTTTTTAGTCGCCTTTACATACACTTGAACAAGTTTTTCTATTCTAATATTGAATAATCTACACATTGTACAATTAATTCCATCATCTTTGTGAATTGTTTCTATTATCACTCGATTAAACAGCTAAACAAATTAATATGGATCTGCTATTTCACAAATACAATCCGTGCTTACTTTAACTATTCAAATGTTGAGGCACAATTGATGATATTATAGTTGTTCGTCTGAGTATCTAAATGTATAATGGATTCGTAATCAAGATTGACCTAAGCTAATTTATAAGAATTTAATATAACACAATAACAACGAAAAACCAATTTGTGATCAATATTTGTAACAAATAAATTAGTAAATGCAAGAGTTTGGTTCCCTAACTTATATCTACGTCATCAATTCCGATGTCAGTCATCACATCACAAAAAATAAATACCGCTCAGTATACCTACAAATTATTCTAATAGACCTAAACACATTTAAAAGCACTTAGTACCTGACAATACAATACACAGAGAAACTGAAGTATATAAGATAATATTGCTTAGAGATAATATTTGTTATTTGCTTAACTCTCACGTGTCGGTAATATAAAAATAAGTAGTGCAATCGAATCATCAACAAAACTAGTCCGCATGTTGAAACTGTAGACGCATGTAACTAGCCTATGTGAACCCGTCGTGTACTCAGTACACATTATGCTACAGTACGGTATAGCGTGCACATTATACGCTGTACAAGTAGCTCTCCAGTTTAGTTTTGGGCGCGGGCTGGGTGAAGGGCGAGAACCAGAGAATGGAGAACCGACCGAACACTGACTGTATGCTCTTCCAACGAGACTTGCGGACCCAGCGTGCCTCTTCCTTCTTCAATTGCTCGATGCCCTGCCACAAAACACGCTCTTATTTATCAATTGTCTTCATAGTGGTTTAGCAACTAAACTTTAGCGTCTAACAGCAGAGATATCTAAATGATTAATTAAAACTATGTACGAGGGGGCGTTATTAAGTCCGCGGAATGGAGGATAAGAATTAAGAATAAAAAGAGAAAGAAAGAAAAGAGAATTAAGTATAGTATGAATACCAAGTTTTATCATAATAAAATCACATTTTTTTTATCTATCATTGACCAAGCAACTCAAAAGGGAATTTAAAATCACGGTGGTGCCTCAAAAACAAAAGCGCGTCGAGGATTTTTGCGATTTTTTTAGGGACGAAACTTAGTTTCGTTATTATGAGACTGAGTCCAAATAGGACTATGCAGTGGCACAAAAAAGGCATACCACCACCTAAGAAGTTTAAGGTGTCACAGTCAGGGAAAAATCATGGCGACAGTCTTTTGGGACTCAGAAGGGATTTTGTCGATTGATTACAACACTAAAGGTGTCTCCGCAATCGGAGAATACTATTCTTAATTCCTAGAGCAATTAAAGGAAGCCGTCAGAGAAAAAAGAAGGGGAAATCAACCAAAGCTGTCCCCTTTTTGCACGACAACGCGCCTGTCCAAAAGAGCCGTGTTGCGATGGTTGCCCTACAGGAGGTCGGTTTCGAAATTTTGGCTCACCCACCTTACAGTGTTCCTGGATCTCAACGATTATAACCTATTTTCCAGCTTAAAAAAATTACTTTTTGGATAGAAATTGTATAGTGATGACGAAGTGAAGGATATAATTTCAGCGTATTTGGAGAACAAAATAAAGCATTTTGTTCTCGAAGGTATACTTAATTTTATTGAAAGATCAGACAAATGTATTCGAGTAGCAAGTGAACATATTGAAATGGAAAAATAAATTTTATTTTATTTATCCTTTATTATCCCCCATTCCGCGAGCTCGTAAGTACTAGAAACAGTGAATTTTGAAACATATAATAACATATTAGAATAAGCGTAGGTAACATATAGCGCCGATCCCAAATAATTGAGAACAGCGCAGGCAGATGATGATGAAGGACTAAATACGCAGAAAAGGATTAACATTAGTTCGACGTCGTACGGGAGAGATGAATATGATAAAAGACCGGAACTTACGGTTTCATCATTCCATATAGCATGCAATTGTGTCCCGAGCATGACAACCGTGAATATAGCGAAGAGCAACGCTTCGGCGATGAGGAACAACAGTAGCACCACGGTCGCGGGCGGCGAGTACGTGCTGCACTCGCGCCACTCGTGCTTGATACATGTCACGAACTGATATACAGACAGACTCACCGCGTGAATCGATATCGCCGCTATGTAGAACTGAAAATATATATGTAAATGCGATTTCATCATCTGCTATCGTGACTTAATTGTGAAGAGCTCTACACAGCTCTAAAGTAAGCGCGAGATATTATGCTACATTCAAAAACAATAACAGTCAATAAAATTGCGTCTGGACGCCATGTGTCACAAATTCTCTCACTGAAATGTGTAGTCTCGCTGTATGGTTGATTAATTATCAAAAAGTAGACTTCAGAAAATACTAGTCTGTTTTTTTCTCGAATGTCTGCTAAAAAACGTCGTATGAAATGCGTGTGCATTGACACTCTCGGCTCCCTTATCAAAATACCGTCGCGAGTGTCATGTCCAACATAGCACACTTGTATCACTATCTACTAGTATGACCAACCGAATGAGCACCACTCGGTCCCATTAATTCCACAGAGTTTTCAAAGATTCCAGCATTATTTTATTTATTAAGTTTGGTATGGCAAAATAATTATTTTTATTCAATTCAATATTTTACAGGTATTTCTCTACTTTTCATAAATGCATATTTTCTTGACTATTATTTCTATCAACCGTTACATGCTGTATAAAAATTAATTACCTGTTTTTACATATTTTGCTTATATCTGAGGAAACTTGTATTTGCCCTTCTGTATATTTACACGGCTGGTAGTTTATTCCACAACCTATTTTTATGATTGTAAAAATATTTGCATTATATTGCAACTTCCTCGAAAAAGTGTTTGAAGATAAGTCGCTGTGCGGGCAGCGGAAGGAAAAAAGGATATACTTATGTATTTAGGTAAACTTTCATTACCATACGATAATATAGCATAGCATTACATTTAGTAACTAAGCTATCAGACAATTTATTACCATTAAAAGAACTCACAGTGAATAAGACAAAATACTTCTGGTTATTCTCGCCAACACAATTGTTGACCCAAGGGCAGTGGTGGTCCATCTTCCTGATGCATCTCTGACAAACGGAGCAGTGGTGGGCGCGCTCCGGCTTGATACTGCAGCACTTTGTACACTTGAAGATCACCTGCCCCTCACGAAAACTCATCTGCTTTATCATCTCTTTAGTTGCGTTGCCTTTTGGAACTGCCCCCTTAAATATAGTAAAAACTTACATCATTCTAGGTATTTAGCACGTTTGCTCGCAGATGGGAATCGCGTCTTATTAGCAAACCAAACTATGCTTTATGGGAGAGCATCCATGGGAGACGCTAAGCGCCTAGCGAAGTCACGTTCGGGGTCAAATGTCATATTGGTTTTGGTATCAAATAAAATACAGCAAAAAATAACCTGGTCTTCCATAAAAAAATATCACAAGCTTCCAATGTTTGTCTTTTTTTACAGTGATTTGCCGCCCCGTTAAGCTACGTGCGTTTGTTCTTTATAAATTGGTAGAATGTGATGAGCTAAACAGGCAACATACTCTTCGGTGCCAGCCTAGTGCCCGTCGGTTCTCGCGAGGGTCGCGCGTCCTATTATAACAATTGATGTCATTGTTATATTTTTAACCGCGAGCCAATGAGTAACGCTGTATTTTCTAACCAACAACCACTTCATCTAACCAAATCATCGCTTACCGCCCGGAGAAATTGTGATGTATCCAGTAGAAAAAAAACATATGCGATAAAACTCAAGTAGGTATGTGATACCTATTTCAAAATATAATCGTCGCTCGTTTCATTCTTTTTGTTGAATTTTTTATAGGTATTAATATGGACGGGTACAACCTTTTTAAACTACGAAGTCTAACATGAGGGTCGTTGGCCCTGTGAAAAGCTAAAGCAATAAAGATAATGGATTCATTTTTTCGAATTTATTTGAATACGCGATCCAAATCCGTTCCTAAATATGATTGGTTCGCGCTCCTACTTAACGTACATAGCTTTGTTTTGTTAATAATGGAGTGCACTATGCTCGATACGAATTGATAATTTTATTGTTAGTTATAATCAGCCAAATAGTATTGTAGTATTCATAAGTATTTGGTGGATTACATAACTTGCTCCGAATTGGTGTCATACCATTGGTGCAATTACCTAATCGCCTCGCAGTTTTACATAAACGCATACGTATGGGTAAAAAGCTAGCCTATTTTGTATACAATACTTACAGGATCCGTAAACATTGTCCTAAGATGGGATGCAAACGCTAGGAATGCTAAACTCTGGAATATAAATATGTTGATGTAGCTGTAGACAGGGTACGTAGATACGCCTGGCAATAGCATCACCATCATCACCACGAATTCCGCATAAAGTATCAACAGCCATGTTAATACTGCACATATAATACCGCAAATATCCTGAAAAGAAAAAAACCGACCTATTATGCCACAGAAGTAAATATTTAGTAGGTATTTCAACGGAGCATGCAGCAAATCGATCAGAAACAGCTATAGACTACTTCAATTAGAATTCAATTAATGATCGTAAGTGTAGTCGGTAAACAGAATGGCGTGCAGTGTGAAATCGATAACCAGTTCATTGTCATAGGTTCAGTCTTAAATGTTTTATGTTTCAGCCGAAATAGCCTGTTCTACATCCTATGAAATAGAAGTTGTGTTACTCTAACTGCAAGTTTCTGAAAGCAATTTTTTTTCATTTTTATTCATCTATACTCTAAATAATACTTAGGATATTTTTGCTACGCTAAGCATACCCACGAAGCGTGGAATAGGTACCACAATCCTTATGAAGACTTTCCGAGTGAGAAAGAGACGCATCATACACAAGTTTGACGTACGCGAATTATTTTTTTCGAGTAAGAGCCCGTTTCTTTCTTTGGTGTGATTTCACCTTTTTAATTAAAATAATTAATAATACCATGTCTGGTCAATCACATACATTTTATAATTAGTGTAGAATTCACACGTAAAGATGTCGCTACAGACATCGTATGGACGGATTGAAAATTAATTCTTAGTCAAAACGCTATTAAATCACTTTTTATTGAGATTTATTGCATAGGAATACAATTTGATAATAATAATTTAATTTAATTATTTTTTTAAACTCGTATTTTCAATATTTGCAATTTATTTAATTTTATTTAAATCTTTCGACCTTACATAGATGGCCTTACCGTCGATTATTTTTATTTCTTTTTATCGTCTAGGACCGAAACAATCAAATAATAATAAAATAAATCTAATATTAACCTGTTTCTAATAAGCAGAGACTTCAACGGTAAATTAATATAGTCTAAATATTTTGAAATCTACAACGATTATTTTTAAAAGTACAATGGGCAGTTTTGTACCAATTGTATTTCATTTGTTTTTATGGGCTTAAGTCTGTATCTAGCTAGTGCAGGAAAACGTATAGTGGTTCCATTTATTCAACAAAATATCAAATAAGAACAATTATTAAGTCTTTTATGGTCAAAAGGATTAAAGCCATTCGTAAATCACCGACCCTGCTCACAAAATTTATGGAGAATCGGATGAGTAATTTGACCTGTAGTGGAGAACAGCCGGTTATCTGGACATACATACGAAAGCATTTTTGTCCAAGCTGAAACGGAGACTCTTCGCTTGCTCGGTATTAAAGTGATTTTTAAAACATATAGAAGATTAAGAAATTGCTATCTTGACCTATTTTTAATCGTTCCCTAATCAGGGCCGGCAATAGCCTATATAGCGCCGGGTCAGGCCTCTGTCACTTGCCTATATCTACCGCGATAAGCATCGACAGCTCGCTTCGAGCTGAGCTCTACTAAACTGTTGGGGCCACCACGCGCTTGCGAGCACACTATACGCAAATGTGTCGGAGCCAAAATCAGAATGCGTGATTATTTGTTTTCTTGTGCGATGTTAACCTAGGAAATATATTTATTTATCAATTATCACTGCACTTTGTTATAATGGAGAACCGTAACACTAATAATTTGAGTTTAACGGCTGTCGCAATAAACAGATTTTATTTAAGTTGTTGGTTTTTAAATTACTGCAAGATTCTGAAGTGTAAGACAGTAAGTACATATATTTTGTTAATTTTACACGGTGTTTTTATCAGTATCCTAATTAATTAGGTGTAGTTGATATAGGTAGGTAACCCTGACGGTCGTAAGGTCATTTCGGTAAATTATAAATACAAAGGAATAAAATGGAATACTAACAGTTATATAATCACCAGAGTGATCGGAAATTCTGCAGTTTCAAGCAAGGTCTTTTGGAAATTTCGCAGGGTTCCCAATTTAAAAAAAACAACTTTCGCTCAAACAAATGCATATGTAATGAAATTTGACGCAAACGGCGCGAGCGGGGCCACAGGCGGGGCGCATGCGCGATGTTCGTCATTTCGCATTCACTACGAACCGTCACAACCAACTTCATACGCATGCAAGGCTTCATTATCTCAAATATCTCATACTGTTGTGCTATATAAACCAACAATAGTTATATCTCATTATGGATAGTTTTTCATAGGTTAGAAAGAGATACACTCGCTGGCAACGAAGTCCGGTTGCAAGCCCACGCGTGCGAGCGAGACGCCTTGACTGACCGTGCGAGGTGGTGCGAGGCGGGTCGTACACAGATATAGATATACCGTACCTACCTAGTTTTAAACCGAATGGTGTGTATATAAGGCGCCTCGGGGGTTGATGACATCGAAAAGCAATAATAGCGAAGAGCGCGAACTTTTAAATAGTTCGGAAGTTTATATTCTTGTTCGAGAATTATTTTAGTAGGGCAAGCCCAGCTTTTGGGCTTCACACACCATTCGGTTTAAAACTACGACTGATACACTACTGACGGATTTATCTACATTCACTGTTAAAAACTACAGTAACATATCTCTCGGCATGCCCTATTCTGAAACCCTAGGCACGCCACTGCATCGAGAGTCAAGGTGAGGCATTGGCAGTGAGCCTAGATGTAGCGAAGGCGTTCGATCGGGTCTGGCATAGGGGTCTTCTAAGGAAGTTACCGTCATACGGGCTTCTCGAGGGATTATGCAAATGGGTTGCCAGCTTTCTGTCCAGCAGAAGCATAAGAGCCGTCGTCGACGGTAGCTACTCTAATAGCATGGACATGAATGCCGGCAAGGCTCTGTGCTGTCCCCAACACTGTTCCTTCTGCATAGCAATGAATGCCGTCAATAGACAGCATATCATTCATTGCTATGCGGACGACAGTACAGGGGACGCTCATTATACGGGCCGTGCAAATCGTTCCGAGGTGGAGGAAAGCCGCGAACGGCTGGTGTCTGAAATCGAGAGTACACTAGCTTGTGTCTCCGATTGGGTTCGACTAAACCTAGTCCATTTCAACCCCACCAAGACTCAAGCCTGCGCGTTCACCGCTAAGAAAATCCCATGGTCTGTGGCTCCACAATTCCAGAACACTTCCTTGAACATCAGTCAAAGCATTGGGATTCTTGGCGTCGACATTTCTAGCGACGTTTTGTTCCGAAGTCACTTGGAAGACAAGATTAAGCTGGCATCCAAAAAGCTTGGAGTGCTCAACAGAGCGAGGCAGTACTTCACATCGGGGCAAAGGCTGCATCTTTATAAGTCGCAAGTCCGGCCTCATATGGAGTATTGTTGCCATATGTGGGCGGGGGGGGGGCACTTGGATACAAAAACAACGGGCTAACAAACTGGTATAAAAAAAAATGGGCGTCAATTCAAACATTTGATTAAAGTTTAATAAATATAACAAAAATAAAATAGTGGTTTCTTTGGTGGCAAGTCTTTCCAGAGCTTGTAGTACTGCGACCAGACTAGATGTATGTAGTGGTTTCTTAATAAATAGATGTTTCCATTAATTTTCCACAGAAATTATTTGTTTCCCAGAAATACCACCAGTACCAAGTATACAGTTTTATTTTTTATTAAAATCGGCCTTGGGGCTCCTTTCAGCATTTGTCGCTATGCCCTATACTTTAGGATTTAGCCAACCAGGCAAAAAATGGTAAAATGTTAAAGGATATAATTAGGGAAGCATTATTTAAACTTTTTAACTTTCACGCCTTTTAAATTAAAAACTTCAAACAATAAAAAAATGTTTATACCATAGAATTGGAAATGTTAGGAAAAAATAAAAAGTGCCCATCGTCCTTTAAAATACTGTTCGATAAAAAGTGACATCTGTTGTCATTTACTGACAAAACTAACATTGCTGTAGTGACATACGTGGCAAGACTAGCAAATAGTACCTTTGACTCACCACCGGCGCTGTACTTGCGCGAGTTACGGTGGTAACTTTTGAAGTATGGGCGCTGACCCTCTGTTGTACGTAGTATTTATCTACTCTGAGATAATACTATAAATAAGTATGTTATAGCTCTTGTTCCTTGAGCAATAGTTACGTGCATAAATAAAATAACTCACAAAATTACCTGTTTCACAGGTAAATACTTTTTCTTTTTAAACTACTAGATCGGTAAACAAGCATACGGCCCGCCTCATGGGAAGTGGTTACCGTAGCCATATTATGGACGCTTGCAACACACGCGTTGCAAGCGTCCATAATATGGTCTATAATATCCCCCCCCCCCTACCCTATGAGCTCTGGCGACCTTACTCACGCGCATAAACACAACTTGACACAACATAAAAGTTATTTGGCTGCGGTATTTATTCTATAAGGTGGTACTCCCCCAGTCGCCCTGCTCTTTGAGCGAATAAACGCTATGCGCTACCTCGCTGATAATAATAATGATACGTATTTTTTCATTGTCATATTTTAACAATATTTTATCACAATATTATCATTAATCGGCTACAAATCAGTTTTACAACAAGATATCTATTCATCTATATCTAAAAATATAAGTATATAACACAACACTTGTTATTTTATTTTTGTTGCGTTTTAATATGTATCTGTTTATATTACACACGGCTACAGATCAAGCTATACATTTCCAGTATAAGCTGATCTCGCATTGTATAGGATTTCGATTTATTAGGATATTTGAAATGTATAGCTTGATCTGTAGCCATGTGTACATACAAGATCTTTGATCAAACTATTGCAGTCTTTGCCATTTCAGATGTTATTGACAATTATGGGTAGGTATATTTCAACAAGAGATTTATTTTGATTTCGCTGCACCTGAGAGCCAGTTCCATCTAGGCTTTGTGTACTTACCACCTTCGGCCATATACCACTAACCATACCATACTGAAATTGTAGTCAAATAAACACTGACTTGTTCGTAGTAGTATGTATCGCAATTAATTATTTACTTTTTGACGCGAATAAGTCCAAAAAACAATGTATGGCAACAATTGTGTTAGCGGTAGTTATCCCCATCTTTAAGAACAGACAGTTAATTATACAATAGGTACATACCTTGATACACCAAGCTTTTCCACCACAGCACCTGTTATGCATGTCGCGGTCCGGTCTAGTAAGAACCAAGCATTCTGGGTCTATCTGATACTGACTTTCCATGTCATCATCTTCAGAACTATCATAGAATTCACGTATCATTGATTGCTTCTATAGATCTGAAAATACACAAATATTCAAATAATTTTTGGTTTGTGTTTAACTTTCAATGTCCCTGGGATGTGAAGATGAATGTCGAAGGTATTGTATTCCACCATCCTCATTTTTACACCTTACCACAAGACGCCGGGAAAATGTTCATCTGTACGTTGTTGACATACCTAAAATACGGACATGGCGTTTTGCATCATCATTTATAATGCGGACATCAAGGGCAGTGGAACTTATGCTTCCGGCGTCTGTGTCTAGGGACTTTCAGGAGTGCTCCATGTTAAACTTCGCCATCGTCCTTTGGACGGGTCAGTGGCCAAACGCAAGCTCATTTGTGATATTATAAATGTGCATAAAGCCTATTAGGAATTAATGTATCAAATGTAGTCCAATGCTGGAATTAATGAACATATACCAAACAATTAATCTGAAAATATACTTTCCCTTGGAAATCTCAGTTAAAAATTACAGTATATATCTTATTGATGTACATATAAACCTTTTATACTGTACCTTATTTAGTATTTTTTAACATTTGCAACAAGCATTAAATGTAAAATAGAATAATTCGCTTTTTTGCAGTTATAATGCTATAATATAAGATTACATAAGATTTTGAGGGAAATATAAATACCAATAGTTTGACAATATGCTTAGCAATATGGTTAATTTTCATATCATTAACTACTGCTACAGGTTTTAATGTATATTTTATGAACTTGATACTATCAGTTCTTGATCATTATAAACATCATCTGCTCAGCATCACCCATTTCTTTGAAATAATTTAACATTTCTATAATAATATTTGTAAGGACAAGCTTTTTACATTTTTTTTGTTACATTCGCCCAGTAAAACCACAAAAGCAAAAAATTTTTTTTAGGTATTGCAACAGTTTATAGCTGACATATCTTGCACACACATAAACTTAGAAGTATTGCATAAACTAAATGCACTATATTTAGCAGGAAAATGCCTCCCAGACAATAAACTATGGAAAATATACAGCAACTGCATAAGCAACTACATAATATAGCATACTGTTGACATTTTGTGTGCTTATAAACCAAACATAATTTTTATTGAAAATATGTGTAAGCACATAATGGGCATTATTATTGATAATATGTGTGAGCCCATATGGTTATTTTTTGTTGACAGTGTGTAAGCACATAATCTGGGCATTATTGATAACAATATTTTAAGCGCAGCAGGTTCATTAACACTTTGGTTTCTGTGACAGGGATCAAGCTATGATTTATGAACTACTAGTTGCGCCCCGTGGTTTCACCCGCATACCCAAGGCATACATTGCTTTCCCAGAAAAAGTACCCTGTGTTGATCCAGAACACATTCTGTGTGCAAAATTTTATGCAAATCCGTTCTGTAGTTTTTGCGTAAAAGAGTAACAAACATCCATACATACAAACTTTCGCATCAATAATAGTAGTAAGGAACATTAATTGAAAATGTTGGCTGATATAAAATAATGTGATGTATAAACAATAATAATAGAAACATTTAACCCAAAATACCATAACCCAAAGCTGTGTTGTGATGTAAAATGGGTTAAATGGTTAAAAAATTTACCCAGGTTGACGTAAGTGGGCCTTATAAGATTTATATTTGCTAATTTCATTTAAAAATCATAAGTTTAGTTGATACATAAGATATGATTACAGACTTTATTGTTACTTCGTAAATAGTCCATGAAATTTTACATTGCTGTAACACATAAATCATTCATTCGCACATGCTATGTACATGATATACTGTGATTGAAACCTTAAAAATAGCTTTAAGCATTGTGATCATTATTGAAATTTAAGTCAGCACCCAGTTCAAACCTATGAGTTTTCATAAATGTTAAACACTTCAGCAGTCAGTACATAAAAACAGATGGTGAAAAGATTATCATCTATGTACCTAAACGAAAACAAATTTGAAATCTTGTATTATAATAATCTAAGTAAATTCTACCACTATGAGCCATGAACATAGAAAAAAATCCTATGGGCACATGATGATTAACACAATTTTTTATTTGACTAATATGCCTTATAGATGTGGAAGTGTACATACAGGAAATACATCCTTACAGGAGAAGGCGTAACATCGTTAATTTGGCAAAAGACTTGGCATCAGTGGCATCCAAAGGTTAGCTACAGGTTACAGAAAAATCAGTAAATAAACGCAATCTGCATCAAAACACTTACCTCTTATACAATTAGTAATAGAATACCTATAAAAAATAGCAAACCCACCTAATTCGTGGGTCAGGGTGACGAAACAAGTTTTTGTAAGACTTTCATATTTTTTTAATACTATGGCGAGAATTTTTAATACAATCCAATAGCGAGATTTATGTCAAGAATAAATACTTTTGATATACCAAATTTTTCATTTATGACTAGGTATATACCAAGGTATTTACTACATCAAAATTACTTCAAAATCAATATACCTACGACAAACGAACGAAAAAACGAGGCGGTCTCATATATACAGACAGACACATAGATAGATAATACACTATGGCCACATTCCGAATTGGATAATATCGCTCACAGTGCTCACAGCAATAATTTGCGTAGGTACCGAGTTAGATATCACGTTAATGACAGCTGATAACTGTCAACAATTTGGAACGCTCGTGAACGGGCTCACAGTATTCAAAACAGAATATTTGATAATTTAATTAAAATCTGAATTAACATTGCGCTAGGACTCTTTATATCTTTTATAAGTTGACCCGCAAAAAGGAATATCTGCTTCTTTTATTATTTTTCTCTCATAAAATCATAAAAAGTATCTTTACCAAATGGAAAACCAAGAATCTTATTAGATTTTTGCTGAAAACACAATAATAAACCGTAACTTTTGACAGCGCTCACGGTGATATCAGTCAGAGAGTACCTTTTTATATCTGAGAGTACTTTTTTATATCTGAGAGTACCTTTTTATATCTGAGAGTACCTTTTTATATCTGAGATTGAGGCATAATTCACAGATTTGCGTATGTAACGACATCTCACAGTTTGTTCCAATACTATTTCGATACTACAATATACATAGGTACCTATTATACCTATATATATCAACTTTTTTTTTTTACACATCACGGGACATCGTTAGCTGTCATGTACCAATTCGGTACGGCTCTTCACGTTCTGCACGTTCAAATCGATTTAATCGTTTATAGCTTCAATTCGGAATGTAGCCTATACTCATATTCATATGTCTGTGCCTATACTAGAGATAAAGATAGTATGTAGTGATGTGGTAGGTGTGTGGGAGTGATGCGACTACTCGCTTGGGTCCACCCAGTGCTGTAAAAAAGAAGTATATTATTTATGCCAAAAATCCAGAAGAAAGGGAAAAAAAGAAGGACAAATCATAAAAAAACCGGCCAAGTGCGAGTCAGACTCGCGCACCGAGGGTTCCGTACAAACCTGTAGGTATATAAGTAAATGGTAGTATAGACCTGAGTATTTGATATTAATTTCAATTTATGACCTATTAAAAAAAAACTACTTACTAGATCTCGTTCAAACCAATTTTCAGTGGAAGTTTGCACCGTAATGTACATCATATATTTTTTATAGATTTATCATTCTCTTATTTTAGAAGTTACAGGGGGGGGGACACACATTTTACCACTTTGGAAGTGTCTCTCGCGCAAACTATTCAGTTTAGAAAAAAATGATATTAGAAACCTCAATATCATTTTTGAAGACCTATCCATAGACACCCCACACTAATGGGTTTGATGAAAAAAAAAAATTTGGGTTTCAGTTCTAAGTATGGGGAACCCCCAAAATTTATTGTTTTTTTTCTATTTTTGTGTAAAAATCTTAATGCGGTTCACAGAATACATCTACTTACCAAGTTTCAACATTATAGTTCTTATAGTTTCGGAAATAAATGGCTGTGACATACACGGACAGACAGACAGACAGACAGACAGACAGACAGACATGACGAATCTATAAGGGTTCCGTTTTTTGCCATTTGGCTACGGAACCCTAAAAAGCCTATTTGCTATCTTTGTAATAGTAGCAATCAAGAATCGTACATATTATTATAATAATATAAGATTCTTGTTTGCAACATATTTAATAAATTATCTTCTCAAATGTCAAATTAAAGTAAGTACCACAGTTTACACAGTGTAAATTAAAATACTTTGAGGAACAGTATGCAAAGTTTTGCAGCGTTTGCAGCCCGAAAAGAAATGTTTGTAGTAATATAATACAATAGTATAAATATAAAGTTTTATTGGCTAACACAGACTACCCGGACTCCACTCTCGCTATTACAAAACTGAGGCACCGTAATGGCGGCGGCTGTTTATGTGTGATTCAATTTAGGGTTGCCATGTTGGGCTAAATTTACCTATATTTTATTATATTATACTAAGACTAATATGTAACGGTAGACAAGTCTAAATGAAAATTAAGTAACGATGGGTGATTGTAGCAAAAAAAATAATCGAAAGAATCGACAATTGTAAAACTCTACATTCGATTGTCGATTCATTCGTTCTAACGAATAAACAATCGAATAACAATCGACCTTTCGAATGAAAATTGACCCACGCAACGCAGGTTGTAATAGTATGCACAATCGACGGGTGAGCGCGGGGACAAATAGATTAATTCATTCGGCGGACGGACAGCCAGCGCACGGCATAGGACATGCGCGGTGCCGCACGAAGCGTATTATGAACAATCGAAAGATGTCGATTGTTATTCGAATGATTCGAATAAATTGGCCAATCGAATAATTCGATTGTTTTTAGTAACAATCGCCCATCGCTAAAAAGTAAGTTTAAATGTAGGCAGAATATACCGTACTATTTTAAATTGTGAATGGTGGCCAAATCTCGCTATGAAAATATCCTAACTAATATTATACACAAGCGGATATGAGTTTGTTTGTAGTTTTTTTTGTTATGCTTTCACGCTTCAACTACTCAACCGATCGCTATAAAAGGGGTTCGAAGATTTGTGTTCAGAGCCTGGCATACTCATCAGGCACCGTTTTGTTTTTTTTTAAATAACGTCACTCAACCCAACCTTTATACATCGATTAAGGACACTCATACGAATATAAAAATAATGGCGTGCCTATGTCCTTAAACATCACGTTACATAGTTATTTGCAAAAAAGATCGATGTTTCAATAACCATGACAAATTAATCATTAAATGTTTTTACGCATTCTATAGTGCTAGAATAGCTATATTGGTTTATTTCTACAAAAAATTACTGATATATCAGCATAAAATATGTAAAGCAGATTTCCGTAATAGTATTCTATTAATAAATAAATATTCTGGGACATTCCTCACACACATTTTAAATACAATAAGATATACAATATTTACAACCTACGCGGTAAAATAAAGAATACCTACACAATAAACTATGGCTAAGTTGTACTTTGACGTTACATTATTAGAAGGCTCTACACAAAGTTTAAAATTACGGAAAAAACTGGTTTACGAAAAAAAATCAAAATCGTGAAAATCTATGCAATATTTTGCCACTAAGTATAAAGTAATGTTTCGTTTTATGTAAGCAACCAATGAGTATATAATCAACAAACACAAAAATTTATACTATATTCTATCTAACTTCATTGGTAATAAATAATAATAATAATAAATAAATATCCTCCACCACCTGCGGCGCTTAAGGTGAATCTTAACCAACTGCGCCAACTAGCCCGTCAAAAACTTAAAAATATTCATACTTATTTACATAGATATTTTTCTATGTTATTGAATAGAATGCCACAAGAAGAATAGGTAAAGTATAAATAAATATCCTAAATAGGTTAAGTTTGAACTTTGATAATACCGTGCGCGAGCCAAGCGAGCGTAGCGAGCGGTGCCGCGGGAGCGGCGGCCGGGGGTTAGTTACAAATTTATGCACTATAAAAAGGACCACCCTTTCCCCTCACCCGACAAAACAAAAATAATAGTATCTAAAAAAAAGGGGGGTGCGCAACTTTTCCTTCACAGTGGGGGTTCTACACCGACCCCCTCCCTATTCACCCCCCCTTCCGCCCCATAAATCGACGAACTTCAAAGTACATTCCTACCTAAACTATTGTTTGATTATTTTAGGGCTCCATCGAATAATCCGCTTTCTAAAAGTGGTCCGTTCGCCAAAAAATGTGAGAACCACTGATATAAAGAATGTGTACTAGTCGCGAAAGTATGAAATCAATTTATAATAAAATACGTATTAATGATAACCATAAAATATAAAATTCCCATATTTCGGGTAATTTACAAAAGTGTATATTGGCAACACTGGCTTTGTCATTAATTCTTTTGTACTGGTGAATGAATATTTGTTTTGATGTATAAAATCGGGAAATAAGTGATTGAATTATTAATTTAACTGTGAAACGTGATTCCTGGTATTTTTTTCCTCAGGTCTCTACGGTTTTTACACCATTTCACTACACAAGAGATGCTATATTTTAATATTTTACGGCACCGCAAACGTATTGACTCTGTTGACGTTTATCCGCGTAATGGCCGACTAGTGTGTGAATGTGTGCGTGCCGGCTTGTACGTACAGCGAGGTGGCCGACTCTCAGCGACACAGTTTTTTGTTAGTAAGGATACATCCGAAGTTTTATAACATCCTTGTTGGCTAATAAATCTAGTGCACTTTTTTCCAAGCTTAATAAATAATAAAGCATTTTATATGAAAATTATTTTGGATGCGGTTTGTGTGAACTTGTGTCTTAAAGCGGCTATACACGACCCTAAAATCAGCGGCGATATCGAGACAGTGCTAGGGGGTATGAAATCGGCTATTCTCTACACACGTCGCTGGCAGTCAGTACGTAACCGACCGTGCAACAGACTGCTCGTTGATCCGAGATGCCGCCGACACTCTCAAAGCAGCAAAAAATAGGCATTGTCTTGGCACTTACTATGGTGCCACCTAAACAGAAACGAAAAAGGAGGACCTGGGTTAAAAACTGGTTGATGAAACGTCATGAATTAAGCCACATGAACGTGATGAGACATTTAGAAGCAGATGAGTTCAGAAACTTTTTAAGAATGGATTCTGAGTGTTTTGAAGAGCTCCTCAATATGGTGACACCATTAATACAAAAACAGGATACAAAATACAAAAACTCGGAACAGCGCAAGCACGTCGTATGGCCGTAGCACTCGCGCGCATACTGATAAAAATCAGTCCCGATTCCGCTACACACGTTCCGACCACGCTCCCTAGACGATAATCGTCCCTAAATCGTGAGTTCGCCCGAAGCGATTTTTGAATTAGGGTAAACAATAAAATTTCAGTTACGATTTGTCTATACACGTGCCGATTTAAAGTACGATCTAGGGACCTCCCCGATATCGCCACTGATTTTAGTGTCGTGTATAGCCGCTTTTAAAGTTACTAGATTTATCAATATGGTTTGGTTAAATTTATCAGTATCAATGGTATTTTCTGTATACAGTGATTCTCCTGGAAGAGAAAATCTTTATAAATAGGTATTGTTTTTATCAATGAAAGTCATTGAAAGAACCTGATTTCATGCTGCTGATTGCTTCCCTGTTCTGGCCACGGAAAAAATACGATTCGGAGTAATTAAGACCGGACGAAAATACCAAAACATTATACTTACCTATATTAAAAATAAAAAATTATAAAATATTTTTTCATTTCAAATATAGTTTAAATCCATAGAAATAATATATACCTAGAAAGAACGTCGCCATACTACCCGAATATATAAAACAGGCCAACTTTTATAGGCAGCCGCGCGTAACAGCTACGTTTTACGCTCCCTCTGCGTCATTCTGCTTGTCATAGTGACGTTCATAAAGATAGCAGTTGTTGAAATATTCCAATTAAAATCGGGAGAAATTTAAATATTGATCATTATTTTGCATTTTTATTTATTTTTATTTGATTTGCGCCCTAACAGTTAGAGCGTATTTTTATCGACGCGTGCACAGCTGCGACACTCTATCTGGATGTATCCTTAATCAAAGTTTAAATCATAGAAATAAATATACCTAGGAAGAACGTCGCCATACTACACGAATATAATTAAAACAGGCCAACTTTTATAGGCTGCTGCGTGCGCGTAACAGCTACGCTTTATACTCCCTATGCGTCATTCTGCTTGTCATAGTGACGTTCATAATGATAGCAGTTGTTGAAATATTCCAATTAAAATCGGGAGAAATTTAAATATTAAACATTATTTTGCAATTTTATTTATTTTTATTTGATTTAGCCTCTAACAGTTCGGAGCTATTTTTATCGACGCGTGCACAGCTTTGACACTCAATCTGGATGTATCCTTAATCAAAGGTTTAAATTTCCCTGTAGGACATAAATATGTAATTTTTAGAAATTCAAATGCAATTTTCTCGCATGTTTAACATTTAAGTGTTAAACTATTACACAAATCATAATAGTATATGTTAGAAGATTCTGCCTTTATATTATAATATCTCATAATTTCAATCAGTAGTTTAAGAGGAAACTGTAGTTGAATTTTACTAAGTGTATACATATTTATGTCCTCGACTGTACTTATCACATGAAAACTTTTGGTAAGGGACCAACACAGGGGACCAACCATACAATCGCATTTCTATGTTAAAAAAGATTGAGAACCCGTTACGATTTCGATTGTCATGGCTCATGGCTCTTACAAATAAAAATCATGAGTAATATTGTTGTGCGCATCATTATAATATATTTGGTACCATTGTCACCTCGCAATTCCGACACATTTGTTATTAGAGTGTAAACTTGACTTACACCTTATTTATGAATAAGGGGGATAGTGTGCAAACTAATACCACACATAAATACCATAGGTACCTAAAGTTCACACAGCTGCCATTTGTCGTACGTAACTTTACGACGCCTGTGACGAGATATTAGGGTCATTACTCTGGTTTTCGTCCAATTATCGGAGTTGCCAGCTTTGTGATGCGAAATGAATACCTTATGTATGCTTAATTAGTCTTCTTTGGGTTAATGTTAAGAGTAAATAAATCATTTTCACAGCTCTTTTTTTTTTTTTTTTTTCTTATGTCCATTTCGTTTTGTTATTATCTTCAGTCTCAACTGCAATGAACGACATTTTTGGCTGCTTTCGCTGGATTAGGCGTCTTGTGTTGTGAGAGATCCAATAACCTCGTTCCTCATCAGTTGGCTGATTCTATTGGAATCGGTTGTGTAGGCTTGTTACACTATGCCGTTTCAGTCTAGTGAACGAGATGTCTTCCGTAGATGTAAGGGCATTAGCCATTTTGTTTGGATGATTTGAAAGTCTGTAGATATATCTTTCATAATGTATCTATGCATTATATTGTATGTATAATATGGTATGTTATGTATATATATGTATGTATTATATGGTATGGTATGTATGTATATTACTTATCTGAATGTGTTTATCCTCTTGTATGATGTATTAAATTATAATTGTCAGCTTATAAAATGCTATTTTATGTCACCATGTTTTTGCTACATATTTAGTTCCCCGTGAAAAATGTTTAAGGGAGTAGATTTAAATATTTGTCAATGTCTTTTTTTCTATTTTCTAATTTCTAGTTGTAATCTATTTCTGTTATTTTTCCTTAATATAAATAAATAAATAAATAATAATCCACGATTTCCTCTCTGACTGTACGTATTTTCAAGTCCTGGTACATGTATTTATTGCTGACGTTCCATGGTATTTTAAATATCATTCGAATAATTTTGGTTTGGAATCTTTCAATGATATCTATATTTGAGTTGGCAGCAGTACCCCAAAGTTGTATTGCGTAAGTCCAAACCGGTTTTAGGATGGATTTGTACAGGATTAGCTTACTTTCCACTGATAGTTGCGACTGTTTACCCAATAGCCAGTTCATGTTTCTAACTTTTGTGTCCAGTTGCTTCCTTTTAGTCCATATGTGTTTACGCCACGTAAGCCTTCTATCCAAATACAATCCCAACTACTTAGCATCCTCAGTTTGTGGTATTGGATATCCATCTAGGGAAACAGGTGGGCATGTTGGTCTCCTGAGGGTAAATGTGACTTGAGTCGATTTGTCAGCGTTAACCTTTATTCGCCATGTTTGGTACCATTTGCTCATCCTATCGAGGCTTTTCTGCAGGTACTCAGAGGCTACAATCTCGTTGTTATGGGTAGCTAATATGACAGTGTCATCAGCGAACGTGCCAGTTGTAGTATTGACAGAGGTCGGTAAGTCTGCTGTGAAGATCAAATAGAGCACGGGCCCGAGAACCGACCCCTGAGGTATACCAGATTGTATGCTACAAAGAGAAGATGTCGCCTCTTGAAATTTCACTTCAAAGCATCTATCAGTTAAATATGACTTAAGAATGGCATAGATATTGTGCGGGAGGTGACATTTTAACAGAAGTCCTTCGTGCCTAACCTTGTCAAAGGCCTGACTGATGTCAAGGAATGCAGCTGTGCAAAATTGCTTCCGTTCCAGAGCTTGCGATATTGTGTTCACCGTTCTGTGGACTTGTTCGACGGTTGCATGTTGTTCACGGAACCCGAATTGGTGGTCAGGGATCACATTATCTAGACTAGGCTTCAATCGTTTCAGTAGCATCGTCTCAAATAGCTTTGAAAAGACTGGTAGGAGGCTTATTGGTCTGTATGACGCAACTTCGCTTGGAGGTTTACCTGGTTTCAGTATAAGAATTATTTGTGCTATCTTCCATTGCCCAGGATAGAAGCTCGTCCTCAATATAGCATTGAAAATAGCTGTAATAAGCATGATAGGCTTGTGTGGTAGTTCCTTTAGTGTACTTCCAGTTATGAGGTCGTATCCCGGTGCTTTATTGTTTTTAAGGTTATTTATTAGGTATCTGACCTCTCTTGGTGATGTGCTTTTAATTGGAGGAGATAACTGGTAGCTGGATTCAAGGAAATCCTGTATATCTTTTTCGATTAACTTTGAATCCTCATTACTGCCATTTTGCCAGCTCTTTTTATAAAAAATATTTTATCAAAAGTAGGGGTTTTTGCTAGTTTTCGTCCTAGTGTGATCTAGTTTTCGACCACTGTGTCGTAAAAGGACTGTAGGTAAATTATTAAGTTAACTACTCAACCGATTATCATGAAATTTGGTATGCAGATAGCCTATGGTATAAAAAAGGACATAAGCTACTTTTTATCCCGGGAACGTGGGTGAAATCGCAGGGAAACAGCTAGTAATGGCTAGCATACAAATAACATGTCTATGGACGAAAAGTAATGCAAAAGAATATCTTTTTTTAATTTTCGACCACCCCAGTACTCGTTCATGGATGAAAACTAACACTACATTAAAGGCTTTTTTTAGTTTTCATCCACGTCCTCTAAACATTTTTATTGCCGCAACACTGACAAAGGAGTGGACGGAAACTAAAATATCGAAACTCAAAGCAATAAAGATCATTCTTGGGAGAAAATTCATTATTTTATACGTCCGTTTAAATAAAATGACCATTACAAATATTCACATAGTTATTTGGGTTTCCGTCCACGTGGACGAAAACCAAATATTTTGCAAATTGGTATGCTAGTATTAGTCCACTAAATTGGACTAAGATTTACATAAAACAACTATAAAAAACACTTAAAATTGTGTTAATTATGTTTATAAATAGATATACTTGCCAAAAACATTACGTAAACTAGCTAAAACAGTAATTAAACTTACCATGAACTTTTCTTATCGGCATATTTTTTTTATTGGCGTATTGACGTCTGCAAAGCACGGATTCGAAGCGGCCACTGACTTTAATATTTTTGAAGTCACTACTTGTCAAATATCATTTTCATATAGGTAGAACTGTTAATGAGAAGTTTTCTTGTAGGTATTTAAAGAGTTGCTGCAAAATAACTAGGTGGCGCTGTCATCACCAAATTGAATTGTCAAATCAAAATATGCTGTCACATAACTTTAGTGTTGCCACATAGGCCAACAACGGAAGGTGTTCATCCTTTTTAATTCAAAATCGACAATTGAAACAAAAAAATATACAGATTTCTTTTATTAAGTGTTAATTGATATTAATGGCAACCATGAACATGAAACCAAATTTCAGAGGAGCAAAACTTAATTTTCGTTGCTTTTTGGTAACAGCCTGTTTTTTTTCGTACGAAATTAGTAATAAGAGGCGGCAACACTGGTATGAGTGGATGTTTGTTTCCGTTGTTTTGTTGTGGAAGTCACGCTTAAGGATTATTTGTTTCTATCATTGTTTTTATATTCGTTGGACATCCACCCTTGTTGCTCTTATCCACTGTGACCTTAGTGGTTCATCAGTTGGAAATGTAAGACGTCCCTTATTGGTACAATTCACAACTGCACAAACACGCATTTTCAATAGTTTTCAAATCATTCAAATCTAAGCTAAATTTCACAAAAGTTTTGAACAAAACACACATGATAGTGACATAATACTAGTTACAGACGATCCGACTGTCGGACGTCTGATGGTCAGGGCCGTGTGTAGCGCGGCAGGACTCTCTAAGTATATACTGTAGTCTTTGGGCAGGACGTCGAAAGCTTCCAACCGGTATTAGTAATAATTATGAGGGTCCTGCCGCACTACACACTTTCCTACGGCTGGACGTACCTTCAGGCCTGTCCCACTCCCATGTTTAGGTACGATCGCGCGCACGCGGACTACCGGAACAACGCTAGTCGGTTGCAACGCGCACGCAGCGCAAGACGCGTGTGGGTATAAATACCTACGTACTACCTATACAAAGTGTTTACTGTTCTTTTTTTAACACTATCTTGTGTAGATATCGTTGTTTTTATAGTACTAGATATTTTGTTGTTGTTTCATTGTATTGTCCTAAAGTCCTTATTATAATAATAGGCCCGTTTTTATAACATACCAGTGTGTTAAAAAGAGACAAAGATAGAGCGACCAGAAGAGACCCTCTTGTATAAACGGGCCTCTTAGACCTCGAAAACTCATGTGAATGATTTTTAACTCACTTCAAAAAAAGGATGAGGTTTCTCAATTCGACCGTATATTTTTTAACCGACTTCAAAAAAAGGAGGAGGTTCTCAATTCGGTTGTACGTGTTTTTTTTTTTTTTTTTTTTTATGTTTGTTACCTCATTACTCCGTCGTTTATTAACCGATTTGGAAAATTCTTTTTTTGTCTGGAAGGGTACACTTCCCGTTTGGTTGGGACCAAACGGGAAGTGTACCCTTCCAGACATTGACCCATTGTCATCAGATCAGGATTTGATTACTTCTTAGTGTACTTTGAAGTCGGTTTAAGTTTTTTGTAAAACAGTCCAATTATTTTTATGTGTGTTCGCGGATAACTTCGTCGTTTATGAACCGATTTTGACGATTCTCTTTTTAGAAACTGTTAGTAGTTCCAGAATAGAGAGAGTTCCCTCTTTAAATATACAGTAATTCTACCTTACAACTCTTAGAATAACTAAGATTTAACATACCACTATTTCAAAAATCAGTAGAACAATATTCAGAAAAATTTAACAATTCTTATTGTTATGTAGGTAAGTAACTCAATATATCATTTTTTTGGTTAATTCTTTATTAATTTTTATATAACAAACTTCTTTAATCAACATGAAGATTATTAAGAACAAATATTGTGAATTTCGGCTGACGGCTACTGGACTAGGTAATCGTGCCGTTTCTTGTCGCGTCGTCAGTTATTCCAGATTTGATAAGCATGTATGTTACTAAAACCCTTCCCCAAAATAGTTGTATTCAGTTTCGTAGACAGAATACACATTCAGTATACAAAGTACTTATAGGTCTAACAACTTAGATTAAAGTATGTAGACATTTTAAAATAACTTTCTGATCTAATACTAGTTAGCTAGGATATTTTAAATGTCATTGTTCACGAAAGGAGAATAGCATAGAAATAAAATAAACACAGAGAATAGTAATAGGACATACATAGGCGATAAGGAAATATTGAAGATTCATAATACGTCATTAGACAACCCTACCGTAACCCGTGCCGCGTCATACAGGATAGAGTTATACGATAGAAAGAAAGGGAAGTTGTAGGTGAATATAATTTTAGGCGCGCAGCGCTGCGCGAACTGGATTGCGCTTTATTCTGTCGTTCCAAGAGTCGATTTTTGTTTAAATGTCGTTTTCGAAGTGGGTTTTCTGTACGTAGTACTATTAAATATTCTGTGGTACCTTGGCCGTGTCTCCTGCGTAATAATAAAAATAGGAGTCCGACATTCGAACGCCTGTTACCAGTTTAAAGCCAAATAGTTATGGGCTGCGTTCAGTAACTACGCCGTGTGATCGCCCGAAGATCATCGTAGCGTTCAGTAACAGTTCAATAACATGTGTAGTAACTGAACGCACCCATGAAGTTACATAGTTTTTTTTTTTATTGAACTGACAGCAAGATAGTTCGTTTCAGTCATATTAACGCCATCTATTGAGACTTAAAGAAAAGAAAATTAAATACCTACAAGAAAACTTCTCATTAGACATTATGGATCGCAACAAGACCAAACTTGCGCGGGAAGGTAGCATAGTATTCAAATTTTACGCACGTGTTTGTAGCACCTCAGTCATATGGACGAAAAGTGGTGGGTCGGCAAACCGGCGCAATGACCCTATTACCATATGAAATCTGCGACCGAAATGATCTATGTCTATAACATACACTTTTCTAGTTTTATTTGCTCCAACGTTATTATTTTCAGCACAGACATATTAATATGGATTTTCAGTAAATTACGAAATCATACATAAGGGTTGATATGGGTTGATCCAATGGGTTTATCTTCGAAAATAACATTGACTTACGACTGAAATAGTATTTATTGGTATATTATAGCTACTATTATAGTTATATTATAGCACAGTTGATGTTGGTTTAAACCACGTTTGAACCTCGTTTAAACCAGCCTGTTTGATCAAATTACTTGAACGTCTATGGCCCGCATTAGAGCTCCTGGCAACACTTATGGTATAATAATGCAACACTGGTGCATGCGTGCCAGACATAGGCTACATTCCGAATTAAATAATATCGCTCACAGTGCTCACAGCAATAATTTGCGTACCGAGTTAGATATCACGATAATGACAGCTGAGAACTGTAAACAATTCGGAACGCCCGTTATCGCGCTCACAGTATTCAAAACAGAACATTTGAGAATTTAATTAAAATCTGAATTAACAAAGCGCTAGAACTCCTCATATCTTTTATTAGTTTACTCGCAAAAAGGAATATCCGCATTTTTTATTATTTTTCTCTCATAAAATCATAAAAAGTATCTTTGCCATATGGAAAACCAAAAATCCGAAAACACAATAACTAACCGTCACTTTTTGACAGCGCTCACGGTGATATCAGTTTAGGGCATGGTCGGTGTGAGCGCAAGATGGCGCATGTCATGACGTCATCTATGACGTTTCACGGGACATCGTGATGGCGCTCAGAGTAATATGGAACGGGTTTAAGCACGCTCAAATCGATTACAGCGATTATATCATTAATTCGGAATGTAGCCATAGAGTTTCTTATATCTATGGTGTTAGCCAACGAAACGAATTTGCCGTGGCAGGTTGTTAGCCAAAGAAAGAGTAAAGTAACTATCCATAAAGGAATTGTTAGCGTAGAACTGTTACTTTTACTTGTTGTGTATAATAGTTAGTTAGGTACATTCTTTTTCAGTATCAATAAATTAAATAGTCAATAGTAGTTTCCATTTGCATTTTCAGTTACATACAACGTATTCGTCTCTAACAAAAGACTGGAGAAGAATCCTAGAAGTCATCATTAGATAAATAGTCAGTCCTAGGTAAAGGGAATCTAGATCATCATGCCACCGGTAAGTACCGATTTACATTTAAAACCCTGTAATTTCAATACATATAAGATTTTTCTTTTTAAGGCTATTACATTCATTTGTAAATATTGGTTAGGTAGGAGATAAAAAATCGTAGAGCCACAGATAGATTAGAGAGTAATAGGGTCAATATGCCAGTTCACGACCACTTAGTGGACTTACAATCTTTATAGTAACATTATTCTTAGAACTTATGTAGTTTAAGTTCAAACAATACTTGGAACTAAAAGAAAACACAAGAAAAAAATGAATTACAGCAAGTCAAAGTCAAAGCCATTTATTCAATTTAGGCCAAAGCTACTGAAGCTACCATTATCAAGGGGGAAGATTGATGATGAATTCAGAAATAAAATGTAACTTTAACACTCTTCAGTTTGACTATTTATAATAGTTATCGTTAAAGTGGTGGTCGGCATATTCACCCTATGTTGTTATTCCCTCTGGAAGTATGCTGGGTATCTTCCCTCACTAAGGTCAAGCATTAATTTACGCCTGACAGTTGCTTCAATTTTATAAAGCACAAGTCATGCATGGAGTAGGTACTGCTGCCATTTCTGGGATGGATCTGCGAAGCACCAGCTTGATAACCTCAACTCAATAGACTGCCGCGCCAAAAGATTTTGTTTGGATTGGATTTGAGTCTTTAATTAAAGCGAAACTCACGAGGATCGACTATCGAATAAAGGTTGCTGGCCTTTTGGTTTTCTATAGGATATTAATATATTTTGGAGAGTGTGAAGGAATTGTTCAACCATCCACTTTTTTACATCAACTATCACCATTTTTCATCAACCATCCCCATTTTTACACCAATGATCCCTATTTTAACACAGGAAAACTTTCTCCAATACATTGTTGACATACCAAAAATACGAACACATTGTTTTGCATCCTCATTTATAATGCGGACAGCAAGGGAACTTGCTTCTGGCATCTGTGTTTCCTTACTTACAATCTAGAACCTTTCAAGGCCAGAGTGAACTGGTTTCTTTTGAGTAAGCAAGCATGTTCCATTGTAGACTTTGTCAGCATCCCTTATAGGCGGATCAGATTGTTTGGCTATTTCTATCTAAGTCGTAAATTATTAATGAAAGTGTTACTGTATGTAAAAAAAAATATGAGGTTACTTGCAAGCACCTATTATATTTCATTAAATAAATTGAGGTCTAATAATGCAGTTAATGTGTCAAAATAATTTTCTTTTCATTTTAATATTTATGTACCACTTGTTTTGTTTTAGCCACCTAAGGGTAAAACTCCCACCAAGGGTGCTAAACAAATCTTGGCAGAGAATACAGCAACCCTATCCTTCTATCGGAACATGTCTTTGGCAGCCGGCTTGATCCATGCCATTGTTACAATTGTCTTTTATTATGACAGTATAACATGGGCTACTGTAAGTATCATCCTTTCAGCAATATATAAGCTTTCAATAAACTTAATCTCCCTTATTACAAAAGAAGGTTTATGTCAAGTGTAGTTAAACCCAGGTTTTAAATATGTCTGTCACCATATTATTGTGAAAACCGTTAGTTTATAATCTACCTAGCGAGATTACGAACTCCCCGATAAATTGTGAACCGTATCATACTGCTTACAATATAACGTATTAATTTCTGACAGTTTATAATCTATCCATGACAAACCGTCATATTATTATTGTAAACTGACATCACACTTGAATGCGTGACCTTGGACCGAACGAACTCGCACGCTGATTGGTTAAACGTCATGTGTCTCTCGCCACCATCTTTGGCGATACGTAACGTACTTGATTGTTTTTATTGTTTCTTAATAAATATATATTGATTGACATATACAATTTTCATCTCAAACAATTAAATGTGCATTTCTTATATTTAACTCCCATGTTTGTTTTCTAACTCTATGAGTACAGAACGAACTACCGCCAAGACTGACCAATCAGGGACAGTTCACAATACGACGGATTGACAACGTTAGATTATAAACTATCGAAAATAAATACGTAATATTGTAAGCAGTATGGTACGGTTCACAATATATCGGGGAGTTTAAAATCTCGCTAGGTAGATTATAAACTAACGCTTTTCACAAAAATACGGTGACATATCCATCACTTCCTAATGTCATATAACAAAAGAGCTGGTGCTATCTTAAAACCTGGGTTTTACAATACTTGACATAAACCTTATTTTGTAATAAGGGGGAATGTGTTAGGGTCATCAACATTACTTATTACTATAAATTGTGTTAAAAATGATTAAATATTTATTTTTAAATAAGCAAAGGTAAAATACGTTTGATACTGATTTTTTAAGAATACTTTCAAAACTACTTGCTTGAATGTTTTGTTATTGTTTGACTTCTGGTAGCAATAATTTTGAATGTATTTTTTAATTCATATAAAGTTAATTCAAATAACAATAATAAAAGGTTTTTACTTTATGTTTCAGTACCTGAACATTATAATTGTCGCCATATATGTAGGCTGTTACCAAATAATGAAACGTATAAGCCGACCAACCTTCTCGGATAACTCTCAGCTCATAGATCCTGGCCTTGATTTGAATATGGAGGGTGGAATGGGCGAGTAAGTAGAAAAATATTTTGTAAAATACCTATACTATTAGGCTGTAACTAACTAAATAATAGAATATCCTGAGACTTGATATATGGATCTGATCCCAAACTAAGCAGAAAGATATGAGACATACTACTTATTAAAAAACACTATAGTGGAGCCTCTTTTACTAGAATTTCAAGGGAAAAGTTACTTTCGAGTTAACAAATCTTTGACTTATCGAGGACTTGGAGATAAGGAGTTTTTAAAGTGTCAATTTCGACTTTTAGAAGCATATGATACCTACTTCAAGACTTAGAGTAATGAGAAAATAGAAAAAAAAAAGACAAAATTATGCAAACATACCATATGTACCTGTTTATACCTGATAAAATAAATCTGAGTCAAGGAATTCACACATTATTTTGTAGACAGCATGAGAAGTAATGAATAACACTTTCATTCAATGAAGCAAATAAAAATTAAACAATAGTTATTACTAAGTGAGAACCTCTGCAGGACACAAGAAACCGCCCCGTAATCTAAATGATTTCTTGGAGTTTGTTATTGATAACGACGAAACGTTTGAACGATTAAAATTTCTTTACTTCGAGATAGAGTATGGACAGAATTTAGATTTACAGAGGCCGCAAAATATTACTTCTTCGAGATATAGAGTCTAATGTGATTTATAATTCGTGTTACAGAGCGAGATATATATATATATAGTAGGAACATCACAGGGAAATCATATTCAGTTATAGTGACTAAATAGTTCGAGTAATTGGGTTTTTTGTAATTCAACGAAATGCAACGATTATTTTTTTTGTCTTAGTTAGAGAAGAGAATTTCGAGTAAATCGGCCATCAAAAACTAATTGATGATTTATATTTACAGGCACGTCAAAGACATTGTCATACTCTCATCTTTGACGCAAATACTCGCTACATTCTCCGACTATTTCTGGCTGTTGCTCCTACTGTTACCTGCAAGGGCCTTCTGGTTAATTTGGACCAATATATTGGGCCCTTGGTTCTTCCAAGAAGCACCTGTTGACACTGAACAGGATGAAAAGAAGAGAAAAAAAATGGAGAGGAGAATGAGGAGAGCACAACAATAGTTTGTTTTCACTGTAAGATTGTTGTATCATAGGTAATGTGGTAGATAGGTACTGTGATGGTACAGTACAGGCGCTGGACATTAAACTGTTATTTTTTTGACGAGCTAGTGCAACAACAAACCATAGAACAACGATTACTTGTGATCTGTAAAAATGCGAGATATATTGTGTTAAACTTCTAAAATCGTAAGAAAAAAAATAAAATGTAAATAGTAAGAACTTTTTGTACAATTTTCTAAACTGTTCTCATCTGAAGCCTGCCATCTTATATTATAACTCTGCCTGGATCATCTTCCTTTGATCTTTCTTGTTTAGTATGTTGGTTTGCAAACACAAACCACATTGGTTTGTATCCCTACTCATCTGTCAATTCCTAGGATGAACTATCAGTACTGTAAGGTATAGAAAAGTTATTTATTAGAGCCATATTCAAGAATGACACTATTATTTTCTAAGTTTTTGTCTTTAGAGGTTAAGCCTAGCCAGACGTTGACTGTTGATTATCTGTAAGATAATTGTTTTTACTGTTGTACTATTTATAATTTGGAGTGAAGCATATCCAATGGTGGGGTTTATCCAACTTATTTAATCTACAAAGCTTTTATAGTTAGACAATTCCGATGCAATATTAAATTTATTTATGCCTGGGGGGCTAAAAAGGAAGCTAAAGCAATATTGCTACGCAATTAATTTTTTCGAATTCTCGGCAGATCCTAAGTGTTTCCAATATTTTTTGGTAAAATAGTCACTCATTATATACAATTCAATTCATTAAAAGATTTGAAATTTATGAATTGCATAAGATCTGCTTTAAATTCGAAAAAATGAATTGCGTTAGCAATATTGCTTAGCTTCCTTTTTAGGGGGCCTTTAATGTATATTTAATCAATGAATATTTGAATACTTGTATTTGAAGTATAATTTATTAAATGAAGTACACGTCATATACCTACAACTATTTTTTTATACCCAAAGGCGAAACGGAGCCCTATAAAGAAAAGTGATATAGATAGCTATATCACTTTTCTGTCTGTATCGGGACCAGATATTTTATGTAAAATATTGATTCAAGGTAAAATAATAAAATAAAAATAATTGGACTGTTTCACAAAAAACTTAAACCGACTTCAAAGTACACTAAAAAGTATTAAAATCCTGATTTGTTGACAATGGGACCAAACGGGAAGTGTACCCTTCCAGACAAAAAAAGAATTTTCCAAATCGGTTAATAAATGACGGAGTTATGAGGTAACAAACATAAAAAAAAAAAAAACGAATTGAAAACCTCCTCCTTTTTTTGAAGTCGGTTAAAAACCAAAATAGTTTATTTAAATAGACCTTCGCAGGCACTTATGAAGAGTCTGACTCGAACAGCGGTTCGGAAGGTTGCATTTGCTGAGAAGAGCTGAGAACTCAGCAATTACTATTTTCAAAACAAGCTTAGACTCATTACATAATATTTATTAATATAGAATTAGAAATGTAACGAATTATTTTACATGAAATTAAATGACTATCATTCAATAATACAGTTATACTAGCTGTCCGGGGCGACTTCGTTCGCGTGGTGCTACCCTACCCTATGGTGCTACCCTGTGCTACCCTACCCTACCCTATATCAACCATCACATTAGATTCACAGTGAAAAAAGTTTCAATTTGACAGCACAATCCCCATCTGAAAAAAGATTAAATTTGACAGCAAAATCCCCATTAGCAAAATGATCCGTCATTTATTAAATTCATTTGTTACAAAAAATTTAATAAATGAAGAACTGCTCGACCGATTTTGTGCAAACTTCACATAAACCATCTACTAAATAGTCCGAACAAAGCCATACACGACGCCTTCCGGGAGGCCGGGGTGGACCATGGGCGCATGGCACTTGCGTCCAGACGAGACAGTGGTCCGATGAGCCAAGTGGCGCATCCACTGTCACTGCATAGCTGTGGGACCTGTAAAGGCACGCGTAAACTTTGGTGTGGCCACCGTGATCAACGCGCGCCCACAAAATCGACAGGTCCTGGTCTTCTAGGCCATGGAGACGGCGACAGCAAATATCCTCCCTGACGTACATAAATACCCCGGCACGGCGCACAACGTTGTGATCCAGCTTGTACCCGGGGTAGTGTAAATACGATATAATCGAATATCATCAGGGCAGGATATTTGCGTCTCCGTTAGAAATAGCAGGGTTGGCTGTGCAGTCTCAAGGTGTTGGTGGACTGCATTGATATTAGCGTGAAGTCCCCTGATGTTACAAAAGTCCACCGACAGTGTGGACGGGGAGGCCGCTGAAGAAACATTTCTTTATTTATGTTTCCTTGGCATCATTAAAAGGGGTTGAATAAAGATTAGAAGGAATCGCTGTGCCAGCAGCGAAAGGGACAAAGTGCAGTGCCTAGCCTCCCAGGGCGGAGATTAAGTGATCCCTGGGCTCGGGACCCCTACAACTTGCGGGCAGCCAGTCTCCCTGACCGCCGCAACAACAACAACACGCCGCGCCGGCACAACACAACGGTAGTGCGACACCGCTGGTCCCCACACTGCCAGCACAGCGCTTCCTCATGGAGCTCTGGCGACCTTACTCACCGTAGGAAAACGACACCACATTAAAGTAGCGTTATTTGTCTGCGATCTTCTGTAAAGTGGAGGTACTTACCCAGTCGGGCTACTCCGAATTTGAACGGGACAACTCGTTATGCCCTTCCTCTCTTACATGCATGCGAAAGATAACAGACTTTTGCCTGCTTACGTTGACTGCATTGTTCAAACGGTAAAATTGTTGGGTTGGCCCCAGTAAACTAATATCTCAAATTTTTACCACATAATGAATTATTTCAATGACATACCGTTGCTAATCTCTGGAACTATCTACCGAAGCTAGTATGTTTATATCCATCAAACTGTTTAGGCTGTAGAGCATGCCAAAGCAATAGATTATACCTACATACATACACTCGAAAAACAATACCTCTTTCGGGTCGTTCATAAGTGCTTTAACCAAGGCCTAAACTGACTGAAATGACTTTTTGATTTTGATTTAATTTTGGTCAGTCGCGTAATAAACAAAATGTAAATTTCCTCTCACAAGTTACAAATAATAATGAAAGGAATAAAATAGGCCTGGTGAGCGGCTCTCACCACGCCTATTTTATTCCTTACTTGATTACTTATCGTACGCGAACATTATTTATCAACCGGTTATCAAAATCAACGGATATCCGGATAACTCGGATATGCTAATTGCAAGCCCTAATTGCGCCCGTGTGAAGCCGGGGTTGGTTGCTAGTTTCGTCGTGTTGGGGCTGCTATGTAGGTAAATGATATATAAATAGAATAAATGTAGAATAACTTTTTAGAGCTCCTTTGTATCGGGGGTTTTTAAGTTTTAAATTATTATTTTTCTAACTATAATTCATTACACTGATATTAAAACATGTAAATTCGCCAGCGAATGCTGGATTTATTCAAATAATATGATAAGATCAACATACAAAGCACCGGATCAAATTATAATAAGTACACACGGCTATGTATTAAGCTATTCATTTCCAATATAAGCTGATCTCGCATTTTATAGGATTTCCATACAATGAGAGGCCAGCTTATACTGGAATATCATAGCTTGATATGTAGCCGTGTGTGCCATACCATGAAATATTTTAATTAAGTAATTCTTTTTAAATTAAAACTCACTGTTTATACAAAATCAGCCGCTGACCTTCGTTGGCGGGCGAATATCTTATTTTTTGCTGGAGATTCACTTGATATCTCGAAATAACATAATTCCGTGTTCTAAAGCACCACATAATAAATGAAACGTTTAATTTCACCCTGACCATCGCTATCGTGCCATGTGCATGTGTGCATGTCAGACTCCTACATCTCCTACTGACTAAAACCCCACGGTGTTCCTACCTGTCGCTGCCGGCTGGTTATACGGGGGCGCCGAAGCATTCGTCTGCATATCCAGCAACGACGGCCTGATCGGAAGCCTCCTCTTCGTCGACGGCAGAGACCGGAGCTCTTGTCTCCGCCGTCTCCTCCTGAGTAGCGTGCGGGAAAACACGCTCCACTACTCGGGCCCGATGTTGGTGGGCGGCAGACTCCCCCGAGTCCGCCACCCTTGGGCCCATGTTGGGGGGAAGGTGGCTTAAAAAAGCTAACCTCCGACGTCCGGTTCTCCTGCGGCGGATAGCCAGGGTGGTTGTGTCCTCCCTGTCACGTTCCGCCGCCTCCTTCGCGAGCATAACTCGCTCGCTAAAGGAGTGGAGAGCGTCCCACGATCTCTCGCTGTCAACCACAGCGCGAACCACGCTCGGCAGCGAGAGATCTGTCCCCACTTCGGCGCAGAGCTCGCTGCGCTCGCTTGCCCAGGCTGGGCACCCCTCCAGCGTGTGCTGTGCCTCCTCCTCGAGGCACCCGTCACAGTGGTGGCACTCGGCGGTCGGCTCCCTCCCAGCAATCCGACACAGATATAAAATAACCTTATTTGTCTTTTGTCCTGTTTTGACGCCGGATGTCAGAGGGACAAAAGACAAATAAGGTTATTTTAACCTTGTTTTAAAACCTTGTAGTAGGCCGCCAGTTGGGTGGTTGGGTCACTGATTGATATGTCAATGCACATGCGCGAGACGTCGCGTATATTGAAACCCTTCCACTACTACTCAACAGGGGCACCGATCTGAGATGCGGGAGGCTTTCAAGTATAATTTCAAAGAATAGTTACTGTAAATCAATCCATTATTCAGATCAGAGAACGATCTGAATAATGGATTGATTTATTCAGATCGTTCTCGGGTATTCATTTCGAATTATATTTCCAGAAAAATTAAACAAAAAGCTTCCACTATTCAGAATCTAAAACGCAAGAAATATATGGGTACTACGTATTGGGTAAAATCGGGTTGGATCTGAGTCACGGGAGCTGGTTTCAGATCGCGTGTCAATAAGAGTGAGCTATATCGCAATTATATATCAAATTAGTTCCGTTACTGACGACCTATCTATATCCATAAATTCAGCTTCTGTTTCTAATCCTGAAGATCCTCAAGGAAATCAAAAAAAATAAAATTACTGATGAATTATTGTTAAAATTTCAAAATTAATTTTGAAGGTGTGACAACCTAGGCAATTATACTTCCTTAACTTGTATAAAACGTAGGTACGACAAAATGATTAGTTTCCACATAAATATCTGAACAAATTCACGAGTTGATAGATACTGAATAAATTAACGCGAAGAATAGCTCGTAAAATAAAGGTGCAATCGACTTCTATAAGCAGACGTAAGGATTCCTTGTTACAACACATGTAAACATGTTAAGATGATTCATTCTATAGCAAAAAACATGAAGAAAATGTTTCTAATGCTCGATAATTTAATTATCTAGGAAACCGTGACTGACTGATCTATCAACGCATAGCTCAAACCTCGGCTCAAACCACTGAACGGATTGGGCTGAAAGGCATATAGTTAGTTATAATGACGTAGGCCTCCGCTAAGAACCGGGGTTAGTATAGTACTTTTTTTTTAAACTATGATGTGTCAAAGTTTACTATTATAATTTTTCTAAACCATGCCTTAATCATATATCATGTATTTCTTCTAGGAGCTAGGAACCCAAAAGAACCATAAGAACCCAAAAGCCGCCGTTGACCTTCTACAATCCAGCTTAAGTAAAATAACAGGTGGAGATTTCGAGATGGCATATATTCGAAACCTATGTTGGGTTAGTCATGCTGAACAACTTTTACGATGGGACCAATAGCGAAAATAATAATGTTCTAAAGACAAGGTAAGACCGAGAAAGTTAAGTTTAACATACAATATAGATCGTTATGCTACTATACACTACTTAAACATCAATAAATAGAAGTTAAAATTATATGTTTGTATGGTTTATATAATGCTCAGTTGTCAGAGAAAAATCGCCCACCAAGCCGACGCCTCAGCGATGAGTTACTCAAATTAAATATATCGCATTGAATTATTATACCTCAGAGTAGATAAATACTACGTACAAATTATACTAAGCGTAATAATTCAATGATATATCGATTTCGACGGAGTTTGAAATAACGTTATATGCGCGGCTAGTTCTACATAAGAATGAATTCTGTCTATAGTTGGCTTGGCAGACACTGAAGGCACAAAGAAAAGAGGCTTGTGTCGAAGACGTTTGGGTTGTACAGTACATTGAATCGTAGCTTTGAGAGTAAGTCAGGACAGTCTATGGATCCATTCGCAATCTTAGAAAGCAATGTAATGTCAGCAATTTCTCGATGCGATGCAAGTGGTAGAAGGTGGTGCTTTTTGAATAAACCCAGGTAGTCAATAGATTCTAAATTCGAGCGCAAACGGTAACTTATGTAGGTATTTTAAAATTTTTTTCTGTATGTTCTCAATACTTACGCGATATATAGATAGTGTACCTAGGATTCCAAATTTGAGACGCGTCCTCCAGGTTGCTCCTTTCAAAAGTGCAATATAGTATATTTCATTACAAGTGCGGAAAGCCTGTCATTGCAAAGAGTTCCGACAATAGTCGGAACAAGTTGCAATGACGGTTTCGCACGTGTACTGAACAACTATTTTTAATACACTTGCGAAAAAATTAAGCAATTTAATAAAATAATAAAAACACAATAAACTCAACTAACTAATCATTTATTTATTATAAAAGTTTTAGATGAAAAATGAAAAAAAAATATTTTATTATGTAGCCTGTAACTTATTTGAAACCTACAATTGAGATAGGCGGCGCTTCCGTTTTGATTTTAGGTGCTAAAATGACTCTCCTACCTTGTCAGTTGCATGACTTCCGGTTGGCGCCATTGTGCAGTACACGTCGAAAGGTTTGCTCGACTGTGACTTCAGTTGGCGTTTGTTTTTCGTTGCGAGAGGTTGGGTGCAATAACGACGAAGTCGTTCGTGTTTAAGTTTGTTAAAATTATTTTACTTTAACATTCTACCTTAGAGAAGTTATAATATAAATGTATATTTTTGCTAAATAGTATCTTGCAACTCAAAACCGAGAGTTAATTCCGCAATTTTACAAAGTGTGCACGGTTATTCTTATTAAATCGTACATTTATTTTTTAGTTAAAATATCTGAGATGAGTAACAACGCACAATGGTGACTCTCGGTAGCGGGTACGAGTGGAGTGAGGAGGATTAACTACAAGCGTCCACGTCGGCTGTACAGTAGCAGCAATGATGATGGTGATGACGAGGATACATATCCGCTGGCATCGCCGAAACGAATGTGCACAGTGAACAATGCTTCAGATCAAAGGTTGGATTATCTTCAAAAGCAGGTTAGTGAGCTCAAATATCTTATTACGAGAAATTTTCATGAGGTTCCGGGATCCTCCGGTAAACCTGACGTCTTTGACGAAGCCATTATTCAGCATGAAAAAGACGATGCTTCTATATCGTCAGTGCTTGTAAAACCTGCTGATAATAATTTCGAATGGGATGAGGATACGATTGCTTCAGAAACCATCAAGCGTACTTCCGAGTCTAAGCTTAATTATTTGCGCAAGGTTCAGCACCTTGATAGTAATGATTGGAATAGCGTCCGATATACTGAAGTCCAGAAGAAATATCTATCCTCTCCGGGTTTTACCAATTTAACTTTGAATGACGAACTACTGGCATTTGAAACAAAGTTCAATCATTTGAGGTCTTTAGATCAAACTTTTGGAGCATTAACAAACATGCTTATGACTCAAAAAGAAACCTTACAAAAGTCATTAAAAGATCTTTTAGAGTGGAGTGCTTGTGATACTACACAGCTTACGAATGCCTCACTGTCAAACAAAGTGCGGGAACTATTCTCAAATACGTGCCCGTACATGGGTATTTCTAAAGATATTTTGCAGACTGTGTGCGGCAGGCGTGCCAATGTGATTGAACATCGAAGAGACAGTGCCCTCTCTGCCGTTAAAGATAAATACAACAAGACGATTTTACGAAAGATACCTCCAAGTGGTGAGTATTTATTCCAACCAAAGGAATTCAGCGATGCTATAGCTAAACTAGGAGGTGGATCCAGAGTTTTTCGCAGACCATATTTACCTGCCGAGGGTAATCAGGTCTCGCATGACAGTAATCGGCCCTACTTTCCTGCCGAGGGAAACCAGGCTGCACCTAGGCGGTCCACCGACCCCACGGTGTCGTTTCGTGGATATAATCGAAACAAATTCCAGCAAGTTCCCGCTTCTGGAAAGGGCAAGTCTATGGTCGGCAAGAGAGGCTATTCCACTGCGAAGAACAAATCGTCCCGAAGGCCGAGAGATGACTTCCGAGACCGAGACAATCGTAAACAATGACTATGCCATGACATTCCGAGCCGGTCGATTACGTCGCTTTCTAAAGATCTGGCAATCAATGGGAGCCCCAGTGCATATACTCAAAATAATACAGGGATACCGAATTCCCTTTGTCAAAAAACCTCCTTTATGTCTCAAGTACAAAAACCAGTCCCAAATCTTGACAGCACCGGGTTTAGAAACCGAGATCAGCCAAATGTTGAAAGATTCAGTAATCGAGCAAGCACCTCGAGACCCGGGTTTTGTGTCAAATATGTTCCCGGTAAGAAAAGCAGACGGCTCCCAGAGACCGGTATTGAATCTCAGAGCATTGAACTTGTACCTCAAACCAAAGAAGTTTCGGTTGATAAATATGCAAAGGGTACCTCATTTTCTGCAAACTGGGGATTTTATGATGAAAATAGACCTCCACCAAGCGTATTTTCATATTCCAATATTAAAATCGCACCGGCGATTTCTCAGGTTCATTTTCAACGGTATAACCTACCAGATGACTTGTATGCCATTCGGGCTCGCAAGCGCCCCGAGAACATTCGCCACTTTATCCAATTGGGTCGCCCAAAAGCTGCGAGAACGAGGTATAAGAGTAATTGTGTACCTGGACGACAACCTTCTGGTGAATCAATGTCCTCAAATACTCAGAGAGCATATGGAACAGGCCATCGACCTAATGACCAGTCTCGGATGGGTAATAAACAAAAGGAAGTCGTCCAGAGTACCGTCTCAAGAAATCGAGTTTCTTGGCATTATTTGGAACACCCGTTTGAACATCAAATCTTTACCACAGAAGAAAGCGACCTTACTGACTGCCCGCTTATCCCACGCTCGTCAGTCAAAGTCTCTAACACTTCTAGAGCTGCAAAAACTAATGGGTACCCTACAGTTTTGCAGTTTCATAGTATATCGGGGAATGCTACACAGCCGAAGTCTGCAGTCATGCCTCAATCAGGTTCTGAGAATCTCGAAAGCCGTTCCATTGACAATATACGCCAAGGAAGATGTAAGTTGGTGGCTACAAAACACCCAGACAACGAGCGAAATTTGGACAGCTCCAGTATCCTATCACATCGTCACGGATGCCTCAGGTGTCGGTTGGGGAGCATATGTCAACGGCGAGCATCACCAGGGCTTATGGCTACCAGAAGAAAATCATTACCACTCCAACATGAAGGAATTGCTCGCTGTCTACAAAGTGTTGTCACAAGAGAATGTGATCCAAGAAAGTCGAAACAAGACCATCCTAGTTCAAAGCGACAACAAAACAGCTTTAGCATATCTACGCAGACAAGGTGGGACCAAGTCATTAGGCCTATTACGGCTGACGAAGTTGATTTACAGTCTGATAGAGAAACACAACATGAACTTGGTTACCAGTTATCTTCCTGGTCCTCTGAACGGTATAGCAGACGGGTTGTCCAGGAACAAAACGCTAACAGAATGGCATCTATTACCCCAAGCTTGCCAATTGATATTCAGCAAGTGGGGAACACCTCATGTAGATCTGATGGCATCCAGGCGAGCTCATGTGGTACCCAGGTATGTGATATTAGACCTGAGGGATCGTCAAGCAATTTACCACGACGCATTCAGTCGAGTCTGGAAGCACAAGTTAGCGTGGGTTTTTCCACCACCATGCCTGATGTACAAGGTTCTGGCATCGCTGAATCAAGCCGAAGGGGCGTACATTGTGATATGTCCGAGGTGGAAAAACGTATTTTGGAGGACGGACCTAAAGAAAAAAGCTATCGGTCCACCATTCACTATCCGGAACTTGGAGTCAGTACTGATAGACACGAGGACCAACCTACCCCCTCCACAAGTAAACAACATTGTATTGGAGGCATGGAGATGTCGGGGTGGAATGATCTCGTAAAAAATTGGTCACCTTCTGAGATAAATGTCATAGAGTCTAGCTGGCGACCTAGCACACTAAAGACATACAAACAAGCGTGGACGCGTTGGTTGAAATGGTGCAAGATGTCTGGTACAGATAATAAAAATCCTGGAGGCCATGGTTTATCAAAATATCTCATTTATTTACATTCGAATGAAGAGTTGAGTTACAAAACAATATTGGTGCACAAATCCGTTGTGTCATCCTTTTGTCAGCCAGATTTAGAGGTCAAGTTTAGTTCTCACATATTGGTCCGGCAAGCTCTTAGGGGTATAGCTAATAAATCTGCATCTAAGGAAAAGGCTAAGGTGTCTGTATGGAACCCGCAAGTGGTAGTTGATTGGCTTTTGCGAAATGAGCCCAAATCAGACAGCTTGTTTGATGTATCCCGGCGTAGTGCAATCTTGCTTTTATTGGCTTCCGGTAGACGAGTACAAGATAAATGTATTATTCATGAGGATTCAATTACTTTTTGGCCATTATACGGATCAAAAACTGATACAATTAATCATAAGCAGTCTGGTTGGCAGCTAATATCAGTTGACGATCGTAACACTGACATCGTTTTGTGGATTAAGAAGCTAATTGATATTTCCCAGACACGACGTCTATTAGGGAATAACATCGAGAACTTGTTTATAACGACAAGAGGAGACCCAAAACCTGCCAGCCGGACTATAATTGCTGGATGGATTAAGACCGTATTGGTGGATGCAGGAATTCAGGACTCACCTGGTTCTATAAGATCCGCGGTAGCATCTTTGAATTGGGCAAATGACATGCCTTTGGAAGATATCTTGGCTCGAGGTAATTGGACAGCTTCCAACACGTTGATTCGATTTTATAGACGGCCTGTAAGAACATATCAATTACCAAACATACCGTCTCTTACTGATCATTTTATGCCTGTGTAAAATAAATAATATTTTTATTAAATCATCTAAATGTGTTAATTCCATTTGCTATACTTACTTTTTGTTTATAATAAACGATGCGATTTCACAAGTCTTTTCAATTGAATCACAGTTGGCATTTTCTTAACATACCTACCGTTGGTGCCACCATGCGACAATAGACAGGTCTCAATTGTAGGTTTCAAATAAGTTACAGGCTACATAATATAAGAATTTTTCCTGAAATAAAAATTACTTATTATGTACCTTACTTATTTGAAACCTAAGTCAGGGCTGCATGGCGATTGAGCCTAACTGAAGTCACAGTCGAGCAAACCTTTCGACGTGTACTGCACAATGGCGCCAACCGGAAGTCATGCAACTGACAAGGTAGGAGAGTCATTTTAGCACCTAAAATCAAAACGGAAGCGCCGCCTATCTCAATTGTAGGTTTCAAATAAGTAAGGTACATAATAAGTAATTTTTATTTCAGGAAAAATTCTTATATTTTTTATATGATTTTTTTATGTTTTTTTTTAGCAAAAACTTCGTGGATGGTTTTTTCTTTTTATAGACATTATTTTGACAGTTGGGAAAGAGAACGCACGAGTTCGGAAAAGGTAAAGAAAAAGCTTGAGTATGTAATAGCCCACATCCCGAACGCTATACGTCCCTGCAATACGCCACTTTTTGAGCAACTGTATTAAAAAAGTATTTTAAGTTTTATCCCTAATTAGCAAGGATGTCTAATTAGATACTTAAAAAAAACATGTCATCAGACATTTTTTTTTCCCACTTGACGTTGAGTTTTGGGACAGCCTGTAGGTATTTAGAACATTGGAAGTAGGTATACTTAAATATTTCTTTCGCAATTTATGGAGAGATGGAGACATTAATTAAATCTTAATAGTACATATTTCAGTGGAAATATGATTGAATACATAATTAAGGAAACTTGAAAATGTCAGGTTCCATATAAATAAAATAAATACATACATTAAATTAGCCTTTATTAGCCTGTATGTCTTTTGAATGAAAAACCGTGGTACGCTTTTCCTTGAAACCCAATAGAATTTCTAAGTATTATCATTATCAAGAAATACCGTAAATTACAATATGAAAAGCGCCCCACGCTTTTTCATTCAAATAGTATACTTATTACAAAAATTGCTTACACTTAGGACCTCCTTACATGATAGAGAGAGAATATAGGTTCAGTAGGTACCTACTACTCATACGTCTGTGGTTCAATTAGCGTTTTCTTAACGTTAAAATGGATACATCTCTTTGTAATCGGCTGTACACAGTTGTAACGAGATTTTAAACTAAGCAAAGTTTTGACGGTGTTGTTGCTATCTTTTAGGCGGCATATTTTTCTGTGTAACTGCAATCTCTATTGCACAGTGTGTAAAATAATGAGTACAAGACGTTAGCGCTCGGTCACCGCTATAACATTACACTTTTGCGCGTCTCGTCGAGCACGCTACAGTCGGGACGCGGTCAACACCAGCATATTACGCGCCAAAAACTTTATCGTGAGTATTTATTTTTTATTTTTATCTACTTCAATAAACTTCATATTTTGTATGATATAAATAATACCTAGGTATATATATGTATATATATATCTATTTTATTTGCTGGTTTTAATCTCTCTAGCGTTTTTTTATTTTTGAATAACATTTCTTATTTATTTCGATAATATATTATCGGAAAAATATCAACAATTTATTAAATTTTATTTTTTTATTTAAATCCTTTGGTTACTTGGCGATCCGCACGTGCGAGGAAAACAATAGAAATCAATGGTTATTTTTTAGCCGCAAGTCAAGGGATATAAAATTAGCTCTTGTTTATAACATAAGTAGGTGCCGTAATTTATCTAATCAATACATTCATAAAAATCATTCAATTGATCAGTGTGAAAATAGTAGAGTAGGTAAATATCTATTAAAATATCATTTAGTAATTAATTCCTCAAAACAGTTGATTCAAAAGTGTAAAAAAATACAGCGGCAGTGAACATACGATAAAAGTTTTTTTCACGCACTCCTCCGTGCAATTTCTATAAGTAGTATTTTGATTCTTATGTTATAAATTTTAATGGTGCGTCCATGCTACGCGAACCGAGCACGAGCTGAGCCTCGAACGAACAGGGGGCCAAGTCTGCTAACTTTCAGTGGTGTAAAAATTGTGACATTTTACAGTTTTTGTAGTCTACTTTCTAACAGAAGTGTCATTATGGCACAATTTTGACACCACTGAAAGATCATTGGAACACAATTGAAATAGCAGACTTGGGCCCCAGGATTCGTTCGTTGCTCGTGATTTCAAGCGTGGACGTACTTATCGAGCCTACAAAGAGCGCGATGCGAATCCCTGTGTTCGTGATAAAACTGACAATCGCGCTCGTTCGAGGCTCGCAAGCCCGTCCACGCTACGCGAATCGTGCTCGCAGTTTGCTCGGTTCGAGGCTTGCGAGCCTCGAACGAGCGCGATTGTCAGTTTTTTCACGTACAAAGAGATTCGCATCGTGCTCGTTGTAGGTTCGTTCGTGGCTCCGCTCGTGCTATAAGAGTTTACTTGCAACTTCATACATAGGAAAATGTTTTTTATTTTTCCATTAACTATTATTATTTGACTACAATCTGACCATAGTAAGTATTGACGTGACCGAAGGTTGCATGCAATGCCTAAATCAGAACTGGCACTCAAGTTTATTTACAGCTGGAACAATTACTTAAGTATTTATCCTGTTTTACTCAATAAAGTATTGAAAAGCGTCATAATATCCTACTAATATTATAAATGCGAACGTTTGTGAGTATGGATGTACCTACCTATGTTTTCACGCAAAAACTTTGTTTTGTATGAAATTTGGCACACAGATAGAATATGTTCTGGATTAACACAGAGGATACTTCTTATACTGGGAAAACAAACGATCCCTCGGGAATGAGGGTGAAACCGCGTGGGATAGCTAGTGATAAAATAATTTAAATCGTTAGGGTGGTAGACCCTCGCCCATGGATACCACCTTAGTATCATAATGTAGGTAAGTAGTAACCTATCTAGTTTTATATTTTTTATCTAGCTATCCAACCCGCGGTTCCCTCATTCACCCCCATAACGTATTGATTCAGTAAAACTCATTGTAGTGTACCTATGCCGTTATAACGTTATGCTGTGCGTGCTTCTGGCTATCAGTCTCTTTGTCATATAAGTACTTACATGCAAGCGATGGTAGCCAAATTATCAGAAGTTTTTTTAGACTCTCTGAAAATTTGGCTACCCTTTAAACGTGTCTCAAAAAACTATCTGAATTCATACGAGGACATTAATTAAAGATACATGTACTTTAGGTAGGTAGTTTAACTAGGGTTAGGTTACGTGTTTTGATAGCTATGTCTATAAAAAAAACATCGTTACGATATTGCCTAATCCTGAAATATATGATCCTAATCACTCCTCTTGCTCAGAAAGAGCTCGGAGCGGGGATAAAATAGCATATTTTGGTCTAGTCTAGGGGATAAAGTAATTTTGTTTTTTAATCTTTGTCTGTTACCAACGTAGACTAATGGCCGATTCCAAAAATTTACGGTCATTTTTCGGTTAAAATTAAGACTCTTATATATTTACTAATGAAGCAAAGACCTCAAGGCTTTGCATAGCAGACCCTCGCAAATGGAAGTAGCTATTACAGGTAAAATTTGCTTACGAACTGATATATATGCCTGTATCGATATTATGGTCTATATTTTTTTATTGCCAAACTGGGGCAATAGAAAAACCTACCATTGGTAAGAAAAACGATTCGTTTTTGTTTATGGAAACCGGGCATGAGTATACTCAGTTTACGGGACCAATGAACATCGAAGACAGACATAATATATCGATGCCAATGAATCTACAAAAATGAAAAAGGCTTTACTCATAAGTAATATAATCTATATATATAAAAATGAATCCCTATTTCCCTTGGTCACGCCATCACGCGTGAACGGCTGGACCGATTTCACTAATTCTTTTTTGTTGTGTTTGTTATCGTCAGGAGAAGGTTCTTACATTAAAAAAACATTAAGAACATTGCTCAGAAACTTGGGTTGTATAGGGTAGAGAAGGGTAGGTAAGGGAGTAAAGAAGGGGACGCAGGTGAAACCGCGGGTGGAAAGCTAGTCATGAATAAAATCTCGACTTACTACTGTTTCTTAAAAAATAAGAACATTTTATTTTTGACGAAAACAGCGGTCTCTACTGTAGAAATGCGTGCATTGCGTTGCGGCTACAGAAGAAAATAAAAAAAGCACAGTCGAGATTTTTTTTGAATTTTTCTCTAATCACATATTGAATTGGTGACCCAAATTTGCAGATGGAAGAGAAAGGAAAAATAATATTTTTTAACATTGTATTTGGATCATTTTATTTTCTCGCAATCGTAGTCAAAAGTACCTAGAGTGTAACATACGTCGCTAAAACCCATTATAACTCGGTTTCTATTAGGTACTAAGTACCTCGTATATAATGGGCAATTTTAGCCCCTTATCCTAACAATCTACAAGTTCAGAAACATGATTATATCTTAAGGAACACTTAGCTTAAAGTTGCGTATTTTATTGCTGTTGCCCCAGATTTAATTCTATTTGAACGACTTATATAATATTTATGTCCATATTACAATGAGGATTCGAGTTTTCTTATGATACCTCTATGCTCAAAATACCTGTCAAATCGTGCACTTAAGGTTTAAATTGGTTCATATTATCAAGAGTTTGACAGGTATTTTGAGCACAGAGGTATCATAAGGAAACTTCTCATTGGCCCTGAACATGGGGTAACAGTAATGTGGGGTTTACTCGTCGATTGCCAAATAAAACTCCCCTTCCAATAATAAAAAACTCAAGATGGACTGTATATTCATAGATTAAAGTTACAGAGTCGATTACAACTAAAAAACAGTCAGAACTTAGGCTATGGTAATTGTGATAATTGCAGAGAACATTGTCCATACATTAGGACTTAGTACTTGGGTGTTTTTAGCACATCTTGACCATCTACGAAGATAAAGAGTAAAAAATGCTGTTTTAACCAATAAGAGGAAACCGGAAACATCACCTGATCCTAGGCCACACGCTATTGGACCCCAAGAGCGTCGTCGTTACTTTTTCCAAGGTCGCTACTCCTGATCCTCAGTTCCAGAAATGCTCCTCTAACCCATATAGTCGTCCTTGTCAAAATGTCATGACATCCCTCTTTTTCCCGCGTAGGTGTCCCTAACCAACAGTTTACAATGTAAAAGAAAGTGGTCAAGTGTGATCCAGTGCTAAAAACACGTAAAGTCTCACATAGTGAAAATACCTATTTCCATACATAATAACAGTGATCTGGCTTTAAAACAGAGTGCCATAATCAAAATATTACAAGTTATTTTGTCAAATTTACAACATTTCCAAAAAGTTTACATTTTTGCTTATAACTTATAACTTATTGACAATTTAACTATTTCACAATAGGCTAGGGTATGTAAATACACTTTATTTTGTAATACCAACAACATAATTTTCAAATGCCCATAACTTTTTTACCTGTGAATCCTTACGCGCCATTCATACGGATTCGGTACCTAAATATATCTGTTAACAAAGATATAAAGTCATAACAATGACATATAGGGCTATTCTATTGATAAAAACATGATTTATGACCTAGGGAAGCCAGGTACATAAGGCCATTTACTGCTCCGAGCGAGCAAACGGCTCTCGTACCGGTAACGCTAATAGTTCCGGGCGACGAAACGCGCCGACCAATCAGAGCGCAGGCTCCTCCCCCAGAGGTTATAAATAGAACTCGCAACGTTGAGCTCTTGTCAGTACGTAGTGATCCTTATCATGTTATGCTACTAAATTTCATTTCTTATCAATCTAAATACCTAAACCTAACAATTTAAATCATGTGACGTCATTGTCCGTAACATTCTCCCCCCGGCGAAGAACCTCGCAGCCCTTATCAATGGGCAGGACAATAAGACGCCTAACAGGTCGCCGAAAGATCCCCCCGCGCGTCCGCACATCCACGCTTCGAACTACGTTATCGGGTCCTACGTACACTTGTTCGACGAGGCCTCGGGGCCAAACATTACGTGGCAATGATCCATCCGCAATGATAACGACATCACCAATTTTGACGTTATCGTGATCTTTCCTAACATCGCCTCGTGGCGTTAACGTGGGCAAATACTCCTTAACCCAACGAGCCCAAAACATATTGGCCAGAGCTTGAGCAGCACGCCATGTCTGTCTATTCGCCACCTCACATTCCCCTACAAACGGTAGTCCAGTCGCTGTGCCTAATAAAAAATGATTAGGCGTCAACGCCTCAGCGTCATCTGGCTCTACTGGGACATGTGTGAGTGGGCGCGAATTTACTGTGTGCTCAATTTCTGCCATTAATGTGGCCAAAACTTCCTCTTTTGGAGCTCGCTCATGCAATACCATATACAACGCTGACTTAACAGTTTTAATCATGCGTTCCCACGCTCCGCCTTGGTTCGGTGCGCCCGGGTCAATGTACCGCCACTCCACTTGTTTGCCCAGAGTGTAGTTCTGCATTTCTGGCAGCCATTCTTTGTAGGCCTTGCCCAATTCTACCTCAGCGCCATGGAAGTTGGTGCCGTTATCCGAGAGGAACTTCTGCGGCCATCCTCGGCGTGCCGCCATTCTTCTCAAGGCCATTATGGCAGAATCGGTACTTAGGCTTGCAATTAACTCTACGTGAATAGCTCTCGTAACCAAACAAGTGAAGAGCATACCCCAACGCTTCTCCCTACGTCGGCCTATTGCCACCCACATGGGGCCGAAACAATCTATGCCGCAATGAGAGAACGGTCTCGTGTGTGTACCAAGACGGACTTGCGGTAGATTACCTTTCACTGGTATTGCCGGATTTGCCCTACGCATTTTACATGTAACACACTGCCGTAGGATCGTCTTTACCATGGGTCGTAAACGCAATACCCAAAATTTTTGTCGCAGGGTGTTGACGATCTGTTCCCTACCTACGTGACTCTGGCTCGTGTGTTCATGTTTAATAAGCAGCTGTGCCAAAGGATGTGCACCATCGAGTATGGGCGGTTCCTTCATACATTCTGGCACCGTAGCTGCGTTAATGCGACCATTTAAAACGAGAATCCCATTTTCGTTAACCTTGGGATCTAATTTGTATAAGCGACTTGAGCGATCGACGTGTTTGTCCTTATGAAGCTTGTACAATTCACTTGCAAAACTATCTTTTTGCGCTTCTTTGACTAACACGCGTTCAGCATCCCTAATGTGCTTCGCGGTTACGCCGGTCGCACGCCGTCTGCACTTGTCTACGAACGCTAACACGACAGCCATTGTTCTCAACAATCGTTCATACGATGAGAACCGTTTGAACTCGACAAAGGCTGGTTCCGTATTTACGTGTGTTATACGCGCTTCGATTTCATCGTCTTGAGTAAGTTCTAGGTAGGTTTCTTGTGGCCACAAATCTTCAGGTTCCCTCAAAAAGGGTGGGCCTGTAAACCACCTGTCCTTACTTTTCAACCGAGTGTTACCCGACCGCGTCGCATCGTCGGCCACATTGTGTGCCGTTGGCACCCAGCGCCATTGGTCGATGCTTGTTAATTCCGCGATTTCACTCAAACGATGTGACACGTACGGCGTGTACTTGGCCGAGTCGTTTCTAATCCAATGAAGTACCGTTTTGGAATCGCTCCATAGGACAACTTTGGCTTTAACGTTATGCTGTTTCATGATGGCCGATGCCAATCGTGCGCCTATTAAGCTGGCTTGCAATTCCATACGCGGTATACTTTGAGTTTTCATTGGAGCGACTTTAGCCTTACCCGCGACCATTATCACGCTTATGCTTTTATCGCGATCCCTATAACGCCAATACGCGACCGCGGCATACGCTTGTTCGCTCGCATCGCAAAATACATGTAGTTCTACATTTTCGCGATTAAGCCCACCATAGCATCGTGGCAGGCGGAGGTTGCTAACGTACTCGAGATCGTCGAGCCATTCGTTAAACACCGTAGCTTCCTCCTCGGGTAGGGATTCGTCCCAGTCGATTTTCTTTTTCCATAACTCTTGCAACATTATTTTCGCTGTGATCGTATACGGACTAAGTAATCCCAGCGGATCGAAAATTGACATGACGGTCCCTAGTGCTTCTCGCTTCGTTGGCGTTCTCCATTTGTTCTTAACCTCCTCAGGTACTCGGGGCATCGCGGTATTAAACGCTAGTTCGTCGCTTGCTTGGACCCATAAAACTCCTAACGTTTTTCCATATTCGTGTGCATTCGCACCGAGTTCTTTCGGAGAACATGCTCGGCAATCGTCGGGGACAGATTCTAATAACTGCGGACGATTGGAGCTCCATCCCGCCAATTCGAAACCTGCTTTGCTGTGGACTTCTACAACTTGTGCCATCGTTTGGGCGGCTTCTTGTTCCGTTTCGAAGCTGTCCAACCAGTCATCCATATAATGGTTCTGCGTGATTGCTTGAAATGCCAATGGATGCGATTCTTTATGTTCGGACGCGTTTTTATCTCTTACGCTGTGTGCCATGAATGGCGAACTACGCGCACCGAATATCATTGACGTCATCGCATATTTCTTTGGTGGATCCGTTCTGTTGTCTCCTCGCCAGAGAAAATGTTGGGCCACGCGATCTTGAGGCTTTATCTTTATTTGTAAGAACATTTCCCTAATGTCCGCCGTTATCGCGACCGGTTTCTCTCGGAACCTAAACAGCACGCCATACAGTGATTGGAGCAAGTCAGGACCGTCGAGCAGAGCATCGTTTAAACACGTTCCATTGGTGCGTGCAGCTGCGTCAAAGACCATTCTTACTTTCCCCGGCTTGTTTGGGTTGGTTACGGCGAAATGAGGCAGGAACCACAGACGTTGATCTTTCGTATGATCTTTCTGGCATTCTTCCGCATAGCCTTTCTTTAATAGGCTGTTCACCTGCGTCGTATACGCTTCTTTGAACTGAGGTGACTTGTCCATTTTCTTTTCAATACCTCGAAGCCGGCTCATAGCCATATCATAGCTCGGTGGTAATGCGACATCGTCATCTTTCCATGGCAGTCCAACTTCGTAACGACCGTTTACTAGGGTTGCCGTGTTATTAAATATCGCCTTAGCGCGTTCATCTTTCGCGATAGGTTTCCTTTTGTTCGAGATACCTAATGCATCTATATCGAAATGCACTTTCACCAGCTCGTTTAGCTCGGTATCTCGCTCACGTTGGATTTCTTGCGATGTTCGCACGTGCAACACTACGTTATCTTGATCGCTAATAACGTTTCTAGGTACGAGTCCGTGTATTACCCAACCCAGTTGCGTTAACGATGCAGCTGGTTGGTTTCGCTCGCCTACCAATAACCTTCGCGTTACGATTAAATGCCAGTTATCTGCACCTATTAGGATTCGTGGCCTACCGTATTCGTAGCACACGTCCTCTGGCTTTAATTTACGAAGATGTGGTAGTTTCAATACATCGCGACTTATCGTTTGACTTCCTAATACTAAGTTCTTGACCGTACGAACTTTGACAGTATGGAGGTCCTTTTGACTTTTACCACGCAATTGAAGGTCAATAACCTGACTATTCGGTTCCCGCTGACTTGATGTGGCTCCATGAATGTGCAATGCCCGTATTGGACCTTTTGCCCCGAGAATGTTAGCCGTTTCTTCATCAATCAGCGAGATCGTTGACCCTTCATCGAATAATGCGTACGTATTTAAGTCAAGACCATTATGTGTCTTAATTACGATAGGACACACTTTCAGAAAAACCTGATGGTCTTCCGCTGATGCGTGTGCTGATGCCGTTATTGCCGGTTCATCAGTTTGCATGGGTGTGTCTGTTCCCTTTGAGTGCAAATACGGGTGATGAGGTCGACGACACTCATCAATGCCACATCGTTTGGCTTTGCACGCAAACCTTCTATGTTTGCTATTCAAACATTGGAAACAGACACCCGCTTCCTTAACCCATGTCCATCGTTCGGGTACCGACATAGCTTTCAATTTAATGCACTTAACCGTGTCATGTTCCGAGCCGCAGCAGAAGCACACTTTCTTTTTCACAGGTGTGTCTGTCAGCGTATACACGGGTGCTTTCTTTGGGGGTTCTTTCTTACGGTACGGACTATCGCGTTTCGTTTCACTATGTATGGGTCCGACGGTACCCTTGACCGCATACGAATGTTTTATAGCCCTATCCGCTTCCCACATAAGAAACTTCGACAGCGTTACGATCTCAGGCTCCGTGCCAGAACCATGGCTTTCGGCATAGTCATTCCACCTGAAGCGCAGGTGTGTATTCAACTTCTCTAGGACTTGCCTTACCATTAATGGGTTCTGTAAATAGCCTTTCTTATCAACGCACCCTATTACCGCGACTATGTTCTGCATCTTGATGGCGAAACTATTTATTTCTTCCGCAGAAGTACCCAATCGTGGTAGTTTCTTAATGTCATCAAGTGCCTGATCGATAATCAATTCCGGGCGACCGTAACACTGTTCGAGTGTGTTCATAATTATCGTTGGTTCTGTTGCCGTATGGAGGAGCGCTACAACTGCTTTACGGGCTTCGCCTCGTAGGCAGTTCCTGAGCCGCGCGAGGTTTTCTACTGCCGTAAAACCATGAAGGGTTGTAGATTCCTTCATTGCCGCTTTAAAAGGTAACCATTCGCCCGCTGCCCCACTGAAGATGGGTAAATCTTGTGTTTGCCTAGGCGGTCTACGATCCCTGGTCATACGCTCAAATGCTTCGGCCAATCTATCGATCGCACGTTCTTTCGATCGTGCTGGGGTCGGTGACCTTGGCCGTCGCGGCGGTGTCGGTGACCTTGGACGTCGCGGCGTTGTATATTCTATACGTTCTGGCAAACGAGGAAGTGGTTCTTTATCTTGCTGTTGCGGCGGCGCGCGGTACTCAGTGTCAATACGCTGTTCCGACTCCCCCCGTATTGCACTATCATGTAACCAGTCGCGAACCTTATCTGTGGTTTCCATATTTTCATCGGCGCCTATGCTTTCCCGGTCCGTTTCATCCCTAATTGTCGCTACATCGACGGCAAGACGCTTCTTAATAAGCATTGCTTGCAATTGTAGTTCTTCGCGGCGCGTATCGGCTTGTAATCGTAACTCTTCCCGGCGAATATTGGCTAACCGCTCCTCAGCTTCCAATTCCGCTTGCCTAATCCGGACTATTGTACTCGCGTTCGATTGTTGCGATCGTACTGACGGAGCGCGCGTACTCCTTGCGACGGTCGGACGCGGCGCGAATGGATCAATCGCAGTTGTCGCGGAAGGTATTGTCGCGGTAGGTACGCTCGCGGCGGGTGCCGTCACGGTAGGCACGGTTGCGGAAGGTGCGGTAGTCATCGCGGTTGACATGGTTACGGAATCGCGAATCGAACTAAATTGCGCGTTGGATGTGGACGGAGACGCGGGAGGATCCTCGAAGATCCTTTGCATTTTCGAACCCGCACGGCGCGTCTGAATCGGACTTCGCGGCGTAGTCATAATGTACAATTAACCAACAATAAAAGAAAAATAAAAAAAATAATTAAAAAAAAAAATAATTTAAAGTTATTAAAAATAAAAAACCCGATAAAACCTATGAAACACGAATTTAACCTAACTTAATCCTAATCGGCCCAATTTTAGCAAAATTACCTTACTTGGCCAAAATTCAGCGAAATTACCCTACTTGGTCGAATCCCGGCTAAATTACCCTACTTGGCCAAATTTTGACTAAAATACCCTATTTTCCTATGGGGTCCGATTATAGGTCAAATTACCCTACCTCCCTAATTGTCCCTATCAATCCGTCAGGAGAGCCCGGACCCAGCCGGGATGTGCTCCTTCAGGGATGGAAATGTAAGGATAGGTATAAGGGGGAACTACCCAGCAGAGGAAAGTACAAGGATACGGGGCGCTCGGAAGTCGGCTGGAATGTCCGACCCCATTGGCAGTGCCTACAGTCTGGCCCCCGCACCGAGCTACTCTCGTAGTGGCGTAGTGTGCGATTTCAGTCCGCGCCCGGAGCGCTACAACTGGACTGGTGGTGCTGCACACACACCACACCGCCTTACGACAGGCGTTAACTCTGGACACCGGCCGTTTAGCACCGTGAGGTGGTCGAATGTACCAGAGCCACGGACGGAACCGTGTTTGTACTAAAACTACGCACGAAAACAGTTCGATGGAACCGCCACACAAAAGTCCACTAGGCGGCCCCGCCGAACTGTGGAACCCTACAATTATCACAATCACTGAAACGCCGTGTGCCTCGTTGCCCGACGCTCCTAAGGCGCTGTACCATACAGCGCTCTCCCCACGCCGACTGCCTCTTCAGTCGTCGCACCGTTCGGTGTTCTTCCCACGCCGACCGCTTCTTCAGTCGTCGCACCGTTCGGTGTTCTTCTCACGTAGAACTCGCAGACTCGTTCCGCCCTGGCAGCCCTGCCAGGACCGGTGGTGGTCGTGCCGTGCAAGCACAACTTCTTGCCCGACACCCCAAATGCCCGCCACCAGGCCGTTGAATTCTCGTACTTAGCGATGGACCACACTAACTATGGGATGTGGTCACCAATCGCTCCGCTTCACGCTGGTTTCTTAATCCGGCGTCGATGGACCAAAAACTGTGGGGTTTACTCGTCGATTGCCAAATAAAACTCCCCTTCCAATAATAAAAAACTCAAGATGGACTGTATATTCATAGATTAAAGTTACAGAGTCGATTACAACTAAAAAACAGTCAGAACTTAGGCTATGGTAATTGTGATAATTGCAGAGAACATTGTCCATACATTAGGACTTAGTACTTGGGTGTTTTTAGCACATCTTGACCATCTACGAAGATAAAGAGTAAAAAATGCTGTTTTAACCAATAAGAGGAAACCGGAAACATCACCTGATCCTAGGCCACACGCTATTGGACCCCAAGAGCGTCGTCGTTACTTTTTCCAAGGTCGCTACTCCTGATCCTCAGTTCCAGAAATGCTCCTCTAACCCATATAGTCGTCCTTGTCAAAATGTCATGACATCCCTCTTTTTCCCGCGTAGGTGTCCCTAACCAACAGTTTACAATGTAAAAGAAAGTGGTCAAGTGTGATCCAGTGCTAAAAACACGTAAAGTCTCACATAGTGAAAATACCTATTTCCATACATAATAACAGTGATCTGGCTTTAAAACAGAGTGCCATAATCAAAATATTACAAGTTATTTTGTCAAATTTACAACATTTCCAAAAAGTTTACATTTTTGCTTATAACTTATAACTTATTGACAATTTAACTATTTCACAATAGGCTAGGGTATGTAAATACACTTTATTTTGTAATACCAACAACATAATTTTCAAATGCCCATAACTTTTTTACCTGTGAATCCTTACGCGCCATTCATACGGATTCGGTACCTAAATATATCTGTTAACAAAGATATAAAGTCATAACAATGACATATAGGGCTATTCTATTGATAAAAACATGATTTATGACCTAGGGAAGCCAGGTACATAAGGCCATTTACTGCTCCGAGCGAGCAAACGGCTCTCGTACCGGTAACGCTAATAGTTCCGGGCGACGAAACGCGCCGACCAATCAGAGCGCAGGCTCCTCCCCCAGAGGTTATAAATAGAACTCGCAACGTTGAGCTCTTGTCAGTACGTAGTGATCCTTATCATGTTATGCTACTAAATTTCATTTCTTATCAATCTAAATACCTAAACCTAACAATTTAAATCATGTGACGTCATTGTCCGTAACAAGTAATATTGGGTACCTGTAAATAGTTAGTCTATGGTATACATAAAGGTGGTTGTTTTCCTCTTGACATAGGAATATAAATTAAATAGGTAATTAGTTGAAACAAAAGCCTAATTAATACTAATAATATACAGTAAATATAAATCCTATATTATATTAAAGTAAACTAGCAACCCTTCGCACGGGTGCAATTTAAGTACTATAATGTCACAGATTACCTATTTATCCCATACATTACGAAAATGCGCCTATGGTTCTTACATAAGTCAAAAACTGGGTTAGTAGCGTGACTTCGAATTACTTCGAAAACCATTACAATGAATCGACGGACTGTGTCGTTGTTAGACGGTGTCACGTCACTTATGTTTTTAATACTGATGAGTAGGTATGTGTGGTATGGACTTGCTTGGATTATTTACCTTATTATAATAATAGTTCAAGATCCCAGGGCCGCAAGACCTTCATTATTTTCTGATGGAAACGCAACGCAATGAGACGCAACGCGACGATGCTTGTAGAGGCAAATTTTTTCACAAAGTCACGACTCTACATAACTCTCTTGCTTCGCTCGGAAGTTATGTTCAATTACATATAAGGGTCAGTTCACACCGAGACACGATACGACGAGTCACGAAAGCGACGCAACGAGACGTAACGCGACGATGCTTGTAGAGGCCAATTGTTTCACAAATTCACGACTCTAGATAACTGTCTTGCTTCGCTCGGGAGTTAAGTTTTCTAGTGTCCCTCGTTATGCTTTGGGTCCAATACCATTGCACCCGTGACGAAAGACAATATTTATAATCTTCTATTTCGTTTCGGGGTTACCATGCTATAACAACACACTAACTAAATAGACATACCTACATAAATACTATTGTAATTATTTATGACACCTAAATCACAATCACGATCGAGACATAGGTATTATACAACAAGAATCACACATACAAGCTATTCCACGCGAGTGAATCAGAAGAACTTAGAAAAAATATACACAAACATTTTTAAATGCCATTTATTAATTTAATCTTTTTGATGAATTATCCTCAATTCGCATTAAAACCGAAAGCGAATCTGTCTGTTTGTTACGTTCTTAGAGTTAAATCACTGAACCAATTTTCAAAATTGAAACAGGTACTTTGCTCGTAAATGTTCGTTATTGGGTACGATACGATCTGTTGCTTAATTAAATGTTTGCTTATTGAACGCAATCAAATAAGACGTAGGTATAGGTACCTAATAGTTGCGTGTTACTATTTGCTGCCAGTTCGGCGCAGTGCGATAGGTAGGCCCTGCTAACTCTTACCAAATCTCAAATAGAGTACACCTGCGTCATCACAAAGCAAATAATTCATTATGTTAGCCTTTTTCAATTAAAACCTACGTAGGTACCTTCTAAATCATGTCGCTTAATTTTTATAAGGCGTACCAAATGGTACGCCCAATACGGTATCCCTAAAATGGAAGAATAAAGCAATTATTACAAATGGAATATTTTTTTTAGAAATCACTTTTCATCAAGAATAATGTAAAATCTGCCGAGAATTCGACTAAATGAATGTCATTAGCAATATTGCTTTAGCTTCCTTTTTAGCCCCCCAAGTGGGCACCAAAAGAAGCTAAGCGTCTATTCACAAGTACAGACACCACACGACAGCGTCGCGACAAAATGAATTCAAGCTGTGGTTTCGTGTGAATAGTGTCGCTGCGCTTTTTGCGGTAGCGTTGCAGTTGTGTTGTGGTAGCTACAAAATGTTAAAATGTTTGTACCACTAGTTCCCGATGTCGCTGGTGGTTGTGGTCGGTATTACAAGTGAATTCAACAATTAATTTTCATATAAATTTGCGCCCGCCCACGTGCGGTGGTTGTAATGTGGTTGCGTATGTAGTGTGGTTATGGTTCGTGAATAGAGCCTAACACCTGCTTGTCTGCTAAAAAAACAAAAACCGATAATATAAAAAAAGAGTTAATTAAGAGTTATTATATGTTCGGCATAAATGGTTGTAAACTTTGTAATTTTACTGATATGAAAACTACATTCGTTATGCAATTGTTATTTGGTGCAAGTACTTGTATTGAAATCTGAGGAAGCGAAGGATTCTAGGATTAATTGTAAATAGAATCCTGAGCGTAGCGGCCAAAGGTACGAGATAACTGCTGCCGAGAACACAATTTTTCACCTAAGTACAGCGACGAAAATGCTAGGTGCAAGAAAACCATTATGTACCGCTTGTACTACCTAGTTTTGTTAAATATTCGTCGGAATTGGACTCGCTAGATTTTATAATTTCACTCGATTTTATGAAAAGAAGAAATCAACATGTTAGAACTCTCTACATTACTGAATAGAAGAAAATTTTAAAAAGTGTCCTTAGGGTGCGTATTCCAATATACGTTCAAAAATCTCACCCACCCACCACCATACCTACATTTCAAATTCTTACAATAAATAAATAAATATCCTGGGACATTCCTCACACACGGTCATCTGATCCCAAACTAAGCAGAGCTTGTACTATGGAAACCAGATAACTGATATAATACATATACTACTTTTTTGTTTGTAAATACATACTTAATATACATAATTACACCCAGACTCAGGACATACAGACATGTTCATGCACACAAATGAATGTCCTGTGTGGGAATCGAACCCACGGCCTGCGGCGCTATAGGTTAAGACTCCACGTCTTAACCAACTGCGCCAACTGGCCCGACAATATATAACAAAAAAAAATATTTTATATAAAATTAGTTTGATAAAGTAGGATATACCCACAGACGTATGAGTAGTACCTACAAGGATATACCTAACTTATAACATAATATTAGACGTGTATAAAACTAAGGCTAGTTAACCTTTGCTCATAAATATATAGGTTATAATATTTCCGATAATTAGTTTAATAATCGAGGCTCTACAACTAGAAAAATGAGAATGACTTTATTCTTAACAACACATAAATGGTCTTTTCCAAGGTTTCATATAGTGGAAGATTTTCCTCGAAGTAATAGGTACGGCTTAGTGCCTGCTTATGTACAATAGAGTTTCAATGGGGTGGCAATTTAATTAACCCGATCTATTGTTAGCCTATCTAGCCTTGATGGGTGGTTGCTAACATGTTTCTAATCTCAGGTTTAGGTCTAGAAAATTCGTAATTTGAATATAGGTATATGAAGATGTCCGTTCAATTTCTGATAGGTACTTAACAATATTTTTTGTTTATTGTGAGTCAACCATGAATCAGATAGATTTGCTATTATGAATACAAACTAATTATACATATACCCTAGCTAGCATACTCGTAAAAAAGGAATTTGTGGCCCAACCAAGGCACAGATGTATAAGAATTTCAAAAGGAACACGCACGCTCGCGATAAAAGTGAAGCCAAAAATCTCTGCTCCTCTACAGTATCACATATTATGCATATAAGCTCTGCTCAGCCTTGCACACATCCGCATATATGATTAGAGCGGTTCCGTACTACGTGGAATCCGATCTGAATCCGTGAAAATACGGTCCGGAATAGTTGTAGAACTATTGATAGCTGAAAAACGGTTGAAAGACGCTTCGCTCGCACAAGCCAAGGTACAACGGTTGCTGGTCCAGTTGCATTGGGATCGTTGTACCTGATTTCTCATCCTGCGAATCATTATTCAGTACAGTACCTACAAAAAATCTGAATTACAATATATGCTGTAATATTTTGACAAATCTATGCATGAATAATATTATAAGATTTGTAACGTACCCCTAACTAATAAATTTCTTATAAATAACTACAACAGTTGAAATTATTATCTTCATACGTTAGAGACATATTATTTTACATAACATACAGTTGTTATGCTAAGACTGCCACTTATACTCGTTTAGTGAAATGGTATACAGGCCAAGCCGGCTGGTATATAAAAATAAATTTCATTTGGAGACTGTGTTGAAATTACCCGAACAAGCCTACTAGTTACATAACAGTTTAGTAATAATATTCGTTGTTACCATATTCACTGTGTTATGCTATTATTTTGCAAATAAATAGCCATAGGTAAGCTATTACTTAGTTATTTGGAACGTAAAACGCCATAATAATTGTAATGACAGCTCGCTGATAATATGTAATTTGATTTTATCTTGATGGTTTTATAAGCGGTTTAGATGTATGATCGTTGATGCGCAGTTAATTTTATTACGGGATTTTGATCTTACATTTCTTTGAACTATTTAATGACTTTATCAATAAAGTCATAATTAATAAAAATAATTAAACGCGCTTAATTTAATCCAACTAAGTATCCATACTACATTACCGCATAAAGCGAACAAACTGAATGTCTAGGGATGTTTTTTAAAACCGCCAAGAGAATCTGTAGTCGCAGCATGAAAAGAAACTTATGGTTATTTCGCTGAAATAATTGCATTATCGATATCTATAGTAGAACTAGTTGCGCCCCGCGGTTTCTCCCGCGTAGGCAAAATATAGGTATATATATATAGTACACCATAAGTTGTATTTTTTAAGAAATTATATATGGACTATTGCCTCATATATGCTCATATAATAAGCAAATAAAACTTGTCTGAGAGACCTATAACCAAGTATACATACAATATTTAACAAACATACAATGTTTTTTCGTGAATGTAAACAAAATTTCGTGCGGTGTTAGTTTGTTCCGGATTAACAACATTTTTGAACTGACTGTGACTGACGGATATTACTTTGAGGGAACATTTCTGTGAATATAATTAACTAGCTGTCCCCCGCGGTTTTACCCGCATTCCCGGGATAAGTAGGCTATTATAACACTCGAGGATAATGTTTAATGTTTGTTTTGTTCTTCTACCTATTAGTGAAATAATTTTTCCAGTCCTTTCAATTCTATGCCGAGTAGGTACTCTTCCTTTTAAATTCTGTTTTACTACCTATTATATATATCTTGAATTTCTTTGGGTACCTTTGTGTATAGAAACAATATATCATTGATACAGTCCCCAACTTTGCTGAGAGAAGTTATGCAAGTACTGCAAAGTGCTTTTTTAGGGTTCCGTAGCCAAATGGCAAAAAACGGAACCCTTATAGATTCGTCATGTCTGTCTGTCTGTCTGTCTGTCTGTCTGTCCGTGTATGTCACAGCCATTTATTTCCGAAACTATAAGATCTATAATGTTGAAACTTGGTAAGTAGATGTATTCTGTGAACCGCATTAAGATTTTTACACAAAAATAGAAAAAAAACAATAAATTTTGGGGGTTCCCCATACTTAGAACTGAAACTCAATTTTTTTTTTTCATCAAACCCATAAGTGTGGGGTGTCTATGGATAGGTCTTCAAAAATGATATTGAGGTTTCTAATATCATTTTTTTCTAAACTGAATAGTTTGCGCGAGAGACACTTCCAAAGTGGTAAAATGTGTGTCCCCCCCCCTGTAACTTCTAAAATAAGAGAATGATAAATCTATAAAAAATATATGATGTACATTACGGTGCAAACTTCCACTGAAAATTGGTTTGAACGAGATCTAGTAAGTAGTTTTTTTTTAATAGGTCATAAATTGAAATTAATATCAAATACTCAGGTCTATACTACCATTTACTTATATACCTACAGGTTTGTACGGAACCCTCGGTGCGCGAGTCTGACTCGCACTTGGCCGGTTTATTGTAGTTTTCATGTTGTATAGTTTTTATCTATAGCATATGTTGAATTCTACTTTCTAGCTGATGGCATCTCTATCAAAATACCTACCTACTATAAGTGCGATTTTTGATCGTCAAAATTGTACGAGTTTCATTCAGTACCAATTATTTTTAGTAGGTATTCAATTACCTACCTATAAGTAATGTATCAAAATATTGTGCCAGCCGTGTAGGTATACCAACTAGCCCTATTCAAGTTTAGATCGTAAGGTAAAGTAATACATAATCTTAATTGAATTGTGGTCGGCCGACATCCTGCCTAGCTTACCATAATTGAAACATAAAATATGTACGAGACGAGACAACTGAAGCCGATCGCCTATCGCACGGCCTATCGGCTTCGCACGTCCAGTCTGTGGCACAACTCAATCAAGCAACGCGATCATTACCTTTACTGTTGTTACTACCCAAGCTCGGATAAATAAGCGATGAATTGTAATAATATTATTATATTTATTATAATAGGGACAAAAATTTCAACATTTTATTGTCTAACATGTGAGGAAATATTGGATCTGCCGGTAAACAAAAAATTATCTTTAAGCGAGTTACAATTGATTCAACCCAAAGACATGGTGCTATGTATAGCTCATTTAGGGAAGGAGCAGTTGTCGCCACCGGAAGCTGATCTCATTTGGCGATCTATCATAACACATTATAATGGCACTGAAAGCATACCTAACAGTGTGCTCACTTTACTTCATTGGGTAACAACGGCAGTGAAGCCAGAAGACTACGCAAATATAAGTTTCAATGATATTGATGTCATTCAGAACTTTGGCATGAATTACAATCTCAATGAAGAACAACTGGCAGCAATAGCAGACTGTGTTCGAGAAGAGAAGGAGCCAGAGCGATATACATATTATGACCTAATTGCTCTAAATCAAATACTCTGTGCATTCAATCAAAGTGAAATAGAAAGAATCCATCCATCCGCATATAGAGAAGCCGCAACGTCGATCGGTAAGCTGGAACACTGCAGCTCACAGGTTATGTCAGGGTTCGCAACATTGGCCGTACACAAGAAAGCATTTGGCCCACCTGGAAAATGGAATGAAGCGATAATCCAGATCATAGGCAAAGTTGCTGACTTTATACCTAAGGTGTTATTGAAAAAGCATACCTAATCTGCAGGATACTGATACTATCTAGAATTGAGGTTTGCATGTTAATGAATTCTTAAATAAATTAAGTGAACTTAGATACGTAGAGTGAAACACATCGAGTATTTAGTTAAGAGTAGATTTCCTTGTGCTAAAAACGAAAGGATTAAACGACGCGACGATGTGATCAAGGCAATCATCTCAAGATACAACATATTACCGGAAAATTTAGTAGACATAAGCAAGGATAGTAAGAAAAATGCTATCCCCACTGATATTATTTATGCGAAAGTGTTTTGTGTTTCTTGGTTTGTCCTACGCAGCAAATGAGCACGGATCGATATGATTTTATGCACAGAAAAAGTGTATCCCTCCAAAAACAGTTCATGTAAAATGTTGCCAAGCCGAGAACATACAGTTCGCACTATAAAAAAGTTATCAGATCTCATGTAGAGCCCAGCTTATAACTCTACATGCCCCTTACTCTACATGCCCTAACTTCACAAACTCTACACACTAGACTACTAAACTACTTTATCTACCGTCACATGGGCGTAAGGTGAAAAATTTATTCACTATTAATTACTTTTCTGTATGTTTTCTTGTAAAATAGCGAAACGGCCAAGCCACATATTTTGACGAAATCGAGATTTTTAGATACCTATCAATAAAATCTAAAGTATAAGAGCTATGTTATTGAACCTTAATATTATGTTTATTAAGTTCACTATTCACATCATATCCCGAGAATTTTGTTTATCTGGTATAATCCAAACCTAAGTTATGAAGGTTCAAAGAAACGACGAAGCGCTTCGAGAAAAAGTACCTACGTAGTGCTTTTGCGCTTCGCTTGGCTCATCTTGGCGGGAGAGTGATATAGTGGTACTTAACTCTTTTAGGTATAAAAATTCATATCATATGATCTTCTTTATATGTGGTGAGGAAATCGTGTAATAAATTTTGAAGTGCTTGTTATTTTTATGATGTTAGAAGGCTGAAAAGCTGGCAGGCAGTCCACCTGATGGTAGTGAACACTAGATTCACTACATGTGTTGCCGACGGTTGTATAGCCTGGGTGACAATGGAATGACCTCAACTGTGCAACTAGCGGAACACACCGGTTGGTGCTCCGACAGATTTTCAACATGAGGGTGGTAGCCAAGCAAGCGAATACCTACTACAAAGTATCCCTCCAACGTCCTAAGGTTTTGTATACCGAAAGCTGAAGCTTATTATAGGAATTGAATATTTTAAACCAAATCCTTTGTCAAGGCATTTATATTAAATATTTGTTATCTGTAGTATTTAATGGAACAATAAATAAATAGCTAATAAAACTTCGTTTGATGTTTTATTTTTGTACAAAGTAAGTTGTTTACACCTATTTATTTTACAGAAAATATATTTTGTATCGGTTTTTATATTGTGAAATTGGAACTTATTACGTCTATGAATTACACATATGTATCAGGCCGGTTCCAAACCAAGAAAAAGAAAACCAGGAAGGGTTTTACATAAGTAAATCCCTAAGGGGCAAAATAGGAGAAAACCGCGCGTGAATAAAGCGTTTATTTTTCATTAATTACATCATCATAACTTGAGAGAAATCTAATAAGGCCGGACAAAGGTGTTTCAATTTATTTTTGCAGGAGGTACCCTAGTGAATAATTAATTTATGATTCCAAATTATTGTTTTGAATCTATTACTTCAATCAAACTAAATATCAATTACTTTCGCCTCACAACAAGTCTGTTTGGGGAGAGGATGGAACATTCATAACTTTACGCGAAGAACCAACTAAGAACCTTTAAACCGCGATTGATGTATGATGTGGCGAATTTATTAGGGTTCAATTCCTAAATTAAGCTTGAGCTTTAGTGAAGGAAAACGTCGTGTAGTAACCGTCCCATACAGGCCGGCTACAACCCTCAAGTTGAAAATATGGCCCCAACGTAGGTACTTAGGTACTGATTATTCCAACAAGTGCACTTGAGAGCCAGTTTCCTTCTTGGCTTTGCATGCTTACCACCATCTGCCACATCATCGCTTCATGAGATTGTGTTAAAACAATGTTGATCCTTCAAAATATTTCTTTGAGAGTTTAACCATAGTTAAAATTTACTTTATTGATGCATAAAGTACGATAAATAAGTTACTTATTTTGTATCCGTTTAGGATATAGGAGATAATGACTACCGCAAGCGTCCTGTTTACGGTTACCACCACTTGGAACATCACAAATGACAAACCTGATAAGGAGGGACGTTTGGGCCGCAACTTGCGGAATATAGTCGCCGAAACCGCTAAGGAGTTGAGGGAGACTCCTGCCACCAAAGAACAAGCCCTCAGTATTATGAGGGACTGGATACAGCAGAACAACGACATCAGAAATGTTCGACAAGGTAATAACAATGCGAATAGTTAATATAAACCATAATATAGATGTAATTGTAGATACCATCTACAATTATCAGGTAACGGCAGGGTTACCATATTATTGTTCTCTAGATTTAAAAAAATTTTGACATGAAAATGGCAAGTCTTATAAAATACTAGTCTACAAGGCTGTACGCAGGGTCGACGTTGCCTTCAGCTGATTTCACTGCAACGGAATGCTAGCAATAGAATCAGTGGTACATAAGTACCTAAGCCTATAATAAGAATTACAATTAAAATATGTACAAACGTAGGTTGGTGATTTGTTTTAATTATAGACGTTCTAATCTGGTAGGTTTTAGGCCATTTTCTAACGAAGAATTATTCTTTTTTTGATCTTGCGGAGGATATTCGCTCTGGACCGCCCAGGGGGAAGCGGCCAGGTTATGCCGGTCTAACCGGGTATCATAGCTACCCCACAGTGGTAGTCATCTGTGCTGTAGAGGGCGTGGGTTCTCCGTTCAGACAGCTTACCAGAGACCTAATATTTCACTCTGTGTATAATAATCTAGAACTAATCACATCTAGATATAGAATCCTCATGATTATTATTTTTATGTAATTGCAGACGCATCTTTCATACTCCGATTCCTGCGGCATAAAAAGTATAGCATACCAATGGCTCAGCAAACTCTATTGAAGTACTTGAGTCTAAGAAAATATTATCCAACCATATTCAAAAATCTCGATTACGAGGACCCCAAGATACAAGATATTTTTAACAACGGGTAAGACATCCTTATTGTGTTCAAATACCTAGTACTTATAGATTGTGCTAACTATGGATTACTTAACAGCTAGTGCCATTTAACATCATTTTATAGAATAAGCTATCAAATGAATATTATGCATGGTGGGTGACATGACATGTGGGAGAGCAAATTTTGAAGTTGTTGTAAATGGTATATTATGAGGTAGATGAAGATAACCTACTAACACGGTGCCATACCACGGTGACATCCGTATTATGCAACATGGTTTAATTTTAGTTACGGAGCCAGAGATTTTCGTGCAAGCCTATAAGACATTTCCCACGTAGTTTCTCTAACAGCCTTGAACTCCGCAGTAAGTTCTGGCGTTATGAATATACTTGTGCCTATATTATGTAATGTAATATGTTAGGTACGATGATATAATTCCATTTGCTTGGAATTTCAAAAACATTTCCTAATTTCAAGGTACATAATGGTTTCACCAGTTCGTGACAACAAGGGTCGTCGGGTCATCGTATACAATATGAGTAAGATACTTTTTCGTTGTTATGTTGTAACGTAGATATGTTTTTTAGAATATAGCTATGCGAATTGATTAATTGAACTAAACAGCTGCGCTTGTATACAAATGCGAAATGAGGTTAAATGCAACGATCTGTGAAAAGAATAATGCGTACCGACCGACGTCATAAGTATAGGTACCTACAATTATTTTATATTGGCAGATAAATTCAACGCGAATAAATATAGTTGCTGGGATATGTGTCGCGCTCACGTGTTGGTGTACGAGACTCTGATGGAGGACCCAGATGACCAGATTTGCGGCTTCACGCACGTGGGGGACGGCACTGGGGTCACTGGAGCTCATATCACTATCTGGAACCCGAGCGACTTCGCCAGGCTCATAAAATGGGGAGAGGTAATTAAAATTGAATATTCACTACCGCGTTATGTTAATGAAATAAATAGCAAGGTTATACCAAGTTTCACGGGCACATAATAGCAATAATACCGGTTCCGAATGTGGAATACTCAATAGGAACATCTGAGCGTAAGTTTTTTTTTTTCTGTGTTTGACCACAATCTCAACATGGTAAGTGATGATGTGGCCGATAGTGGTAACACACAAAAGCCTAGAAGAAACTGGCTCTCAAGTGTAGCTGTCGGAGCACACCGCTTGGCGACAGATTTTCAACTTGAGGGCGGTCGCCAGCCAGATGGGTACTACAAACCTAGGTAGGCAACTACCTACCTAACCTATTACCAAAGAATTTAATATTTAGTAGGTACATATTTTTTATACTTGTATTTTCGACTTGCAACTTATTTATTTGCACTGTTCGGTTGCGCGGCATTCGATGCGGATTCTGTAAAAAAAAATAGTACCTTATATTTATAAAATGAAGAATGAATAATTTATATCGTGTCTACCCGTTCGATTTGAAAAATTAGTAGTTAATTATATTATACCAATATATAACTCAAGGGTGTAACCGCCGGGCAAAGCTATTATTAAATAAAATAGGATCATTATTACGTCTAATACCTACATTCTTATAATAATTATTATTGATCTATTCTTACTCAGATTACACAATACCTAAATAAAGGTTTGTTCTAGGTTATTTGTTTGAGTATTCTTATAGACCTTCCTGTTCGATTGAACATAGATACCATTGAATTATTACGCTTCAATGATAGATACAGTTAGATTAGGTAGGTAGGTATCTAACCGAAATAAGCGTATACGTTTATTCGATGAACGTTGGAATTTTGATGTAGGGTATGAAATGTGGGTGATCCTGATAATTTATTTTGTTTTAGCAATCATTGCCAATGCGCCATAAGGAATTCCATCTTATAAATGTACCATCTGCCTTCAAATACATAGTCGACCTCACATCCAGCAGAGCGGCACCCAAAATGACTGAGAGAATTCATGTAAGTAGAATAAGTATATAATATTCAACAGGTTGCCAAACCGGCGGACGTCGACCTGATGGTAAGTGGTCACCGCCGTCTATGGACTCTACCAACACCTGGGGAATTGCCGACCTCGGAATGCTCTTTCTACGCCTTTTTCGCAGAACTCCATATAGAAGCGCTAAGGAAAACGGCTACCTAATGGGATCATTCCACATCCCAATGGTCCGCAGTAGGAACATCCAATCGCTATTAGCCACGCACCATTGAGTTATTATTACTGAGAAGACGCCACCCACACATCAAAAATTCACAACTAGGTATGTAACATACCTAGTTGTGAATTTGTGATATGTTCCGTTCAAGTTAGGCCATTCGGCCACACTTGTTATTGTAGAACAATGAACGAAACGCGTAAGCGCCGTGAAAATCACGGTGTTTGCCGTAATTTTCTCACTTTCTTTCACATTTATTATAAGTATAGCTTCAGTCCCGACCCAGACATTTCCGATACGCTAAAACACGGCTAGGATACGATGCTCTACTATGGAGTTCCAGTGCTTACTCTCCTGCTCCATCATCAGACCCTGAAAACCATACGTGGTCAAAGTTCATCTCACGACAATTCCAACAACCCCAAACACGGCTAGGAAACGTTGCTCCATTATGGAGTACCAGTGCCTACCTTCTGGATCCATCATCAGATCAGCTCAATGGTACCAAATTATTGTATTGTCATCGGTACTTGATAAGTATGCAAAATTTCAGTTTAATCTGACGTTTGGAATTCGATGAAAATTACGTTTGAAGATTCCATTACATACATACATACTTACAGGTGAAGCTAATAAAAGCATGTTAAAAATATGAAAGCTTATTAGGCACGGTAGTGTAATTTAGAAAAAAAAACGTGTTAGAGTATTGAATATTTAAGAAATATAATAATCACTAAATCTATCAAATTAAACCAATCAAAACAACACTGGCGTAACCAATAGGGGATATTATGAAATTGCAAGGTTGCAAATTGCAAGGTTGCATTAAATGTAATAATTATCCCGTACCAAAAGGTGTAATTATTATACATACAGCAAGCAAAAGTTTGTTTACAGTCTTTATCTCGTCTCATTGGCTTACTTTAGTTTCATTAGTGGCCGCTCATGGGCCAGAATGCCCATTGTCCTATCTGCCTTGTGTCACTGGGTAAATTAGACAGTGATAGCCCAGACGTGTCCCCTGAACTGCCTGATTTAGAGAATGGACTCGCGTTGTCTTGAACGCCGAGTTCTCTGTGTGCAATGATCAAAGGCGCCGCATAGATTACAGTGAACGCGGAGCTCAGAACTCTAGAACTCTCTCTGTGGGATCGGCGCCTAACCTTTGCTTATGATAGCTTCTCTATTCGTAGTAGGTAATAATAGCTCAATGCCACACACAGGTTTTATATGCGAAGCGGAGCAATCATTAGCCGATCACTTACTAAGACAAATAAAGTATTTAACAATATAATTTAGTCCTTAATGACTTTTATTGAAGTGAAGTGTTTGTTATCCCTTTGCAGATACACTCAAATCTAAAACAACTCCATAAGAAAATTGAGACTGCGTGCCTTCCAACAGTATACGGCGGTGAATTACAACTACAAGACATGATAAACTTCACGAGAGAGATAATATCTGTTCAGAAAAAAAAAATCTTAGGCCTGGACGAAATGGAAATACTTAGCACACGCGGTATCATTTCATCAAGGAGACCGAACACCACGGCAGTCAATCATGTGTTAGCGTCAGTTGAGGGTAGTTTCAGGAAACTGGAGATAGATTAAGTAATCTGCATTTAGATGCGTTGTTAGGCAGCCTGACATCGTGGGCGAAATTCTCTTCGCTCTTTACAAAATATCGGGTGAGAATTCCGCAATGTAAATGTTTTTGCTAATTGTAATGTGGCAGCATTTTAAATCAATTATCATGTAATTGAATATCTCTGAAATCTGTTACACTATATTTAAGCGCTGGCAATACGTATCAATTGCATTTAGCCGTGGGTCGTCAGGGTTGATAAGCCCGGCCACATACTATAAGAAATTTCAACGATGAACAATGTGCTCTGCTCATACATATTGTTCTAGACCTCGCATACTATTAGAAAATTCTGAAGTATTTGACGTTGTAAAATGTATGAGAAAGCGTCAGAAATTTCTTATATTATGCGGCCGGTCTAAATCATAGCTTATGTTGTATATTTTAGATAGGTATAAGGAAACCAATGAACAATTATTACTCAATAGGAAGTCTAGATGGTAAATCTTCATATGTGTTTTACGAGAGATAAGTCGTCAATTGCACCCGCGAACTATAAGTAGGTACCCTCCCTCGCTTCTCTTGCTCGTGGGTCTAAATATATATACCGGTGACCCTAATAGAGCTTGTCTTCTTTGTGTAAAAATCTTCTATAAGTGTGCTATAAGTAACGAATTCTTAATAGAAAGACCTCTTTGCTTTTATAGTCTATAAGATCCGAGTTAACATCGACCTGCATCCATCTGTTTAATTGATGAAAAGTATAGTAGTAGAAGCCTGTCCAGAGGTATTGATTTATAAAAAAAACATACTTATCTAAATGTAATATTTTTTAAAGCAACAAAAGTATGAAGCCTTTAGAATATACAAATGTTTTTGTTCCTGGCGTAGGTAATTATTGGGTTGTTAGAGTCGGTACCTACTATAATACAAAATAATTTGTCCAATCGGATATTAGACTATAGTAATTTACACCATAAAAAGATGGGTTTTACAACCATCTTTTTCCTAGTATTGCCGCGAACGCCCGATACCACGGTAATAGTTTCGATTGGTATGAAAGTGACTCTGCCTCTAGATTTGATGTAGGTGTATATCATATGGATATTGGTAAATGTTGTTGTTAAGTTTTCCTTTCTATATGTATAAGACATTTAACGCGTTCCCGCCTTTCACTGTATCGCTTATTGTTTCTTAAGGTATATTTTACAGTTATTTTATATTTAGGCATTTTATAAATTGTATGAACTATTAGGTACCTACTCATTGTAATCTTGTGTACTTACTTTAATTGCAATATACGTATCTACTTATATTTGATTTGTTTTAGGTATGGGTGTATTGTCACAATCTTATTATCCTACAAATGATACAAAATAAAAAAGATATTGAAATAATTTAACGATTTTATTCCACTACAATTTAAACTGGTAATTATATACAAAGTATATTTTAAAAACATTCATTTTTGCGAACCAGTTTAATATAGACATGATTCATGTTAATGTTAACATGAATTAACATTATAAACCCTTCATATTTAAAATTATTTTATGTCTTTCTTCACTATTTTATTTAAATATTATTATTTTTATAAGGCCCACTATAAACGACGCACATTTTGTCTGCTGCGTACACGCGTGACGAGCAAAACATCGTCGCGGCGCTTGTCAGCTGCCGATGTTTAATCGTCTCAATATAAAAAAAATATATGTCGTTCTTACAAAAAGTTGGTAGTATTCTGTATGACATTACTGCAACATTCATTAACAAAACAGTATAGAAATTAATGGCGATTTTTGCGGACGCTGTGTACATGAATTACAGTTAAAAAAGTATCCTATGTGTTAATCTAGAACACATTCTGTTCATTCAAATCCGCAAGATGTTGAAACGTCAATGAGGGACAAACATCAAAACTCACAAACTCACAAACGTCCAAACTTTCGCATTTATTATATTAGTGAGATGTTTGAATCTCAATTCAATGTGGTGCAAGGAAAACAGGCAAGTTTTTGGAGTAAAATTTTAACTAAAACGAAAGTACAATATTCGATATCGGCGTGGCATATTTCGAGCCTTCTCTAGACTCCCAACGACGAGTGCATCAACGTAAAATAATTTGTACATTATAGACATACCCCCTTATTCATAATGAAGTTATCAAACATTGATTAGTTAAAATTCCGAAGTCTTTATCTGACACATGACTTTTGATAATCGAAAGAGTGAGACGGGGCACACTATTATTAAGGGGGATAAAGTTTAAAATTTCAATGCAATTTAAAATTTGTTAGCGAAACTCTGTATTTTCCCTTCCACCACAATGTGAATGCACTCCAATCTACCTGCACGACATTGAAGTAATAATAACTCCAATGACGTGGATACACACTATTTCACCATCATTACAAAAGTAAAATAAAATAACACTATGTCAATGATATATCACAGATTTCAATAATGTGAGTTAGTAATTATAGTCAGATTGTGGTCGTCAAAACATTCAATCAATGGTCCAATCAGTCAATCAATTAATATATGAATATTATGTAAGTTTTGATATTTAGGGAGTCGCTTGAAATGATTTTTCATAATATGAAACTCTCATCAAGATGAATTAGAAAGTATATTTTGCTGATTTGTACCTCGAGCCTCACCCTGGACTTAGGCAAATAAATTATATTATACAGGTGGATACTTTATGTAGTTTGTTGTATACGTTTTGCTTAGCTTCTTTCGCAACAATACTTTGAACTCATTAAAAATTCGCGATATTGGATTTTATCACATTTTAACACTTGTTCAGTGTGAGAACTTAACTACGAATTCAAATAAAAAATACCCCAACGTATCAACCTAGTTCTTTGCTAAATTAATAGTTGTAATAACAAATTGAGCAGTATCACCTACAAATATTTATTATGGCTTTATTTGGCATCGCGTATAAACATAATAATATAACGTCCTTATTTGCAATGTACAATTCAAACTAATGGTTTGTAATGAAACCATTTATTTTTGCGAATCGTATCATTATAAATAAAGCAGCGTTATAATACCTTACAAACTAAATATTTCCATTATAATTCACAATACTATGCCCTAGTGACTAATGATATTTTATATATGTTCGGTCCACTGACCATTAATTGACCTCGGCTGCGAAACATTTTATTGGCATAATTTGGTCTATTATTTTGACAAATAATTATAAGCTGATATCGTTTTAGGTAAATAAATGAAGTGTTATAGAAGGAACATCGCATCATGAACTAATATGTATTTGATATACTTACCTATATGTTTACAAAAATCGGATACGCTCGACGGTTGCTAGAGCGCGAGCGCGCGCGCAGCTCACTCGCTCACTATACTCGAGTGGTAAACAAAAGAAACTAATTAAAAACTGGACTAGAAATAATAAATATCCTGGAACATTCCTCACACATGGTCATCTAATCCCAAACTAAGCAGAGCTTGTCCTATATAGAAACCAGATAACTGATATACTACTTTTTTGTTTGTAAATACATACTTATTATACATAATTACAACCAGACTCAGGACATAAACACACAAATGCATGTCCTCTGTGGGAATCGAAGCCACGACCTGCTGTGCGATAGGTGGAATTATAACCACGTCATTACTATCATTCTATTATTATTGAATTGGGATAAATAATAAATAAGATTTGAATGCTGAGTGAGAGTAACCTAAACATTATCATCAGCCTATAATGTCCCACTACTGAGCACGGGCCTCATTTTACAAATGAGGTTGAAACGGAATGGACAGAAGCTCCAGCACGAATGCCCAAATATACAACCTAATTACGCCAACATAATTTTTCGTCGGGAGTACGGAAAGTATTTTTACAATCCAAAAACATTTACACCATCGATGTTATTTGATTTCATTATTATACATATATAATATTACCATGTTATATTTGTTGAGCATTATGTCATGCTTCAAGTACTTATTTAAAATTACAACTGTAAAATATAATTTTATGATAATCTCTACATAGGCAGAAATCAACGAGCAAAGTCAAATGTAGGTATAGTCCACAAACTTATCTGGCCCGGTGGCCAAGAGGAACTAACGACGCGTCGACATTTCAAACTGACGCCAATTTTTAAATGTCAATCTGCGTGCCATTCGCCATTGCATTGGTTGTTTGCTCCACCAAATGCGTTATCAGTGCCTCTCTCACCGGGCCAGATTTTGTGAGACTATAGGTATACGCTATAATAGGCATAATGCATCAAAATTCGTTCGAGTTTTACTAGTAAATTATACGCATTGTTAATACATATTATGTGACGAATGAGTAAACAAAATTATTTGAAAAAAATAATTAATCTTTCCAAATGGTTACAATTTGATTTCAGTTAGTCCGTAAAATGTAGATCTAACTGTCTGTGAGCTTATCAACTAACTATCATCATCATCAGCCTATAATGTCCCACTGCTGAGCACAGGCGTCCTTCCACAAATGAGGGTGAAAGGGAACTAACTATAAGTAATACTAATATGACTGGATTCTAGCCGAAAACGCATAACTATCACTTAACGTAAAACCGCAAAATATTACGTCAAATTCGATTACGTATCGTTGCACTGGCCGCCTGTATATGAACCTATTTATACAGCGGGGATACTTTAAGATGACATATTTTCGAAATGTATATTATTATTAGGTTTGGTAGGGTGGATATCCACCAGAGATGTGTAGCGTGGAATGTGTTTTAATGACAAATAAGATCGCATCAAGCTACAACGTAAAAATGAAACGATCCTATTTGTCAGCTAAAACATTCCTCGCTACATCTCTAGTGGATATCCAGTCTTAAGCTGAATAATATTTACGTAAGCAACAAGCTATCGCGAAAAAATTAAGCAATCAAAATATATGAAATAAAAAAACACGATTTCAGTGTTATAAAACTTAGGGTTCGAAAAGATAATAATAAATAAATTTATTTATTTCCAATAACTTATCTTAGGTTACAATCATTTTCAAAAACGCAATCAAAGATGCCGTCTTAAAGTATCCGCTCAGTATTATAAACTTCAACATACGCTACACCAATGTTACTGATACGTCGCGAGTGTCGCAACTCGCGCTACATTTGGCAAGAAACCTCATTCTAATTTTAACATAATATACATTTTTTTTTATAAATTAATAATTATTTTATTAATAATAGTCATAAAATTATGAAAAATAAAAACAATTTCATGCTAGTGGTCATAAATCATCATCATCATTTACATTTTGAGTATAACAATGTAGTTTTAATATAGTCATTTAATTAATTCTATTTATACATTTTGGGTTATACGGTGAATTTATTTTAAGGGCAGTTCACACAGAAACGCGACGCGGCAAGCTTAGATAGCAATAGAATATAAAACTTTATTTACTCCACAAAAAGGTGCATATTTCAGTGAGAGAATTCGAGGCAAATGACTCGCGCCGTCGCGAGGCGTATCCGAATTCTCTCCCTGAAATGTGCACCGTTTTGTGTAATAAATAAGGTTCTTTATTCTATTATTATTTTAGAAAGTGCGCGCCGCGTCTCGTCGCGTCACGTCTCGGTGTGAACTGACCCTAATGGACGCTTTGCATGCAAAATAAAAATGAACAAATTACAACACATTTTTAAGAGTTATATTATGACCGTTCATTATATAATACCATGTGTATTATTCTAATTTATAATATTAAAAATATGTACATCATTAATACATTTTCCACATTGTCATATTATTTCCGTCAACTCATTCTATACATCCGAAAGATCACTTTTCCACTGTGGGAATACGCTCATTTTCAAAAACAGGTACTTTGGTGTATATTTGGTACTTTTGCCGATTATAATATATGAAGGATATAAAGTCTTACGACTGACAGCATGTGCTATGAGGTCTTTGGCTTCGTCTATTTGTTTTTGATTCGGCGAAACGTCAGTGTAATTGCCTGAAATTAGTAGGATACGATTATGAAAACATAATTTAAAAAATGCTCTATACAAGTAAAACAAATATAGCAAAATTATACGTTATGATAGCCGTTTTGACAGTCCATATACATCAGCCTAATGTCAAAACGGCCAACACTGAGCGCCGCTAGATTAAATATACAATATTTACCAATGAAAGCTAAGACTAGAGCTGACGTCGAATAATGCGGAAACATCGGTGAAGGCCTGTGCCAACCCAGACCCGTGAACGTCAAGCCCTGCGACGACACCATAAAGTTATAAGGCAGCGTCCTATTGCCCGTCTCCAACTAAAATAAATAATAATAAGCATATCATATACGTTACAACTATACAATGAAATATGCGATAAGGATGAATAATGAATAAGGCCTTCACTTTCTTCTTCATACCACTAAGGTGGCAAACAAGTACGGCCCGCCTGATGGTAGCAGTTACCGTAGCCTATTATTCACCTAGTCACTATTCGCACATCTTTATTACATTACATCTTTATTATCTACAAATTGGGCAACCAAAAATCCTTACTTATTAACCCTTACTATCCTTACTTGAAGCGCTCGTCGTGTAGCATGATCGATCGGCAAAGTTAAGCTACGTCTGTCGTGGTCGGTACTTAGATGGGTGACCGCCTAATGGTATTTCAAATCGAGCGTTTCCGTGCTTCGGAAGGCACGTAAGGCCATTGGTCCCGGTTGTCACTTAATTGTGATATTTGTTAAGCTAGTTGGATGCCTCCTAGGCGGCTTGAAAAATTCCAACAGTACCACTAGCCTACCTCCACCGATTCGCACCGGCACGCGTGGTGGAGTATCGCCCATTCCCTTTCACCCTGATTTGTGAAAGGAGGCCTGTGCTCAGCAGTGGGACATTATAGGCTGATGATGATGATGATCCTTACTTCCTTACTAATATTATAAACGCGAAAGTTTGTATGTATGCATGTTTGTTACTCTTTCACGCAAAAACTACTGAACGGATTTGGATGAAATTTGGCACACAGATAGAATATGTTCTGGATTAACACATAGGATACTTTTTATCCCGGGAATACATACGATCCCTCGGGAATGCGGGTGAAACCGCACGGGACAGCTAGTATATTATATTCTTTTTATTTAAATATGTAGTTAATGTACGTATACTGCTTTAAGAATGCCGCTATCTGTCCGGAATTTAGTTCTACAGGAGAATAAATTTATTATTTATTATTCATAATAATATGAGAACACAATCTAATACAATCTGGGTTAGCGGTATAACGTTATCAGTGTACGTGCGCTCGAGAACGGGAAATCACCTCGAAACATGATCGCGCTGGCGCAAATGTAGCAATACGACAGTTATACCTAATAAATCAAATACCACAACCAAACAAACAAAACAATGATTCGTATCATGGAAGTATATCTAGGGTTCGTAAGCTTACCGCCTTCGCCTTCAAAGTCTGCACTGCTTGGCTACAGATTTTCATCTTGAGGGTAACAAACGAGGAAGGGATTACAAAGATCCCTATAATTTTGCGAAACTTGAGACGGTATGTCTTGATATTTTGAAATCGTAGGTACTACTTACATATTAAAGAGCTTCAATCGAAACGCGACTTTTTGAACCTCACATATTGTGAGTTTTTGCATTGTGACTTGGTGCTTAGTTTATTAACTTTAAATGCGATTTTAACGCCCCTTTAACTATTACTTGTTTGGTGACTGGTTAGTGGTTGACAATCTTGAAACAGCCCGATTAATGTAAACGATGATTGAAATCTAAATATATATATATTGCTGTCGTTTGGATATTCATCAAGCTAATGCTAATAACAAACTAAACCTTTACCTGTTTGTCTTGAAGCAACTTATTGCATGACGCCTCGCTCCAACACTGACTTGTATCCGTCTGCACAGCTATCACATATTTTGCTTTGAATTCTTCAGAGGTAGATTGTAGAACGGGTTGGCGTTCCAATTCTGATCTGCTAATACGCTGAAGTGGCTCCGCAATCGGTGGTAAGATATTTTCTGAAATTGATATTACACCTTTTAGGATATCGTTATATTTTAGAAGTAGGTTGGTACATAACTACTAGATAATAGATACCTATCTATCTACACTAATATAATAGGTAATAATACTACAACCTTACTAATATTTATAAACTAATATTTGTACTACTCATATCTATAACATAAAATTATCTTAAAACCGGGCTTTTAGGTTTAGATACACCAACAGCACACACGTTGAAAAAAGTTACACAGTCTTAAATTTTAATGATTATGACAAAATCATAAAGTAAATATGTGTACCTATTATAGGTGTATTATATATTATGACGTTAGAATGTGGCAGATGTATTTAATACCTGGATTTGGCTTAAACCATCTCATGTAATAAGGGGTTTAGAAATATAAAATTTACAAAAAGGTTCCTTAAATAACATAGGTAACCACGAAATAATTAATAATTTCTCTCTAATGAGGTGATTTTACAAAAAACATCCCTAAGGGGTAAAAGATGGGATCGCAGGTGAAATTGTGAGACGGAAAACTAGTCCAACCCTAAATAAGGTCAAGGTCAGACTATAATCCATCTTAACCAAGCTGATACTATGCCGAGTATGATATAGTCTCAGACCAAGAAGTTTTTTTTGTATGTCTATGGATATAGTCATCAACGGCATACCTAGTATTATAGTAATGTAATAACCTGTGTAGATATAAAAGGTTTCAAGAAACATACCTTCTTATTCTGAGGCATTAGGCATGATATTAATAATAATAACAGTTGTCCAGTAACATAATACGTAGGCATTAGATACTAGTGAGAATGTAGGTCGCTTGTATCTTGCTAGTATGTATGTATATGTAACGGTTAATGTCATTCTTATGACAATAATAATTTGCCTTAAAATAACAATGAGAAACGTTACGTTATTTGGATCATGCCGTAATGGCTCAAGTTTGGGTAAGTAGGTAAATTATAATTTAATCTATCTTTTATAATGTCGCAGCCAACAGGTTAAATTTAGCCTGTTGCGGTTAAAAATAACAATTTATATCTATTGTTTTCCTCGCAAGTCAAGGGAAGTACCTTTCCCATTCAAACAAAATGATTCATATGTTTAACCCGTATCACTAATAAGTACAATTTATTTCCTTTTTATATGCCATGTCCTTTTCCATAACATGATAGGCTATCTGCGTTGCCAAATAAAATCACGATCGATTCAACGATTTAGGCGTGAAAGCGTAAATAACTCACATTCGCATTTAAAATATAAGTCGGGAAAGAAACTACTGATTAACAGCAATGCACGCATAGCTTAGAAGCAGGGTCTATATACTACTAGAAATTTTGCACACATCTTCCTCAAATAAAATAAAATAAAAATAAAAAAATAAATAAATAACTTAGGTATCCACTAAGATAGGATTTTTGAAAAATCCAAGATACCTTACCTTTCGGAGTTTATACTCCCCACTTATGTGGGGAACGCGGTCATGGGTAAACCATATTATTATCAACCACAATATGTATTGTGGGCGTGTGTAACACAAGCTAATTTAAAAAATAACACTAACCAGATTCACTTTGCAGGACAAGGAGATAAATGCCAATGATAACACCTGATACCAATATAATTAGCAACAAGCTAACAACCAGTGTAGTGGTGTGACTTCTCTGCCGGGCGCCGGCATCCGGAAACCGAATAAGTGGCGTTTCTTCTGATATTCTCTCATGCCTGTCTTCTGCACGGTTCGAATTTTGCCGAGTTTCATGGTCTGCAACATATGCTTTGTCATACACAACTGTATCACTACTAAAGTCCTTTAAATCCATTATTATAATATTGAACACAATGCTACATTGCCTCAACAACACATTAATAATAAAATGACATTTAAAAAGGAATCACAATGGTGTGAATCTGCTACATAATAATAAATAATTGATAAGAATAAAATATTACAATTCAAATCATGAAGTGGTAATTCCACCATGATAATGTTAACTACAGTTTTATAAATACATGACGTGATTACAAAATATATTTAAAGAACACATATCAACTGAATGGATTCAGAATCACTGGCATACTGACTATATTTTGTATAATTGCATGATACAGTGATCAAGTAAACTGATATATGAGTATCCAATATCCAGAGTTGATATTGATAGAATCAGATAGGTATCACAGTATCATCTGCTTGTGAATAATTAGGATTAAAGTAATTTAGATTAAGTTTAAATACATTCAATTCCACTTAACTAGGCTAAAGGCAAAGATTTTCATAGGGCATTGTCCCTGTACCCAGATGGATAGTCGGGTTTACCACAGGCATGGAATTAATTTCACTCTACTTTGGGGGCTTCTGAGCAAACTGCTCTCAGTTCGTATTTCGTAATATGTTTGATTATATTGGTTGAAAAATTAAGTAACTTGGGTGAACAAATTAGTTACCAGTCCGATTACTCTCAAAATTGAGATTTTCTCAAATCTCGTTCTCTCTCTCACGTTGAGAACACAAAATTAATATTTTTGAAAAAATTCAATGTACACCGTTTTTAGCCGCAGTGTGTGATGTCGTAATTGGGACCTATTTTCGGTGCTGAATTAAAACTTTAAATAATAGAGATAGAGTTCCAGGAGTAAGAACTTTTTTGGAATTTTGGAAAAAAAAACAATACAGTCAGATAGTCCAAAAAATATTAAAAATTAAATTGTTATCTTGCTGAGTTTCTTGCCTGTTATTCTCAGTTGAAGGCTGACTTACGAACTGGTGGTAACTTCAGTAGCTTTGACCTTCATAAGTGCCCAACTAGCGCATAAATTGAATAAATGGCTTTGACTTTGACTTCTCCTCTTTAAGAATTTGTTTTCAACATTTCTAAAATATTAATAGTTTTTGAGTTATTAATGAAAAACTAAATACCATCTTTCATCTTAATTTTTTAATAACAATTGTAATTTTGTAATATGCTAATAAATCCTGGGACATTCCTCACACACGGTCATCTGATCCCAAACTAAGCAGAGCTTGTACTATGGAAACCAGATAACTGATATAATACATACACTACTTTTTGTTTGTAAATACATACTTAATATACATAATTACACCCAATCCTCGAGATACATTTTTCTAGACATCATTCCAAATTGAATAAGCTATCGCTCATATTTTAGGAGCTTAATCTAGAATTAACACGTATTTGAACTTGTGCCTTCTAGTCACACAAAACATGGTCACACACCATAGTATTGTGCTTCACATATGTACATGCCCTTACATAAGATTAAACAATATAAGCTACAACATTGGGCTCACACTTTCTACATAAACATTCATGTTTCAAATTATTAATTGACGATTGTGATAAGTATAGAATAAAAACACAAACAGTTGTCATTTTCCTTTGTTTTGTGTGAGATGATTTCATATTTTAGTATTATCATACTAAAGCTTAGTTGGATGTTATCTTTGTACCATACACACTTAAAAACTTACCAACAGAATAAAGTGGCTGCATTTTTTAAACACAACAATCAGGGCATGCTTTTTATAATTATATGCAAACGTAAGTAAAAAATATTATCAAATCACTGTTAGCCTGGCCTGTACCTACATATTTCTTTCTTTCATCTAGTCGGTACAGTATAGGGCTAAAGTTAAATCCAAGAATGAAATAGTCGGTTTATATTATTAGATAATAAAGAAATTTTAATTAATTGGATTAAAAAATAATAAATAAAAGATTTTATTAAAATTGATTCCTTTCCTCACTCACACACACTATTTAATTTTAAACATTGTTGGTTGGTTGCCATGACATGATGTGCAGCGTTGCCAGAGTGACTTCACAATAGGATACGCACAACACTTAAAGATAGTACTTACGTTAGTAATACTTTTGAGTACGCAGTGACTAAAAAATTATTCGTTATTGCTCAGATAAAGTAAGTTTATTATTTGCATTTTGTAAATAACATAGAACGAATTTTGAATTTTTTGTGTTGCCATTAGGCACAAACTACTAAAGGGATTAGGGTACGCACTAGTACGCATTGCGTACTATTTCGTTAGGTAGCGTTCTCGGGTACTCTCCCGCCAATTTGCGTACTATTTTACTGTCAAGCCAAAAAATTATAATAATTAAAATCAAAATAATAAAGTTCAATAGTTTTAATTTCAGTCTAGCAAGTTTCAGCATAAAATGACCACTAGCGCCCCAGTGTGTTTCTTTTTAAAACACGCTGTTATTAGCTTTACTTGTATGTTTGTATGTAATGGAATCTTCAAACGTAATTTTCAACAACTTTCAAACGTCAGATTCGTTATCGTGTACCGACGACAATACAATAACTTGGTACCATCGAGCTGATCTGATGATGTATTCGGAAGGTAGGCACTGGAACTCCATAACGGAATTACGTATGTTAGCCGTATTTGGACTTGTTGGAATCGTCTTGAAATGCAGTTTGACTGCATATGGTTTTCAGGGTATGATGATGGAGACAGAGGTTAGGAATCCCATAGCGGAGCAACGTTTCTTAGCCGTATTTGGGCTTGCTGCTGTCTAAATATAAGCCATTTTTGTAATTTAGATTAATATTAGAATGAAAATCGTGGGGCGCTTTTCCTTAAAACACAATAGAATATCTTATCATTATTATGTAGAAACATCGTAAATTACAAAATGAGTGCCCCACGCATTTTCATTCAAATATTAGACTAAATTATAAAAATTGCTTACATTTAGGACCTTACGGAATAGACAGAGAATATAACATTATTTAACAATTTTAGTGCAGGGCTTTTTAAACCGTGATTTTTTGTTTTTTGTTTTTAACCGTAATTTATTTTTATTCCATATTCCAATTCCAAGGTTCATTCTATCATTCATCATTCTGTGTTACTGTTTGTGGTTTCACTGGTTTGGTTTTGTTCTTTCGTGGTTCCTTCGGTTTCGATGCGTAAATGTTATTTACAAAATGCAATTAATAAACTTACTTTATCTGAGCAATAACGAATAATTTTTTAGTCACTGCGTACTCAAAAGTTAAGTTTTGTACTATTTTTAGGTGCTGTGCGTATCTTATTGTGAAGTCACTCTGGCAACGCTGATTGTGAAGTCACTCTGGCAACGCTGGATCAGAAACTTTAGTTCTCTTGGTAGTTTGTGGGATCAGAGTACAAAGACCACCATTGTAGTAAAACATGACTTTTATGGACGGTGACTGACTGAGGACTATAATGTGAAGTGATTTATTGTGACTGGAAACTATAATATAACTCGACACTGGCAGAAATGAGCCCCAATTTGGGCTTGGTTGCCAAAATTAAAAATAAGAAGAAGAAGGACTTTTTGGCGGGAACTTGCAGAGTGACGTAGCATTTTCATTTTTATTTTCATAAATTTGTGTAATTTGAGTTTTATTGTGTATTTTTGGTGGTATTTTACCCAATAAAGATCATCGATGTGCACCAGTGAAGGGAAATGAAATGAATTATGTGTATCGTGACTTTTTAAGTTGTCTCAAAATGTCCGTGAAGAGTTTTAGTACAATGACCACCATTGTAGTAAAACATGACTTTTATGGACGGTGACTGACTGAGGACTATAATGTGAAGTGATTTATTGTGACTGGAAACTATAATATAACTCGACACTGGCAGAAATGAGCCCTAATTTGGGCTTGGTTGCCAAAATTAAAAATAAGAAGAAGAAGAACCATTTTTAGGGACTTTTTGGCGGGAACTTGCAGTGACGTAGCATTTTCATTTTTAGTTTCATAAATTTGTGTATTTTGAGTTTTATTGTGTATTTTTGGTGGAATTTACCCAATAAAGATCATCCATGTGCACCAGTGAAGTGAAATGAAATGAATTATGTGTGTCGTGACTTTTCAAGTTGTCTCAAAATGTCCGTGAAGAGTTTTAGTACAATGACCACCATTGTAGTAAAACATGACTTTTATGGACGGTGACTGACTGAGGACTATAATTAGTGCGTTCGAATTGGAGTGATGTCGTTTTTAACAGTTTCAAAATGGGCATTTTTGTTCGGGCGTTCGAATTGGTAAATTTCAACAATTTTGCAACTTTTGCCACAAACGATATTTCCCAAATCGAACGATAAGATACAAAAATGACATTTCCATGCTGATCGCCTGCTTGTCACTTGTCTCAACCTACCTTTTTCCTTCAGTTAATCATTAAACAAACTTAATCTAACAAATTATTCGCTTACCTGTTAGTATTTCTTTAAAATTTTATAATAAAAATTAGAATTTTCGCTTCCCGTATGCATTTTCCGAAACTTATCTGTCAGATTCAAAGATGTCAAAATATGATCACAAACGACCCTGCCTCGGAGGTGGGTCAAAATTTGCAGTTCACGATGTCGTTTTTAACTGTTTCCAAGCAAAACGAACGGTGAACGAAAACTGTTCAAAACGCCAATTTCGCCCACAACTTTCCAAATCGAACGCCAGTTGTGATCGTTTTTGGCATTTTGGACTGTTATTTTTGCTACCATACCCCAATTCGAACGCACCTAATGTGAAGTGATTTATTGTGACTGGAAACTATAATATAACTCGACACTGGCAGAAATGAGCCCTAATTTAGGCTTGGTTGCCAAAATTAAAAATAAGAAGAAGAACCATTTTTAGAAACTGAATTTATTTGGAATGGTTTGATTGCCAAATAGTTACTACCTAGACTACCTACCTTATATTATTTATTCCTAGGGTCACATGGGGTCACAAAACACCTTTCAACTTTAGGTGTATTTCAAAAACTCAAGATCCGAATAATAAATTTTATTCCTAGTTCATAGTGGAAGATATGTGTAGCAAAGGAGCTGCAGTTGCAGAGTTATTTACCAAAGCAGTTGCTACGACAAAATGTTTCGATCACAATTTACGTAAGGTAAAACAAAAATGTTTCTGAAACTAAACTTATCTCACTGACCCTTGCTTGAACCTTTCCGATCATTTAGTTGAAAAGTTCTATAACCTAATTATCTATGTGCACATTTAAACTTATAAGTACCTTGTCCAGTATTTCAATATCTGTTTTTATATAAAAGAATGTAAAATAAAAATGCAACCTAATAAAGTTCATTTGTTGTGTTTAACTGATAAACCTTATTGTATAAAGAGGTTTTAACAGCTCCTTACATTTGAAGTGATGATAGCTCAGTGCCATGAAAAAGGTTGTCCATTTGAATCATACAATGAGTTCCGAGTATCATTGAAGGAGAACAGTACTAGGAAACCATAGCACTGTATGCGACTCGTGCCCCTTACTATAAGTCTTTACTAGCAATTTCTACTTTCTAGCTATACACCTTGTCATTGTCACATGTCATTATGTACCATGGTACCACTTCAATGTGGAAAATTTACCTAGTCTGACTCCTAGCATCTGAGAGAATATACCTACCTACCTATTATTAACTGAATTATATTTCTGCATTCTTTCTAGGTGAAGGTGGTGTGCTGTGGAAATGGGAAGATGGTTACGGACTTTCAAGTGGGCCCTGAGCATCTCAATCAGCGGGGCACACTTCATGGAGGTTTCATAGCTCACCTTGTTGATGCTATCTCTACATATGCACTGACTACAAACAATAATGTGGACACTAGAGGTGTTTCTATAGATTTAAGTGTCACGTGAGTAAACAATGATATCAGAAATTATCATATTATGTATTTTATAATGATTATATGCATACTAGTATATCACCACAGAGCTGAAACAAAATTCATCCCATAAGGGCCATAAATTATATACGCAAGGGTCCAGAGAAGGAGTTCAAAGGAGAGAGGGTTCAAAAAATATCTACATGACATCATGTGCATCTTCCAAAAAAGAGTGATCAGGACATTTTAGAGCAAAGCCTTAGGTAAAGCAACTGAAATCTATTTTTTAATTTCTATTGTAGTTTTATTTACATAATTTTATTTTATTACATTTTAAAGCACAGAAATAAAAATTATAGTACATTTGTTCATTATCTTATTTCATTATTTGTAAAAACATCCTCTCAAAAACTACATAAAACGAAGAATGGGGAAGGAAACATCAATTCAATTCTTATTTATGGCTTTTGCGGAAAAAGGAAACATCAATCATTACATTAATTTAATTTGGAACCTGTATCAATGACATTAGGTTTATTTCGATTAAAACTATCTTTTTTTTTACACCACTAAGGTGGCAAACAAGCATACGGCCCACCTGATAGTAAGCAGTTACCGTAGCCTATAGACGCTTGCACTTTGTATTAAGGTGAAAGGGAATGGGTAAAAGTATCTACCTATCTATGTGGTCAACCTACTGTTGGAGTTTCAAGCTGCCTAGTAGGCCTTCAAATAGCTTAACAACAATTTTTTTTTTATACCTCTGTGGTGGCAAACAAGCATATGGCCCGCCTGATGGTAAGCAGTTACCGTAGCCTATAGACGCTTGCAACACCAAGTGATAACCGGGACCAACGACTCATTTATTCAAATAGACCTTCGGAGGCACATATGAAAAGTCTGACTCTAATACCGGTTCAGAAGTTTTCATTTGCTGAGAAGAGCCGGCAATAAACTCAGCAATTACTCTTTTCAAAACAAGCTTAGATTCATTACATAATATTTACATTCTAATCGCACTGACAGCAATTGCGTGCCCCGACGTGGCGGCAAAATTACAAAGTAGACTGAATAAATATTTAATAAGTAAATAAATAGCAAACTTAAGCAGACCAGCCCCCACAAGCACCACCTGTACAGCTTACACTTCTAATTTTGTTTCTTTTAATTTTCAGATACATGAGCGCTGCCCGAGAAGGTGATCATATAGAAGTAGAAGCAGTTACCAAGAAAACAGGAAAAAAAATAGCTTTTCTTGAAGTAAATGTGCGTAATAAAGATAATAATCAACTGTTAGCCACAGGTAGACACACTAAGTATATAGGAGTGTAATTAAATAGTTTTAGTATTGAAAATAAATAGTTATCGTGTAGTGTTTCAGATTGTTTCCTTCGCTTGCATGAATTCATATTAAATTCAGGCCAGACTAGTGTAATGGGGGCTAAAGCGCATGAATTATCCGCCAGAGGCGCTAGTGGAGCGTGGGTCTCTAGAAACGTCAAAACACTGATCAATAACATTATTATGTAATTATCAATGACATTAGCACTGACGCGCAAAAAAATAGAAGACGGCGATAGGACCCACTCGCTAGTGGCGCCAACTGGTGGCCGCTGAAACGGTTCAAAACAATTTTACTTCCCGACTGTGAAGCTATAGTCTCCAAACTGTTGCACATATTCTGTCATCTATAAGAAATCATGGTGTAGCTGTCCGTCGTGTGCGTAATGCGCCTGGTTGTATCTCTCTTCCTCGGTCAGGCGTATCAGTCCGATAAGACTATCATTATAGCTGTAAAGTAAATAATATGGACTTTGCACGAAGAATTAGATGTTAGGAAATAAAAAGAATCTGGGTACTTACGAGTATATGAAAAGATATTCATTTATTTCGTCTGTGGTTTATCTTTTTGTCGAACCACTTTCAATCTTATATTAAAACTTGGTGAGTGATGGGACTTTAAGAGGGTCTACGGACTATGGGGCTAGCCGGAATGCGGTCAGCTTGTCTGGAAGACCGCGATCATAAATCGTTTTTATTCACACTGTGATGTGGCTGTTGGCTAAGTGCCGGCCATCCGGACGGCTAGCCGCACAGTACGCACGTAGCATAAGCTATTATTATGCTTTGTTTATTTCGGATAATGGTGGTCCCTGTCGAGCAAAGAGGTTAGATATAGTAGTAATGCGAGTCACACATTAAGCAGATACGATAATATTTTATCTATGTATATAAAATATATTATCTGAAAGTATCACAAACTACGCAGATACGATAATATAAAGAATTGATACATTCCCTCGAAATCCTTATAACTTACTAGACCTGTCTGTGGTGCGGATTGATTATACAGAGTGTTTCGTTCCGCCATATCAGAACTCATATTGAAAATTTCATATGTCGGCGATCAATACTTTTTCCTTCCTATCATTCTCCTTATCGCACGCACGCCTACCTGGATGTGCGTCGCGCTCGACGCGCCCGCCCGCCGCGCCATAAGATAGCTACAGAAAGCGCTGAACTCCGATAAGAAGAAATTTTGAATTTTGACAATTCGCATGGAAGAAATTTAGAGAAGATCGTAGTCGCTGTCCAAAGAAAATAATTCTACGCTGATCGCGTAGTAGGCCTGCACATAATTTTTCCTACTAATTGACATTAGTGTCATAGATTTACAACATATTTGATTATAATACCATGCGCTATTCGATTTCGTCACCTACTCAATTAGTGACGTAGGTGAAAGATGACGTCATAAGTGAATGTATCTATAAATGTTTATTGTATTATAAATAAGTATATGTATCTTTATATATTATTATAAATATCACACTAATATTATGAATGGAATGTGAACGTATGTTTTTTTTTTTCGTTCCGTTTTCACGCCTCAATGGCTGAACAGATTTCGATGAAATTTGGTATGTAGATAGATCACGCACTGGATTAAGACACAGGCTATAATTTATACATTTTGAAGGAAGCCAATTTTGCCTTCTTGTAGCTTGAATTCATTTTTCCTTTATATAGCCTTAGGAACTCTTAAATCACAAAAATCTAAAATAGCCCATTCAAAAAAATAATAATAATATTTAAATATAAAATCAAAGTGGTGCTTCTCTTCTCTACTACTCCTAATCAGAACTGTAGCCCCCTTATTAATAAATAAGGTTAATGTCAAGTATACTACTATACCTAGGTCTAAAATAAAACAAACAATTTGGTTTTTCTATGATAACATCTGCAGATATATTATCTTATACTTAACTATTAATAATATTCCTGTTTTTCGAAGAAGATGTTATCTGCAGATATATTTCGATATCGGTCGGTGCCTACAGATACTTAACGATAAAATATAAATTATCTGCGCAGTGTGTGTTGCTTCATAAAATTACATAGGGAGCGATATTGAAAGATATGCGCTCAGATACAGATATCTTATCGTAGTGTGTGACTCGCTTAAGTATCGCCTTTCAATCTTCAACAATGAAGTCCGTCATAATCATAACTAAAAAGTTTGTTCAATCATTTGCCAGGGTTGGCTATAACGTTATGATGGGCTCTGAAAGTTCAGCTGCGTGGAGATTCAATTACGAGTGACCTGAAATTATAATTATGAAATGCGCTTGCCATTCCATACACCTTTGTGCAAGTGCAGCCTGCCATAAATTGGCAAACAGATGTGAAGAATTAATTAATGGATGTTTAATGCGTGTTTAGAAATTTGAAAATGAGATCTAACCGCTTAACTTGCACAGTTTCATTTCCAAGTGTTTCCAAAACTAAAGCCCCAAAAATTATTCACCTTTTTTTAAACAAGTTGTTCAAAGGATACCTACCTATTGTAGCGCTGCGAATGCTCTCAAGTTAAATTACAAATATGGCGTTGTCTGAACGTTTCATATCAGTATAAATATTTTGGATTTAATTAATGACCCGTGGGTAGGTAGGTATGTAAAGTTTATATTATGACGTCATGGTCATGGTTACTTACTTCGCATTTTTTCCATGTTTAATTTGTAGGTAATTCTAATCTGTATTAATTTGTGACCAGGACAAGGACAATGACTTCCTGCTTTATTGACAGAGGCTATAAAAACTGGACGGATTTGTGTGACCGTAATCGATCAAATAAGAGAGGAGAGAGACTGGACCCAGGATATTTGAGGCCGAAAAATAAAGTACATCAAGAAACTTATACTGCCAAATAAGGGTAGCCGCTCAGCAATATTGTTGTGGTATTGAGCCACAACGCTGATTTTCAGCGGCAACCTTAGTTGACGTTTGGACGCCCCTGCTACAGTATGGATTAGTAACATAACAGCAGAAATAAATATGTTTTACAAAAAATAATAATAAGAAATTCTAAAATACCAAATACATTATTCTGTCGAATTGATACGCCGCCGCCACAAAACCAAAAAAAAAACAAAACAATATAAAAAAAAAAACAAAACAATATAAAAAAAAAACAATTTATACAAACATAATAATATAATTCTACAAACGAATTTAATAAGATGTCACCAATGTTTTATATTTTGATTTAAAGCTGGATATAGTTAGACAATCACGAAGTGGTGGAGGTAAATTATTCCAACATTTGGTGGCGGCGTATCGGAAACTGCTTTTAAAAGTAGCCGTTCTGTGATGTGGTATCAAAAGCATGTACTTGGACGCACGAGTGCCATATGGATTGTGATCACGTGCCCATTTGAACTTGTCATATAAATATTTTGGTGATTGGGTTTTAATGACACCGAAGAGGAGAGTAGCAAGGTGAAACTCTACGATATGACATTTTCAGAACCTTTGCTTTGTTCAGATATGGAGTGACGTGTGCCCTTGGTGGGATATTAAAACAAAAACGAGCACAGGCATTCTGCACACGTTGTATGATTTTGACACTGCGGGCAAGGAGACGAGGGCCAAAAACAGTATCAGCATAATTAAATTTGGACAAAATAAGAGTGTCACACAACTTGACCCGCAAATCTGTGCTCAGATAATTACGAACACGATACAGTAGCTTTAGACGGTAAAAACACTGTTGCACTGTCTGGAGCACGTGATCCTCGAAACGTAATTCATTGTCCATAAATAAACCCAGGTTGCGTGCCCCATCGACACGCTCAATTACTTTGTTCATAATAGTAACAGTGGGATCATATTCCAGTATCTTGTCAGTTTGAACTTTGGAACCTAAAATTAAGAACTTAGATTTGCAGGGGCTCAAAACTAGCGAGTTATTCATAGACCATAGAGAAATGCGATCCAAATCTCGACATAAGCTGTCCACAGCCGTCAAAGTATCTTCAGGTCGAAACGAAATATAAAGTTGTGTGTCATCAGCATAAATATGAAAATTACAAGATTTTATGCATTTTGTAATGTCAGCACTATAAACTATAAAAAGCAAAGGACCTAGTATTGATCCTTGGGGCACACCGCGCGTGACAGGACAGGAGGAAGAGCGTAAACCAGAACCATCACTTTTTTTAAGTTCTACCCATTGAATTATTACAAATTCAATGGTTCTACCATTTGAGTGCGTCCAGACAGATAGCTGCGGAACCACTTCAAAGAATTTATTTCTAGCCCATAATAGATCAACTTAGAAAGAAGCGAAGTCAAAAGCTCGCGAAAAGTCAAGAAGCGCCAAGATAGTACCCTCTCCTTTGTCTCGAGCAACAAGTATATTATCCACTACGTCTATCAATGCAGTGGCAGTACTTCTACCCTTTCTGAATCCAAACTGCTTATCAGGAAGCATATTGCATTTTTCAAGATATGCCGTCAACTGCAGACAAACAATTCTTTCGAGCACTTTAGATATACAGGGCAAAATGCTTATCGGTCGCAGATCCTTTATGTCATATACATATAGTATGGATAAAGAGAAAAGTTAAAATAGTGAATAATAAGTCCAATAATGTTAAGTAATTTATTTATTCATACAAACTTTTCATTATTAAGTAGGTATTTTTATTTGATAGTTGATAAAAGTTAAAAATACACTCGAGAGCAATGAATACGCGTCACTTAAATAAACCTATAAATCTCGGAATCTAAGTATGCTAGCGTAATGAAATAAATTGTGTTTAATAGACATATAATACTCCTTAAATTAAGGTATTAAAAGTTCTTATTTATTGTAAAGTTATATCATAAAAAAATCAAATTTGAAAAAAGGAGACTTTCCAAGACCGAACTACGAAATTACTGCATTTGATTTTGCTTTTGTTTCTTATCTGTAATTTAAGTGGGTATATAAACCATGTTGATAGTGTTCAATATTTATTATTCAAGCTGTCGCTTACACCTGAAGAATGCACCAGAATTCTCACAATGCTGGAAACCGCCCGGGGTCAGTGCGATACAGCCAGGATTTTCGGTGTGTTGCTGTCAACAGTACAAAGAGTACAGCGCAAACCAGGAACAGGCAAAACCAGGTGTACCACAGCACGAGAAGATCGATACTTGGTGAACACCATGCTTCGTAATCGCTTTCTCACAGGAACTGAACTTATAAATCAGTTTCGACGCCTCGGAGGAAGTAACCCAAGCGCATGGACAGTAAGACAACGACTTGTTGAAGATAACTTGAAACCACTTAGACCTGCAAATGGGCCTAAACTGGAGCGTGGGTATAATTTTTCAAGACTAAGATATGGCCAAAATCACTTAAATTGGACTATTGAAGATTCGTCAAAAGTTATGTTCTCCAACGAATCAAAGTTTATGCTCTACAAGCACAATGGAAGACCAAGAGTGTAAGAGTAAAGACAAAGACCAGGGGAAAAAATCAAACAAGCATGCATCGAAGAAAAAGTAGCCTATGTTAGTGGGTCTGTACTTGTGTGGGCCGGAATTTCAGCATGCCAAACGTAAACGCAGTAATGGAAGCACGAGGAGGCAATACAAAGTAATAAAATTCAAGAAAATCGTAATGTTGTTCAAAAATTTCATGTTTCCTATTTTTGTTTTAAGGCGTGATCAGCAGTTTTTTTTCAATATGTAATTTTTAGTAAATAAAATGTAGTGACTCGTAAATTTTATTACTTTAATTTAAGGGGTATTATATTGTCTATTAAACATAATTTATTTCATTAAGCTAGCATTCTTAGTTTCCGAGATTTATAGATTTCTTTAAGTGACCCGTATTCATTGCTCTCGAGTGTATGAGATAAACGGTTTGTATCGGTACTATTTCTACATTAACTAAGATTAAATCGACAACATTTTAGACTAGAATATTATTTTCTATCATGATGGTTACCTACTACATTTGTGAATGCTATCTATCTACCCTATTTAATATTTTAATTATATAAATAAGTACTATGAATTAGGTATAACATGTAGAGTTTTCAAAAATACTTTAATAGATTAATTTAAAAAAAATTTAATAGATTAAGGTATCATATAAATAGGTGCCTATCAAGTTGGACCACATCGATTTTTTATACTAAGTACGTGTTATTATACTTGTTATAGACCAAATGATAAATTTAATATTATTTATTATACCGGGTAATTTTATATGTCTATGACCGGGTAGTATGAATAATCAATACAATCGAATCGGGCAAAGTGTTAAATGCTTAAGATTGTGATTTTATTTTTATAATTCTGCCCATTATTTGTAATGCCCATTTTATTTAGTAATATCAATTGATTTTTTCGCATTGACCCATCATTTTGGGCATTATTCAAAGTTCAATCCCAATTATCAACGCTAATTACGTTGTCCATAACATTGAGAAGATTATAAAACTCGCAAGTAAATATCAATTGTATTTAATTTAAGAATGATGTAGAATTTAAGTTCAATCCAATATGCAATTCTGTTCGAGGTATTCAATCCGATTTTTCAACAACTCGATGGTATCTTTCAGCTCATTTTGAGACTCTTCTAGAGTAGATAAACGTTCGTTATCCTCCGATTCTTTAATATCTGCATTTGTAGCAGCCTCTCTACGGACTTCTCGTTTCGCTCTACCTTCATCACCTTCGTCATCGCTACAGCTCTCACAATCGGCCCAGTACCGGAAATCAATAGATGGCAAATCGTCGCAAGAAATCAGCCCATCTTGTAATTCGGGTAGCAAAAATACATTTTCTCCAATTGTATCAATATTATCACCATTGTCACAAAGAATTTGTGCCAAACTGGTTTGTTTTATTTGTCGCAGTTGCTCGGGCTTAAAGGTAGACGGGTTTTCATACCAGAGGCGATCACCATCTCGCAAACGCTTGAACTGTTCTACCAACAGACATCTAAACAATGGGCCGACCTTACCACCATCCACTTGTTCTTCAAGAATACCACCAACCCAAACATCAATATTATGTACTGATCCATATAATTCTTTCAGTTTGTCTCTAACTGTTTTGTCTTTAATTTCACCAGCCAAATCATCGAAATCATTTACCTCAGACATATTACAAACTTGTCGCCATTTTGTATAAGGTGGAATTCCGTGATCACGACCTCTTTGAATATTAATAGCTGCAAGGTCGAGTGCAACAGCATGTGCATTATAAAAAAGTTTTTCAGTTAGTTCAGAGTTAAGGTTTTGTGTAGGAGTTTTGAGTTTAGCTGGAGTTGTAAACATTCCTCTTAGCAATGGATCAACACCTCCTTCATCGACCAGCCTCCATGGAGAGAAAAATGCATTGCGTAATAACAAGTGGCCTTGTGGTATGGTTTCGAAATTTTCGTCGTAACGATGCAGGATGGGATTAATCAACGAGTGGCCAAATCTCAATGCTGCAGTTGCAAAAACGTTAGAAATTGATGGATTCAAGTTATGATTGTACTCTTTATATTGTCCTAAAAGCTGAGATCCCTGAGTTCCGAGAATAAAAGGTAACCAATGTTCATAAGTTATAAATTGTATCTCAGCACCTACAACTTTTCGTGCTTCTTGATATACTCTGTTACCATCCCAAAATGGATTTATTGTTTTTAACTTAAGTGCGATGCGATTATGTTCTCTCATAAAAATAGTATGCATAGCAGCAAGACCAATCTGTTCGTTTGCTCTAATGTCACCAGCCACAAAACAACTACGAGTGCTTTCATCAAGGTTTCGCCTACAATCCATTCCGTTTAAGCCGGTAGTTGGTAGTAATGGTTTTTTTCCAGGAAATGTAGCTCCTACTCGTAATAATCCATTATCGTTCGTCAAATCTCGAAGATCTTCTGCAACTTCTTTTTCGAAACCATAAACTTGCGAAGCGTCAATAAATGATGTGAGCTGATTGATTTGCTCCCTCGGTTGCAGGGTTCCAAATAGAACCGACGTCATACCAGAACCACACACGGAACTTGTTCTTATAAAATCAATGCAGCGACGGTTTGTCACACGTGGATCGTTAGCAGGTACGTCGATGGGAAAACATGGAGGCGCGTAGTCACAAGTTTTTTTGCAATCCACTCCGTCCCATGTTTCTGAGCTAACCGAGGGTAGAGCGTGGTCTAAGTCATGATCGAGCCATTGTCCCCATTGCATGACCATATGAGTTATCTTTAAATCTTCTGATATTTCAGTAGTAGTTATGATGGCAGTGGATACCAAACGAGCACTTGGCAATGAAAATCCGTTGTATTTAAAATCTTTATTCCAACCCACTGGATGACTAAACCCGTTTTCGTAAATAGGATAGAGTATTCTTCTAAAACTACTCAGTGACGATCCCCATGTAGGGTTGACAAAGTTATTACAAGTACCATCTATGCTACGATATTTACTATGATAGCACATATCGGAACATTCTTGCTGTTCCCTGTGAGCGACACAACCTGAAAGACGTGCAATTACTTCTAAGTGTTGCGCAGACAATACGTTGTGATAGTTAAATGGTTCGGCTGAAGTAACTGTTTTGCCAGATTGTATAAATTCTTTCACTTTATCTAAGGTTCTTTCATATATTTCCGCAGCACGTGCAACCTCTCTCGCTGGTGCGTTTGGGAATCTTGCTATGCGATAGAGATCGTTTATATTAACATTTTCACTTTTGTTTTGGAATAATTTCTCCATTGTCCTTGATATAGCTTGGTCGATATCTCTCGTTGCTTCTGTTAAAGCTATGTTAACATATTCATCTCCGGGTAATTTTTGATCTTTTACAGTTAAGAACACAGACGCCGTATCTCTGCCAAACTCACTAAATACTGAGCATTCGTATCTTCCAGTATCAGCAACTGTAAGGTTATGTATAATGAGACTTCCTATTACAGTGACTGAAAACCTCTGATCTTGCGGGATGTGTGCACCGTCTTTTCTCCATTCTATTGAAGCTGGTGAGTCGCTTTCTATTTCGCATGGTAGTTGGACAGTGGTTTGCCTAAATGCATCGGTATTTTCTGGTTTTAATACTATTCTCGGAGGAAGGGCTTCGATTTTTTCTACTTTTAAAAACGCGGATACTTCTTTAAATCCTTCAGTATTTTCAACCCTACAGTGATATATCCCTTCATCTTCACTTGTTACCTCAATTATTATTATTTTTTCATTACCATTACTCATAATAATATTGTCAGCTTGTGTTATAATTAATGTATTTCGATACCACTGGATAAGGGGTTTTGGTGTGCCTTTAGCTACACAGGTAAATTCTGCGTTGTCTCCCATTCGAACCGTTGCGTTCTTCGGAACCTCAATAAATGTTGGTGGACCTGAAATGAAAATTATGTGTATGATATTAATTTTGGCTGGCTTTTCTATCCATTGTGTACTTCTGTGGCCTAAATTGAATAAATAGCATTGACTTTGACATTGTATCGGACTACGCCAACGTCTTAATTTTCGATTTCATTTATTCAAATTATAAGGTGTACAATATTGTTATCCATTACCTACCTGTAACTTCAAGGGCGGCTGACGCTATCACTTTTCCGTTGATGTTTTCAGCTTGACAGGTATATGAACCTGCATCGGACTCTTGAATGTTTTTAATAAATATCGACCCATTATGTTTTATTATTAACCGTTCGTCCAGTAATATTCTGTCACCATTACGAAACCAAACTATATGGGGTTTCGGATTCCCCTTGGCTTTACAATCGAAATGCATTTCGGACTGGTTAACTTTGACACTTTGCGCAGTAGGCAGCACAGAAAATACCGGAGGATCTGTTAACGAAATATTCGCCATTAGTTAAAAATAATATTTACAATGCTAAAGGCAATTAATGTAATGTAAAATATATAAATATGTACGTACCGTTCACGTCCATTTTATTGATTAAAAATATTTTTGCTGGTTTGGAATGTACTTCTCCAGCATAATTTTTAGCCATGCATTCAAATACTCCATCGTCTGCTTCATCTGCATTATGAACCATAAGTGTTCCATTGTCCATAATTTCGTATCGCGTTTCTTCAAGTGATATCTGAGTTGAGTCTCGCAGCCATACTATTTCTGGCGTTGGGTCTCCAGATACGACACATGTAAACATAGCATCGTCACCAAAACTGACAACTACGTCCTGAGGCTCATTTATAAATTCAGGAAGTTCTGCAACAACACACAACATATTGATAATATTTCATACATTTATCATGCTAATTTATTAACATACCTAAATGAAATATATATTTATTGTTTGCTTTCATAAAGAATTTCGACTTTGAAACGCGATCTGTTAACGTTCATAAGTGCCTTATCAGGGCCTAAATTTAATAAATACTTTTTGAATTTGATCCATTCGCAAGCAGAGGTTCATGTAAATGTTTAGCATATCAGCTTCGCCAACCGCGTTTGCGCATTGTTAAACCGTATAAAATGAAGTCATTTCACACAATTAAGCATAAATAATAATGAACCGAAATACGGGTTGGATACGACAATACGACATTAAATGAAACCACGTAAAGTACTCATGTATACATCATCATCATCATCATCAGCCTATAATGTCCCACTGCTGAGCACAGGCCTCCTTTCACAAATGAGGGTGAAAGGGACTGGGCGACACTCCACCACGCGTGCCCACTGCGGATTGGTGGAGGTAGGCTAGTGGTCAACGAACTCGGTACTGAACTCGGTACTTAGGTATCACACTAGGCAATGCTATATCCTGGATATTACTATTGCTCTGCGAGAGATAACATAGTAATACTTACGACAATTGAAATCTCTTTCTTTCATAGCGGCAAGAGACGTGCCGGTGACCGTGGTTGGCTCATAGCAGGTTGCTGCTACATTCATGTCGCTGTGATCTTCCAACATTCGAATCATCCATAGCATGGAGCAATCGCAATTAAGAGCATTACTGTCCAAACGCAGCTTTCGCAATTTTGGCATTCCTCTGAATGATCCTGCCGGTATTCCCTTTAATCGGTTATTTTGCAAGTACCTGGAAATGTGATTATTTAAGAAATTAGGCCTTTGCCTTGTTTTGGTCACAAAGGTGCTATGTGATTGCCTTCTGAAATTTTTGGGCACAATTTGTAAGCTATTTAGGAATAGGATACTTACAGTCGTTCTAGTCTTGGCATATTTGAAAAAGTATCAGGAGATATTTGATGTATTTCGTTGACGTGCAGGTACCTGGAAACAAACAATATTCATTTTAGAACGATGTATAAAAAACCAGAGCGTACAAAATAAAAGGTAACCATGATTGCTTTCATACGACTAGGAAGTAGTTCATCATCATCATCATATCAGCCTAAGGATGTCCACTACTAAACATAGGCCTCTGCCATTAACTTCCACTTGGAACGGTTTTGGGCCGCTTGCATCCAACGGATCCCAGCGACTCTGACCAATTCATCGGTCCACCTGGTGGGATGTCGTCCCACACGGCGCTTTCCAGTACGTAGTCGCCACTCGAGAACCTTCCTTCCCCATCGGTTATCGGTTCGCCGAGCGATGTGGCCTGCCCAGGAAGCAGGAAGAACAGGAAGTAGTTAAAAAATGAATATTTTTATTGCAGAATAGTGACTAGAGAGATCATTTTCCCGTATCCTTTGTAGGACTACAGTCGCCTCGCCAGTCAAAAGAGCTTTAATTATACTAGGCATAAAACTGTATAATGGTGATGAAAATTTATCATGCTAAATTCTCTTCATTTTTAACTGACTGACTTCAAAAAGAAGGAGATTCTATGTTCGACGAGTATGTTTTTTTTATTCGTGTTTTGTTTATATACCTACTTTCTGCTATTACTCGGAAACGGCTTAACCGATTTGGCTGGTTTAAAGATTTTTTATAGTATTGTGTGTATTACAGTGGTCCATTTATTTTATCCGACCATAGATTTTGAAGATGATGGAATTCCTTGGATTACAGCATATTATTCAATATTGTCGCCAATTTATCAATGATATGCATATCCAAGTGACAAAAAGTGAAAAAAAAAAGTTTTTAAAAGTTGTGTTTTTTTAAATCTAGGTACCTATGTCGTTCTTTACAAGTTTTTATTTATTATGTGATGATTCTTTATTTAGTTTTCATTCCACTGCGTCATCACAGTAAGTACTTACCTATGCTAGATTATGTTCCTGTACTTTAATGATCTTATGGTTTTTAAATTGAAAATAACAGTGACACATTTATTCATACTTAACCAACCATGACCTCTAATTGAAAAACATTTGATATTTAAATTTAATTGAAACCCCAGACTACATTATACTCAGTAATTTATGACTACCAAAGAGTGTCTTTAAGTCGCCGTAGGATCGTGTTTTCGGTCTATTACGTAAGTGGATCCAAGGGCAGACCTTACTTATTTTTTGATGGACAAAATGTGTACTATTGATTAGTGTTAGTACGTACTTCAAACGTATACATACATGCTAGCTTGGGCCCACGACCAATTTACAGGTAACGGGTATGTAAAAATGTCAATCATCGTCATTTTTTTAAATAATAAAACAATAAAAGCTATGCTCTACCTCTCTCAAAAATATATACATGTATATCTCGTCATATTTACGTTACCTATTCCAAAATGAAATAATGCCCTCGCGCTTATACTCATTTGGCTTTGCTCTTATACTCATTGTACACATTTCGCTGCTTGCAATAAGTATTCAAATATTTCCATGAGTATCATATACATATAAAAATCAGCTCTAAGAATTTAAGAAAAGTTTGTAATGTTTTTACATACCTTTCATAACGTTACCTGTTTAGCTGTTCGGACCGCGCTAACCGGTATGTATAGGTACGTTGAAGTACGTAGTAATCACAGACGTATGAACAAGGTAGTAATAGATACTACGTACTCAATTCTATGTCAATTCTAAACATTTGGTCAATCAGAAAATAAACAAGGTCTGGCGTCCGTGTGATATTGTAATAGTAGAGAGAGACTGATTTGAGCAAATAAATCTGGTAATTTCTGCCAAAAAGACTTCGTTGGTTCAACCAAATATCATTTTACGATAGCTCTTTTCACACATAATATAATATCAACTTCCGTGAATATAGCGAGAATGACAAACCTAACTTGTATTTGTATACAAAAGTATTTTCAACAGTGTGCAGGTAGAGGCTATTGTTGGGAAGTTTCCTATCTAGGTGATATTATATTTTGCAGTAATAGAGGTGCATTCATTAGTGACTGTAGTACTAAATTCAGCGCCGGCTATTTCGCTCAATATATTCGAGCTGAGATTTTAAATCTAAGTTTAAATAAAACAATTACATCATATTCTGGGTAAACTATCTAACGGGGTCACCGCGTACATATTCGTCGTGGCTGCGTACACATTTTTATTACCAGGTACCTCTTAATTGATCATTTGGCACTATATCTACGTACTAGTCGTGTTTACCTATATACAGGATGTCTCACGGCCCACGGACGGAAACAAGGCAACTTTTAATATTATATATAGGATTTTTTACTGAAAGAATTCATTAAACTTTTTAATCGAACCTACGAAATGTTATAGGTTGCTATCATACAGGATATTTTTGAAATGTCTTGTATGATAGCAACCAAAATTATCAATTAAAGGAAGACCGTGAAATAAATATTGCTTATATGCGGCTAGATTCATTGTTAGAACTTACTAGGTACTTTTAATAATTTTGTGTGAATTTAATATTGTGAGAGTTACGGAAAATTCTTTTATTAATTTTCCTGAACTAATGTAAAACTTCAACGTACAGGTCGGTTAACTAAAGCTGGCACGTTTCAACACATTTACACCGTCTCTCTCGCGCAAAGTCAAGCTTATGAGTATGAAGGAGACAGTTATTGTTTTGCTTTTGCTACTGCTCATAAATATAGAGTGGTCTATTTTTGCATTCGTCCATTAGACTTGACTGATTGCAAATTTATGAGTACTGTGAACGTGCCAGCTTTCGTTAACCGACCTGTATATTTCTATAATAATTGAACCGACTTCAAAGTACACTAACCCCCTTATTCATAATCGCATTTTAACTAAATCAGTGTAATAGTGTCCTCCGTCTCACTCTTTCTATCACCAAATGTCACGTGTCAGATAAAGACTTCAGAATTTTAGCTAATCAACGTTTGATAACTTCATTATGAATACGGGGGTAATAAGTAATCAAATCCTGATCTTTTGACAATAGGACCAAACGGGAAGTGTACCCTTCCAAACATAAAAAGAATTTTCCAAATCGGTTAATAAATGACGGAGTTATGAGATAACACAAGTAAAAAAAAAACATCCGAATTGAGAACCTCCTTCTTTTTTGAAGTCGGTTAAAAATACATACAATATGTCTGTAATTGGCACACATATCAGACTGCAATAAAAACAATAATTAAATGATGTGTTAATGATGCTTATAAAAAAATGGAATAAGCTTTCAGTAAAATATCACCTACTTATAGGTATTCAATAATTTAAAGTACTTTTGCTCTGGTTGGCATAGTGACAACCTGTATAATGTTCTCTCTATTATTACAAAAATCAACACGCAGGTATGCTATCCCTGTACATAGCTAACAATATTATATTCTGTAATAATGTATTATTTTTTAGGTGTGTACGTAAAGCTTAATCGTAATACGTTGCATCAACATAAATGCACCTTGTCATCATTGGTACCTACCTAAACCTAATCCACTCTGTGTTGTTTGATGTAATACTTATCCTCTGTGATTATAGAATAGGATAGGAAAATATAATGAAAAAGGGGAAATTGTTTCTCCGCTAGATAGCTATCTGAGAACGTAGCTATATCCTAGATATTTCTATGTCATTACGTCCATGGTAACATAGCATTTCCTAAGCTTCCTCCATTGTGCCGGCAACGGCTGTTATTTCTGTTTATTTTACTCGGTCCTTTTGTATGTTTTACCTATTAATAATGTAAAGAAAAGGAATGAGTACAATAGGGGAAACTTGAAAATAGTGACAGTGACTGAAATTTTGTAACCGTTTATCGTGGATCACATTCCTCTTCATATTATGAAGAGGAATGAAAGTCACGTGACTAAAAGAGATGAATATGAAAGTGGATGAATATACGGGAAGAGGAAGACCGAAAAAGAGATGGATGGATTGTGTGAAAGATGATATGGGTAAGAAAGTAGTGAATGCTGGTATGACGGATAGATCCCAAGTGTTTGGGAACTGGGCAAGTAGATGACCAATTATTAATAAGTGAATTTAACTCACAGTTGCTCTAGATGCGGCAGATCCTGGAAGACATCGGGGTCGATGTGCTGTATTTTGTTGCGGTAGAGGTACAGGTACTTGAGCCGGCGCGGCCCTTTGAAGGAGCCCGAGCGTAGGGCCACTAGTTGGTTGTCGTTGAGCAGAAGCGACCGCAACTGGTGAACGTGATGAAACACACCCGGCTCCAGCTCCTGGATCTGGTTGAAGCGAACATCCCTGCAGAACAAAATCACAAGATATTATCATACACATAAGGAACCTTTAACAAAATACAAGTCCTTCGTGGACAAATAAGAGGTGGTGATAATTAGGGTTCCGTACCTCAAAAGGTAAAAAAAGGAATCTTTAAGATCACTATCTTGTCCGTCTGTCTGTCCGTGAGTCACCACCGATTTTCTCAGGAACGAGTGGAGTTAGCATTCTATAATACCTTAGGTGTATAAAAATCAAGGTCCTGAGTCAACACGATAAAAACATATGGCCAAATTTAGATTTTCGCGAAAACTTGTAAGTAACATTACCATTACCTTAATTTTCAACTTTTTTATTTTTCGGAATTTTCCCTTTACTTGTGCTGTAAGGGTCACCGCTCACTGTAACAGCACGGCTACGCCTCGGCATTTACCTTGCCATGCAAGTGAGGCCTTTACATCGTATGCGTTAAAGTAAGTTTTACAATGACTAGAAAAATAGCTGAAACCTCGCCGCAAGCCGCTACAAGCCACTAGTCCTGGTGACCACACGCTTCCAGCGTCTCAACTTGATCCAACCACTAGCTGCCAGCGAGCCGCCTGGGAAGTAGGCATGGAAATTATTGCTACTTTATAGGAATTCTCATTTGATGATATTATTATTTTTTATAGCATGATTTCACTAGCTATATATGATTTGCAATGATTTGTAACCTACGTCATCGATGCTGATCGACGGTATTTTTCACAAAATCATGTGCGAGTATCGCACGCAAGCACAGAATATTTAATAGTACTACGTAACGCAAGTGTCAAATTATCACTGATGCAAATCATATATACCTACTTTCGTAGCAAAAAAATATTTTTCTATTCTGCTACATAACATGCTAAAGAAGTTAACACTTTATGTCACTTGATTTAAGGTTTATTTTTGAATACTCTTAAAAGCTAATCAATGATAAAGTTATTTTTTTTTTAATTTGTTCATGACCATGGATACAAAGTCCTTCAGTCGCATACATTTTATTTATATTCTTAAATATTCTTTATAACATGTAACAGGCTATGTCATGGACGGTAGCAGATGTGACATATGAAAACAGAATCATATTCTTTATCACCTGCTACTTGTGATTTATGCCATGCCTACTGGGAAGTGGCAGCTCGCGGGCGCCGCGGGGGCGCGGCGTCGGCGTCGTTGAAATTGGTGGAGCGGCTTGGTTCACCGCTCAAACAGCACCTCACAGGCGGCGCGCTGGTAGCTAGTGGTTGGATTGAGAGTTGAGGATATTTTTAGATTTAATACTGGCTTTTCCCATTTATTAAAGAGTACGTAAACATTTCCCAAGAAGAATTTCAGATAACAGACTAAACTTATTTTAATTCGAGTAGGTACTTACCTACTTATTGTCTTTGTTTTCGAAAGTTTTACGAGATTTTAATATGATGCAATATTTTTCTAAGAGGGTAATTTTGTACACCTACTTAACTTACTTAAAGTTTGGTCTCACTAATCATAAAATTGGCCAAGCGAAAATCGGACCTCGTTTTATTATGGTTACACTACACAACTTACAAACATTTATGAATCGGTGTTTTCGTTATTTCAGTGCTACAGTGTACAGTAGGTACATAATAATATATTATACTGAAAATTCAACTCCATTTGTTTATTTTTTGACTTAAAAAATAATAAAAATGTATTTGTATCTCTAAAATGAGTTCAAGACTTGAGTTGAGGTGGACTCTGTAACAGATCTAGGTGTATTATTAGATAAAAAAAATACGTGTATACCCCATATCGATATAGCTACTAAAAAGGCGTCCAAAATGCTAGGTTTCGTTATACGTAACTGCAAAAGTTTCCGAAAGCCTAAATCTAAAATTACTCTTTTTAGCTGTCTTGTTCGAAGCACATTAGAATACTGTAGTCTTAGAAAATATATACGTCTAGAACGACCATCCCCATACTACATGACTTTTAAAAAGTGGCCAACTTTGCTACGTCTTATGCTCGCGGTACGTCATTCTGCTTGTCATAGTGAAGTTTGTAATGTTACCAGTTGTTGAAAAAATCCAATAAAATGGGGAAAAATATATTACGGTTTCGATATCTTTGTAAACTACGAAAATAAAAGTTGAATCGGGATAATACATGATAATATAAATAAGATTAATGGCGCCGATATTAATTTAATACTTATTATTTTTACTTATCTTACTATCGAGTGAAATCGAGTCAACACGAGTCAAATCAAGTTAAATCCAGACAAATCGAGTGAAATTGAGTCAAATCAAGTGAAATCGAGTCAAATCATGTCAAACCGAGTCAAACCAAGTCAAATCAAGTCAAATCTAGTCAAATCAAGCAAATCAAGTCAAATCGAGTCAAACTAAGTCAAATCGAGCAAATCAAGTCAAATCGAGCCAAATCAAGTCAAATCGAGACTTTTTTTTTTATATATATACAACTTAGTCGATAAACAAGCATACGGCCCGCCTGATGGTAAGCAGTTACCGTAGCCTATGGACGCTTGCAACACCAGGGGTATCATTCGCGCGTTGCCGACCCTGAAGAAATCTCTTCACACCTTTTTTGAAGAACCCCATGCTGCACTCCATTGGGAAAACCACGGCGGGGAGCTCATTCCACAGTCCGAGCGTCCGCGGAAGTTTTTTTTAATATTTCTTTTTAATACAAACTTATTTTGGTGACTGTACTTTTTGTTGTAGGTCCAATATATTGGTATATTGGAATTACCACCTATATACCAAAATAGCTAGTATACCAAACATCAAGTCAATCTGACCACTGGAAGTGGGTGAAATTCGACATGCAAAATTTGGTCCGAAAACATACAAACATTGCAAGTAAAATGAAAGCTGGTAAAAAATACTTGCCTTGCAAGGCACTGCTACCTTTTTTAATCTCCGGCGTCCCTGCTTATTTACAAAATACATGTAATTTTTATTGAAATGGTCAGAGCCAAGCAAAGAACAGATTTTTAGGCTGGTTTCCAGAGATCTTCACTACGGCTTTTCCGAATGATGTCTATCCATTGGCTTCTTAAAATTCGATCAATTGGTATTCTGTAAAAAAAAGTATCATTTTCAACTAAAAAAAAACAATTTAAAAACGTGACATCCACTGTCGAGAATGACATCAGTAATTAAAAAAAAAGACCGCCATTTTAAAATTCAATTCAAGATTTTCACAAAATGGACGTCACACGCATAATAACTATGATCGAAAAATCCGAAAACGATAAACACGTTAACTTCGCACACGTCACCGTCGCTTTTTATATATAAGTATCTACATACTCGTATTTAGCTATTGACTGATATTACCATGGGAGTTTCGAGTTCATAAACTGGCAGGACAGGCAATATGTAAATATGGCGCTTACTCAAAATAATTTATTTTCGAAAAACTTCAATGGCTTATATTGCAGGAACTAATAGGAAATATTGTTACTTACTGATGATAGCTGAGTTTTTTTGTTGATCTAGATCGACCTATGTAGTTTCTGCACACTTTTATCACACAAAAAGACATTCTGGAACAAAACACTTTTGGTGAATTTGGTTGTGTCCCAGTGACGTCTCGACTGACACTGAGGGCGGGAAAATGATTTGCGCCCTAACAGTTAGAGGACATTTTTATCTACGCGTAAACAGCTTCGTAGTTCAGTCTTGATATATCATTAGTCAAAGACTGTAGTGTAGTCTGGAGACCACATTATGCGACACTTATACTTCGGATAGAACGAATACGGAAAAGGTTTTTGTGGCATCTCACCTTCTCACAAGGCATCAGTAGACAACCCCTTACGTAGATCGAATGAAACTTTTTAATATGATATCGCTCAACAAACGAGGAGATATACTCGATCGTACCTTTGCGTACAAGTTATTTAATAACGAGATAGATTGACCGCAATTACTTGAAAAATTTGAATTTCGAGCTCCCAGCAGATATCCAAGAAATAAAATGACCTGTCCCTTCCTCTTCGTCGTACTGTCCTAGGCACCAATGCCCCTGTTCCTCGTATCTGTCGGCTAATTAACTACTACAGCGATATGTTAGATATACATAATGATTCCCTCACAACCTTGAAGAAAAATATGTAATAGGTACATTTTAATTTAATATAATAATGTCCATACTTAGATTATAAGAACTAGAATGTGTTTGCAAATTTTATTTCAGTTATTGCATGTGGTGTCCACTTTCAAATGTTGTACATTCTGTTTTTAACGATTTTATGTACTTAGGATAAGTTTTAATGTAACAACAACTAGTGGAACTAAATAATAAATAAATAAAGACGATGACATCCTACATGCCGGACCCAGGGTAAGAAAATATATTTTTGTGTCAACTTTTAATACACAGAATATCCAAACATTGTCAAGTGCCCGTACTGATCACATACGGATGGACAGACAGACATCAATAGGTGTCCGTTTTGCCCTTCGGGAACAGAACCCTAAAAAGGACTTATGTAGCAGCTACCTACCAATATCCATATACATAACTCGTTTTATAATAAGCTTTGCATGCATGTAACCGAGCTTTCGAAATGAAAAACCGGTTTTTAACTTTTTATTTTCCAATGTAGGCACCTACCTATATTATACTTAACCGATAGTTATTCGCATTTCTCAGAGGATCATAATTGAGAGTATTGAGATAGCCATAACGAACCTAATTTATATTCTATACTAGCTATCTCGCGCGGTTTCACCCGCGTTCCCGTGATAAAAAAAAGTAGCCTATAATACTCGGGGATAATGTAGCTTCCTGTTAGTGAAAGAATTTTTCGAATCCGACTGGTAGTTCCAGTGATTAGACCATTTAAACAAACAAACAAAAAAACTCTTCCGTTTTATTATATTAGTATAGATATCTTCTTTATATATAAAATTATACTGCACGTGTGTATGTCACTGAAGGGCTGGATCGATTTGAATGAATGCCATCTGCCGGGCTGATTTATGAATCTAAACTATCCAGGGCGCTACCCAAACGCATACAAAAAAAAAAAAACAAATCGGTCCAGCCAGCCGTTTAGGAGGAGTTCAATGCATACACACGTATGTACACTTGTACAGTAGAATTAATTCCCTGGATGGTTTAGATAGGGTAGGGTAGCACCACGCGAACGAAGTCGCGCCGGGCAGTTAGTACATATATAAAGACTTGTCCTGACAGACTTGAATGTCTCAACGCATAACGCATTACAGCCTTTTGACCACCTTTTCGTATGAACCCACAAAGGAAGAGCTTTTCTAAATTCGCCTCAAAGAGGGCAAGATAGGAGATTGGGTGAAACCGAGTGAAACCACTGGGGCGGAAAGCTAGTATTCGGTAGGTATGTTCCAATTCTGATCAACACTATAGACATGAAACAACAGTCGGTGAACACCTGCGGTCAGCTAAGTCATCATTAATAATTTAATACAACATTATCTTAATATTCTAGTAGGTATCGCTACCACCTAGATGATATTGATAATGGATGGATATGAGGGTGATGCTTTTTACGAGATGGTTGATAGACTAACTACCTAGTACTAAATCGCCATCTTAAAAGAGCCATCAATCAACACATAAGGTCGAAAATAATGTTGGTACGTGGATAGAAACTAAACAATTAATAAAACAATCTGATGGTTTAAAATTCATCCAGGGAATGAAAAATCACGTATTTCACAAGGCGAAAGAATGAAATTTACCGGTAGATATTATGTTTATGACAGGAACATTTTAGTTTTGTTTATTTTACTGTTTTTTACTTTTCAATTTTCACTTTAAAATAAAGGTAAGTTGACTCACACTTTAACACATATTGTTGCCTATAAAGTATGGGATAAATTAGTACCATGAGTAGGTACTAATTTATCCCATACTTTATAGTTAACGCAAACGCATTAGTAAGCGCTTAGTAACGTTAATTCTTTACACTCGGGGTACCGGTAATCAAACTTATACAGTGGTGCCGATTCTGTTGTAAATCGCACTAAACTAATTTTAGTCACATCACATCTCTTTCTTACGAACATTATTGAAAAAAAGGATAGAATATTTAAAGCTGTCAAATTAATCTATGTGGTCTTATTTTGCGTGTATTTAGGCCTTAGGCGTAACCGCGATAGATGGCGACTAAATTTATATTAAAAACAAGCATTGGACTATTTTACAGGACTAAATTTCTTACATCCTTTTCTTATGTTCTTTGTTAGAAAGAGACATGCACCTTATTACAAAACATGGTTTAAAGGAAAACCAGGTTTTAAAATAGCCTCGTCCCTTTTTATTATATGACGTTAGAAAGTGACCAAATGACAGTAAAACCTGTTAAAAATAAGGGGGAGTGAGATTAAAATTAGTTTAGTTGTAAGCAACAGAATCAGAGCCAGTAAAGATATAAAAGGAGAAACTGACTGATTGATAGATACACGCACCGCACAGCTCAAACAGCAGACTCATAAAGATCCACTAAGGTATAGTCCCACAAACTTATCAATCTGCCTGCCATTCGCCATTGGTTATTTGCTCCACTAAATGCGATAAGAGCGCCTCTCTCACCGAGCCAGAGAAGTTTGTGGGACTGTCGTGAGTCGTAGGCGAACGCGATAAGGAAGCTGAGAGTGTAATGATCAATGCACAATTGCACACGCGTGTCATACGATGTTTGCCTACGGCTCACGCGCTCTACGTCTCGTACCTATGTAGTGATAGTAGTGACGAACTTTGCACAGATGTATCACAAATGTACTACATAGGTATTCTCAATAATACATGAATACATATATGATGTCGCCGAAGGTTTTACCGAAAATATATACTTTTTCAATAGGTATAGTATTTATTTCATAATTTAAATTAGGTTAAAACCTATTGAGTAAGGTATATAGGTACTTACTTTATTTTCAAATTCATTCAAAACATAAAAAAAACATAACTTTATTTTTAAGCTAGTAAGGTGAAAACAAAATAAAACTTACTAAATAGGAAGTTATTTAATGGTTTATAAGTAGAAGGAATAGTCATCGGTCTCTGCGAAGATCGTAAGGCTCCATCATCTCGATTGCGTTTGCCTATATAGCCTAGCGTATATTTAGCTTAGCAAACAAGACAGCTATTCAATGCTAATTCAATAGTAATCTAATAAAGCCCTCCTTGCACTATGAAGAACACATAATTAAGTTCGTTCCTACGGCAATGTAATAGGTACACATAGCGAGAGTAATTCATTTCTAGTCAAATCAAGTACCTAGATATTTACAAGACGGTTATATAGATAGGTATATTGTAGTAGGTATATGCGTTTCCCGCTTGTCTGCGTAAGGGTGGTAAAAACAACTTAGCTACCATACCACCTCCTACCATTTTTTTTCTGTGGATTGTGATGAAATGTTTGAAGAATGTCCAAGGCTTTTTATTTTGTTAATATCGCTATTGAAATATTTGATTGGTTAGTAGCTGTGCCTCGCGGTTTCACCCGCGACAGCGATGTTATATAGCAAAACAAACAATATATCCTGGGATTTCCTGGGATCATTCCTCACACACGGTCATCTGATCCCAAACTAAGCAGTAAACAATATGAGGTAAGTACCTATACCTACCTATATAATATTTTTAAATCAGATTGATATTCCTAAAAATTGGCACGTTACAAAATAAAAACCCTTCAGTACTTTTTAAGCTTTCGCGGGGCGTATCGGGTCTATTCGCGCACAGATTTTTATCAAAATTAAAGTTAGAATAATCTGTGCGCGAATAGACCCGATCGATACATTAATATTACAAAATCCCTTCAATTCTTTAATATTACTTTTAAATAAAGAATGTCGACAATAGATAGATAGATAACGCTTTACTGTTACACCACATGAAATAATAATAATACAAGAATAAAAAAATAGAAAAATTAGGTACATATACCAAATATAAAACCAGCCTAACTCAAAATAGTTCTGCACTAAAAACACACCAGGGGCTCTTAAAACAAGGTTAAAATAACCTTATTTGTCTTTTGTCCCTCTTTGACATCCGGCGTCAAAACAAGACAAAACACAAATAAGGTTATTTTAACCTTGTTTTAAGAGCTTGTGGTTGGCCCCCTGATAATAACTATGTAAGGAAGTACCTGCCTAGTGACTCTCATCTGACTGTAGGTAAGTATTCTTAATCTTTTACTATTTTGATATCAGCGAGCTGAAAATATTTTGCACTATTTTTGTTATTTCAAAAGGGATCATCCAACGGATCACCAATAATATTAGTATCGCTAAATGTATGTTATAATGTAGTACCTAGGTATATAGTAAATCGGATCGCAATATGGAAGTCAAGCCAATAACGAAAAATGAATATTAAAAATGCCGTTCTTGTAATGCAAAACCTCATGTACGGATAAATCGAAAAGGAATGATATGAACTGTCAACAAAACGTTTACTTTATTTATTCGACAATTCCAGGAAAATCAAATAAACCTACATTAGGTATATTGATGTAGTCACCGATCCTTTCCAAATGTCAGTAAATCCTTTAATTTAGTCTGTCCAGAGTATTGATTTTCACATTTGCAATACTTATAAAAATGTAACAATGACATCAATTGTTATAGGATGCGCGTCCCTTGCGAGAACCACCGGGATCTTATTACAAATGATTCCTTCCACAAGATCCGAAATTCATAAATAGCACAGAATAGATAATATAAACAGTAAATAGTTCGACTATGTATATGAAAGGTCTATAATTGCACATTCCATACAGGTTTTCTATTTATTCAGCTATGTTTTTGATTTATGTTGGTTCAAAAATAATACCATTCCCTCCTTTACCTTTAAAGTTTACAAAGCGCAAAATACAGTAGACAAAATGTTATGTTAAATAGAACGATATGTTTCCAAACAGCCGTAGTTAAAAATATTCGAAATCAAATCATGCGGTCCGGTTTATTTTATTTGGGTATGTCGTATGATGAATTTAAAAGGGTACGTAAAAACTATACGTAGATTTAAAAAATAATTAATCAATTTCTGGGGAATCGACCAGTTAATTTTGTAAATAAAACCCTTTTGTCATCGGCGCTCATAGAGGTCGTTAGGGGTTTGGTCATGTTTAGGCATGTGTTCTTGTTTTATTTATTCATTGAACCTATTAAAGCGTCCAAAAGACTTTTGTACGAGTCTATGTCCTTTGGTCGTTTCTTTGTCGTATTATTAACAGTTAGCTGTCCTATGTTGGTTTGTTTAAAGCTGCCAGCGGTTGTTTATGTCCTAATCTCTCCCTCCGTGGTAAAGCGTGCCGTGTCGCGCTATGGCCATTGGCTGTATCGCCGTCGCGTCGAGCGTTTCGTGCATATATTCATAACAAAGTAATATTTTATACAGTGTAACCTTGATGTTTAGACCAAGTTCCATCGACTGTGGTCAAGTGTGGTCTGCTCGCTGATAATGATGTAAGAGGCAATTAAATGCTGATGGCTGACGGCCATACACTACACAGCACAAAAAGTACCTAAGTAAAAAACATTCAACTCAGTTTATTTGTGATAGATTATGTATGTATGTCCCTCACAATGTTATTAGATTTCATTGTAGAAGACGTGGTTGAAAGGATGAGGTGCGCCTGTCGCTCCCGTTATGCACCATAGCTCGAGAGAACTGTTATCTACAAGGCCAATGCTAGTTCTACCCATGTCGAAGGTCTCTGATTGTGAAGTGCCATTCATGCGTGTCTGTGAACTATAAAATCTGATAGATCAAAAAAATACAAAAATAACTCGACTATAATATAAGTAACTAAAACAACAACGCGAGAGACGCTAACTCCATTAATAATTAAAATCAACGCATAGCTAAAATGTTATTCGTGGAATAATTATCAAATAGTCTCCCAATTTCGTTTACACGTTACTGGAGTAACGTTATTGGAATTGGAACGTCAATGCTGACAGAGCAAATAGAAATGTAATTTCACAGTGGTCTGGTCCAGACTTCTCATGTACTGTTAGTACCGCTTTATGCGAAATATAATTGTACAATTGTAACAAAGGACAGGAAAACGGCTATCGGACAATCGGTTAATTACCTACCAACTCGCGTGTGCTACGAGACTAAAAATAAAACAGTCTACATTGATACATTTATTGTTGAAATAAATCCCATCAAAAACATGTAATGTACAAAAACGCCGAGACTCGCAACGCAGTCCTTCAAAAACGCCGTGACTCGCCGAAGTCCTTCCCCCGCAAAAAGTTGTAAGATTTCATGTTCATTCAGTTATTCTAGTTAAATAAAATTAATTTATTAAATTAAATTCTATGAATCAATACGGTAGCGAATAACTGTCATATTTAGCCATATTGTTCTACGAAAGTAAAAATCAACAAAAACTTGAATAAAATCAAATTTAAATAGGTATATTAGATATGGTTAAATTCTCTTTTATTGCGAATAATTACTAATTGTTAGGGGCTCGGCTCCCGTGCTCCAAGATAATAATATCACAAAGAAATTTTCTGTAAGTATTATTATGATCTTTAAAGATTAACAAAAAAACCTACCTGTTATGTAATACAAGCAGGTGCACGTAAAAAAATAAAACATCAACTCTTAAAATTCATCAGATATCTCTACAAGTCCCAATGATAAGCTGCCCGACACTGACAGAGAGATACAGCGAATTTGAACTAGATTTGTCCACCTACTACGAGTATATTTGCTTTGAGAATTTGAATCTTGATTCGTAACGAGCCTAGCCTTAGAACCTGCCCAGAAGGGTCTATTTCGCTGCGATTCTCTCGCGCGTATTACGTTGACTCGTATGAGTATGAGGTAAGTGCACGCGATATACGCGATAAATTCACGCGATGCTTGTGGACTCTGGACAGCAGCCTAACATTTACCAGCTCATGTTGGTAAATCCTAAGATGTACTCGTAAACCCTAGGATTTACCGGTAATCGAGCTTTTACAGTAACATATACATAAATTGGGGCTAACTGAAAATCAGCGCTTGGGGTGTTTTTTACAGTACCTAAGTAAAGTTTTAGAGTTAAGTTTATACGTTCGACATTAAATTATTCTTATTTAGTATCAGCTGTGAATTCATTTTAAAAGCTCTGCTAAGTTTGGGATCGGATGCCGACGCCGTGTGTGATGACCTCCTTTATTTTATTGCTGAGTTTCACCAGGGCGCGTTTAATAATATCCCTGGGATCATGCTCACGCTTGCTTAGCGAACATAATAAAGATCATGAATACACTGTATCACAATTAGTCAGCATGTATTATAATGATTACGATCTCATTGTAATTACATAAATTCAAAAGATCCACAATATAAAATTTCATTTGAGGTCAGATTTATATATGTATAAAAATTAATTGCTGTTAAGTAGATAGTCACGCAAAAACTCAAAAACGGCTTGAAAGATTTGTTTTTATTTTGTTCGCTCTATTACAGTTCCGGAGCGCTCGTGGTGTAGCATGGTTAGCCGTTCTTAATCGATCGGCAAAGTTAAGCTACCACACCGGTGAGGCCGGTACCTGGATGGGTGACCGCCTGGTAGAATTTTCAACTCGAGCGTTTTCCGTGCTTCGCAACTATTCGGAAGGTACGTAAAGCCATTGGTCCCGGTCATCACTTAGTTGTGATAGTCGTTAAGCTAGTTGGAGGCCTTCTAGGGGGCTTGAAAACTCCAACAGTAGGTTGACCACTAGCCCACCTCCACGGTGGAGTATATGCCCATTTCCTTTCAACCTCATTTGTGAAAGGAGGCCTTTGCTTAGCAGTGGGACATTATAGGCTGATGATGATGATGAATACAGAAGTTTAAAAAAGGTAAAACAAAAAATTTGGTATGAAATTATGAATGTAGGTAAATTAATTATGATATTTCAAAATTCAGCCTCAAAGGGGTTAAATAGTGGTGCAGAAGTTATTATGGAAAAACACATTTAAATATCTGGTGTAGGATAGTAGCAAAACTACCGAAACGTGAATTTTTGTGCACGTTTGTAAATGGCAATATTGCTCGTGAACAACTCATCTGGGTGTATTGATAGTTTTATTTGTACCTTCAGTCTTTGATCTAGCGCTGTCATTTTTTTCATGTTTTACGTAGGAAGAATTTCTGAACATGAAGTTAAATGATATTGGTTTTTTTTAAACAAATCTCACGCTGATTTTTAAGCCCAAATCAAAAAATCTCAATGAACAAAAACATTCATAAGGTCTTATTGCTTACAAGGAAAATAGCTGCGAGTGACAAATAAATGGGCAGACGGACACGACAAACCTAAAAGGGTTCTTCGGACCCACGGAACCTTAAAAATCCAGATTTCAGAGAAAAATCCCGTAATATTTACTTGAGAATATTTAAATTCTAAAGGTTAATTGGATCTTCATGTAAAGGTTGTCGGTTAGAGATCACTGGTGGTACCTATATAATTAACTCTGTGCTGGTGGTAAAGCCGCCCATTGTAACGGTCGTTGTTATTTAATACGTGCCTACCTACTAACTGCAATAATGTGTTGTTTGTTTTGTTAGGATAATAAATAGTTATGTGTCTATCCCAAATGCATTACGTATTTTTATCAAAAAAATCAGCTATTATGTCCAAGCTATACAAAATGGCATCTAATTATTTATGATACAAAAACACAGAGCCTCTACCAAAGTTAATCGAATAATACCGCTCTCAAAATACCGCTCTCAAGTTGGAAATCTCTCTGCTTGGCGACGCCAAGCACCTACCATCCAATTCCCTTCTGGGCTTTGTGTGACGGTGAGATTGTGGGCAAACACAGAGATAGTAATAAAAAATATACTTAAAAAAAACAAAAAATAGATTCAGTTTTGTATTGTAAGTATCATTAAATTTTATTGTAATTCATTCTAAAGATAATCGTAACGGATCTAGATTAGGGTTTCGTTCCCGGGTCCCGGGAATCGGGAATTCCCGGGAAATACGTCGTTCCCGAAGTCGTTTTTTTTTTGTGATTTCCCTGGAATTTCTTTATGAGATTGAACGCTCTAAAACACCTGCAAATATTGGTCAAAATTAACGAAAAACCTTTGAAACACATATAAATGTTGCATAATTTCTTAAGACATATTATTATGTCTACCTACATGCACCTAAATCGACCGAAGTGAACTACAAGCTTAAGAGAAATCGCTGAAAGGAACTGTAGGAAGTGTGTATTTTCGGAGATAACGTTTTTTTTCTTTGAAAAATTTCTCCGAAAATACCCAAAAAAAATTTGTTTGTAACCTATCAAAAGTCAAGTTAAACACGTAATTTAATTGAATTACCTATTTTTGTCTCACAAACATAAGTATACAATAATCATATCAATCTACAGGTCATTGCTACTATGGGTAGTTTCTAAAATGCCGATTATAGAGAAAAACTCTGAATGAGCTTAATTTTGAAGAAAATGAGAGTTACATTAATATTTTTTTAAATGTGTATTTTTGGTGATAAAGCTTATCAGCTTATTTTTTTACCGATCAAAAGTAAAGTAAAACATATCATCATATCAGCGTAAGGATGTCCACTGCTGAACATAGGCCTCCCCCATTAACTTCCACTTCGAACGATTTTGGGCCGCTTGCATCCAGCAGCGCCCATGCAGCGACTCTAACCAGTCGATCCGCTTGGTAGGTGGTCGTCCCGCAGGGCGCGTTCCTGTACGTGGCCGCCACTCGCGTCGTCTTCGTGCGATGTGGCCTGCCCATTGCTAACACTTCAGCTTACTATCTCTATGAGCTATATCGGTAATTTTTGTTCAGAACAAAGTACCTACTACGACATACGTAGGATCGTATGTCGTAGTAAAAAAACTAGTTCCGCACCATATTTGTTGACGTTCTCATTGAGTAGTATCAAAAAAATCTACAAAAATACAAGTTTGTTTTTTTCCTCACAAGTGTGTTGAAGAACGTCGTATGACACGCGTGTGCGATCATTACACTCTCGGGTTCCTTTTCTTAATAGGTATCGCCTGGTGTGTGATTGATTACCAACTTTTCACACACACATGTCTCATAATGTACTATTATCAACTTCTAAGACAAATAAATTGCTAATTTAATTAAATTACGTGTTTTACTTGACTTTTGATGCGTTAAAATAAAATAAGTAAAAACTTTTCAAAATTTCCCGGGAATCGGGAATTCCCGGGAAATCAATTTTTTCATTCCCGGGTCCCGGGAATGGAAAATGGTCGGGAAAAACGAAACCCTAATCTAGATATACGATGCAAACACAATTTAATGTTATTTTCGAATTCACTAAAATCTGCTACTATACTCGAAAAACAGACCTAGTTTAAAACAGATCTAGTTTAATTTTCGTTTTACTTTTAGCTAAACTGTCAAGTTGTTATTTCAAAATGTTGACCCAACAATAGTTTTTCTGAATAGTCCTGTGAAATGTAGTAAATATTTATTTAGACGTCGAATCTCGTTTATTTGCGAACACTGCCTATATCAATTAGTGCTGCAAGCAGGAAGTTGTTTGTTTCGTAGTCTGGCTGGCTACATGTCGGATTATACGTGACGTAACTACTGACTATGTCAGGGCTTTATATTCTTGATTTTACAGCCATTTTATGCCATAGGTACCTATTTAATTTACTTGGATTGGAAGAAGTAAATGAGACTCATTTGATAAAAAATACTCGAAATTCAGAAGTAAAATATCTATCATAAATGAAGAAGAGAAAGGTGTGTTTGTTCTATTTGTTATCATTCTATTTAGTTGTAGATTAATTTAATTTTAAGGATGTTTGCATCATAAATCAAAAATAGTCGCTTTTTTTTAACCGACTTAAAAAAAAAGAGGAGGTTCTCAATTCGGTTGTATGTTTTTTTTACATGTTTGTTTCCTCATATATCCGTCATTTATTAACCGATTTGGAAAATTCTTTTTTGACTGGAAGGGTACACTTCCCCTTTGGTCCCATTGTCATCAGATCAGGATTTGATTACTTCTTAATGTACTTTGAAGTCGGTTTAAGTTTTTTGTAAAACAGTCCAATTATTTAATTAACTGTACTTGCGTTTTGCCACTGACCCGCCCGCCCATAAGGGGCGATGACAAGCCTAAGATGAAACACGCTTACCCAGAAGAAACCTATTCACTCTGGCCTTGAAAGTTCCTAGATTGTAAGCGTCAGGAAACCCAGACGCCGGAAGAAAGTTCCACTCCCTTGCTGTCCGCATTATAAATGAGGATGCAAAACGCTGGGTGCGTATTTTCGGTAAGTCAACAACGTTGAATGTGTTTTTAAGTAGTCGATATTTATTGAAGCTAATTGTTAGTAATATTTTAATAGTATATACCTACCCCCTTATTCATACTCGCTTTTTAACTAAATCAGTGTAATAGTGTCCTCCGTCTCACTCTTTCGATCACCAAATATCAGATAAAGACTTCAGAATTTTAGCTAATCAACGTTTGATAACTTTATTATGAATAAGGGGGCTAATGTTTTGTTTTTATTTGTTGTTTTTTCGCACATAAAATATGTACCTAAATGTAAAATTTATTAATTAATAGATTGACTTGTTCAAGAATAAGAAATTCATTATGGTTTCCAATTCCATGGTCTACCAATGTTGAGATTATATTACTAGCAAAATGGTAAAACAATAATTCAAAATTCAAAATTCAAAATCATTTATTCAATTAGACCTTCGCAGGCACTTATGAAAAGTCTGACTCTAATACTCTAATACCGGTTCGGAAGGTTGCATTTGCTGAGAAGAGCCGGCAATAAACTCAGCAATTACTCTTTTCAAAACAGGCTTAGATTAATTACATAATATTTACATTCTAATCGCACTGAAAACAATTGCGTGCCCCGGCGCGGCGGCAAAATTACAAAGTAGACTGAAAAAATATTTAATAAGTAAATAAATAGCAAACTTAAGCAGACCAGCCCCCACAAGCAGCACCTGTTCACAAGTATGACGCGTGTGGCAGCCATACATACAATACCAATACATGAAATATTTTATAAACCTCGCATAATTTGAATATTCCACATCCAATAGCTATTTTTGGTTTCGATTCTACGTCGCCGCGTCGTATTTTAAATATGTGGCAATAATTTAGGTAGGTACTTAGGTATATACCTACCTATCATATTTTTAAGTGAGTTTAATGCTTCAATTTATTTTTAAGGATCAATAGTAGGTAGGTAACGTAATTCTAAATTCCATAAAAATCTATAGATTTAGCATGTTTATTTTCGGTATTAAAACTGCATTAATAGATTTTTATTCGTTTTTTATAGGTAGGTACTAAGGTAGCAAACCAGCATACGGCCCACCCCATCCAATGGTATAAGCACAGTCGCCGTAGCCTAATGACGCTTGCAACATCAGTGTCATAGATATAACTGAGACTTTTTGGCGGGAACTTGCAGAGTGACGTTGCGTTTTCATTTTAATCTTCATAAATTCGTGTATTTTGAGTTTTATTGCATATTATCAGTGGTATTTTATCCAATAAAGATCAATCCATGTGCACCAGTGAAGTGAAATGAAATGAATTATATGTATCGTGACTTTACAAGTTGTCTCAAAAAGTCCGTGTAATGTTTTAGTACAATGACCACCATTTTACTAAAACTTGACTGGACGGTGACTGATATGTGAAAGTTAATGTGCGGACTATATGAAAGTGATATTATAAATAAAATGTATGCGACTGAAGGACTTTGTATCCATGGTCATGAACAAATTAAAAAGATATAACTGAGACATACAATTTATACATCACAATACTATATACATCGGCTCAGAATAAAGAATTCAATGGCGAAAATTAGCATCCTTTCGATATGGTCAATTATGAGGATCAGGGGGCCTACCCCCATCTTTTACAAAACAACCTTATTGCAATACTGTTTTGTTTCCAGCATACAATAACCTTATTTATATTCGTACCATGACCTCTACGAAACACTATTGTTATATGATTGTTATATTCCTGCTAAGAACGAATGATTTTTGAGAATTTGTCTATGGGCTCACTAAAGATGAAAAGAAATAACGCTATGGGCCTAAGCAACTTTCTCTCTCTTAACAATTCTCATCTCTGTCACTCATCCATACTCTCTCGCTCTTTCAAACAACCTTATTCTTCTTTTCGTACCATTGTAGTATTCATAATAATAGATATGAGCCTGAATTTAATAGACTTTATTTAGCAAAAACTGAAGTATGAATGACAGTTATGTTTTATAATAAAGTATATGGCATCACCACATTCTCCTGCACTTTAGTCATTAACGTAGTCTTCCAAATACGCCGGCCTTCGGTGTGATCGTTCTGAACGTCGAAGGCTTGGTTCAGGAGGCGGTGCATGCTGTTCCAGGTTTAATTCAGGGACACTTGAAGCATCCGGTAAAACTGGCACATTGTCTTCTTCATCGTCGGAATCGTCGATGTTTTCGATCGGTGCTCCAGCAGGGGCTAAATGTCGGTTCGAAACCATCGTCTCTCTACCATTCGACAGCCTCACCCTCGAATATTGTGGATTGGCTTCAAGCATCTGTACTTCTTCAACTATGGGGTCGTATTTTGAATTACGAACATAATTTCGCATTAATACTGGGCCTGGGACTGTGAGCCATGTAGGTAATGATTGTCCGTTCGATGATCTTCTAGGATGCGAAAATATTCTCTCATGTGGAGTACAATTAGTTGCAGTACATAGAAGAGATCTAATGGAATGGAGCGCTGGTGCTAATACCTGTTCCCATTTTTCTTTAGGCAAATTTTGTGTTCTTAAAGCCAATTGTATTGTTCTCCATATAATACCATTATATCTTTCTGTTTGGCCATTGCCTTGAGGATTATATGGGGTTGTATAGCTGGTCGCAATTCCCATATTGTGTAGAAAATGTTTTAATTCTTCCGAAATAAATGAGGTACCTCGATCTGAATGAATATAAGATGGCATACCAAATATAGCGAATAGTTCTGTTAACTTTTTCTTTACTGTCAGTGTAGTGAGGTCAGGACAAGGAAAAGCAAATGGAAATCTTGAGTATTCGTCTACGATCGTAAGCATATAGCGATTTCCACTGCTAGTTGGTAGAGGTCCTTTAAAGTCGATCGAAATTCTTTCGAAAGGGCTTGTAGCTTTGATAAGATTACCATGATATCTATAGAATCTAGGTTTAATTTCAGCACAAACGGCACAAGCAGCAGTTACTCTTCTTACGTCTTCAATTGAATATGGTAGATTCTTAGATTTAATCCAATGAAACATTCTGGTGATTCCCGGATGACATAGTATTTTGTGTAGCTCTGGTAGAGTGTTTATAGTGTTCACTGAAGCAACTGTATTCACTCTGGATAAAGCGTCGGCAACTGCATTTTCTCTACCGGGGCGATATGTAATATCGAAACAATAATTCGATAGTTCTAGACGCCATCTTTGAATTTTATCATTTTTAATTTTAGAGGAATGAGTCTGATTGAACATAAATGAAATTGATTTTTGATCTGTAATCAGTTGAAATTGTCTGCCTAAAAGAAATTGTCTCCATTTCCTTAAACATTCGACTATTGCTGCAGCTTCTTTTTCAATAGCAGGGTGATTTCTTTCACTGCTTGAAAGAGTTCTCGTGAAAAAGGCTACTGGCCTTCCCTCTTGTGATAGCGTTCCAGCTATGGCATAATCTGAAGCATCTGTTTCTACAGTAAAAAGAATGTTGTTATCAATAGCATTAACAGCCGAGTTAGCTACTTCATTTTTCAAGCTGTTGAATATCATTTTGGTGTTTTCGTCTAAAGGAAACGTTTCCACCGATGCTAGTGGCCGAATTTTCTCAGAGAATTTCGGTATCCATTTTGAATAATGCGCCAGTAGTCCTAAAGCGCGTCGGAGTGATGCTGAATCTGAAGGAGCGGGCAAATCTAGAAGAGGGCGTAAACGCTCAGGATCTGGTTTGATGACGCCTTTGCTAATATTGTATCCGAGAATGTTGATTTCATCTTTAGAGAATTCACTTTTCTCTATGTTTAGTGTGAGATTATAGCGTTTTGTAACTGAAAGAAATTCCTGCAGCTTCTTATCATGATCTGATTGATGGATACCACAGATGGTTAAGTCATCAAGATATCCGTAAACTCCTTCTAGTTTCTCTTTTTCAATGATATTATTGATGGCTCTTTGAAATGCTGCAACCCCATTAGTAACACCAAACGGTATCCTGCGAAATTGATAAAGATTTCCTTCAGCTTCAAACGCTGTATAAGGTTTTTCCGTCTCTTTAATAGGAATCTGGTGATACGCACTTTTCAGATCAATTTTACTGAATTTTCTGTACTTAGATACCTTACCGATGACATCTTCGATTCGTGGAAGTGGGTAGGCATCAAGTTGAGTGAATCTGTTGATAGTTTGTGAATAATCAATACACATTCTTTTCTTATGATTTTCGTTTGTTGTTATTAGGACTTGTGCCCTCCAAGGTGAGTAGCTGTGTTCTATTATGCCATCAGCTAGTAACTTCTTTATTTCATTTCTTATAAAATTCATATCATCGTCCGAGAATCTTCGTGATCTGACCGCTATAGGTCTACAGTTTGGCGTAATATTAGGGAACAATGTGACAGGTTCAATGTTGGCTTCTGTTAAAGCACAAAGTTTCAACGGCGCTCGGTCACCACCAAAATACATTTCTAATGTCTTATGTTTGCCAATAACATCATGTCCAAGTATAACATCTGCGCATAATCCCTTCATAACTAGCAAGTCGAGCGTCAGATTTTGTTTTTGAATTACTACATCAAGTCTACATTTTCCATCAACTTCAGTTACTAAATGGGAAGCAGCCATGTTGACTTGTTGTTTATATGGAATTTTTTGAAGATTATATTGGTCTACAAGATGACTGTTTATAAAACTTGCCGTGCTTCCTGTATCAATAAGTGCTTTCGCTGATATTCTATTATTTATCAATATTGGTGTAATCGCTTTACTAAGATCAGTTGAGGCAGCGACGATACATCCTAAACTCTTTGGTGATTCTGATTCTTTTACGTCTGATTCTGGAGTGATTGAATTGAGTTTTTGTGACTTGCTGTTGCATACTTTCGCAAAATGTCCACGTTTACCGCAGGTAATGCAGATAGAGTCGAATGCTGGGCAAAGTCTACGAGGGTGTCGTTTGTTACCACAGAAATAACAGGTATCGTACTTAGGTATTTCTCGATTAGATGTAGAAGCTGCGTTAAATGATGTACTACTGCCCGTGCTATTGTTTTGATAGTGCTCATTGTGTTTTTGGGCCATCTCTAGCGAACGTGCTTGTTGATAGGCCGTATCTAGAGTAAGAACGCTGTTTTCCAAAAGTCTTTGACGGGTGCCTGATGATATCATACCATTAATGAAAGCGTCTCTTACGTACTCGCTTTCATTTATTTCGGCAGATACCATTTTGAAATTACAATCCTTAGCTAGTAGTTTTAATGCTTGAAGATAGTTATCAACGGTCTCGCCAGGTTGTTGTTGTCTTTTCGAAAGTTTGTACCTCGCATAAATTTCATTTGGCGTTTTTATAAATAGTTCATCTAACCTTTTAATTGCGGTGTCATAATCATCACAGCCTTTTATGTATGTATATACTGTTGCCGATAAATAATTTACTAAAAGTTGAAATTTTGTCTCTTCACGAATTGGATCATCCTTTGTTGAAACGACTGTCAGAAAATTCTCGAATGTAGTTTTCCAGTGTATCCATTTAATGGATAGATTCTCACTTGAAGTTGGATCCGCGTCAAATCTCTCTGGTCTTAAGTATTTATTCATCTTGATAATTCTTTGCTAAATAAATTGTAGTATTCATAATAATAGATATGAGCCTGAATTTAATAGACTTTATTTAGCAAAAACTGAAGTATGAATGACAGTTATGTTTTATAATAAAGTATATGGCATCACCACAACCATGATGTCCCTAAAACAAGCTTATTTTATGCATGAAAACAACCTTGTTTATTTAGCATAATGGTTCATTCAATTCGTACCATGAGCTATTTTTGATAAGCTTTTGACAATTAACATTATTGTTTTAATGTCAAATTTAGCAATCTTATATACGTTGTATTTACAAGCCGGATATAACATTGTTATTCAAATTTGTATTATAAAAATCTATTATAGTGTCATATAAAGTAATTATATCGTATTTACTTACTTATAGAATGAATTTATCTGGATTGCGAGATTAGGTATCATGCCAAAATAATATAACCGATTGTTTATAAAGTTTTTAATTGCACTTGTCGTTCACTACACAACTATGCATCTACTTACGTTAGTAATATCTCAGAGTAGATAAATACTACGTATGTACGTAATATCGATCCCTCGACCCTTAGATTTATTTAGATGAAGCGATTTAGCTTGTTTATATATTTAGTGATTTTTCATTTAGGTACCTATCCACTATTAATACCTATCCTGCCTTCATTATAACCAACGAATATCGTATTTTCTAAAAGCGGTTGTTACCTACATTAGCCTGGATGGAACATATTATTGTCAACAGACGGACAGACGACAGAATAATAATATTAGTACAAAAAATAGCATCATCTATAAAGAAAATCATTTTATCCATGTAATGTAGTAAAATAAGTATACCTATATTTGTATTGAAAACTCAACACACAACAATCTGCTATACTGTTTCAGAGCAGTTGCAACCGTGCGAGAAATTCTAAAATACGCATCCATTGGACCTAACTTTCTGTAGCCTTTGTGGCTGTGGATAGAACCGTGGGGGTCTGAAGCTCGCTGATTTGCTCACACATTATCATCAAAACCTCGGCAAACCGGTTGGTGGGGAGCTTTTTGTGACAACGCATTAGCTTGGCTATCCAAAGAGGAAACACTGCCAATAACGAGCCTGAACCTGGAACCTTGTCGATGATCGACAACAGCGGCAAATATTTATATACCTACATAGGTACACATAATATGTTTAATTCCAAGACCTGCAACTACAGTAAGATTCCCGTCAATAACACAATTAATAAAAACACGAAAGTATTATGTACCTACATTCTTTATTCACATAAGTTAATGAGAGTAAGATAATTATACAAAATATAAGTATGGCATTAAACAATCTTGCAGATACAGATTCAAACTTTATTTCAGCGTTTATAGGTACTTAGACTTTACTTTAGACCAGCCTCTCCATCTTCACGTACTCCATTGCCTGGCTAGTTGAGTATTCACGCTATTTCTCCAGCACTTTTTTGAGAGTACTACTTCGCTTGTAGATATCGATTGAAGGCGGTATTTTCGGTCTGTTTGTATTTAACCATTTCTACATTATAAAAATTGCAACATTTGTGCAACTTAAAAATGTTTATAACCATGACATCTTAAATTTCATGCACTGAATATTACTGTTGAATATACTAATAAGATGTTTCCATATTGATTGCACTTTGTTTGTTATTAAATTACATAAACAAATATATATAATAAATAAATATCTTGGATATTTGGATATCTTTATTAGACATTTGACCTACGACAAGAATGACAAGTAAATATTTTGTTCCGATTCATTTCATGTGATAATCTAGAGTCGACAGTCTATATATTTTTTCAATTTATTTCCTTACTTTTCATAATAACATTTTAAAATATTTGTATGCATTTTATAGAAATTACTCGAAAATATTTTATTCTTTTAGTTACTTATACTTTACAATTAGTTTAATTTAATACTTTGCTAAAAGATGAAGAACCTCAAATCATTTCGGTCCAACGTGTGAAAGAAATGGCACTATACAGTTAATATATCGTTATTTCTTTTTATCTTTTATCAGGTTGTAGCAAGGCATAGACAAATTCTTACAAATCATTCATTCTTTCTCGGCACTTAGCAATGTTATATCAATGTTGAACGATTGAGCTCATGGTACGAATCAAAGTAATATTATTATAAGGTGAATACAAAACAGTCTGGCAATAAGGTTATTTTGTGAGAGAAGATGATGGCACTATAGGATGAAACGGGACAAAAAAAAAATTGACAATTGTGACGCACGAATTTTGAAACTCAATGTGCCCTGTTGCACTACATATTTTGAAATAATACAAATATTTATGTATATCGACTTTTATATTACTTGAATTAATATTACTTAGGTCAATATGAAAACAAGGCAAGGGACCGTTCAATAGTGATATTCAGTGAATGAAATTTAATATGGCATGGTTACAAACAGAAGTACCTAGTTCAAGTATTATTTTATTCATTTAGCAGTGAAGAATTCGCCGGAATTCAAAGTAACTACTCTAAGAAATGTGCTGGAGAGAACTTAATCCTCAACTAGCAAAGCAATGGAGCACGTAAAGATTAGAGGAGCTGGTATACAGAACTTATTAGTCATTACAAAAACTGAGACAAAGTTCATACATAAATATATATGTATGGCACTTCAGTCTTTAATACCTATAGTCTAGGCAGGTACCTATTGTCTCTAAATTATATGAATAAAGAATTTACCACAGGAATCAACACATATTTTTATTTATTACCTTTTGTCAGGAATGCTACTGCAGTTGCAGGTCATACAGTGAAACATTATATGTGTATTTAGGTATATAAACGTTTATGAACACAGTACAATCCCAGTAAAGCTTAATCTATACGATATTAAATATTTACAACAAATAAATGAAATACAATCTAGCACTCGTATATAAATTTTCCTCTAGGCTGCCGTAGATTATCGGCAAGGTTCCCATCAGGCAAGCAATGCGTTGGCGGAAAAAGCACCCCGCCCGAGGCGTCGATTATTTTGGTGACAATATGCGAGCCACTCGGTGAGCTTCAAACCCATACGGTCGTATGGTTTCGATAGCAAATGGCATTTTGGTCCATTGCATGCGAAAGTGTTGATTCCTCACGTAGCATAGATGCATACCACGTCGCTTTCGTGTATCTATTATTGGCTTCCAAAAACACAAATAGTTCATATTCATTTGCCATCTAGAAATGCTAGAAGCAAACTAGAATTGAATTACCTAATCAAGAACGAAAATCACCAGATACACAATTAATTCGATAAGTTAAATAAATACGATCTACTGACTTTATATCACTATAATAATAGATATTTTTATCATAAATTTGGATAATTCGTCGCGTATATTATGTTATATTTTCAATTCAATTCAATTCTTATTTATGGCTTTTGATGTTATATTTTGATTGATATATGCAATTGACATAAAAACCATAATGCTAGTTGTCAAAAGACACATCATGGTACGATTTGAATGAACGATTAGAGGTGACGTCATCAAACCTGCTAACAAAACAATATTGTTTTATGCCTATAATAAGCTTATTTTTAAGGATGTCATGGTACGAAAACGCAAAATAAGGTTATTTTAACCTTGTTTTAAGAGCTTGTGGTAGGCCCCCTGCTCTATATTAAGCATGGTAGTATATCAAATAAAAGGAAAACTGCAACTATATAGTGCGTCCATGCTTGGCGAACCGAGCAAGAGCCGAGCCACGAACGAGCACACTGCGAGCACGATTCGCGTAGCGTGGACGGGCTTGCGAGCCTCGAACGAGCATACATAGCTTGCTCGACTGCGCTCCGCCCCATTGTCAGTTTTTTTCACGATCACAGGGATTCGCATCGCTCTCGTTGTAGGCTCGATGAAGGTTCGTTAAGTACGTCCACGCTTGAAATCGCGAGCAACGAACGAATCCTGTTCGTTCGAGGCTCTGAAAATATTGTTCAAGGAATCAGTGCTATAATAGATGCCTATGCAGTTGTATGTAATAAAGATATTTAGACGAAAATTTTAGCAGTGTTAGTAGTACCACAAGAAATATCTACGTAGGACTCCTGTAAGTTCTAAACTGTAAATATTATATTTAAGTCCTGTAAACTCTAGTTTAATCTTTGTTAATAGGATTTATGATCCACTGCAATCCCTCGAGAAAATAAAAATTCTATTTAATATATTAAGTTACTGAAAATATATTTTCCAGATATGGTAGGTAAGCTCTTAACACTGAATGAATGAATAGTACATTGTTCACCAAGGATTGAAAGTCACCGAAAAGTTTTGGCGCTAAAGGACAAAGTGAGAGCGGCAGTAGTTAGAGTTTTCAATTGGTAACTTTCACCAAAGTTAAACACTCTGCTTTTCATTTCGACGATGACGGAAATAACAAAACCAAAATATCCTAATATATTATTTATTTCCGAAAAATATGCACCCTTTTTTGCATCGCACAACTAGGTAGTTTATATGGCATTTATTTACAAATCAGCCAGTTTTTTTTTGTTTATTATTTGAGACAGTTTTATAGCGATCTTAAATCACATCAACTTGACATATACACTATACATTATAGGTACATACTTAGCTTTTTTATTATTATTCAATTATTAACTAGGTGATAATTAAGTATTAATGAGGGATGAAAAGGATATTTTCATGACTCTACCATTTTATTTTCATGTAGGTGCTGGCTGAGGCACTCTTTTGTGTTCTTATAATAATCGTCTTATATGAGTTTCTTGCAATAAAATGTGTTTAAATAATGGGAAGCAATGAAACGAACGACTGGGTATTTATTATTTCTTCCGTTAAAAATCAGTTATTATTTGCCAAATTAACGAGCAATTAGTTATTTTTGCCGGCAGAATATTTTAAAGTTGCTTCGCTTTATATAGGTATAGATAGATAGACTCTTTAAATATAAATTTAGCATGAAAATAAATATTTACACGCTCATTATCCCCAAGAGGTGGGTAGAAGTCATACTCACAGATGAATAAATAGTTACTACGTATAGTTACTTACTACACGCTACGCGGACAACGAATGAATTCTGTTAGTTAGATCTGAAGGTATCTGATTGAAGAAATGATTACGCCGAGGCTCCGCGGGCTGCAGTGCGGCACTGTACTGGTGGCGCCACGCTGGTAATCTGAGATTATTGCCGATAACCTCATCCTAGTTACCCTTTTAAATTAAAATATCTTTGATAGGTTTAAGACTTTTATTTCTCTCATTAAGAATTTACAATTCACTTACATGAGGAATTAAACACTTATTTACTAGTAAGAAAATAATGAGTGTACAGATTAAACTAAACATATTAAAATATAAGAATATAAAACAAAGTGGCGGTAGATTTAATTATTTTTGTGCATCAACCATTTAAAACTTAACAATTGAGTGAGCGTACTTAGATATAAAAAAAAAACGATTGATAACTAGATGTGGTATAATGATATCTTAGTTTGCGTGACTGTTGACTATATTAGAAACTGTGTCTCATTTCCATCATTGTTTCCATCGAGAGATTTCGCATAAATACGATTTCAAAAATAATTTCTTCTAGGTAATTTATATTATAGACGGTTATGTATATATTTTTATCCCAATATTCTGAACCGAAATTTGGTAAAAATTTGCGTTTTTCGTTAGTTACTTTCTGATGAGTCATTAGACAGACATGAGATGCATTTAATATAAGCTCCCGCATGAGATAAGCCGTGAGTGTGTGCCTCTTATCTTAGCCTACATACCTAGGTAGGTACCTTCTCCTCTCTGTTTGCTGTCCGTCGAGCCAGCCACACGCATGTGCCATCTATCTATACCCGCGATACAAATAACATAAGTATGTACTTGCTTCGTACGTCTACGTTTGATCATAATGGAGTTCTAAGTGCAAATCGCATTTCCATTTGGTCGATTCCTGTAAGTGCAAACGAGCTTCTTCTCTACATAGTATAAAATGAAGTCGCTTTCCGCGTCTGTCTTGTATATCCGCTAACTGCTCCTAAACCACGCAACGGATTTTGATGCCATCAGTTAGATAATATCTTTCTGATGTTTTATATACACATGTTATATGTATAAACAGAACATATTATAAAAAGTCTATGTTTCGTAAACACAAAAGAAAATTGCGCTTGCATTGCTAACGCTGATCAAACTTTATTACGAGATATTAAGTACCTCTTAAAATTATGAACCTACTATGGAATTGTGTATCTTAAAAATATCTACAAAAAAGTCCACGATAGTACCTATATATATATCTATATCCCACGGATAACCCACGGTAACAATTTTTATGCGATTGAGTTTTTTTTTTTGTAGGTTAGACTTTCGAAGTTATTTTGACCAATATAAAATTTGTTAATAAGACCATTAAATTGTAATAATTATTATTCAGTCATTTGATATTTCAGTTTATTTAATTATTGTTGGATTCGATTGTAGGTTGTGTCATTGTTTCGTTGTGTTACTATTATTTTAATATTTGCCTCTTTTAATTTTTGTATATTTCATTTTTTTGACTTCCGTACCTCAAATGTAAAAATAACGGAACCCTTATAGGATCACTTTGTTGTCCGTCTGCCTGACTGTCTGTCCGTCTGTCAAGACCGTTTTTCTCAGGATCGCGTGGAGATATCAAGCTGAAAATAATATCAAATACTCAGGTACGCAATCTATTGGAGCAGTGAAAAAAAAAATACTTCTAAGTCAACGCAAAAAAATAATACGGCCGTTTATGCCGCATATTTTGACGATCGCAAGGGAATCAATGTATTTTTGGTTGACCTAGAATTATGAAATTTGGCAAGAAGCAAGGTCAAAGCTTGTAGCACAAGTAAAGGAAGAAATCCGAAAAACGTTAATTTGTAGTACAAAAAAAATTACATAATCGGAAAAAAGGGGAAAAATTTTCCGAGTCTCGATTCCCGTGATGAACGAAATATTTACAAACCTACAAATCTGTACAGAACCCTCGGTGCGCGAGTCCGACTTGCACTTGGTCGGTTTTTTTCAAAGAGACAGTTTCTATATTTATTTTATATCTGGCTCTGACGGCGAGGCGCGGCAGAGGGCATTGATATAACATATCACAGTTCTTTCAACAAACCTACTTTACTTATCTTGGCTATGGCACTACTGTCCAGTATTCTGTTATCATTTGTGTAATTTTTTTATAGATTATCTCTGAAAATTATTTTTACACAATTTTTTTAATAATACCGAAAAGATATCAGGAAACAAAATTGTTATTATTTGTTAAGTAGCTGTTTCGGATAAGTATTAGGAGTGGAAATACCGAATTTCTTCATGTTTTCAAAACAAAAATATTATGTTTAGATAGAAAGGTATTTCTTTATTGTAAGATCACAGGAAATCATTATAATAATTATGTTGGTAGATATATGCCTAAAGCTTTAGTTTTCAGATGCGGGTGAGAAGAGGAGAGTTTATTTTTATAACCTGGTATTTGCTACGTATACAATCATTGGTACTAGGTATACTCTTACAATCCAGATTAGTAGGCAAAGTAATCTCAAGTAAAATATCAATACCCGGGAGTTTTAGATGATAGACCTAAAAATAAGAAACTGGAGCAGTCCAGAATGCAACAACACAAAGCCTCAACCAAACTTGAGTTCAACCCGTAAAACAGGTTTAACAAAGTAGGCACGAGTAGTAGGTCGTAGGAGCAACGCTGACCAAGCTCCTATAATTGACACAATTTGCGAAACAGATATTGGATATCCATAACATTAGTTTATGCACATTTGTTTTCACTGTACTGTATATATATATTATTATTAACGCTCGTGGTGTGGCATGAGAAGCGCTCGTGGTCTAGCATGAGAAACGCCCGTGGTGTAGCATGATTAGCCGTTCTTAATCGATCGGCAAAGTTAAGCTACCTCTGCCGTGGTCGGTACCTGAATGGGTGACCGCCTAGTGGTATTTCAAATCGAGCGTTTCCGTGCTTCGGAAGGCACGTAAAGCCGTTGGTCCCGATTATCCACAGATATAAATCTAAATAGATAACGCAAGTCCCTCCATCCGTATGAAAACCAAGCGTTAACTTTTTTGTACCTACCATAATGTCACAAGATTGATTTAGTTAGATTCGATTTTTAACGTGAAAATGAAGCTATCATATTTGACAGCTAAACATATCCCTCGGTACACATTTCTGGTGGACATTCAGCCTTATGTGAGTTTCCTGTCCGCCCGAAACAGTTTCAGAAGAAGATCATTGTCCCCCATTTTTGCACAGATTGACACGCGAAGTATACACTCGCGGCGTCTATTTAGAGATGTATATCTGTGCGGTTATCACTTAATTGTGATAGCCGTTAAGCTAGTTAAATGCCTCCTAGGCGGCTTGAAAAATTCCAACAGTAGGTTGACCACTAACCTACCTCCACCAATCCGCAGTCGGCACGCGTGGTGGAGTATCGCCCAGTCCCTTTCATCCTCATTTTGTGAAAGGAGGCCTGTTCTCAGCAGTGGGACATTATAGGCTGATAATGATGAAAATAAACAACCTTATCTTTGCTATAGCTAGCTTTCCCATCTTGAATTGTAAAGGGTTTCGTATTTACCTAGGAAATTTTCGTGAAAACCTAGTTGTTCGTGAAGCTATAAGTTTGAGAGCAGCAGCAGGGTGCTGTAGAAAAATCATCATTAAGCAGGCACATATTATGCTGGCTCTTTGAAAAAGAAAAATATAATTATGGAACATCCGATATTTTAAAATGCCTACTGAAAAAATATTTTGTTGGTACAATATCCCTGGACATACCCAAATACCGAAATGAAAGGAGATACAGGTAAAGTTTCATATTCAAACCTCTTACTTAAAATCAGCGAGATCTAATAGCCTGCACACTACATCACGGTGTCAAAAAGACAAACATAGTGCGACAAGAAGAGGCACCCTCATTTTAAAACGGGCCTCATAGATCTCTAACTTAAAAACAAACAAACAATGTTGCCTTTCTTATGTATTATTTGTTCTAGTGAGTCTCACTACTATATGCTTATTTTAGGTTGTTAATACACTTAAAAAAATGTTTCACCATGCATAGAGTTAAAAGAACTCTATCGTTTTCCCTCATGGATTTAATGTCCTAGATAATTATAATAATATGAGATGTTAACAATATTTCAGCAACAAATTCATTTTTTTGTGAGTGCCGAATTTGAATCCTGAGCTTAGAGAGGGATTCAAGGGCCCAAGAAACCAAACACTTTTGTCAACTCGTTATTACTAAGGTCATCTCGCTTTTCGCGCTGGGACAGTGCCTTGTACTACGATTTGGCAGTGTTCTGAATTCAAAACACTTTTTCTCTTTGTCAAAATAGAGTTTGTTTGGAAAGAAGAACAAATAATAACATTGTTCTTTTTTTCCTGTAATATTTAAATCAATGCTAATTAACTGTAATTATTTCTGATTTTTCGCCTTGCGAACTTCGGAGTTAAAGGGGGATTAGTATTTTTGTGTAATTTTTCATCATAAGTTAAAACTACGCAAGATAAAAGAAAGAAAGAAACCCGTTTTGAAATGCACGAATTAAACTCTTTCAAAAGATATCCCGATTAAGTAACGCGTATAGTCTAGGCGTTTCGGTCCCTCGTTTCTACTCCTTTTGCAAAGGAAATAAAAACATATTACATATATTTGGTTACATACCTAAGTAATATTTAAAACCATTCCAAATGACATTGACAGGGTTTGTACCAAATGCTGCCCAGAAGTGAAAGTTTCCGAGAGGGTTCCTTGCAATAAGTTATTTTTTTAGCAGATCGATCGGCTCTACCATAGCTTTCGAACGCTATGCTTTTTCGCTCGCTTTCGAAGAGCAGTTCGGCTTGGGAATTACCTCCAACTTACTCATTGGATCGGAGGGGAGAGTCCATAACTCGTGAGTGATGCCCCAGGTATTGTTGTATAGGAATCTGTGGTATAGGGTGTCCTTTTGCTGCGGTAGCCACTTACCACCAGGCGGGAAAGAAGTTTTTCTGGGAGCCATATTTTTTATATTAAATCTTATTTTGAGATAAATATCATACGCTCAAAAATATATCGACATCTAACAGATTCCAATACGTCATCTCCGTACACGCCGAACTCACAGCACTCGGTCATTTCTTATCCAACAATGTAACAGGCTATAACTATTGCTGTTCATGTTTTACGTGGGTCGGAGAACATTTTATTGGATGTTGTGTGCCTATAGTTTGGTTTTTAAGGTGGGTTAGACACCAAGACGTTGTTACCCTGCAGTGCTGTTTCCTAGATACCTTTACATAAATACATAGTTTTGTCAACAGTACTAAATATTTTTTGTTTTTTTTTAATGTAATTATTGTAAAAATAATGTCATTCATCATCATGATAAAATTAATTACTGTCATTGATTTATTGAGATCATTTCTCAACAAAATACCTTTCTTTCTCATGACTCCTCGGGTAGATTTTGAAGTGCTTTGGTTTACAGATTAGTGATAGCCTAAGGTACCTAATGAGCTGTGTGTTCACTCTGGGCAGCACTTAATCCAACTTCCATATTTCAATGTTCTTATAAACAAAAATTACTCTTGGGATAGATTTTCAAACGATTTGGCTTACAAACTTATGATAGCCTAGGGGACATCATGCACTACCTATGTGTTCATTCTGGGTAGCACTTGGCCCAATTTCCATAAATGTCCTATCAAATTTACAGGTAGTAGCTACCAAAGTAGTAGGTACTCTGTAGTAGTAGTACTAGTAGTAGGTAGGTATCACTGTAATATGACATTGTGACGGGTACCAGCTTCAGAACATTCTACTAAGAACAAAAGAAATTTGGTCGGTAAACCTACAACTTTTCGCTTATAACTGCTTTATCTACAAATTTATAAAGATGTACGTTTTTGGTACATTTTCAGTTAAAAACTTGACACATTATAGGTTTAAATTTACTTTTAGTCTCCTGTACTTTTTATCGCTAAGAATTTCTTCAATTAGTTGCAAAGAAATAACTAAGTAGGTACAACAACATATACCCACCTAGCTATGGAGTCTGCCTTTAATATATGGAATACAATAGAATAAAACAATTTGTAGTTATAATTAGGCAAGTAGGTACCTATATCTATTACTCATGAATATTCCCGTAGGTATGACAGCATAACCGTCGTTTTGGTATGTTGGTAGGTATTTATATTCCATTAATGAGTGTTTAAGCAACACTGTAAGCAGTAGGTGGTGATATTATGATCGAAGTGTGTAATTCATATTTATTAAATAATTAACATTATCGCTCGCTAGTTGATTTAACAGTATCTTTCGCTTAGCATTTTGTTTAAATTTAAATGTGTGCAAGTTTTATGTATTTATATATTTAGGTTTGATGATAAGTAGGTAATGAAAGCTATCAAGAAGGTAAGCTCTCGCTGAAACAGATGCTTTCGCAACAATAACATTTCGCGTTCGCCGGCATGCGTGACCTCAACTCTGAATAACAAATTTATTTATAAAACCACATGGTAGCGAAGTTTTGAAAGAAACAGGAATTACAACAAAACTTCGAACTCGGTGAATGCAACAGGTACTCACAGCGTGTATGTTTCGGATGGTGTCTTCGGAATGGTCGTCAAACCTAGGTGCAAGCAGCCAACTTTACTTCGAACACACTGACATTTCGGTGGACAGAATTGGACAGATATGGCCAAATTTAAAATATTTAACAAAAGAAGGAACTCAAATAAATGTTTTAATCTCATAGTTGAGGAGTTAAATGTTTTGGTCTGACGAAGAGTAGCTCTGAGACGCGTCGGCTCTAGCGAACGAGAGTCAGACTGTCGAGTACCGAATGGCGACTGTACTGTGAAGCGAGAGACCGACTGTATCCAACTGCCGAAACGAGTCGCTCGCCGCACGCCGCGGCCGGCCGATGCCATGCGAGCGGAGCGATGACGCTCGCGTGGCGAGACGCGGAGCGGAGATACCCAGCCGGCGGAACGCGCGGAGCTCTCCCGCCCTCCACCACAACACAACACAGCCAACTGTAGGCCTCCTCCGAGTTTGCGGCAGGCAGCCACATCATTCTTATTTTAGAAATAAGTTAATAACACTTCATACCCATTGCATACCGGTATTATTTCATTCGCTGCATTTCGATTTTCAGTCTTGGATGCTGCGACAAAAAATTAAGCACCTTCGAACTTTTTCTTTCTAATTTCAATTGTATATCATTGAAGTCTTTGAAGCTTCAGTAACTTTGACCTTCATAAGTTCTCTCATCATCATCATCATCAGCCTATAATGTCCTACTGCTGAGCACAGGCCTCCTTTCACAAATCTAGGTGAAAGGGAATGGGCAGATACTCCACCACGCGTGCCCACTGCGGATCGTTGGAGTTCTCAAGCCGCCTAGAAGGCCTCCACTATCAAAATTATTTAGAGAGGTAGAGCATAGCGTTTTTCGCTCAAAGCGCAGCTCGACTGGGGAAGTACCTCCACCTTACAGAATACCGCAGCCATTTAACTTAATGTTGTGTAAAGTTGTATTCCTGCGCGTGAGTAAGGTCGCCAGAGCTCATAGAGGTTGGGGGAAAGGTCGGTAACGCGTGAGCGATGCTTCTCGTATTGCAAGCGTCCATATGGCTACGGTAACTGCTTATCATCAGGCGGGCCGTATGCTTGTTTACCGAATTTTTTGTGATAATCGGGACCAACGGCTTTACGTGGCTTCCGAAGCACGGAAACGATCGATTTAAAATACCACTAGGTGGTCACCCATCCAGGTACCGACCACGACGATGGTAGCTTAACTTGCCTATCGATTAAGAACGGCTTATCATGCTACACCACGAGCGCTTCAAGTACCCTATAAATTAAGCTATATGTGCCCTACTAGGGCCTAAATTGAATAAAAAGCCCACGCAATTGAGCCGCCTGTACCAGCGCTATGACCATCATTTTCCTTTTCGTCATTACGTAATTAGACTGAAGGGTCGCCATTCTGGTACAAATGACCAGGAAATTATTACCAGTATATCCCTGTCTATTACGTAAATAAGGCATTTGAAACTAAAAAAAAAATTATTGCCTGCGATCGCCCACAGACCCGTTCATAAAAGACGATGACGTAGCCTAAGATGGTGCACGCTTACCCAAAAGAAAGCTATTCACTGAGGCCTTGAAAGTCCCTAGATTGTAAGTCAGGAAACACAGACGCAGGAAGCAAATTCCCCTAGTCCTTAGTTCCACTCCCTTACTGTCCGCATTATAAATGAGGAAGCAAAACGCTGTGCCAGTATTTTCGGTAGGTATGTCAAACATGTAGGGGTGACATTTTAATTTTGGCTGTTAAAGTCATGCAGAGGAGATCAAGCCAATCGCATCAAGGATATATTCTGGAAAGCAGGAACCTGGTGGAAAGGACTCCGTTTGGCGTAGAAAAGACCGCCTGCGTCTTGGCAGCATTGTAAAAGTGACCAGATTGGCTAATCTTAATGTTTCGGAAAAACGGAACACTCATCCTCTTCGCGTTTTTCTTCGTGTCGTTATTTGTTGTGAGGTACATCTCAGCACCTAAATGATTGCAATTTGGTATAGTTATAGTAATTGGTTGTTAAACAAACACTGACATGAGTTTCAAAAATATCTATAATGAAATCCTACAAATAATGAGGGGTTCAGTGACTTCTTATCAATCTTCTATATAATCTTCTTGTGGAGATTAAATTACCAGCATCATCGAAAGGATTTTTGGAAATACCCACAGGAAATACCACTCCTAAGGGTGTAAAGTAGGGTGCGCTGGTGATACCGCGAGCGTAAAGCTATTAGAATATATATAGATGAGCGCTTATAGAACTAACTTTCCGTCCCGCTGTTTAAGTATATGTCTTTGAGTACATAAATATATTTTCAACACACACGCTCGTAAAGTGACATTTATTGCACCGTTTTTATTATCTTAATGCAGCTTATTACGCACTAGTGCTTTTTACTTTACATTACCGCACAGTTTTATGATAGCTATAATCCCGATTATGATAAGTTTGTACCTGCCTCACTGCAAGTGATACGTGTGTAGACCAAGCATTTTGGACAGCGCATCACAGTCAAAAAAAAACCCTGCGTTCCATATTTGTTAACGTTCTTATTGCGTGGTTGATTATTATTATCAAAAAATCTACTTCAAAAATACAAGTCTGTTTTTTCCTCGCAATTGTGTTGAAAAACGTCGTATGACACGCGTGTGCATTGATCATTACAATCTCGGCTCTCATATCGTGTTCGTCTGCGGCTCACGCGCTTAATACCACCTCGTCTGTAATTACCAACTTTGCACTCATGTATCATAATGTACTATTATCGGTAATATCAGTTATCGGCTGTAGATGGCGGAAAACAAGGGGCCCCTTCGATCGCGGGGTCCTAGGCAGTGGAAAAGATGGGCCCTTATGAAAGGATTTTTGGAAATTCCATCCCTAAGGGTCCGTTACGACCGACTCAAAAAGTGGGTTTGCACAAAAATGTATAGTAAGTATATAAAATAACTATGTAGAAATTAATCTGACAAAACATCAAAAAAATATTATTTCAGTGTAGACCAGGCACTTATTAACGTAACAGTTGACTCTACCACCGGTACAAAATAACTATGTAGAAACTAATCTGACAAAACATCAAAAAATAATTATTTCAGTATAGGCCACCAGACACTTATTAACGTAACAGTTGACTCTACCACCGGTACAAAATAACTATTTAGAAACTAATCTGACAAAAAGTCAATAAATAATTATTTCAGTGTAGGCCAGGCACTTATTAACGTAACAGTTGACTCTACCACCGGTAAAATAACTATGTAGAAACTAGTCTGACAAAAAATGAAACAATAATTAATTCAGTGTACACCAGGCACTTATTAATGTAACAGTTGGCTCTACCACCGGTACAAAATAACTATGTAGAAACTAATCTGACAAAACATCAAAAAACAATTATTTCAGTGTAGGACAGGCACTTATTAACGTAACAGTGGACTCTACCACCCGTACAAAATAACTACGTAGAAACTAATCTTTCAAAAAAACAAAAAATAATTAATTCTGTGTAGGCCAGAAATTTATTAATTAACGCAACAGTTGACCAAAGACTACTATCATATATATCGGCAGTTAACTCTACCGCCCGCGCCAGTTCGGGATACAACTAAACCTCCGTAAACTGTGTAAAGCTGTGTAATTATTTACTTCTTTAAAGTCGCTCTAAAGTTACTTAATTAATAAATATTATACTATACTAGCTATTCACGCCCGGCGTAACCCGGGTGAAATTTGCGGCAATGCCAGTTAATTTTCCGAAAAAAAATATCTGATACAAACTTGTCCTGGCAATTACGAACAGAGGAAGAAATTGGCCAAATAGGTCGAGGCGTTCTCAAGTGATACATTGCATGTGGCAATTGATTTTTTCTCATCTCTCAATTTTTTTTAAGTTCTCATATCTTTATATATAAAATTCTACTGCATATGTGTATGTCACTGAACTCCTCCTAAACGGATGGACTGATTTGAATGTTTTTTTTGTATGCGTTTGGTTGGGTAGGGTAGGGTAGGGGTAGTGGTAGGTTAGGGTTATAGGTAGGGGTAGTGGTAGGTTAGGGTTGGGACACCACGCTAACGATGTCGAGCCGGGCAGCTAGTATACCTATATATTATTATGCTTATTCATACAATTATCACTTAACCAGGGGGGATGCAAGTGCAGAGAGAAGCTACTACAACCATAATATTCTTCTTCCACGTAATGAGCCACCTTATGTCAATTATATAAATTATAACAAATATTAATTTTGATCGCGGCTTCGCTCGCGTAGACGATAAGATTTGTATAATTTTGCGGGCGCGCCCCCCTGTCGCGTCTTGTCTATCTTATCTGACGGGCCAGCTGGCGCGCCTGGTTAAGATTCCACCTATCGCGCCGCTGCTCGTGGGTGCAATTCCCACACAGGACATGCATTTGTGTGCATGGACATGTCTGTATGTCCTGAGATGTATATTACAAACAATAAATAGTAAGTATATGTATTATATCAGTTATCTGGTTTCCATAGCTCTGCTTAGTTTGGGATCAGATGACCGTGTGTGAGGAATGTCCCAGGTTTTTTTTTTTCTATGATTAAGGATACATCCAGATGGAGCGTAGAAGCTGTGAACGCGTCGAAAAAAATAGACCCTAACTGTTAGAGCTCGTTCCCACTATGTCGTCTGTCGGGACGATTTTTTATCGTGTGTCGTAGTGGCAGAATATTTTATATGAAGCTGTTCACACTCGTCGGACAACGATTTTGTGTCGTACCCGACAAAAAATATCGTGTGTTTTGTCAGCCCTCCCGTCCGGAAAAAAATCGTGTCGGATCAACGCTCGCATATGATCGCATATGGCACTGTTCACATATGCCGGATGTCGGGCCGACCCGTAGTTTATGCTCCCTGATATACGAGACAATAGATCGTTGAATGTTTGAATGAATTCTAAAATAATTGAAAAACTTAACGTCGTCACTTCTTAGTTCAGTTATTAAGTTCTGAAATATTCCCAAAGTAAATCTTTCCCTCAGAATTGGGTGCACCCAATATCTTCTATTTTTAGCTGTCTTTTGTTTCCTTCGCAAATACATGACAACAAAAGCTTCGTCGACGTCCATCGTGTACAAGAATCCAACCAAACTAATGGCACCAGCTGCGGTCGTGGCCGACAGCCGACTAGTGTGAACAGAGGCGCCGATACCCGATTAAAATCGGAATCCGACACACGACATAGTGGGAACGAGCTCTTAGGGGCTAAATCAAATAAAAATACATTATTTCAAAATAATGTTTAATATTTAAATTTCTCCCGATTTTAATTGGAATATTTCAACAACTGCTATCATTATGAACGTCACTATGACAAGCAGAATGACGCAGAGGGAGCGTAAAACTTAGCTGTTACGCGCAGCAACCTATAAAAGTTGGCCTGTTTTATATATTCGTGTAGTATGGCAACGTTCTTTCTAGGTATATTTATTTCTATGATTTTTTATCTAAAGTATTCGTCCAAATATCACGGTTATTATATCCGTAACATGCTCAAAATAAATTATGTATTTAATTTGATGCTGATTTATATTTTTATACCAAAATGTATCCCTTCGCTTAAACTTCCATCAATTTAAATTTTTTGTCTTCGCTAATTTACATTCTATCTCGTAGTTTTTTGTAGAACTTGTCAAGGGTCACAATATTATCATATATTATTTTCGGCTATCACTAACTAAAACGCAGCGCACGCGAAAATGCCTCTCCGAAGACAACTTTTTTGCCGACTTTATGATAACTCTATTCGACAAAACGACAGCTAAACTTACTCTTGAATAAGTTTTTAAGAAAATCGTCCACGGAAAGACGGACGCGGCTTTGTTTTATACCAGGTAAGTAGGTATGTCGTGGCTAGATGTTCCCGACCGCGGCTCCACTCGCGTGTTCTGCAAAATATGTTCATGGTTATAAGAGTTCCGTACCAAAAGGTCAAAAGGAACTCTTATAATGCGACTTCGTCCATCTGTCTGTCCATCTGTCACAGCGGTATATTTCAGCAACCACCAACCTTATTGCGGTTTGAAATAATATAAAAATATTTTTATCATCATTCAGCAAAGGGCGCCAAAATGGAGGGTAAAAATATCAAAATTTTGCTATTAATATTTATATATTTATTGAATGGGGTATATGAAAGGGCTTCATTTGTAAATTACGAAACAGGGTTTTATTTTTATTTAATTGTAGTTTTTAACTTATGATGAAAAATTACATTGCTAAACGGAAATATATCTCGGATTTACAGCCGATCGTATGCATCAATACATGCAATTCATCCGAAAAATCTGTTTTATGATTTCCATTGAAGATTGGAGCGAACATAACAATTTATTTTTTGCGAAAAATATTGGAATAAGAAAGAATGCGCTGTAAATTCCTTTGAGCAATATTGCTGAACATAATTAATTTCTGGAATTTACAGCAAACCCTTCTCTGTGTGGCCTTATCTAGCGTGACCTTCTTAGACCCCCTGATTACTCTGACCTATTGATAAAGCAACGTTTTTACGAAATGATCTTATAGGCTATAAACTAGAAAGATTCTCATTAGTGCAGTATCGCTTCGATTGACTGCAATATCCGCAACATTTTGTTCGATAAAATATACGCGCTGGGCATTCTCTAAATGCTGCTACTGACATTTCATGAATGCGGAATTAAAGCATTCTACGAATAACTCCCGATCTAGCAAACTATTATTTATTCTATGGTTCTATATAGGTGGTGAATATGGCCAGATTTGCAGATTTCAGATCTGAATTGAAATTAATAAATTAACTTTTTAACAAAAAAAAAACCGCCTTCAAAGTACACTAAAAAGTAAGAAATAACTCTTATCTGACACTGTTTTGAAGTCAGCGAAATATTTTCTACAGAACATGTCATATGCGAAGGCGGTTTATTTATTTGTTAAAAAGTTAATTTATTTTTGAATTTTTAGTTTCATATATACTAAATTCTTTCGCGTGTAAAGGCCTGCGTAAACAATGCATATTTACGCGATAGCGCAATCGCGGTCGATTTGCTGTAATTTTTTTAAGAGTTCCGTTGTCTGTCTCTGAAACTTATCATCAGATCTATATGAAATTTATATGGGACCATTTCGGAATAAACCCCTTTCGAACAAAAAAAGAATTTTGGAAATCCGTCTACATATGACGGAGTTATGCCCGAACATACATAAAAAAAAAAAAAAATTTGAACATTCGAATTGAGAACCTCCTCCTTTTTTTTTGAAGTCGGTTAAAAATGGAAAATCTGTTACTAATTGGTTGTCGGTAACGAGTCTGTTTGTACCAATAATATAAGAAAGACCAATTCAATTCAGATCTGAAATACCTATTATGAATCTGCAAATGTCGGGAAATTAACACTTCCGTTTATTTACTTCTTCCGTCGTTAATTGTGTGAGAGCCAGGGGAGGACTTAATATTGCAAAATCTATTTATAAATTTTTGCATAAGTTTGGTTAAACGATCTTTTTCTTTCCATTAAACTTCTGTTACAAAATTACATTAGGATTGAATTACCTAATCAATTTTCGTAATTATTAAAAAAGTTTTGTTTTTTAATTTCAAACAGTGTTCTATTTAAAAAAAAAAAAAACTTTTTCTTGATAAAATATAATTTTAAAAATATATCAGTTCTTGCTTGTGATGACATTTTTTTTTTGATGTGTGTAGTTTTATATGGGTACAATGATGATACCTAAAGGAACAGTCATGCATCTAAATATTATTCAAAAATGTTGAGGGTGATTGAACACCCATAAAACCCCCCTTTTCTCCCTGCCTACGGGCCGTGTAGTTCGCATTGAGTTCGCACTGTAAATTTGCTATTGAGTTGTCATGTATCGGCGTTCAAAGTTTGTTTACTGGACTGGGAATGGTTTACCTATCTTTGTGGGGAATTTTAATTCGGGTAAATAGCATGGTCTTTCGGACTGTGTATGTAAATATCAATAACCGTATTTACCTTCTAGGAAATGAACATTACTGTCTGATTTCACGTGCTCATACATGTGGCAAAGGTATTTCGGAATGTTGCAATTTAAAACACGGAATGATAGCGATGTATAAAGAATGAAATAAGCGAGAGGCGATTAAAAATATTATCAGCAGGTTCTCTTCAAGTTCCGCAGGTGTAGGTACGCATGTGGTACGCATATTATTATGTAATTCACGCTTATAATCTTCTAATAGTTTCATAATTCTTTAACTACACAGATACGTTGATACGATGAAAAATATTCGGCCATTTGCGTGTTAGTCGCAACTTAACGTAAATGGAATGAATCAGAATAAATAAGTGAGATTATTGGTGTATTCTAGATTCCAGATTATAGAAAAAAAATAAACGTGGTGTATTCCCATTTTCCCCATTGCCCGCATCCCCATTAATGGGGATAGTGGGAATTGAATAAAATAATTAAAAATAAAAGCTGCCTGTAGCTGGGGCTTAGAGTCACAGCTACGGTGCTCCCCTGCCTGTCGTAAAAGGCGACTAAAGGCCTTCGGGGTCGTGTGCAATCAGGGCGGGCCTAAACGCCCAGAAGCGGCCCCGAGAAGGATGATGGGTCGTTGTGGTCACGACTCATCGTGCGATAGCACTGCGAGGGTGCTGGGGAGAGGTATCACACTTTCCCCGGGACGGGCTATCACAGCGCCGCGCTTGGAGGGGCGTGAATTACGCGATTTGCACGAGAGCCCGCCCCCCTCTGTAGCGCAGGTGGCGACCACCGTGGGTGAAAGTCCGGCATAACCTGGCCTCTCCTCTCAAGGGTGTTCGGGTATCTTATTCTATATATTATGATTATATCGTTATAAAGTAAGGTATAGCCATGATTTTCCCACGCTAATAAAAAAAGGGAAAGGTGAGGTAGGGTAGACACATAAAATGAATTGTTGTTCACTAATCTCGTTAAAACTCGAGAACGGCTGGACCGATTTGGCTAATTTTGGTTTTGAATATATGTGGAAGTCCAGGGAAGGCTAAACGTAGGGTAGGGGAGGGTACCACACCACGCGAACGAAGTCGCGCCGGGTAGCTAGTAGGTACTTAATACTTTATAAAAAGGAAGATAAACAAATATGGTATTATTTGTTTATTTTCCTTTCCGCAAACAATAATCTGAGCATTTTTGTGCGATTAAATATTGGGTTCGTGATCTTTGCCTCGGCTATGGCCTCGGCTAGTTTTCAAACCACTGTTTGGTCATACTCACTCACATGACATTACTTACGTCAATAACACTGCAACTTTACTTGTCACATGACACACATTATGTCATATTTACAATGTCGTGATGCGTAGAGTGAAGCTACCTTCGTGATATGAACGCGAAACAGCTTTATTTAAAAAGAAATATTTTCTGTAGGTCATAAATGTATCTAGTCACATGACCTGTCTGGCAAGTTTGTTCCCCATAATTAGGGGTCATGCGTAACTTTGGTGGTTAATCGTAACGAATTGAGAAATGAATTTCATCCAATCAGGGCCCACGAATGGACATCTTCGCGTCATACCGCGTGCGCGTCTTTGGATGAAATAATTGTGTTCGTTACGATTACCACCAAAGATACGCAATAGCCTGGCGGGCGTGGATAAATTGGTGTAAATGTTCAAAATTTCGCGGCGAACGGTCAGCAGAAGTGCGGCAACAGCGCGTTTTTTTGTAGCAAACATAGATATAAAAGAATTAAGACGGAATGTCACCTCATAAGAAAGTGTAGCCGAAAATTTCCTACGGGTGCGTGAGTAAAATCAGTACTGGCCCAAGCAGGCACAAATGGTACTGAGCCTTATATCACTGTCAACGTCTCAATACGGAATGACAACCGATCGGCTTCCTCTGGCCTCGGCCATGTATTTACAAGAACGCCGGCTTCCTATTACTTGCGTCTCTTAAGAACACAGACCGTTCAGTATTTCATTTTTTCTTGGTCTGAGGCAGCAAATAGGATAATTTTGGATCGTGGGCCTGGCAATCATTCGCTTACTGAACCTCGAGGCAGTGCGTTTCGCATCAAAATGTTAGGGTCCTGCCTGACAGACAGTCCTGATTAGTTGGGGCGGTAGTCCAAGCCTCATACAAAGTCTTGTTTTCTGTCTATCTCCTATTTCTAGAAATACTTAGGAGATAAACTACCATCATCACTAGAGGCGATACTAGCAGCATGCACCATACACCATAATATGTACATTTATTATGGCTTTGAAATGCGTTTAATATCTACGAAACACAGTAAGTAGCATTAATTTAGGAAGACCATGTACTCGTGACGCCATCTGCGAAGCACTTGCGTAAATTAAAGGTGCCAGATCGCAGCCTGTGATCGCCGCCGACCGCATGCAGCAGCAGCAGACGAAGTTTGCTATGGTGACGTAATGTATCATTAGCGACAGTGAAACATTTTGTATGAAATAGGTACTGTGATTCCAAAACAGACAGTAATCTGTGCCACTAGAGGAAAGAAAAATGTTCAGCGTGTGGCGTATTTAAAGTACGTAAAGTCAGCGTCAGAACGGTCGCTCTTGCTTGGTGCCAGATGGCGCCAAAATGTGAAAAACAGTAGGGATGATTCCCATCGAACCTAGTAAAAGGTAACAGTAAAAAATATTGCCAAAAATAATAAAAGATCACCAATATTAGAACCAAAAACAATACAACTTGCGATCCTTATTAAAATCCAAGAATACTTAGTTAGGTAATGATCACCAACAATTTTAACTTGGATCTACAGCGCTCGCCGGCCCCTCCCGTGGCACCGCTCACTTCGCTCGCTGAGCTCGCGCACGTTTTTGTCACAGTTCTAACCTAACTAATAATCCAATGCCTAACCAAATGTATTTGGAGTGCCCTGAGTCGGTTCTGGGTGGAATAAACGCACTTACCATAACATATGTATATAATTTAGATCTGATTCAATACCACAGGTAGGTAGAATACAATCAAAACACACCTGCTCAACATTCCGATATGAATTATGTTCTCATCGAAGTGCCTTGCAGTATTTTAAAGTAGATAGGTATATATTTAATTACGACAGAATATTACACTGAAATCCTTAAAGTGTCCACTGAAAGCTCAGTTGTGTATAATCGGTACATTATGGCGACCTTTACTATCTAATTGAATATAACTTAGCTATAAATATTGACACAATAATTGAAAATCACATTACTAATAAGTGAATGAATTGTGAATATGATAAAATAAAATTGATGTCCTATTAATAGATATTACAACTTAGGTTTTCTCAGAAAATTCCTTGCACTTCAATTATAAACATACATGTAATAAGTTCTTATAATTAACATTAAGAGTAATTACGATTAATTTGTATAATAGCACTAACCTAAAACAATTACGTGTTGAAATTACGATTGAATTAGTATGACAAGTTTGAAAATAGAAAAATATGAAATAAAGTTCCAACGTAGGACTCCGTTTGCTGTGTGTAAAAGGCTGTGTGTGAATGGTCATGTAGGTCTATCATTTTCAAATCAACAAGCGGGCCAAAATTAGGCAAGCTTATAATTTATTAAATATTAATGTCTTCCTTTTTTACAATTTAATGTCCCGTCTTGATATTAATCGTATATTAGATCTATCTCGCCTCACTAAATATTATAAATTTGAATGTTTGTACGTTGTTGTTTGACTCAATCACGCATCATCGCTGAACGGATTTGGATGAAATTTGGCACACAGACAAAACAGACCCTCGGGTACGCGAGTGAAACCGCGTTCAGGAGTTTGCGTTAACTTTAAATTTGTATGGGAGAAATTTAGTACCATGAGTATTCCGGTAGAGGCGCTGAGCCAATTCCTATACAGAAGTGTCGTAAACGCCAACTCATAAGTAATCGTTTTCTAACGTCAATTCTTTACACGCGGGGTACTGGAAACTAGTAATATAGTCTAAATTTACATTGTATATGTGACTATGGCTACGGAATGCACATATGCAACGGCTATGAGTGTTACTTTCAGAGAGCGTTTCGTCTACAAATAGCATTCACACTGAAACAGGCTCGACAATGAGAAGATGCTCAATATTATTCCTATACCTTCCTATTCCTTATGTATCTGTAAGTTAGCCAGCCCTAGATTCGTAGAAGACTCGCTGGGGACGACAAAGGTACGGAATGTACACGTGGTAAAGAAGTAGAGGTACATTCACATTTCTTATACTATTCACTTGCTTATCCTTAATTCCTTATATCTGGTACTAATGGCAGTGATGGTCAGCAGTTGTGGGAGGGACTTATCGTCTACCTTTCCCCGAAAATCTGAAATTAAATTTTACTTCAAATAAAATCCTGATCTAGGTATACTTAATTCTATTTAGTTTTTACCTTCTAAGAGTGGAACGAATTCTCATCTCTGACGCGCTCTATACTCGCCTTAACCTACCGTAACATAAAATCTCGGTAATGTATCTACATCATTACCACCACTCCACTTAAATGTTATATTTCCGATTTATAGTCTTACGTAATAATTTATTCTAACATTAATTATATTCAAATATTTAAGGTGTCCGGCAGACTGCATTCAGCGGATAGTACGGTACCTACTGATCTAATGTGAATTTGGCTTAATCAAACTGAATGTAACGAAACATAGGTATTTTGTTTAGTGTGTATACGTCAGAATATTTAAAAGCGAAATAATGACTGGAACTGGAATGTACTCTACATATCAGCTAAGTAACACAAGTGCACCTAATATGAGCCTGTTTCAGTGACTAACAGCTACAAATACAATTATGTTAAATGTTCGTTTGCATGGAATGATTACGAATATTTATTCCGAAATAGTATTTTGGAAATGAAAAAGACAAATAAAGTGAGATTGCATAGTTTTAAAGGTCAACAAACTCTGAGCTCGTTATGTCTTAAACGCATTCGCTCAGATTATTAAATTTACTTATCTTAGCAAGTAGGTACTAAACTTAATACGGATACAATAAATTTCATACGTAATTAATAATTTTGAAAACATTCGTTCCTAATTTAATCTTAACAATTAATACATTATCAAAATTTTATGGACTATGAATTATTAATAACATGAAAAAACAGTCTTCCAGGCTTCTTTGACTATAAAAAATTGTAAATTGTAAAATTTTATTTGTAAAAGAAGAATCTCAAAACAGTCTAAACGTACACATCAGCTCCACAGAATCTCGAAAGGAGCTGCGCTGTGTTTCGTCATGAAATATTTTTCAATTTATCTACAAAACATTAGCCAATTTTTGATATTTTTATAGACTAAAGCAGACGAAAGAGATAAAATCGGTGGAAAAACTACATAAAGACTTAAACGCAAACGTCCCACAAAAAATAAACGGAGAAAGTGTATGTACGACTCTCGCCTCAAATGTGAACACGCGCTAAATGAAGATGTTAGGTGTACAACGTGTGCGTTATGTATAGGCGGAAAATCAGTCTCAGTCTAAAATAAGCCTTAGTCATCCATAAATCAGTGGTCAATTTAAATAGCCGTCTACTAGGCTTCATTACCTACACTTTATAATTATGTTCGAATTATAGACTAAATATTATAAACAGGTGAGCTTTTGACAATTGTTTTTCAGACTTATATCAAAACTATAGGACATAGAGAAAAGTAGTAAAGTAATAACAAAGTAAGATAGAAACATAGAGAAAAGGTGTAAAGTACTCATTAAGAGAAAATAACTGCATTTTTTAATATAAGATTATTTTTGGAGGAAGTGAGCGTTAATTCATTGGCTCGCGGTTAAAAATATAACAATGACATCAATTGTTATAATAGGACGCGCGACCCTCGCGAGAACCGACGGGTATCTTATGGTTTGGATAAATTACCATAAGAATTGTGAAATTTTATTTAATATCCTTTTACACTAAATTGCCACATAAATATTTCTTGCAAGGTTTATTCGTTCCTATCAAAACTATTGTCTGGGGCAAAAATTGAGATTGTAGCTCCATTGAAGTTTTCTCCTATTAAGATTCAAAAAACCACCTATGTCATTTATATAGTGAAGTAAAAACACTTGACTATGGGTAGGTGGTATCGTTTCGTTTTTAACAACATTACTTAAACAACATTGTTATTATTCCTTAAATACATAGCCAACTGTAGATGCAGACAATTTGTAAAATTCCAGATAACAAACTACACCGGGCCCAATTCATAACATTTTACAAGTGTTGTAAAGTTATTTATCTCTTAAAGTAAAATTAATGTAGTCATTAAATCCATTTGATTACATTGAATGATTTATCTAAACCTGTAAGTACCATACAAACATATTGATATACATTAACCCCCTTATTAATAAATAAGGTTTAAGTCAAGTATAAGTAATACCTAGGTTTAAAATATATCCGTCACTTTCTAATGTCATATAAACAAAAAGGGATGAGGCTATCTTAATACCTGTGTATTACAAGACTGACATACACCTTATTTATTAATAAGGGGGTTAAAGTCCTCATAGAAAAGAATAAATAAATTATAAATCGATTACGCATTACATTACACATAATAAACAAGCACATATTCAAATATATAAAAGACTGTAACAATTATTAAGGAAATTTATACATGTTACGCATGTAACCGCAAATTATTGTATTTATGTCAATATTTAATAGATATATCGTAAGTGCAAATGAATAATTAAAGACGCTTGGGCGTCACATATTGAAACAAAAAGAACGGGAAAGACAAATGGATTTACACGCTTATAATATACAGATTCATTTTCGAGTCTGACTCTTAAGTGTATAATTCAACTTGTATCCTAGTATGGTAATGGTTACGGGCCAGCGTTACGGGCGCTAGTTTACATTTACTTTTCCTTCTCGTTTTCCTTTTCCTTCTTTTCTTCCTTTTCCTTCTTTTCTTCCTTTTCAAGCTCCTTTTCGTCGTCCTAGAATGACAAATAAGTACCAATATATAAATCCATACTAATATTATAGATGCGAAAGTAGCTCTGTTTGTTAGTGACGCTTTCAAGCCGCTAAACCGATCGCGATGATATTTGGCATGCAGGGAGCCTATAGTATGGAGAAGGATATCCTGAGAACGCGGGTCAGAGCGCTCTATATATATAATATAATGAATGCCAATTTCTCATTTTTATCGATACTTTTACCGAGAACAAATGACAAGGATTTTTTTTCTGACAGTAAATCCACTCTATGAATTAATGCATGTAGGTTCCGTAGACAGAGAAAATTCAAACTGCTTACGCTTCGCATAAGATAGTGTTGTTAACTCTATCACTATTATACTCTATGGTTGGTCCTATACTAAAACTTGTTCATATTAAAGCAATGCAGGTGAATGTAAAGGTACGTAATTTTTCTGACCTTTCCTTTCTCCGTGTCCTCGGGGAGAGGTTGTTTTTCAGCGGGGCCAGTGCCCTCTTTCACCTCTTTGACCGGTTTGGGGAGGTGTGCGTTGAGGTCCAGTGTGTTGCAGATCTCGTCCCAGTCGTGGAAGGCCCGATCCTTGATGCGAGATACCAGACCCACGAGATTTGGGAATGAGTCGTTCATCATGTCTCGCAGCGGGTGCGATACTTCTTTATCGATGAATTGTAGTTGTGCCAGATTTGCAAACGCCACCACGTCCAACTATAACAATAACAGTGAACTATTTTCGATTTTCTTTCAGGATTTCAATGTTGGTCACATTATTTTCATGTTAATAAAAGATCCATAATATATATAATTAGCGTTGAACTGTTTTATGAGCAGTGCAGCTTTATGCTGAGGTAGGGACCTTTTGACCCCACACAACATACTTATTATGTAATTATAAGCTGTTATTTATGTGTGTACCCATAGAATAAGTTTCTGTTTTTTTTTTCTATCTCTTTTTCTTTATAAAATTTTGTTAATATAAGTGTGTACTGTGGGGCAATAAATATTTTTTCTTTCTTTCTTTCTATAATCTCTTTGTAACATCTATATTCTTGTATGTTACGGTGTGTCCATGCTTGGCGAACCGAGCAAGAGCCGAGCCTCGAACGAGCACACTGCGAGCACGATTCACGTAGCGTGGACGGGCTCGCGAGCCTCGAACGAGCGCGATTGTCAGTTTTTTCACGAACAAAGGGATATGCATCGTGCTCGTTGTAGGTTCGTTCGTGGCTCGGCTCGTGCTCGATTCGCGTAGCATGGACGCACTATTATAAAATCGAGTTTGTCTGTCAGTCGGTCGGTTTCATCGAACAATTAACTAAAGAAGCGCAATGACGTTCAATATGCTTCAAATCATGTCCGTCAATTTACAAATATTGGTTATTGGGACACAATATGCGCTCTGGTTGGCCAACTCAAGAACAGAAGATGCAGGTATTGATCCTTACTATTCAAAATCAGTGCAAAAGATCTGACTGGTTGCGGAATCGGATTGTATCACTACTCTAAAGGGATATTTCTTCGATGGTCATTTTGCTTAATATTCACAGCGAAGTTACAGAACTGCTTTTGATGAAAATTGGCAGACTACATTGCCCCCTGGAGATGGATATCATATTATTATGATACTTTTGATCCCGGAAATGAGGATCAAACGCGGATGACAGCCTGTATTACAATTGTACATGTAATATACTTACAAGCGTAGGTTCATCACCGAAAAAGAATGGTTTATCACAGAGCATGTCGGACAATACGCGTAGATCATTTTTGCCGAACTCCATGATCTCATCCGGGCTGTGCACGCCGATGCCGTGGGCCTTCGTTTTCTTCATTCCCTAAAACATTAACACAAAATTAACTAGTATGGTGGTGACAGCCCGCTATGAACAAGCCCAACATCATTACTTATAGTGTAGGTACCCTCGAAAGTTGTGTGAAGGGCTATAATCAATGGCTGAATAGGTCGTTATGAATAATGACCGGGTAGATAATTTTAACATCAGAGAGACAAACTTTGTGACGTTTGTATACTGGAAATAATTTTTACTCTATGACTTGATATAATGGATTAATGTATTGCATGTGTCAGTATTTAAGTACCTACATATACTGGGGTGAACCCTCCTCGTGGGACATAATATGTAAATTAAAGAAATAAAATGTAATTCCTCATAGGCTAAGTTTTGGCTGCTGCGCTGCGGGTAACGAATATCAAATTTATTTTTATACCACTAAGGGCCGTGAGATCAATAAAAGCTTAAGACGAGGTCTTACCTCAAATTCACAAAAATGAGTTTCTTTGAGAGTCGAGTATGACGTAACGCAATGAAAATACCTAACACCAAAAAAGACTGTGGACCGAAGATGGTTTTGAGAAAAAAAATTACCGAATAGAATATTAAAAAGTGCTTAGATATTCCCAATAAAAAATTCGTAAGTTACGTCTCAAAAAAATCGAAATTCTCCGTATTTTCAGCGATGGCAAAAAAAATATTTTTAAGAATATATTATGGTGCGTCCATGCTTGGCGAACCGAGCACGAGCCGAGCCACGAACGAGCACACTCGTGCTCGATTCGCGTAGCATGGACGCACCATTAGATACAGAATTATATTAGAATGTTAACCGGACACTTATTCAATTTATTGTGTATATTCTGTATAATCTAAAGAAAACCCGTAAATAAATGTCCATTTCATAGAGTCGACACATTTATGATTTACCATTTACTGGAATAGGGTTGACCCTATTCAGTCCGCGCCTTAAACAGTCAGTCCGCGCCATAAACATTAAACTATGGATTAATATTTTATAATAAGATCGAATAGAAAACATCGGGTAATATCCCGATGTTTTCTGCTAAACTACGATTAATCTATTATTAATGGCAGCACTGACTCGTTTCTTAAGATTTCATACATTCGTTCATGAAAATAATAACAGCATGTGTTCGTTTGACATTGACAGATACACCACTGACATTTATAATTTCACATTCCTTTCGCTTGTAGGTACTTGGTTTGCGCCGTGTTATTTTCTACGATTTATTTAATTATTACTATTTCTTTGTTAGGCCTTGAAAAAAGAGTGCCAATCTTCTGCACGTCTGAAACGGAACTTTTAACCAATTTGGTTAAGAGATATTCCAATGTTTAGGAAAATAAAAAACAGACCTAATAGTATAATAAATTAAATCAGTGTGAATAATAAATATCCGAATCGGAATCACTGTTGTAATTTTCCATTTTAATAAAAAACACAGCCAACCACGAATTAACAAACAAAACAAAAAACAAAATGCAGCCATATTGAAATAAACGTCAACGGATACAGTTTAAACCCCACTTGAGAGTTTAACCGTAGTACTGGTCCAGTTTAAACTAATCTATAGTTTACACTGTCAGTGGTAGTTTAACTACAATTGATCTCAAGAAATAATCTAAAGCGGAAGATTAAACCTAGTTCTGTAGTTTAAACTGTTATTGATCTTACGGCCCTGTAGCACATAAGCCTGACCCTTGCAACATATTTATAAGCCTGAATTTCACACTAGTTCTATATCGGGGACTATACAGCTTTGTCAGTAGGTATTTTACTACATATTTTTTTTTATACCAAACAAGTGGCAAACAAGCATACGGGCCGCCTGATGGTAAGCGGTTACCGTAGCCTATGGACCTACTAAATAGACACAGATGTTTCGGTTGATGGTAAATATCACTCACCTTCCGCGCGGATATCAGCTTGAAGAAGCAGTTGAGTATCGGTTTCGGCAGACGAGTGTTGAGCGCGGCCTGCAGGTTCAACTGATAGCCTTTGATAAAACTGTCCGGATACTTTGCACGCCACCACATAATCACCCAGGAGAGGTGATTCTCAATCATTGAGATGATCGCGTACGAAACCACTCGCTGGTCTGCCGTCAGAGCTGTATGTGAAAAACAATTAGGTCAAATATTGGAAATCCGTTGGCCAAGTCTCTATTATATGCACATGCGCGACGTCCTACCCAGATCTAGGATTCTAGGTCTAGCACGTTAACTTATAGCCTATTGTGGGATAATTACCTAATTCACAAATAATTCCGAGTAATGCATCCAGGCCCGGAAGGAAATACGTAATTTCGGCTATCTTATATTTTATTCGATATTGATCGATACCTGATAGACTATAACCAAGACCCGCAGGGATTTTTAATTCATCACTAACTTAAATCAAAATCATATTTCCTTCCCATTTTTATTATTTCAAATATGTATGTACAAATTATTTGAAATCATTTGATACCCGAATATTGTCTTTCTTTTTACGATATTACCCACTATGCAATTATATCAAATATCCCGCGCGAATGGATCCACAACCTAGGGATTTAAAGTTAATTAAAGCTTGTCCCCTATATAAACTCCACAGAAACTCCACTAACAATATGCTATAATATTGCAAGATATATTAAATTACCGTACAATGATACGCTTGTAACATGTTTGCAATAAATAGCCACGATATGACACAATTACTCAATGAGGTAATTTCCAGGTACTTTATTCATTTTGCCTCACTTTTGGTTCTAAAGACGTTAGTTATCCACCCACCCGCGTCAAGATCCTTGTTGTACTTTTCAGAAAGCTCCTTTATGATTAATGCGCTGTCTGCGATCTCTTCACCATTCAGTTCAACGAATGGTAATTGACCTTTCTTTGATCGAAATTTGGCCTTGTGATCCACATTCTGTAAATAAAAATACCCTTTTTATAATTGGTTGGAATTAAGACATTTGGCGCGCACAGTGTTTTAAGAAGACCCATTTTTCGGACATCGCGTTTTTATTCAAAAAGCTGATAGACATAATCATTTAAATGCAAGATTTCAAATCCCCATTTAGCTAGCATGTCTTTATTCAAAAAGCTGATAGACATAATCATTTAAATGCAAGATTTCAAATCCCCATTTAGCTAGCATGTCTAGTATTTGAATAAATGGATTCTGAAAATCGTCAAAATTACGACCCGAAATTTAGGAAAAAAAATATAACTCTTAAACTAAGCATGATACGCAATAATGATGTTAGCTACATCGATGGCGCCTCTTATGCTGCACCTTTGCGAACATAAACGAATATCGTAGCTTTATTAGATTCACTTATATACGCGTTTTTAAGTTTTTAGTTTTTCTTATTTTTCTCAATAATTCCGCCGTATTGGGATAAGTTATTTAAACCAAAATTAAGCGTGACAGACGCGTAGACATCGCGCACGACGTCTACTCGTCTGTCACATTGAAATTCATATGAATTCGTTATTTTATCCATCATTCCGCCGTTACAGTAATTACTTATGTTATAGGGTACGTGACCAAAATATCCAAGGCAACTTACTTATACTGGGTGGAGATTTCGAGATGGCATATTTTCGAAACCTGCAAATATGCCATCTCGAAATCTCCACCTAATATACAAACTTTTACAATATACTCACTTAGCCTAAGTAGTAAGAATATTAAATACCTAGGTTACAATATCCATAATTTGAAAGAATAACGTCTGCAGATTGATTCTCATTACGTTAGACAAGATCTCAGCCTCCCTAGAGAAGAAGGCCGTCGACAATTTGTGTTCATTAATAGACGAATAAATTTCGCAGGGGATTGATATAACAGATAAAAAATCTTAAACATTAGGTAGCTCTTTTTCTAAGACTAATGCTTATGCACAAATCTGATTAACACTTGTTATATTTACTGTAACCGTATTTTTTGTAACTTTCTGGAACCAACATAAACAATGCGTTACGGCTGTAGTTCCAAGGCTCACCTGATCGACATCACGAATCGTAGTCCAAAAAACGGTATCGCGAGGGGAAGGGGGAAGACTGATGATGAATTCAGAAAAGTGGTCGGCGAACTGGCAAATTCACCCTATTATAACCTAAAAGTATAAATAAACGTGACGTCTTCAAATTAAATTAATATCCAAATGTCGACACGGGACATTTGTGACGCCATGCAGAACCACATGTGCAAACCTAGCTAGTTATAACTAGACGGACGTATACGACATCTCGCAGTGTTTTTTAGTTCCGTCATGTACCTACCTACTTCCGTCCGCCTATCCGTATTATTCCGTATGTATGCAATAGCCATTTTACTCGAAAGCTATAGGGCAGTTGGGCCTTGTCGCTCTTCATATAGATCATTGTATTGTAACGGAATAAAGTAACAAATTAATAGAGGTCGTATCGAACAAAATTTTATTAATGAAACGGGTTAAAGCAAGGCAAGCAAGGCATATTGACAAACGATCAAAAATATACTACAGATGGATTATCTCCATCCATAAGTTAACAATAGTTTGCAAAAAGGAAACAAAAAGGTTGTCATCATATTAGTAGACTTGTATACATCGAAATAGTATTACCCTAGAATAAGGATGACAGCTGTAAAAACCGCCGAAGAAATAAGACCACGGTGTCGCTATTTCAGTTTCAGTAGGTCCACGTTTGAACGTAAAACATTCATGAGTGACATAATTTTGTTTTATTGAGTTTCCAAGCGAACGCTTTCAAGATGTTGTCTTGTACGGACAGAAGATAATATATCGATGCTTGTATAGGAGGCCAAAAGAGGAACAAACGACGCCAGTTTGAAATGTCAATCTGCCTGCCATTCGTCATTGGTTGTTTGCTCCACCAAATGCGATAACAGCGCCTCTCTCACCAGATAAGTTTGTGGGACTATAATAGAGGATCGAAGAACTGCTCTGGTTGATTGGTGATTAGTGCACGCGGGCGCAGAGTCTCAAGGGCGACAATCGTGCGATGAAACCACAGAGAAAAGAAATATAAATAGAGACGCTATGCTAGCGGAGCCCGCGCGCAACACATGACATCAAATGGGCATATATCAGCTAAAACACGCGTCAACGCTTCGTAGTATCCGCCATACTTAGCTGAGGTGCGTAGCTCCGCAAAAAATATTAATTATGTCGTGATGCGCTATTATTTCCTGTAGGAAACGAAGTGGGGAGTCGGAGTGTAACTCAAGGAGGGATTTCCTTTCATCGACGAGTCTACAAACCTTTATTTAATTGTGATATTTATAAAAATGTATTCGAGATTATGATAATTTTAGGTGTAAACGATAAACTCTGATACTACTGCAAAATTATACATTGAAGGCAATGTACTCACTTTATTTGTACGCAAGGTAGCGAGCGCAACTCCACACGTAATGTATTGCGTTCTTTCACATTCGTCGTGAGTCGTGACCTGTCGTGACCCCAAAACACGTGCATCGATAGTTTTGTTCGATCAATATCGATAAAATTCATCTTTTTATCACTGATTTGATTAAGGCAATAGTTGAAAGTTATATCAATATAGGTACGCATTCATCTGTTAAAATTAAGCTTTCAAAACGAGAATGTCGAAACAAATAAATGGGCAATATACCGTGTAAAAATATTTTTTTTTTAATTTACTTCATCATGTTAAACGTTTTTTTTTACAATTCAGTATTCTTAGCACAATTATTCTTATCGAACGTGAATTTTCTAACGGAATTTCTAAAAATAATTAAATTTAATATCCACGAAATTAAAATATCGATAATTTTATCGATTACTTTCGCTGCATTAAGCGAATAGCAATAAGTGTTGCTACTCGACGCCAGTCGACGCAGCTATTACGCAATTATCAACATTATGTCTAATGCGTTTGAGTTCAAAATTGCGTTCCATGAAAATAACGCCATCTAGTGCCGAGTGGCAGAACTTTTTCGTCGATTGAATCTAGTTAGTTTGTAGATTACAAAACGACGTAAATACTTTGTACGCTATTGAAAAATAAATTTTATGTTAACGTAAAAAGGTATATTTTCATATGTATGACCTGTGTGATTAAAGCTATTTTTGAGTAAAATAGAAACGACCAATCAAAAGGATTGTTTATATGTAGTACAATATATGATTTAACATTTATTTGTGTGAGTTTGGCGACGCTGGTTCCGATACAAATTCTAACGCATCGCCCTTCCAGTGTATTCTCTTTTCCGTGGATGAAACGATGCGATTTCGTCGCACGACGAGATTAAATACACAAAACGCTTTAGAGTGTCCTAATTGAAGCTCGCAAGTCATCGCGCGAGCACAGGAACATCAGCGCGATCGTGCGACGAAATCGCATCGTTTGATCGCCGAGCGCATCCAAAAAGCATGCGTCGCTCTCAAAGACCCTGCACCGTATTATGGGCGACGCCGGGTGGGGGTAACAATGCGCGAGCTCCTTTTTAATAATTTCGTCATATTTTTCCACCACAAAACACAATCTGTCTTATTACATATTGATTATGGGCGATGTCGGGTGGCGGTAACAAGGCGCGAAGCTCCTTATTTAATTTAGTGGTTTTAATAATTAGTGCGGTGAAAACGCGGTAATTTTTTTTTTTTTGTGGTATTCCATTTTGTTCAGGCGCCTACTAGGGGGCGCCCGGGTATTGATTGCACACGGGTGCTGCATGGGCTAGAGATGGCCCTGGCGTGGTAGCAGGCAAAGAACTCGCATCCAGCGTCCTCCGCGTCGTATGAATGAGTAGGGCTGCCAAACCTACTTTACAAATTACTCGTATAAGTATTTTATCTTACAATCGATTCTACGATCGTCTCTATCTTAGCTATTAGAGGGCTTTCCGTATAGGTGTCATTTGACAGCCCATATACATCGATGTGTCAAAAAGAGACAAACATAGTGCGGCAAGGATTCTTGTCAAATATGACTTCTTAGCATGGCCATAGATTAGGCATTTTTTCCATAGAATATGACAGTTTAATCATTATAATAATTTAATCTCTCTCAGAAAACTGACAGTGAGTGATTTTGCTTATTCGTCACTTTAAATTCTCTGACTGGTGACGGCAAATTTATTTGACGGGCCAGTTGACGTGGTTGGTTAAGATTCCACCTATCACGCCGCAGGTCGTGGGTTCGATTCCCATCAACGACATGCATTTGACTGCACGAACATGTCTGCATGTCCCGAGTCTGAGTGTAATTATGTATATTATAAGATAGGTACAGCATAGCGTTTATTCGTTCAAAGAGCAGCTCGACTGGGCAAGTACCTACCTCGACCTTACAGAATAACCTTACAGTTTTATGAAATAAGAAGAATAACTTCTACATTGAAACTGAAACCTAAGCCTTATGTATATAATTATTTCCTTATTTCCCTATTTTTAATAGTATTAAGCGTAAAACGATAGGTACCAATTTGTTCTAAAAATAATTGGCACCCCTATAGCATGGCGGGTTGACGGGTGAGATAGGAGGCGCGGCGCGGGAGTTATCTCAGCCCAGCCACAGAGGATTGAAGGGAACAGAGTACAAACATCTAAGGAGCGTTCAAAATGTATACCTATTTTGGTAGGGTTACCACAGGAGAATAAAAGAAAATAAATAAAAATGTTTACCTATCAGATTTTTCTTGATGATAGAATATTTCTATGTACAAATTACATTACTACAGATTATTACGAAAGGGTACTAAAATGCAAATCTAGTTTTGACGCTGATCATACCTGAGTAAGATTTACTCGCAAACTCGGAAGATCACGTTGTCGCAGAGATGAGATATAGCTAGATCACTTTTTCGCCCCCAAAAACCCCCAAATAACTTTTTTTTTTAATACAACTTAGTCGGTAAACAAGCATGCGGCCCACCTGATGGTAAGCGGTTACCGTAGCCATATGTACGCTTGCAACACAAGAAGCATCGCTCACGCATTACCGACCTTTATACCTACCATATGAGCTCTGGCGACCTTACTCACGCGCAGAAACACAGCTTTACACAACATAAAGTTATTTGGCTGCGGTATTCTGTAAGGTGGAGGTACTTCCCCAGTCGAGCTGCTCTTTGAGCATATAAACGCTATGCTCTACCTCTCAAAAATGAAATTTCATCGAAATCGTTAAAGCCGTGTTCGAGATCTCAAAAAATTCAACATATAACTCTAGCTCGTTAACTAGGATACAGGTCGGTTAACTAAAGCTGGCACGTTCAACACATGTTCACGTCGCACTGCATGCGCCGTCATGCATCTGTCCGTCTCTCTCGTGCGCGGTCACGCTTGTGAGTATGAAGGAGACAGTTATTGTTTTGTCAATAATATAATAAAACATACCGTATCCTGAAATTGCATATGTGTGAGTACTGTGAACGTGCCAGCTTTCGTTAACCGACCTGTAGGTAGGTAAGTGTACCTACGTATTTGAAAACATAAACACCAATCATATCATTAATTTACGAGATACGCGGCGAGACCATATAAAATCAATTTACCTACCAGAAAGCTAATACTTACCTAGTTAGTATATGCAAGATACTAAAAGAAAACTTATTCATTCTATTATTGTACATAGACTCAGTAGTCAGTACAGTAAACCATACTTATTAGAGATGCGCCGAGTACTCGGTTATTTCGGTACTCGGCCTACTCGGCCATTTTTTTAGTACTCTTAATTGGCCGAATAACTCGGCTTGACTGCCGAGGTACTCGGGAAAAAATCATTAACGGTCAGGTTATAAGTTACAATATTAATGTAGATTAGTCATTGTCAGAAAAATTACGTAAAAACAATAAATATATTTAGTGATTATTAGTATGAATCAGGTACATTCAACTTTGAGAAAAATATAAACGGTATGCGAGGGGAAGGGTTGCCATAACTTCTAGGAACCAATACGGGACACTTTCGATGTCCAAAAACCAAGTAACACATTGTGCCTAAATGCAACGTTTCAACTACACCAAACTATGCATGTTTATAAGACAGTGAAGACAAACCTGACATTTTGTCAACAGTACCTAACCTTCTGAACTCAAACATAGTAAACATCAAAAAATACATACAGTCGAACATAGAAACTCCTCCTTTTTTGAAGTCGGTTAATTATCAGATAATAGTAATATGACGTATATGGATGTCAAATAGGGTCAACAAATAAAGAACATCGAAATAAAATAAGAGTCACACAAACAGCTATTGAAAGAAGCATGTTACAGATCGCAATTGTTGTCAGTGCGATTAGAATTTAAATAATATGTAATGAATCTATGCTTGCTTTGAAAAGAGTAATTACTGAATTTATAGCCGGCTCTTTTCAGCATATGCATATGCAACCTTTCGAACCGGTATTAGAGTCAGAGTTTTCATAAGTGCCTGTGAAGATCTATTTGAATAAATGATTTGGAATTTAAATTATGAATTGAATTTTAATGGCATACCGATTGCTTGCCAGCCGCACGTTACGACTGTTGCAAGCAAGTTTAAACTTGTTTTCGCGCCCTAAACCTGCGTCAGCATGACCGAGTTACTCGGCAGAGTACTCGGTTCGGTAAACATAATACCGAGTAATACTCGGTACTCGGTTACTCGGTAAAACAGGTACTCGGCGCATCTCTAATACTTATACATTTTTTTTTATTAAAATCTAAATGTAAACAAACACGATGCGCGACTGCCCTGAGTTTAAGCACTGGCCGAGCTAGTATAAACCGGTTTCCCCTCGTACGTGACGAGCCTCTAGTGCTCACGCACACACGCGCCTCAAGCTTGTAGTAGTGCCGTAGCGCGGTTGTATGAAGCTTGGTCTCTGTCCCCTTTATTTACTCTGTGGCCCAGCGCGGTTTGGTTTATCTCCTCGCGTATCCATGGCGACGGGCCCCAGCCAGACGAGCGCAAGCTCACCGGGCGCCGAGAGCAGCTGTATTGATTTTGATTTGACTGGCGAGGTTCAGCGCCCGGTCATCCCGCCCCTCCGCACGCAACAAAGTACAACCCTGGCGAAGGGCGCGGGGCGGGGCTCGGCGCCGTCAGACGACCCTATTCGAGTATCGGTCATATTATCACATCAATTTAATTATTACATCATTATCACTACATTCGTTATGATATTGTTACTCTTACTCTTGTTGGTAATGGAGAGTTCAAATCGATCACATGAAACAATTCATTGTTTTTACGTTATGTGTACGAGAACATTTGAAAAATGGTGTCTTGAATTTTTAATACAGACAGCCAAAATTCTAATATAAATACTACCAGAGTAAATAACCTATTACATAAGTACTTATTACTTACCGTTTTAAACAGATCTAATAGGCTCTACCAAGAGTTAAAAGTAAAGACCCCTTAGATTACAGAATTAAAGGTTCTCTAATACCAATGTAGTACCTTTAGGGTCATCAGCTAACACCGAGATGAGAAGCGACGCGGCTAGGGAATGCAAACCGGTTTCACCGAAAACCGAAAAACCGGTACGGTTTTGACCAACCAAAAAACCGGTTTTACATGGCACCAAAACCGGTTTTTCGATTATTTTCGGTTTTTCTTTCAATGTTTGGAAAAACTAACAAAGGAAGATTTGCCGCCTTTTTGTAAACTGAGTGCAATGCATTGTGAAAATAACTTATAATAATGATTGTTTTTATGATAGATATAAAATATGTTAAACTTTTTTTTACAATACTTAGGCAGCAAACAAGCGTACGACCCGCCTTATGATAACCAGTTAACGTAGCCTATGGACGCTTGCAACATAACGGTTATCACTCGCACGTTGCCAAGCCTCAAACTTTTTGAAGCGGGGAGCTCATTCCTCAGCCTGAGCGTCCGCGATAGGAAGCTTCTTTGAAACAACACAGTACGATGGTAGAAGGTAACTGGGCATCAGGTCAAACAATTCTTCAGAATACAGTCCGTTGGAAAAGAAATAGAACACACATAAGAAGGCAGTCTCTCCTCAGACTAAGGGGCTTTAAAACACTTGTGAGCTCGGGATCGTCGACAATTATAACAGCACGTCGCTGAACTGAGCCTAAATACCAAAGCTGGTATCCAGGTGCCCACAGAAGACAGCATTACTCCACGTGGGCCGGCCGGAGATTTTGGAACAGAACGTCGCTACAAATATTAACGCGAAGGATCCCAATGCTTTTCGTGATGTTGAGGGACATGTTCTAGAAATGAGGAGCCACAGAAAGTAGACTTTTCGCAACGGTGAATGCGCAGGCTTGCGTGTGACTTAGTGGGGTTGAAATAGACTAGGTTTAGTCAACCCCAATCGGAGTCACTAGTTTGTGTACTCTCGATTTAATACAAGTACTTCGCGCCTTTTCTCCAATATAGAACGAGGGATATTTGGACGGCTCGTGTAATGAGTGTCCTCTGTAATTTCATCTGCATAGCAATGAATGCTAGCAATAGAGATTATATCATTAATATGCTGGTGGAACAGTGTTGGGGATAATCCAGAGCCTTGCGGAATGCCAGCATTAATGTCATGCTATCCGAGCAACTACTGTCAACGAAGGCTCTTATGTATGCCAAACAGCAAGCTGACTGATTGGTGTTATTTTTTAACCATCTGCACGACAACAATTTATCTAAGTAAAACATTCGTATAATCATAATCACGTTTTTGTGTACACGCAAGTTGCTGTGGCGCTACTATATGACATGTTCATAATATTACGTGTGAAATTAATACTATAACATACGAAACATAATTCAATAAATGTTTATATAAGTACTTCTACTGATCTATTTTTTAACATAAAGTCATCATATATCATAGCAATTAAAAACCAAGCAAATGTGATATGTTTTTATGATATTTTCGTTGTAAAATATAATCAAAAGGAAAGGAACCGTGTAGTCTATATAAACGAGTATCTGATGAAGATGAATTTACAGAGTTAAATAAACTATTATTTCCATCAATTTGATGAAAAAGAGATGGATGGATTGTGTAAAAGATGATATTATTAAGAAAGGAGTGAAAGTTGGTATAACGGATAGAATAGACGAATGGAAGAAGCGTACATACATATTGCGCCGACCACAAATGGTTGGGAACAGGGCAGGCAGATGGTGATGATGAATTTTAGTTTTCTTTTATACTCTCTTCATTAACTTTAACCGACTATAATTCCTCAGTTTGCGATTTTTAAATCTTAGGCATGGTTATTACCTATAATTCGAGCTATAGAAATAACGTGGAAGAAAAACGAGCGAACATTAAAAAAACCGGTTTTAAAACCGGTTAACCGGTTTTACCTCTCCATAACCGAAAAACAAACCGGTTTTCATTTTGCCACGGTTTTGCATTCCCTAGACGCGGCGCGCACTTTTTAAAATAGCAATAGGTACAATATAGAACTTTATTTACCACACAAAAAGGTACACATTTAAGTGCGAGAATTCGACAACGCATGAAGATGTCACGAGTCATTTGTTAAGATTTTTGAGTTTTTCCGCATCGTGTCGTTTATCGCGTTTGAGTTAACTATAAATTAGTACCTATGGCAGAATAACTCGCCAATACCGCCTCATGTAACCAATAAAAAGAATGGTCACAATCCGATTAATAGCTCTGGAAATATGCGTGGACAAACATACATATATATATACCTATGAAATTTTGTATTATTTGTTTGGAAGTAGGTACCTACTAATAGATTATCATAATTGTGAATAATTTGCAATAATATTACGAATCTACGTGTCGAATTGATAATCTTTTTTAATTCGTTAGGAATGACTTCACTGTCATGGCCATAAATGGCGCTCAATCTTCATTAACTTTCTTAGTCCAACGTTCAAGCATACCATATCCATACCTAAAACCATTTTCACATAATAATATACCGCGAACCTGTAAATTTAAAATCTGTAAATTGATACGTTTACACGTAGTCTTTGGTTTACATACACAGATAGAAGGTATTTGGAGCCTGCACCATTTCCAATAATAAATAGAGACAGGGCGAGCCGGGAGGGCGAGGGCACACCCCAGACGGGCGCACGGGGTGCGGGGTTGGTCGATGGCCGGGCTGGCATCGCCCGACAGGGTCGCGCAGGCGCCTCCACACCACAGGTCGAAGCCCTCGCGGTTGCCGACCCCCGCGTCTAGGTTCCCGCTCATATAATAATGAGATTTTCTCTTAGGGAAACGGTAAATACTTTTTGAATGTATCTACCTATTTAGGGCCAATATTGTTCGGACAGAGGTCTTGATATTTTTTAAGCTAATTTAATGAAATAAACTAAATAATTATCAAGAAGTAGGTACAATTACCTATCATGTAAATGAACTTGTGGGCAAATTGAACGGACTATATAATAATGACCTACATTTAAGTATTTGATACCTATATTGATGGGAGATATCCACTTAAAGATGTGTGGTGAATTTATTTCTAGTCGGCTTCATTACTATTGTAGCTATCATACAAACTAGTGGTAGAATAAATAGTTTGAGGGTTCCGTATTCAAACAAGTAACCCTTATAGTTTCGTTATGTCTGCCACGTAGGTATCCATGTTTTCTTTCACTGTATGCTATAGAATAGTAATTGCTAAGTATTTTAATTATAGTTTCAATATTTTTAAGAATGTATAAATCAAAACTTCGGACGATGGGCAAAGTTAACCTGAACTGTACAGACACATGCATGCCAATTAGGGTTTCGTTCCCGGGTCCCGGGAATCGGGAATTCCTTGGAAATACGTCGTTCCCGAAGTCGGTTTTTTATTTGCGACTAGCAGACCCCCCGCGGTTTCACCCGCGTACGGTTTGAATTTTCTCCTTCGAAAACCAATGCACGCCACTGATTATTAGACACAACAAATTAAACACAGATATTTTTACAATTAACGCTAAAACCTATATTATACCTACACAAAAAAACGAACTCAAAGAATCTTATTTATTTATTATAACAACAAATGAGAAAGAAATTAAATACAATCAAATCAAAATATTCTAATGAAATAGCAAAATGAACTTCTTTTTTCATTGGCGTCACACGGGGTGTGTATTTTGCCAATTTCCAGTTACATTATATAAGTTCTAGTCACAATAAATCACTTTCACATAGTCCTCATGCAGTCAGTCACCGTCCAAAACTCAAAATACACGAATCTAAAAAAAAACAAACGCAACGTCACTCTGCAAGTTCCCGCCAAAAACTCCGAGAAAATGAACTTCCAAACAAATTTCGAATCCTAATCCGATTTAAATGTTCTTTAATATTTGACATTCCAATTTTAAAGAGCATTTCAGTGTCCAGAACAAAAGGCAGATAGAGCGCGCGAAACACGGGAGTGAGGCCAAAAAAAGCAATTAGGTACAAATTGAAAAACGCTTCCGTTCGCTCCATCTGCCTTATTCTGTAATCTGTGAAAATAGGATTGAGATTTCAAACATGTGTCAAAAATAAAAAAAAATATTTAAATCAACTTCGATGCAAATCACCCCTAAAATAATTTTTGACCCCTTTATGACCCCGTTAGGCGATGATTTTCAATAAAATACGAAACACGTCTTCCATCAATTCTTTTAAGGAATGTTTATGCAAAATTTGAAGTAGATCGGACCAAGGAATCACGTTGTCCCATACAAACTTTGCCCCCGTTTTTCACCCCCTTAGGGGTAGAATTTCGGAAAATCCATTCTTATCGGATGCCTACGTCATACAAAGAACACACCCTCCAAGATTCAGAAAAAAACTCTTTATGAGCAAAATTTTGAAGAAAATGAAAGTTACATTAATATTTTTTTAAATGTGTATTCTTGTTGTTAAAGCTTATCACTGATAATAAACGCTGATAAGTTATCAGCGTTTTGTACGTATTTCCCGGGAATTCCCGATTCCCGGGACCCGGGAACGAAACCCTAATTGGCATGCATGTGTCTGAACAGTTTTTAGTATCATAATGTAGCTTATTACGCACTAGTGCTTTTTGCTTTACATTACCGCACAGATTTATGAATAGGTATAATCCTGAGTTTGTAACTCAATGCAAAAGATGTGCCGCAGTTAAAAAAAAATATGATAGAGGTTAAAACCTAGAGGGACAGCTAGCCTTTAAAGAACTTCATAAAACAATGACTGTGCCTTATATTACATAAACCTTTAATTATTTACTTTTTGATTAGTGAAGCTGTTGATTTTAGTTTTTTTAGTTTAGTTTAGAACTATTTATTGATATAATTATTTAAGAATAACTGAGCATAATCACTTAAATCCTTTTAATTAAATTAAATTAAAATTAAGTAGGTATAATAAACAAAACATTTATAAAAAAAAACATGACTGTGGCTTACATTATGTAAATTTTCCTTATTTACTTGTTGATCAGTTTAGCTGTTGATTTGAGTCATTGCTATAATTGTTTATTTCGACGTAATTCTTAGCATTATAAGGATCTGAGTACTTAGGTCCTTATAACTTTATTAAACATAATTTTAATTTAAAACAGTGTTTGATTTAAATAATATTTCAAATGCCTACTTATATGCGCGAAAAAATCACAACAAAATGTTTATAATACAAACAAAATTTTGAAGCCTAAGCCAAGAATACCTCAAATTCTAATAAACGAACTAAATAATTCTCAATACCTATAATCAACGTGGGTGATGTTGGCTAAAATTTCAGATTTTTGCCCGCCATCAAAATCGAATAATATTTGCTAAAAGTGTTGAATTATTAAATCTTTTATATAGCAAATGCGTGCAAATGATCATATAGTTGTAGCAAATGGAAAAATATGCACTTGAGTTTATTTTTCTACTACCTCAGAGTAGATAAATACTACGTACCTACTACTAAAGAAAAAAGAAATCATAGATTTTATAAAAAAATGGGCAAAGTTGGCATAATTCACGGCATATTATTTTAAATTAACATCTACAAATAAAAAAGAGGGCGGTTTTTTTTTTTTTAACAATATGGGTATGCAATGAAAGCTTGTAAATAGCCCTTTCCAAATATGTATACCTATATTATAATACTTTTATGCCACCATTTCGACAAAAGCAATGCGTGTCGTCCTACCCTATACCCTAGCCTACCTTTCCGTTAAGTTTTCTTAAATTTTCTAATTTTATACGCTACTTTCTTAATTTATTTCCATAAATTCTCAAGTTATGGCGTGACCCATATAGAGATTGCAGTCGGGGACAAATAAATATCACAAAAAAAACTTTATTGTTGTTAAATATATTTTCATCTCAATACCACTACCAAACATATTTAGGTTATTGGTTTTATATTTGATTATTCCAATCTTCTATTATGCTGGTATCACAACAATCAATTAATTTTCATTTCAAGCTAGCTGAACCACTCCTCTTTTTTTTCTCCTTTTACTCTCTTAGATGCTGAAATTACCTTATTAGCGGATGGAAAAACCCACCTGCCAAATTCAAGTTCATAGTTTATGAGATAGGTATCGTGATTAGAGAGTGAGTGATATTTCACTTGTATATATTTTATGGATGGATAGCAAAACAACAATACTAATAAATGAGCGCAGACGGCCTGCAATAATTCTATCATGGCATCAAATATATCTCCCTTAACTGTTTTTACTCTCTTAGATGCTGAAAATACCTTATTAGCGGATGGAAAAACCCACCTGCCAAATTCAAGTTCATAGGATATGAGATAGGTATCGTGATTAGAGAGTGAGTGATATTTCACTTGTATATTTTAATGTGTAAAGGTAGGATATCATGCCAGCTAGTTGGAAGTAATAACAGCTAATTTTAACAATGTATGTTACTGTTAAGTATCGTGTCGTATCCTTAAGTGTAAACAACGCAACATTGCACAATGTCTCAACGGTACCTAAACAAGCGTTCTTCGAACACTTCGCCATTGTGAGGTTATTTCACATTAGTAACATAACACTCGCGGAACTCTTCGGATATATATATGCTTACCAATACCACCTTTATTGACTCATTGTCCTTGTTCTTTTAGGTAGGTACCTACACTATAACGTCTACCTTAAATTCTTAATACAAATAGGTAACCTAAAAGATTTAATTAAAAATCTAAGGACTAAGCAAAATACACTTTCGGATCGATATTATTCAAAGCCCAAACCAACAGCGGTTTTTTTTTACCTTTGACTAACGAAAAAAATCCTAAGAAAGACAAATTAGGACAGTCAAACGCAGAAACTCAATTTGTTGAAATCGGGGTTTGACCAGTCACACCTAAATACGGTATAGGAATATGTTAGGGAGATCTTTAAACTCTTACTTTTATTTGCTCTTTCTCTTGACCGTAAATAAAGTTAGTTAACCTGAGTTTAGATAAATATATTTTCGTGTTTTCCTTGAGAGATAATAAGACTGTTTTCCCAGATTTTTATTTTTTATTTTAAGTTTTGTTTATTTCGGTGTTACGAATGGGAATGCTCGACTCGATTTTATTATATTTTTGTACAACCAGCGAGCGTGCATTATTTATAAAATGAGTTCTATCTGAGGTACCTCTGAGATAAGTATAAAAATAAGTGACCTCACAGAAGCATCGCAGTATTCACAGTATACCTATCTGCAAACATATTTATCATGTACCTATATAAAAATATTTAATCTTGTCGTGTTGAAACATACAAGTAGGTGACATGAAATAAAATATATAGACTACTAATAGAGAATTATAATATTACTGGGATTATAAGATTATTAAAATCGAAAATATTAGCTCATACGAAGCTTTTTTTTGTACCACTAAGGTGGCAAACAAGCATACGGCCCGCCTGATGGTAAGCAGTTACCGCCTATGGACGCTTGCAACACCAGGGATTCCAAATGGCCGCCATACCACCGCAAAGGTGCGATTAACGCCCACGCGATTGGGCCGCCGGTACCGGAGCTATGACCATCCTTTATACTTTTCGTCAGACCCCTGAAGGATCGCCATACTGGTACAAATGACCAGGAAATTTGTGCCAGTATCTCCCGGTCTATAATTGCTACAGTAAGATAAGTAACACTTCCTTACTAAATTTTATGATTTTTAGCACAAAACTCATTATGTAGTCTGTTTTGTTTTTTGCTAAAATAATAATAATAAGAATCATTTATTAACCACACATGAAAATAAGATTTTACAAGTTTTAGATACCTAAAAAACAATAAACTCATCGCAGATATAGCAGTGGATTCCAAACTCGGGCAATAAATATAATATATGCTCGCAGTGTGCTTGTTCGAGGCTCGGCTCGTGCTCGGTTCGCCAAGCATGGACGCACCATAAAGGATTTGATTATTTAATGTTGAGTGCTCAGGTTGAGTGTCGAATGTTTGCTTCAATACCTCTTAGACGCGATGCTGTAAGAATCAATGCTTAAGAAAATAATATTCAAAATAATTAACAATACCAAGGTTGGATTTAGGCCATTTACAAAGAGAATCATCAATCCATAGAAGGAAAATTAGGTACGTTTTGTGTTCTTCTGTACCACTACAAGTACCTAATGCTGTCTATTTTTATAGCTGAAACATCATCATTGTCCTCTGCAACTTGGGTAAAACCATCTGCTCTTTCATCGGCCGTAGCGTACGGCCAGGTCAACACGATGAAACTTTACTATCGTTTTTATGTTTTGTCTAAGAGGTAGTAATAAAATCCCTAATCATTCAAAAATTTTGATCATTTTAAAAATGAATTCGTTTTTTCCGTAATGTCCTCTATGATCGTACCTATATATTGTAATTAAGGACAGCAAAAAGGGTATCTCATTTCTTTTCGTTAACAAGTGCCTAACTCTTGCCAATCAAGGCATCGGACAAGACATGTGAAAGTAATCAATTAACTATGTATTATTCAACTCAGGCAACATCTACAAATTAGTTTGACGGTGTGGAAAACGTTTGTTCCTAGTCGGGACAGTATTGCGACATGGTGTAACGGTGCCGGACCTGTTTATTGTAATAGAGTAGGTACTGATCCGAATAATTAGTAAGCAATTCAACGCACACTTCCTTCGTCACAAGTCTAGCTTCGAGGGCTGCCTGGCTGAGCGACAACGCGCGCGGCGCGGTCGACCCGCATTCCACCACCAAATACGTCGCATGAAACGAGACTCTTACTTGGAATAATAAATGCATTGTTGCTTCAGTCAAATAGCTACTGAATCATTTTATCGATTCAAAACTTGTAATGTAAAATAAAATTACCACATCAGTAAAAAAATAAAGGTTTTTTTTTATTGTATTTCATAAAGTGCATTAATTTTGGCATGTCCTGACTATGTATATCGTGAAGATTATGTGTCATCGCTCACTACATCAGCACCGCTCCATCGCAGCAACGACCCAGCACCGCCTCAACTCAATCCGACCACTAGCTGCCAGCGCCAGCGTGTTTCATGCTAGGTGGCCTTCAAAACAGTACCAAAGTATTCACCGCTTTTTAATTACTTCTTTATTTTGAAATCGATTTTAAAAGATAGTAGGGATTGAGGAAATTGTTCTATATTATGTAATTAATAGAGTAGTTTGTGTGCGGTAGTTTTCTATAATAATAGCATGCATGCAATACAATACAAATAGTTATTATAAAAGGGCAATGGCCGCGAGCGGATACCGCACATCGTCCTACACCCTCTACCTCTGGCTAGCTAGCGTGCCGCGCAACATTAATGGCAAATTCACTGTTCGTTCATAAGGGCTTTTATAAAAATATTTTATGAGTAAACATAAAAACAACACAAATTAAAGACACTAATTAATTAGGCATTACCACAGGCATTACATCGGTCGATCCACCATGTAATTTTTATGGAGGCGGGCAAAAAGGTCTCCCATATTTTTTTTATACCACTAAGGAATCGAACAAGCATACTGCCCGCCTGATGGTAAGCGGTCACCGTAGCCTATAGACGGTTGAACCCCAGATGTACCAATCGCGCTTTACTAATGTCAACCCTGCAATCATCTTTTCACGCCCATTTTGAAAAACCCCATGCTGTATTCACTCGCGAAAACCACTTTGAAACTGGTTCCAATATGTGAGGATGGACTCCCCATCGAAGGCGAGAGTGGCGATGGTAAAAGGTAGCCGTGGGCATCAGGTCAAACAATTCTTCAGAACACTGTCCGTTGCACAAGCAGAACACACATAAGGAGGCAAAAATCTCTCCTCAGACTTAGGAGCTCTAAGCTGCTTTTCTGAGCGATTCATCAACGATAATTCTAATGGCACGACGTTAAATCGAGTCGCAAGCAGTCCAGGTGCCCCCACTCATAGATGACAGCAGTACTCTATATGAGGCCGGACTTGCGACTTATATAGTTGCAGCCTTTTCCCTGATGTGAAGCACTGCTGCTGCCTCGCTCTATTATACTTCATTCGCCCTCGGAGCTTTTTGGATGCCAGCCTAACCGTGTTTTCCAAGTGACTATGGAACAGAACGTCATAGACCGGGAGATGGTGACATAAATTTCCTGGTCATTTTTACACAGTATGACGACCCTTCAGGTGTCTAATTATATAATGAAAATGTAGCGACATCTATCAGTAACACTGAGATAGTTCACACACGGAAAGATAGATTGCGTGGCGCCACAATATACTGCATCGCGCTTTAGAAGTTTTCTCGAGAATACTAACAAACAAACTGTCCGACTGCGGTCTCCAGGCACGATGACCCAACCTGGCTGAAGATCTTCCCTTTTAAATGGAGGTGTCATCCACCTTGCACCTCCATAACGAAAAGGAAAATTATGGTCATAGCGTTGGTACTGGCGGCCCAATCGCGTGGGCGTTAATCGAACGTGTCAGATAAATTACGACAGTCGAAAGATTTGTTCTACAAACATTCTTGTATTTTCCGATAGTCGATGAAAAAGAAGTAGGCGATACCATAATGCCATACTTCTCCGGTGTGACTTACCGCCCGCCATACCGAAGAGAACACATTAATATAAAAAAAAAACATTTGTACCAGGCAAATTTTTGCACAGCTAATCATGGTCGAGTAATCATTCATGAAAATCACCATGCCAGACTTTTCCAGAAAGTTGTATTTTTTTTCCAAAACTGATGCCGATAGCACAAGTAGAGTTCAATTAGAGCGCAAAGGTAAAGATATACCTATAAGGAGAGGTGTCAGACAAGGTAACCTGATATTGCCAAAGCTATTCTTAGGTGTACTGGAAGGCATTAAATGCAATTTCAATTGGAAAACGGCAGGTCCTAACATGACCTTCTTTTTGCAGAAAATAGTGACAGCTCCAATCACTTACTAAAGAAAGTAGAAAAGTGGGACTCGAGATGAACCTGGAAAAAACAAAGCTTATAACTAATAATACACAAAATCCTATTACAATAAAAAATCAAACATTGGAATATGTTCAGTTCTAGAGCTATATAGGTGTTTTTTTTCCTAACCAGTGTGGGAAACTTCTGACCTACAGGTCTTAGAGAATAACGCTCAGAGGAACACCGAATTTTAATGAAAAAAAACATGCCGTTTAATTTTTTTTAGAAAAATTTGAATTATCAGAGATATGGAATTTTCGCAAAAAAAAAGTGTTTTCGAAATTCTGCTTCTAAGTCACAATATGAACAAAAATTAAAAAACTTCTAGCAACTTGTGACCGAGTTTGTCATGCATAATTGTGTTCGTATTGTGAACAAGAAGCAGAAAAAGAAAAAAAAATGAAAAAAACAAAAAAAAAAACATTTTTTTATGGTATTTTTATTTTCTTCAAAATTCAGCTCGGACTTCCTTTCAGCGTTTTTCTCTGTACTTCAGAAGAAGCCCTCACTGGCTGCAAAAAACAACCTGTATATATCTTGGGAAACAAATTTCTTTTAATGAAAACAGAAACTTAGAAGAAGTAAACAGAAGGGTGCTACTAACATGGAAAACATTTTGGTATCTCAAAGAAGTACTCAAAGGAGATTTTCCCATTCACATGAAGAAGAAAGTATTTGATACGTGTTTACTGCTTTGTCTAACTTACCGATCGCAAATGTGGACGTTGGCAGACGCTGTGAAGGAAAAAATTGTATCGTGCCAAAGAGCTATGGAAGGTAGCTCACTCATTATAAAAAAGATACAAAGTATAAGAAGTGATCATATAATAAACAAGACAAAACTGATAGACAAAAAAAGTAAATGGCAGTGGGCAGCACGACACGTGGCAAGAATTACAAATAAATGCTTTGAACTTGAACTTTGATGACAGGTGGACTGTAAGAGTAACCATATGTGATGGACCTGAAGGGAAAAGAAGAATAGGAAGACCGAAAAAACGATTGACAGACGATATAACAAAAATTGCGCGAAATCGGATAGAAACTGCACAAAACCGTGCCATTTGGTGTCGCCTGTAGGGGGCCTATACCCAGAAGGGGTCCTCATCAACATTATAATATATAGATTTGCATGATATTGAGTAGAGTATAGGTAAATGTAATGTAGATTAATTTGATAATGTTACTTATTTTATTTTCTCCATTATTATTTTAATTTATTTAAGTATTTGGCTTTTAATCTTTTTATATGTAATAATTTGGTGATGATATGGGCATTTTCGTCAGAACATGTCGTATTGCATAGGATTTCCGTACAATGAGAGGTCAGCTTATACTAGAAATGTATAGCTTGATCTGTAGCCGTGTGTACCAAACTTCAAAAATGCATGATTTTATCAAAAGTTTTGTAAATAAAATAATTTTAATGAATTTAGGTGCCCGCTTTTATAAAAATCGATTTCAAATATACAGTTCTGATTGAATTTGAGTTACTTTTATTTTAATTTAAATAAAAGTAAAATAGTGCATTCAATTTTGTCTTGTTCGTTACTCATAAAAGCATTGTTGTTAAAATAAAACGATATTTTGTTCGTCAATAAATAATTAATAATTGTTTTATAGCAAAATTCTTATATAACATTTTAGTGTTACCATTTAATAAAAGACAACTTAATTTAGTAGAAAATGTTTGCTTGAACTATGGTAACTATGCAGGACAAGTCCATTATTAATAAAACGATGGGAACATGTTTTAACGTAAAAAATAAATAAGAAAATAATTTTAAAGCTGCATTAATTTCGTTTTATATTATTATTTTATATATTTAGCCTAAAAAAAGTTGAAAATTAAAAAAACTTTTATGGGAAAAAATCTACGAAATTGGTAACTAAAAAGTAGTTTAGTAGTAGTAATGAGACAGTACTTCACAGAATAAGTGCCAAACTTTTAAATTATTTTTCATCTTAATAAATTAATGTTATATTTTATCTATGCCAACCGATCGTCCGGAAGGTCATTCAAATATGACATATATATATATATGATATATATAAAGTTGCACGTGTCAAAGAAGCATAGAATTCTAAGAAAAACATTTTTTTTCAAGGTACAGTTTAATTAATGGATGTACATGTTTTATGAAAATGTCCATATCTAATAAAGGCTTTAATAATAATAATCGGAAAATACAAGATTTTTTGTGGAACAAATCGTTCGACACTCGTAATTTATCCGCAACGTTCGATTAACGCCCCACCCGGTACCAGCGCTACGACAATCATTTTCAGGCGTATGACATAAATGTCCGGGAAATTTGTGTCACCATCTCCCGGTCTATCACTAGAGAGCTTATACCGATGTTCAATGACGTGTTCATGAATTGTAGTTTCCTTTTAGTTTTAATTTATTTTTTATGTAAGTCAAGCATTGCCTTGTGTGACACGTCGCCAACTTCCCTATGAGGGCGATGGCTGTCGCACGCTTCATACTTGTGAACAGGTGCTGCTTGTGGGGGCTGGTCTGCTTAAGTTATTTACTTATTAAATACTATCGACTCAGTCTAGTTTGTAGTTTTTTGCCGCCGTTGGGCACGCAGTTGTTATCAGTGCGATTTGAATGTCAATATTATGTAGGTAATGAAACTAAGCTTGTTTTTCTATTTCTTTTCTGCTTTATATTATGGCCTTTTCAATTATTTTCTGTTCTGAAATATTGGATTAATCTCTACAATAATGCTACAGTACCAGTTAAAGGGTCAGTCTTAAAATCCAAATGGTAATAATGAAATTAATGATAAGAAACTATTATAATGTGTGAGACAATTTTACAATTAATTAATGCAAACTATTGTTTACTGAATATAGATGTATTTACAATAGGTTAAGGAAATAATAATAAATACCTTATAATAATCCCATTAACTGAATAAAAATAAACTTTTATGTATGTACCTATATGCTAAAATCAATCAAACAAAAGACAATGAGTGGTTTTACCCTTATGTTTTCCTTTTCCCTAGCACATATTTTTGCCTACATATATTAATTAACTTAATTATAGGAATACTTCTCCTATACAAACCTATATAGACACTATAAAGCTTGGTACTCCACACTTTTATGAAATTGCAGTCAATTCATTGCTAGGAAAAGGCCTTAAATCCCTCACAGCAATTATTCTAATCCTATGCCAGTCTTATCAACACATGTGCCCAAATGTCATCTGACATAGATGGATGGTTGGTCTGGCAGGTAGGTAGTTACCTGAAGAAAAACAACCCCTTTTGATTGATGATGGGTAGCTGTGTAACCTTGATTTATTTGCTCAATTGACATGGTATTGAGGATTTAAAAAATTACTTTAATAGTTTCATTTTTTTTTCTTATACAAATAAGCAGTTTATAGGTAGACTAGCCATCTCCCACGGTTTCACCCATGTTCCTGGGATAAAAATTAGCCTATAATACCCAGGGATTATTAACTTCCTATAAGTAAAAGATTTTTCAACACACTTGCTCGTAAAGTGACATTAGTTGCACTGTTTTTAGTATCTTAATGCAGCTCATTACGCACTAGTGCTTTTTCCTTTACATTACTGCATAATTATTTATGACAGGTATAATCCCGATTATGTTAAATTTGTACCTCACTGCAAGTGATATGTGTGTAGACAAAGAAATCTCAATTTAAATGGGTAAATATGTTTGACAGTGCATTACTGTAAAAAAAAACACATGCGTGCCATATTTGTGTCATTGTGTGGTTGATTATTTATTATCAAAAAATATACTTCAAAAAATACAAGTCTGCTTTTTTCCTCAAAAGTGTTTTGAAATTATGTTCGTTGTATGATACGTGTGTGCATTGATCATTACACTCTTACTGAATACATGCTTAATACCGCCTCAAGTGTAATACCCAACTTTTCACACATGTATCATAATGTACTATTATTTAATCTGACTGGTAGTTCCGGAAATTAGCCTGTACAAAAGAAAACTTTTCTGAATGAGAACCAAACCTTACTTTCTAGATTACCATACTTTTTAGATTTTTTTAAATATTTTTGTTGCCTGGTATTTCAGAGATATATAGAGCTCACATAAATCTTTATTAGCAGACAGACAAAAAATGAAATTGTTACTTTTATTGTTAGATGTAACAATTCCCACACAGTTAATAACAACTTAATGAGCAAAAATGTATAAGTACTACATACCTACACAACACACCTTTGCAGACAATGAAAGAACTTATGAGGCAACCATTAAAAGTAAAAGAAAAATACAAAAAAGATATTAATTAGGTACAAAGAAATTGGACTAAAGCTGGACTAAAGCAGTAGAAGTAATGTCAAAGGCGCAAACTTTATATTTATATCTGTCTCGATAATTTTCATACGATTATCCAATAAGATAAAAAAGGAATGAGATATAGTTGTGTGTTTCTGTTCATACCGCCTGTAACCCATTTTGAATTGTCAGTGGTTACGTTTGGTCTAATTGTACTACCAAATTGAATAGGTCTAAAAGTGAACTATGGTGTTGGCCCTCAGATGTTGTTTTTATTTTAGTCGTAGTTTGTTGACATACAGCAGACGGACGACGTCTACGCGAAAATTTAAAATTAATATTGTTTATTTAGATTCAAGCAAAACTAAATGTATTAAATTGTGATCTGTGATAAACACAAAAATGGTGTGTGTTGTAATCGAGTGCAAATATCATTCCTACCGAAAGGAAAATGAATCTGAAATTATTAGCTTTCATCGGTAAGACGGCATTTTGAACATATTTCGGATTTTATTCGTAAGATTGCTTTGATAATTTGTAGAATTGTAGACTAACATTTATGTATTATAGTATAATGCGTATTATATGTTTAAAACAAATTAGATTACCAAAATATTGCTACATTTTAAATATTTTGATATAGGCTCGAATAGTGCCGTACATTTCTTATCGACAAATCAATGAGGATAAACTTTCCTTCATGAGTCGGTGACTGTCGGGGATTTCGTATTTTTTTGACTTTTTTAATAATTTTAGATAGTTAAATAAAAGAAGATTGTTAATAAAATCACTATTTTGCGTCGTTTCGTTATGAAATGGCTGGCGACAGCTAGGCTGCGGTAATTCCTGCAGAGCCAGAGTCGGCGCATAAATGAATTTATATCATAAAAACTCATACTTAACCTCAACATCAACCATTAATATTGAAGGCCTTCCCCCCGCATCCCTTACGTTGCGTCCCGTCAATGAAAGTACCATAAATAATGAAAGTGTCTAAATTATAAGATTATATTGTTTATTTTAGATTCCCCGATGACGGTGGGTTAGCGACGCTTTGAAAATTGCTTGGGAAGAGATTCCAGCTGAAAACGTGAGGCATTATGATCGAGAGCATGCATTCCAGTCTTCAGAAGTGCATAGCTAAAAGAAGAGGGCATACGAATTATACAAAAACAGAAAAAGAAATAAAAAGTGAAGTTTTTTTTAGTTTTTAGGCCTTTTTACCCGACTGACCCGGAAGGAGGGTTATGTATAGCATTCAAGTTATATTCAAAATTCTTTAGATTAAAGAGCTTGTTTTTCTCTTTTCAGTTAATTTTTGTTTTACGCAGTCGGGTTTTTTGTTTCTTTTAATAATTTAATTTATTCGTTGTTTGTGTTTTCGACATTTTTATTTAAATATAAATTTATAATTTTATTGATAATTTATTTAAACAATTACTTGCCTAAACGGTACACAAAAATATTGTTTTATGATTAATTTAATAATAAACGCGTAAATGATTTTTATTTTATTTTAAAACCTTATCTGTAAACTGTCTATAGTATAAGTACGTACTTGAAGAAAGTATGTACCTATTCATTTTTGTATGGGAGCTGGCATAGCCACCCACCACCATTTAGATTTTAACAATTATTATAAACTAGCTGTCCCCCTCGGTTTAACCCGCGTTCCCGGGATAAAAAGTAGCATGTGTCCTTCTCCATACCATAGGCTATCTGCATGCCAAATTTCATGATGATCCGTTGAGAAGTTGAGGCGTGAAGGCGTAACAAACAAACTCACTTTCGCATTTATAATATTTGAGGATTAATTTATTACGTGGTTGGTTTAAATATTTATTAGAGTAGAGTAGAACCAAGAAGCACGAAAAAACAATAGGATAAACTTTCTGGGACGGGACGCTGGTCTTGGTGCTAATTTTTTTTTACAGATGGTAGTTGATCTAAGGAGTCTTTCAGCGAAGTATTTTCAAGAAGCAACTTCATAGTTTTTGAGATTTTAATTATTGAAGTGTGTTAATCAAAGTAAAACAAAGAATATCGTGCAAAAACGGCGGAAAAGCTTCCCCCCCTTCCCCGCGTCTCGTCCAGGAAAGTTTTACCATTTCTAATTTTGTCGATATCGATATTATTGTATTCAGAACCCTATTGTAAATTTACTTGATCAATAAAGTCTTGCAACAGTGTACAACCTTACTATTTTAGGATATAGTAAATATATAACTGTCTCTTTTTGGCACAACGAATTCCAATAAGAGTAATGAGTACAGCTATTCAGAAGTCGCTTCATTTATTAGCGGGGTTTCTTCGCTAGTCTTTATTCTATGATTAGGTAGATACTGATACATAATCAATACATAACATTCGCAATGCAAATTCGCGTTATCTATTTGACATAAAAAGTATTACCGTAAACTTTTAACTACATTATTTCATATAGTACCTACTGCACAGCAAAGACCACGTTTTTAAAAACAAAGAAAACCAGAAGTTTCATCGAAATCGATAGGATCGAGTTTGACTTGTTCTTTCGAATAATATGAACGTACCTATTTTAATGCGCAAGCCAAAATACATTTTATTTTGTAATGTTTATAAACCTAGTCAAAGGATCCTAGTTTAATTATAATTCGAGTGCAATAAAGCTAAATCAGCGCTTACCTCGTATTTAATCCCAGCTAAACGGAGCCATGTTTCGACTTTCAAGGAATATGGAGAAGTAGACGGCAACAAAGGAGTTCGCGAGAACTGGTACAGGTAAACGATGTCTTTTTCGTAATTCATCTTTCGTACAGTTGGTTTCGGCGGAATAGGTTCAACTTTCTTCTCATCTACCTTCTCTTCAGCTTTTTCGCCGGAAGCTGGAGCTTCTTCTTCCTTACTTTGCCCGTTATCCAACTTATCCACCGGCGCATCTACTTCGGACTCCTTTTTTTTGTCCGTATTGTCGGGCACGTTATTTGTGACTTCTGTGGCCATTATGATAAAGTTTATATAGATATTTAGTCTTTAAACAATAATATTATAAAAAATCTAGCACAGTAATTTATTTACACCCGCGAAATAATTAAAATCTATTATTTTCACTGCCGCGTGCCGTCCATAAAAAGGTACGCTATCAACGCAACAAATTGTCTGCTATACTAACATAAACTAACATTCCTTAGTAAGTGGTGGTGGTTGGTGTTGCCAACAACAGGGCCTGATGTCGCAATTTTTCACAGCTTAAGTAGTCTAAAGTAGCAGGGGTGCGTTTAGGTTAAACATCAGTACCGAGGCGGGAAATTTGAATATTGTTTCTTTTTTTTTTTACCTTCGTAGAACTATATGGATAGCTATTTTAGTGATTCGCGACGATAGTAGTTCATTTAGCATATTGTAGAATGAATACTTTTTGATTAAGTTTAACTATTTTTGTACATTTCCCAAAATAGTAATTGTTACGGTTTTTGGAGAAACCGTGGGAAACGTTAAAATATGGCTCATATTATACAAAAAAAAACATAACACAACGTGCCAAATGAACTCTATGTTCGCTAATCACTCAAACATCTATGCATATTGTTCTACGAAGGTAAAAAAAATCTCGGAAAAAAAAATCCGGCCTCAGTACAAATGTTTAACCTTAGGTCAGTCCATTTTTACCTTTTTTACCACAAGCGAAGTCCTTACTTTACGGAGATTACAATAAAAATTGATTCAAATTAATAGTTGTTTGACACACTGTCAATTTAATTTGACAGTTTTAGACCTAGACTCCGTTTAGAGAACCCTCGCTAGTATTATTTTATTCTTACTTAAACGTACCCCAGCTGCTGGTAGCCTAAAGTAGCCCAAAATCAGCAAAAACGCTATGAATAAAATTAAAATTTTGTTGATTTGTATATAGGTACCTACTTAAAAAAACATTTAAAACTTATGAGTTAAAGTCAAAGCCATTTATTCAAATGAGGCCCTAGTACGGCACTTAGGAACGTCAAAGCTTCTGAAGTTACGCAATGTAGGTTATTAGTACACACGGCTACAGGTCAAGCTATACATTTCTAGTATAAGCTGACCTCCCATTGTACGGGAATCGTATACAATACGAGTTCAGCTTATACTGGAAATGTATAGCTTGATCGGTAGCCGTGTGTACAATTACGAATAGTTTTCTAAGGGGTCCGGTTATACCTAAAAAAGCTAAAAAGGAAGCTAAAGCAAAATTACTTTTTTTTTCAATTTCTCGGCAGGTCCTAAGTAATTCCAATATGTTTTGGTAAAATAGTTACTCATTATATATAATTCAATTCATTAAAAGATTTGGAATTGATGATTTGCCTAAGATCTGCTTTAAATTCGAAAAAAATGAATTGCGTTAGCAATATTGCTTAGCTTCCTTTTTAGGGGGACTTGTCGTTAAAGTAGCCTAAAAGAAGCCATTCAGATTTATTCGTCGCTGATTTTCGTCCTGAGTAGCCTAAATGGCGATACATCGCCTACGTTGACAACACTGTTTTTAGTAGCTAGTTGCCTAGTAGGCTAAAGAGACTTTTTGGCGGGAACTTGCAGAGTGACATTGCGTTTTCATTTTTATTTTCATAAATTAGTGTATTTTTGGTTTTATTGCATATTATTGGTGGTCTTTTATCCAATACAATGACCACCATTTTACGAAAACATGACTTTGGACGGTGAATGATGATGTGGACTATGTGAAAGTTAATTTGCGGACTATATGAAAGTGATATTACGTAGCTACATTCCGAATTGGATAATATCGCTCACAGTGCTCACAGCAATAATTTGCCGAGTTAGATTTCATGTTAATGACAGCTGAGAACTCAACAATTCGGAACGCTCGTGAACGCGCTCACAGTATTCAAAACAGAACTTTTGAGAATTGTAGCGTGTGACCGTCCCGCCCGCACCACGAGGGGTAAACGCCCTCTTAGGTATAAATCTACCCAAAGGCTGCCAATGGGACCCTATTACTAAGCGTCCGCTGTCTGTCCATCTGTCTGACAGTGAGGTTCTCATGAACCGTCATAAGTAGACAGTTGAAATTTTCTATTGCGCGAAATATTATGATTTATTTGATGCGTTATGTGTGTGAATACTGTGAACCCTGCGGGGCGATTACGTAACTTAATTTCAATCTTTTTCGAATTTAAATCGGTTCAATATATCGGTTTCTAATAACTTTTTTACGTTCCGATAATTACAAACGAAAACAGTGGTTCATTAGAAATGGAACCATTTCCGATTTTGTAATATTTCTACCGATTCTGAGGTAATTTCAATCTGAATTTCATTGCAATAAAGTTATGTAATCCACGTACAGGATATTAATTATTCTATGTCAAATTTTAAATAAGCTTTTTATAGAAATCAAATAATAATTTCCCAAAAGCCGAGCAAAAATACTTATATGGTAACACCAGTTCTATACCTGTATAAAAATCGTATAACAACATTATAGCTCATTCTCCATCACGCCTGGCAATGTTCTAATCAAAATAACCCACTGTATCGAATGACAGTGCAAAGTTCTTACTCGACGTTCTCGCCCCTCTCTTCCTTCCTTCGCCCCCGCCATGACCCATGCCGGCCATTTTATTTTCATTCCATTCCACAGAGTACTTTTTATAACTACCTAGCAATTCCATTCGTCAATATGCACCTACTACCTGTCATCAAACACGTGTTTGTTTTGATGAGAACTTAAGTTCGTCGATTTATTTCCACCTCTTTTAATCCATAAATTCAGTGTTTTCCGTATTTGTATGACGAGATGTGTTGTATTGATAAATTTCCGCCACTTTAACAACATTTCAATACAGTGATTTCGGAATTTTTAAGTTTCGAAAATGTTGTATGCCCAAGTGCAACAGTTTACGCCAAGACGTTAAACTACATCAGTTTTCTATAAGTGAGGAAAATAAGAGACAGTGGATAAAGTGTATTAATTGTGAGACAATAACTTAACAGCGATCCACGCAAATTATATGTTTGTCACCTGAAGAGTGGCGCATATCGAAGCTTGGAGATTTCTTCAGGGAACCCGACAAATATCTTTTTTGAAGCAGGTAAACAACTATCGATCTACAAGTTGACTGTAATAATATAATATCTTATTATTATATGTATTATTCCTAGTCAACTCATAACATTTAAAGCTATAACCCAACCTTTGTGGTTGTGAAGGCATATTAAGTCTAACCCAAAATAAATGCCTGGCAAATGCAGTTATATTGAGATATATATATAACACATTAATAACCATGGCTCCACCAGAGTTAGAAATCTATTGTTTTATACGGTTAGTTCACCCTTATTCCTTATTTATACATAGGTTGACGGGCCAGTTGGTTAAGATTCCACCTGTTGCACCCTGTTGTGGTTTGATTCCCACACAGGACATGCATTTGTGTGCATGAACATGTCTACATGTCCTGAGTCTGGGTGTAATTATGTATATTAAGATTGATTAATTATGTATTTACAAACTAAAAGTAGTATAATAATATGTAGTATATCAGTTATCTGGTTTCCATAGTACAAGCTCTGCTTAAGTTGGGATCAGATGACTGTGTGTGAGGAATGTCCCAGGATATTTATATATAGTTACAGAGATAAATTGCATTTTTTCAGATAACAAGAAAACTGTATGCGGTGATCTTAGTCAAAGAAGCGCCACAATGATCATTCATATTACCAATGAAAGTCGCAAGAACAGAAGTTTTTGGTATGTATACAACATCCAGCACTTTTTGAATAAATTAAAAGAAATAATATAAAAGTAAAATTAAATTAAATTAAAAGTTTACTTTGATTATAAAATACTACTATCGGTAATGGACATGCCATTTATAGATCTTTACTCACTGGACTAGAGCATGATGAGGCTGTTTCCACTTTACACAAGAATATTTAACATTCTGTCCATATTGATGATACATGAACGTTTAGGTTTTAAAAGCTCATACAAATTTTCAGATACCTCTGTCCAACCATCAGCTGCGAGCCATCAAAGTAATGCCACATGTGTGTCTCTGAATAACACAATGCAAATGAACTCAGGTAATTTTTTGTCATTTAATATAATCTTATCTAGTAATGTGTTCCCCTGTCCCCTTTGTATTAGATTAAGTGCTGGCTCAGTATCTCCAGCAGTGTTCCATTTGTGTAGGCTATTTCTATGTAAAATTTATAGCTGACATAAAAATATAATATTTTAATGCATAATTAATTACTACACCCAAAATCTTTACCAATAAATTATATATACAAAAAACGCAGATGATAGGAATGCCAGTCTCCATACTAAAATCTTCAAATCCTTCGACTATCTTGTACATAAAAAATAAAACATTTCAAAGATTTTGTCATTATTTTATGCCACCTTTTTGATATTTTTTGTGACGTTTTAGGACAAAGACACCCTAGTATTTTTTGTTTGCATGGGTATCTCCAATCGATGTATATAGGCTTCATCGTACGCCACTATTTGAAAAAATAAAAAAAACAATATGGAGCCTGAAGATTAAGCTAGGCTCCGATCGAAAATCTTCGCACTCATTTACAGTTACTTTATACTTTGTTTGCAGATATTTTAATGATGCCAACAGCTGTCCAGACCCATCTAGACCGTCACTACAGATAGACTTAAAAATGAAAATTTAAATAAATAATTTATAACTAAATAATTGTGTTTCATTTATTATTATACCATAAGAACCTTTGAAATAAAAAATAATTGTATTTACCCTAAAGCCCCGGGGCCCTACATATCATAGGCTGTATGACTATTTTTCATTGTACAATAGTATGGGAATATTAAAAAAAAAAAAAACGTCATGTTCAAACTCTGCATACGGTTTATCACCAATGTTCGTCAGATGGCGGTCTGAACTTTAGTTCTCTTGGTAGTTTGTGTTCTCCATCTCAAACTGACCACGACAAAACGGGCTCTAAGCTATCTTCACTCTACGGCTGCAGCGTATTATGAACCTCATAGTAGTGATTTTAAGGTTGATTGTAAGTTTTAAGCATTTTTTCGTTAAATCTTCAGGCCATACTTTCTTTTCTGTGCGAACGAAGATTCACGACGCGCCTTATCAGTTGGGTACTACTGCTGCTATTCAGAGGCCGCGTAAGGAAAACTTAGTAAGTCCGCCCGGTATCGCGCCTAGCGCATAATACACGTTTCACAGCCGCTCTCTTCTTTCGCGCCTCTCATACAGTTTGATTTAAGTTCATGTTCTCACTCCTAATTTGTAACGTTTTGTCGGGCAAACAAGTTAATAAACCTTTTCGATCAGTATTTGGACTTAACGTTACACCCACCCCCTATGGCGCCCAACGTGGGGCTTGTAGTAGCGTACTCTGTAGCGTGTGACTGTCCCGCCCGCACCACGAGGGGTAAGCTCCCTCTTAGGTATACTTCGTAAGCGGTCGAGAACGTTCGGTAACATACATAACGCGCTGCCATTCAGAGGCCGTTAAAATTTGAATTAATAATGCGCTAGGACTCCTTATATCTTTAATAAGTTTACTCGCAAAAACGAGTATCCGCTTTTTAGGGTTCCGTAGCCAAATGGCAAAAAACGGAACCCTTATAGATTCGTCATGTCTGTCTGTCTGTCTGTCAGTATGTCACAGCCTTTTATTTCCGAAACTATAAGAACTATAATGTTGAAACTTGGTAAGTAGATGTATTCTGTGAACCGCATTAAGATTTTCACACAAAAATAGAAAAAAAAACAATAATTTTTGGGGGTTCCCCATACTTAGAACTGAAACTCAAAATTTTTTTTTTGATCAAACCCATAAGTTTGGGATGTCTATGGATAGGTCTTCAAAAATGATATTGAGGTTTCTAATATCATTTTTTTCTAAACTGAATAGTTTGCGCGAGAGTTACTTCCAAAGTGGTAAAATGTGTGTCCCCCCCCCTGTAACTTCTAAAATAAGAGAATGATAAATCTATAAAAAATATATGATGTACATTACGGTGGAAACTTCCACCGAAAATTGGTTTGAACGAGATCTAGTAAGTAGTTTTTTTTTAATACGTCATAAATTGAAATTAATATCAAATACTCAGGTCTATACTACCATTTACTTATATACCTACAGGTTTGTACGGAACCCTCGGTGCGCGAGTCTGACTCGCACTTGGCCGGTTTTTTTTTATTATTTTTCTCTCATAAAATCATAAAAAGTACTTATCTTTCCCAAATGGAAAACCAAGAATCTTATTAGATTATTGGTTAATTTTATTTAATTAGGTGGTATATGATAAATGTATAGAGAAACAGCAATATTATTGTAAATTATTTTTAATTCATCAATAAATACAAGTACCTATTTAGGTAGGTACTTAAGTCAAGTAATTGTAGGTATATAACAATAATGCCAACGTTTCAATCGTACAATGCACTCCTCGTAGGATTATCGTCACAACAGGAGACCATATAAAATATAGATATCCATACAAAGGACTTGTCTCTATTTCCATTCGACTCAGCTGCTGCAACGGTCAGCTCCATTACCTAACCTTAAATCGGTTCGTACATACTATTTGTGATAATATTTATTGCATGAAAGTGATGTTATGTGTGTAATAATGCTTTTCGCTAATCGACTTTTGCCGCAATGTTGGTAGCATTGAATCACCAAATTAAATACACAGACATGTGTTACGGCTAAAAGCCGAAGTGAAGGTACACCTAAGTTTAGCCGGCTAGAACTAGGTGCAGTCGGTGATTTGTTAAACGTTGGTTGGTATATCCTATTTACTTACGGTTAAAACTAGGTGTTGCTTAAATCTACGGGCTACAACGAAATAGACTGGCCGTCTTCGTCATCGAGATTCCACAGTTAATTTTAGCCACCGCACCGAGGTTTGGCTATACCAAGTAGTAGCCAGTTGATTTAGCCTACTACTAGTTTTAGCCGTAAATAAATAATATACACCTAAGTTTAACCAGCTGCCAACGGCAGCACCTATTTCTAGCCGCTAAAACCTAGTGGCCCCAATCTTACTACTATTATATGGACTATTGTATGGATGTGAAGATGTTTGATACTCTCACGTAAAAACTAATGTACGGATTTGGATAAAATTTGGCATAAAGATAGATTATACTCTCGAAAAACATATAGGATACTTTTTATACCCAACATCATACGATTCCTCGGGAACGCGGATGAAACCGCGGGGGACAGCTAGTACTTAATATTAATAATGGTGCCAATACTTCATAGAAGGCACTTATTATGTGAAATTACATTCTTTTTATTTAATCTTAAAAATTAAATTAGTCTTAAATTATTTCACGATGTATTCTAAACACTATTTTAAATTATTAACCAAGGGGTGTAAGCCACAAATCCCACACGAGATATTTGGGCCACTAGTTAGAGTGTGAGATTTGAAACTTACACTCGTGTTAATAACTGCATTTCATTTCGAGTATGAGGATAGTAATAAAAGCAAAATAATGTAATAAATAATAATTACATCCGAAAAAATTGTACCAATATCGCTTTCGCACAATTTTTTCTTCATCGCATACTATATGGCAGTTTTTTTTTATGCGCCATAGTGCCAGTCTGTTTTTCTTTCGGTAAAGCATTAAACATAAAAAGAAATTAAATAAACTAGTAGGCACTACTACACTAAACTATGGCGCTTTAAAAGATAAATGCTATAGGTATTATAGTGTGCATGTATGAATTTATAACTTATACTAGACTCCAAATAAAAATATTATTATTATTAAATTGTAATTCAAATATTTTGATCATAATAATTATGAAATATTTATAATTAATATAATATTATCGATGTGTGGCTGTATAAGTTTCTGCCATTGCTCAGAATTGTTACATAAAGTATACTAAGTTTTATTTACTTTACCTAAGGACGTTAAGTATCATACCACTTCTTAGACACTTTTAACTCTACTTACTTTAAGTACAGTAGTACCCAACTGATAAGGCTTACCGATGTACCTGCGCAGAAGATACATTTTCAAAGCGCGGGAAAAGCTATTGGTCGGCAGCTGCCGCCATGTGTGCGGAGGGGCGTCACTTGCGAGTGAGACAGAATTAACAGCTGCAGTGAACCTTATACTACTGATCTAAGGTTGATTTTAAGTTTAAGAATTCTTTCGTCAATCTTCGGGGCCATACTTTCTTTTCTGTGCGAACGAAGATTCACGACGCACCTTATCAGTTGGGTAATACTGTACGGAGAAGAAAAATATATTCAGTGTAAGCGCAGAGAAACACGAACATGATAGATCATCTCTCTCTAATCAATGCATCTTATTAAACCGTAAAACGACAATGCGTTATATCCCTAGGAAAGAAGCAGTATTATTTATTTTTACAGTTTTAACTAGATTATCTTAAATAGGTAATTAACGCATTTTCCAAATCACTGTTTATTCATCAAAATATATCTATGCACACTGAGTGGATAGATCACTTAGTACGCACTAAGCTTACTGGCCTGAAACTGACCATACTGTGCCCGTTCATATTACATAATTATAAAGAAAAAAAAAGCATCTTGCTTCTACACAGATGGATAGTCTGGTTCAACAAAGCTCTGACATTTATATGAATCCGTGCCATACAGATGAACGGAAAAACTAATGAAGTGAACAAAGCACGTCCATAACTGCCAGTAAGCTTAGGTACAAAAGTAAATTGATTAATTCTTGCAGTTAGAGTAATAAGGAAATTAAATCAATATTTATTTAACACACTTTATGGAACTTAGTCCTCAATCTACAACTTACATGATATTGGTATACAATAACAACATTGAAAACGTAGATAATTTCCAGGTAACATTATATACAATACAACACCTAATACAACTTATGATACAGTAGACAGCACATGTGTAGATTCAAAATATATTCATAAAATTCAATAAATTGATGTACCTAGATCACATAGTATACAAAATTATATTATAAATTTTCAGTCAACTTTTTCAAATTATTGTAGGTAGTACTACCAAGTACGCCAAGATATAACGAATTGAGTACCTCATTCTTTTTGAAGTCGGTTAATATTGAAATAAGTATTTTCACGATAAATATGGTGTTTGGTAAGCGGTTTTTATTTATTTATTTATTCAATTCTTTTAAAATCAGGTATCGAATTACGAGCGAAGATGGCTGTCGACAATCGTCATCGTTAGTAAACGATCAACCTTTGTATGGGATTGACATAAGAGATTGTTAAAAATCACCTGATATTTCGATTTGAAATGTCAATCCATTACAAAGGTTGATCGTTTACTGTCGATGACGATTGTCGATAACCATCTTGTCTACTGGCCCTGGGCGGTCGCACTTGTCACGTGACAAGAAAGATATACTGCCTGCGGGGGGCTAGTTCTAAGTTCAGTAAGGGGTCACGCGCGCTCTCTACCTCACGCGTGACTTACGCTAATAAAAAAGTACTTAATTCATCGCAAATTCTATCGAGTTTTTCATTCGTAATTTTTTTAAGCCACTGACACACACTTTTTTAAATGGCCACTCAAATAGCCAAAATGTATTTTCCATTTCAATTGAAAATAGCGTAATAAAGTATAAATAGGTAGTAGGTACCTAGACACTCAAGAATAATTTACTACATTAAACCTCAGTCAAGTATATTCTACTACCAATTAATATCAAAAGATTTGTTTTTTCACAACACCCAAGTTTACCCAATCTTACAGTAGAAGCGGAGATATCAAAGCGCTAAGTGATACAGACTTTCGCAGCTTGGACTTAGGGTACATTTTGATTCAATACGAGTGCCGCAACAGTCTGTAGGTGATTGTCGCATCGATGCGTGCGAAGTATTATGAACGATACCGATCTTGCAACTAGGTTTAAACTCGCATGTTTCCTATCAGAAAGTTATCCTTTTGTACTTGTGCTAGGTACCTATTATTTATTTTGTGGCTAAACTGACAAAATACTAAAAACGTATTGGTGAGAAACTATTCCCTGAAATAGGTTTCAAAACCCTGTATTAGGTCAGATCACCAGTGCCTACTCGTATTTTAATATTTCGGATTGTAAAGTACTCGACACAGTACTATACAGACTATACAGTGATTGTAAACGCGGATTTAAAAGGAATTTAGCTTAATTTTACCACTGACTGTATTGTTTGTTTTTATCAAATAATTTACAATTTCATAACGATATTATACATATAATCAAAAAATACTAACTTTTTCGTACGAAACAATGTACTTGTACACGAGGCAAATAAATATTAATCTATTGCAGATTGTAAATATTAAAAAATAATATTTTAATTAGCTTCGACGAAATGGTACAATTTCACATTCACCTGAGGTGATCACCAATAATGCCTACAAATTAATAATAGTACATTGTTCACAAATTCCATTAGGTACTTATACAGCTGTCCTAACATTCAACGATAAGCGGGCACCAGAGGCTGGAGAGTACCTGCTCATGACTACTCGAAAAAAAGTAAAAGATAGAGAAGTTAAAAGTAAAACCCTTTAACTACCTGGTCCATTTTTTTTTTATCAGTAACCTAATTATTTCTGCTTTTCACTACAACCCTTAAAATCCTAGCATGCCTGTACTTTTTTCTTTCTCGTTTATTCATTTGCAGGTCCACCTGTTGCCCGCTTATCGTTGAATTTTGGTACAGTTGTATATTATTAAATTTTTATACGTCTGAGTAATTGTCATTTATTTACATTTATTGCCGTATAAAAGTTGTTTTTTTTTGTATACACTACAGCTACGCCATTTATTCCGAGCTAGAACTGGAACTAGATGGCGTGTAGCTGTAGTAGTCGTTCTGCTAGGCGGTGTAGATCTGTTCTACATTCAAGTGAGTGATGAAACGCAGGCGCATCTGCAACGCCGGACGAAGCTTGCGGATCACACCCTCCGCTTCATTCTTCATCGTGTCTCCGACGAACATGTATTTAATATGATATCTGCGTAACTAGTTAAGGAAATGCTATTACATGTTGTAATATAAAACAGACATTGAAGGCAAGCCAAACGTGTTTTCCTACTTTAACCCCGATATCACTCTTGAATAAAAAATTACAAATAAGTTTATTTTACTTAATTAAACCATCAAAACACTCTGGACCCTCCTTTAGATTTAACTTTTGAAACAAATTAATCGAAATTTTATGGTTAAAATGTTAAAGTATTAAGCCACAATAAATTGAAATTCTATAACATACTTGAAAAAAAAACACCGACTTTAACCATGGCACAAAAAGTAATATTTCAAAAAAGGATACAGCAAGTCACATATGGGGTCAATGTAGTGCAAATGCGTTTGCGATTTGTCTATGTTGGCGAGTAGTTCATACAGCGTGATGGTGATATCCATGACGGCGCGAGACAGGTCCGAGTTGAACCGCTGCAGGAACGGTCCAACCAGGTGACACAAGAACAACAGCTGGATCTCTGTTCGCACCTCTGCTGCTAGCTTTTCTTTTACGAATCTGAAAAAAAATCATCGTAATCTTATTCCTCGTATTGAATTAAGTAGTCTAAACCATCATCAGCCTATAATGTCTCTGCTGAGCACATAATGTCACTACTGAGCACAGGCCTCCATTCACAAATGAGGGTGAAAAGGGAATAAGCACAGACACGCCACCACGCATGCCCACTGCGAATCGGTGGACGTAGGCTAGTGGTCAACCTACTGTTGAACTTTTCAAGCCGCCTAGGAGACCTCCAACTAGCTTAACGACTACATCACAACTAAATGATAACCAGTACTGGTTCTGGTTATAATTTATGTGTGCTTCCGAAGCGCGGAAAACTGAGTTGAAATAGGTACCACAAGGCGGTCACCCATCCAGGTATCGGCCTCAACGGTGGTAGCTAAACTTTGCCGATAGTTAAGAACGGCAAATCATGCACAACCAATTGCTTCAGTATTAATTCAGCAGTAATTACCTAAATCGGAAGGCCTTTATATTAGATAAAAATAAATCATCAGTATAATGTATACACAAGCTGTGTCCTGCGTCCTCGATATGAAAAGTATGAAGAACGTAAGAAAATGTCTACTTACTGAGGAACTTGCATTATTTGGCCCGCCCCCGCGTGATACCAAACTGCATGCGCCAGAGCCAATGTCAGACTGTATTTATTTTCCAACATAGCATCATTGGTGGACGTTAAATTGAACAGCTGGAATGGTGTGTTTGGGTACGGCCATTCGGTCATCTCATTATTGGTTATTAGTTCGAAGATCCGGTCGTGCAATACCATCCAGTATGGGTCGGGTAAAGCGGCCATTATGAGGCCAACGGCGTTGATCCAGAGCTGTATTTTGGTTGGCGGTATGACCACGAAACCCTTCGTGATGACGTCCAGTAGACAGTTGCCGACGACACTCGGCGCTTGAGGCAGAGACATCAGTTCCACACACGTCACGTACAGAGAATGCGCAGAAGGATTCGGGTATTCATTGAATCTCCAGTCTGTATTCGGGAAGTGCGAAGTGCCTACCATAGCTTTACAGCTACTGTTACGGAATTTATTTTGCAAAACATTTTATTTATTTCAGAAGGCAAGGCTGATGTTAAATGGCTACCTTTGAAGAAGGCAGCTGACTCTAAAGTACAACTGCTGAAACACATTGCTTGGCGACAGATATTCAACCAGAAAGTGGTAGCCAGGCGAGTGATACAAAGTTCCATCATGCCTTGTTCCCTAACGATGTTTTCCTTCAACGAAAGCTCAAGCCCATTTTAGGATTCGAACCTTTGTCTATTCTAGAGAATTTAAATGTTATACGTAATGTAATCTTTAAAATCTACACAGATTATGATGAAAAGGATACTGCCCACCATTCTGTTGACCAAGCTCAAGTAGTAGTTGAGGTCAGGTGTCCAAACTGTGGTGTCAGTTTCGAGTTTGCCGAGGTAGGTCTGGAAGGCTTCCGTGGTGGCCCAACCGGCGGGTCGCACCTCCTTTAATGACCCTAGCACTGCTCCTACCAGCTTTCGCTTCAATAATGGTTTGTCACGCAGTTTTGTCTCGTAGTAATGCAGAGTGTTGTATAGGAAAGTTACAGGGCGATCTGTTGAAGTAGTTACATTCATGATCTATGATTATGAGATGAAGACGCCGCCGACTAACGCTTGTTATTGTCGAAGCTGCTATGAGGTTTCTTTAGGAATGGAACGTTATTACAACTTCAGTGCTGGATTTCTCTCAAAAACACAAGCAATAGTGCTGAGACACGTGAATGTACTGCACATGCTGAATGCTTGTACATGTTCCACTTTTATTTCAGAATCAATGATGCAGTTGATTCCTTTACTACATTTTTGACACTGATTGATTGACAACTTCATCATGTATATTCAATTTTATATCAGTTAAAAGTACATTTACCAAATTTGAAACTTCAAAGTTATAAATTATAGCACTCACCGTGAAATTTGTAGAGGTATCCGAGATGCTCCAGCAGCTGTTCAAGATTTTTGCTAACCTGAGGTATTTCTAAGTGCCTATGCACAACTATGTCCAAAACCGGTATGAATCTTAAGCACACGTTGCTCAAGTACACTGGAATGGGCCCGCCGTAGGCGCTGCCTGCTTCCTCGGGGGCAAACTTCTCTGGGTATTTCCTATGAAAGGCTAGATGCTTGTCATACCTACGAAAATATGGACTATTGACTATTTTCGACTATCATAAGCATAGAAATAGATATACCTAGAAAGAGCGTCGCCATACTACACGACTATATAAAACAGGCCAACTTTTTAAGGCTGGTGTACCTGACTGCTACGTTTTAAGCTCGCTCTCTCATTATCCTTATCGTTTATAATGATAGCAGTTGCTATAGTTGTTGAACTATTCCAAATAAAATCGGGAGAAATTTAAACATTGCGCATTTTTATTTGATTTAGTCCCTATCAGTTAGGAGCTATTATTTTCGTTGCGTGAACAGCCTCGATGCTCAATCTGGAGATACCATTAATATAAGCTAAGCTATCATCGCCAAAGGAGTATGGGTCTCGGCTGTCACACACTTCTTTAGTAAAAAAGCATAATAATAAAACGTTGTTAGTTTTTACCAGTTATTTTGTTTCCAGTGCTCTGGAGAGTTTTCCTTGACAAAGTCTTGAGCTCTGTTTCTCAATTCTGAGCCTTTTAATAGCAAAAGTTGAATAATGTAGAGGCATACTTGACTTTCGTTGCCATCTGGGTTGGGGCGTAGTACCTATAATGAATATACGATTATCACAAACTCATCCAGTTCCATTCGCAGTAAATGACAAAAATACATTCATATTCTAATGCTAGGGGTTCACCTGCGTGACGCCTAACGTCCAATTATCGGAAGAATTACCGTGTAATAAATGATGTAATAAACTATGCACTAAATAGGTGGCCACACTATCATTTCATTTGAGCTATCGCCTAACGATATGAATAATGCTATTAGCACATTAGCGCGCTTACATTCGTTCATATCTGCGCTAAGCCCTAGCACAATGCCTGTATCTGCGTGTAATGCCATTAATTAGCACGTTATTTGACATAGTACTTCAGGCAAGTAAAGCCCAGCATAAGGGTGTAAGTAATAATGAAAGTGAACTATGGAAAGATATCTGACGTAATGCTGCTGTTTTATATAGGTACTCTTCTGTTAATACCAATATCCAGGTTTTAAATATATCCGTCAAATTCTAACGTCATATAACAAAAAGAGCCGGAGCTATCTTAAAACCTGGGATTCTTAAGACTCGTTCTAAACCATCTCATTTAATAAGGGAATAAATTATTAGTAATGATTAGAGATGTTATCTGGGAAAAATCTAATTAGTAATTCAGTTAGATTTAAAAACAAATTGGACACGTATTTTTTGGTTTACCAAATCATAAAAAACTTATAAAGATAAAGCGCGTCAAAGTTCGAGAGTTGGGGCTCGTGACGTCACTTTTGGATAAAATGTTTACCGCAACTTGACGACATGCGGAACTTCATCACACCATATATTCGTATTTTTTTGTTTAATAGACAAAATAATAATTTTTAAGAAATTGAATTCTTCGCTTACTCACTTGATTCTTTCAAGAATATTTTAATTATGAACAAATTATTGACTCAATTATTGTAAAGCTAGATATGAGGTACTCTTTCGGGGTCTTGAAACGTGTCTGTGTCAGTGCTCGTGACTGTACACGAATTAAGCTTATCTTATCATATTTTTTTTGTTAATTTGTTTTTTATATTATGTACTTGTGTATTTTTAAGTGCCTCAATGTGCGCATGATTCCACTTTGTAGGTAGGTGTCCCGCAGAGTGAAAACATGCGTACCATACCATAACTGTTATTTTACAGCCCGTTGTTAGAATGAATATGTGGACAAAGGGGCTGACTGCACTAAGAGAACATCAGTGCAACTAAAATGTCTCATTGTAATATTACTCAATTGTATGTTGTGCCAAATAAATGAATATAAATAAAGGAAAAATACGTGTCTAATATTTTTTCAGGAATCTGAGCCTGTTGATTGTATGATGGTGTAAAGTAGTGTAACTTACAAGACACAAGACGAGCCTGTCAATGGTGACGATGTTGTACTTCCATATGATGTCGTTGATGGCGTCGACGCACTTGTTGATGTGCGGCCCGCCCGCCGGGTTCGTCACCTCGAACACTAGGTAGTCGCAGAACTTGCGCAAGTGCGCCGATAGAGCGCGCGCACCTATACGTTCCAATATCCTGTACCATCGAGGAAAAATCCCTTCAGAGTAGTAATACCTAGCAATTACGTTATTTGACGGTACGGTATAGGCCACGTCACTAAAAAAGTTATGAATATGAATGTGGATGGATATACGGGAAGAGGAAGACTGAAAAAGAGATGGATGGATTGTGTGAAAGATGATATGGGTAAGAAAGGAGTGAATACTAGTATGACGGATAGAAGAGAGGAATGGAAGAAGCGTACATATTGCGCCGACCCCAATTGATTGGGAACAGGGCAGGCAGATGATGAGTAGTAATACCTAGCAATTAAACTCCGCAACTAGTCAGTGATTGTGCACTGATTTTTAACAGAAATGACCTATCACTGCATCGTGGGTTCTTGACTTGGCCAATCAGAGCGCATTGTCGGTGGTGGGAAATTGGCTGAATAGATAGATTTCAAGGAAAATTAACGTCATCTTCTTTGAGTTAATTGTTCGATGTTCTGTACCAATATACAATTCATGTATGTATGTGTTTATATGAGATCCATTTCCCATATATGATTTTAAAACACTCATAATGCAATAAGGTCGAACATAATATGCGAAATCCGAGAGCAGTTACTCCTACTAACGTCAGTGCACAACGCGTACAAGTGGGCAAAAAAGCATACGGCCCGCCTGGTGGTAAGCGGTTACCGTATCCTTATTAGCCAACCCCAAGCGATAAACTCTCAAATCAGGTAAAAAGTACAAAGTAAGATATTCAGTAAAGACATAATTCTAGACATAGTATAAATAAAAATAACTTACTTAAACGCAATAGGATTGATCCTATTGGTCTCGAAGATCATTTTCCACAGTAGACAGAGGAATAGCGGCGTTCCGGGCACCGAGAAGTGCGATATAATGTCGTTGTCGTTCGCCATTGAGGTCCACTTGCGGTACTCCTCCTCAACCGACTTCTTCAACACTTGCTTGTTCTCTTTAGGGGCTGGGTTCTAAGTATTTACAAAAAGCATTAAAAGGGATGATTCTTGCATTCAAGATAAATTATTTAACACTAAAACCAACAACCAGCGAAAAATAAAAACCAGCCAAGTGCGAGTCAGAATCGCACACCGAGGGTTTATTTGTACAGACTTATAGGTATAATAATAAATAATAGTAATGAAAAATCCTTTTTTTTTATTTCTTGATTACTACAGTTTTGTATGAAATTAATAGATACGTCACGTTTATGGCAGTGGCCCGACTGACCTGTGAGAAGAACTCAACGAGCACTGGCGGGAAGCACTGCAGCGTATGTTGCGACCACATATGCGGCGTGTTCGTCATTATTGTAGTTAGAAGCTCCTTTACCGCCGCGCCGTCACTGCCTGAAAACACACAACAGTAGATTAGAACCAAGGGTTGAAAGGTACAACTCTCATACGAGATATTTTTCCGCTCGAACCAAGTGAGAAAGCCAATAGTCCAATTGGTTGGTAGCTTTCAGCCGAGTTAAACACTGCTTTACAATTCGAGTGTGAGGAAAGTAACTAAAGCAACATATGTATGTAATATATAATAATTATTCCGAAAATTTGCATGAATCCCATCGTTATTACCCGAATGCGCGACAGCGAAGACGGGTTTTGTTTTTCACGCGATTCTTGTATCTATTTAGGCGAAACATCCCAACAGCTCGATGGATTTGAGTTATCTATCGATTCGTCTAAGGCAGGGGTCGGCAATCTGCAACTCGCGAGCCGCATGCAGCTCTTTCGATGTAAAGTTGCGGCTCTTCAGATCCATACGCAAAAAATAATAATTTTATCAAAACCCTTTAAAATCATGCAATCGATCGAAGAGGCAATGACAAAGTTTCGAACCAACCTTATGTATTCGAAGACTACAAAAAGACCAATGTGATATAAATTCATCAATTCGCACTATACGACTGGACTATAGCATAAAAACTTAAAAAAAATAGGGATAAAAATAAACTTGTTCGCATTCTCGTCTTTGCAAAGGTTCACGGAAATTACAAAAAAAACCCGCATTAGCAATATAATGGTACGTCGGATTACAGATGGATAGAATATTGGTACCTGTGCCGGTCATGTAGATGCCGCGCGCTAGTGTGAGCACCAACACACGGTTCAACTCCTCACTCTCAGAGGAGACCAGCGATTTGGGTTCGGAGACCACTCGTGACATCTGCAGTTGAACGCCAGAACTGCCCAGGCTAGTTATCAGTCTAAGTGCAGTGCTTTCGAAACTGAAATTATATACAAATAAGAGGATTTATGACCTGCCAGGCTATCGCGTATCTTTGGTGATAATCGTAACGAATACCATTAATGATTTCATCCAATGACGCGGTACAACACAGACCATTGGTTAATTGTTGGGCCTAATTGGATGAAATTCATTAATAGCGTTCGTTACGATTACCATCGGTTACCATTATGTGAATCGGCTCCAAAATCAGTTAAACGACCTTAGTGCCTTAATGTAAGCGATTTTTGTAATGAAGTCTAATATTTTAATAAAAAGCGTAGGGCGCTTTTCCTAGAAACCCAATAGAATTTCTAAGCATTTTCATTTAATTTAATGTAAGAAGAAATATCGCTCTAATTGTGCAAGAGAAAAAGTTTCTTACGTATTGCTTGGTATTGAGCAACTATAAGACCAATTTTAAAAATGAATTGACCATCAGGTGAATCTATAAAACGTGTTGAAATCTTCGAAGTAATAGTAACATAAGTAACACAAGTATATATACCACAATTGCAACTGTGTCTGATTGGCCTGCGGGTACGCGGCCAACGAGTGAATGTTGGACAGCAGCGTCACCCTGTAGTGCGGCTGTATGTGGTGGATGCGGTACGAGAACATATCCAACAAGTTGTGCAGTATACCCCAAGCGTGGGACTTGAACACGTTAGGCAATAATTGATCTAAACAAACCAAATCAAATAATTAACAACATCGTCATAAGAATTAACAACATTAAATGATTAAAATCTCACTCACTGATAAATCCTTTAATTCCTAGAGACTCTATCTCTGTGTACACTAATAGCCGGCTATAAGTCTCAACCAAAGCCGGTGCCATCATACTACTGCCGGGTATATTCGTTTTGTTTTGGGCCAGCTTTGCGACATGCGTCACTATAGAATGTATCAATGACATTTTACAATGCAATGTCAAACTGTCTAAAATACACATCGATAGTGGAATTGTAGGTAAAGGCGCCCCAGCGTTACCATTCGGCATGGGTTTTTGACTTCCGAACAAAGTTTCTATAATAATACCCATCGGCCTGGCATAGTATTCTTGATTTGTGGAATAGGCATTGCATAATAGTGCAATGCGATAATCTGATCCCATTAAAGTCGGTGTATTATTAGACGTCACGAGATGCTGAAGAAACCTGTTTAAGAGAATAAAATAAGTAACGGATATATCACGTATGTATAACAATTACGAATGAAAGTATAAATACGTACTCATACTGTACTTTTAAATTCTGTGGCATAGACATAGTTTTATGTTCTGTCTCGGCTTTTTTCAACAAGTGCATCCATATGCAAACAACCGCCATTTGGTGCGTGCAGTGAGCTTTCGTACAATCTGGTACAGGTAATGGCTCTTTTTCAGGATAGAGAAGTTCGTGTAGCTTGATTATGGGCAAAAAGTTTGACAGTGGGTTTCTTTGGATACTTCCCGATATAAACTGTAGAAGTACCCACATGAGGTGATCTCGCCCTTTCTTCATGTCACATCCGATCAATTTATTGTGGAGACCCATGACAATATTCGGAAATGAAGCAAATCCAATTAAGATCAAGTATATGACTTGTGACGATAAATGGAGCCAACACCAGTGAGTGGAAGACATTTCATCATCTTCACTCTCTTGTTCACTTCTCTCCATCGGTAGAATCATCAACTCGACGAGTTGGTCCTCTAGTGCTATGCACCTTTGCTTATGCTGCTTCTGCAGGCCGAGCATGGAGCACATCATGTCTCTAGAGTAGGGCTGTTGTAGAACATGCCTCAGCAAAGCAATTTGGGGTTTCAAGAGTTCATCATCATATGGCAAATTTCCTTTCAGTGAAAATTTTAGCGTTGTAGGATCCAATCGCCACGGATTGATGAGATGATCAGCTAAACCAGAGAATTCTACAACAGGTAGCATTTGTGAATGTCCAATAATTGATACCATTTGAGCGCAGGGCTTGAAACTCTCGACAAAACTAGTCAGCAATTTAGCTAATTGCTAAAAAAAACAATTAATTAAATTAATAAAAAAAAACTTGATTATTTGCAAGTTTCAAAGATTTGTGTTAGATTTTTCTTTTTTTATATACCACTTAGGTAGCAAACAAGCATACGGCCCGCCCGCATGTTGGTAAGCTTTAGTCTGATGTACAACAGAATCGGCACCAATAGCTAGCCATGATGGATATTATGTTGACCAAAAGTCATGAAGTTACATGCCTACATTTAGGCAGACTTTTTGGGCGTGGACGTTTGGCCCCCAACCAAAATTTTGTTCTAGATTCAAGTCATTTAAGGTACAGTCGAGGACAAAAAATATGTTTGTTGAAATATTACACAAATCATAATAGGATCATCATCATCATCAGCCTAGAATGTCCCACTGCTGAGCACAGGCCTCCTTTCACAAATGAGGTTGAAAGGGACTGGGCGCTACTCCACCACGCGTGCCCACTGCTTATTGGTGGAGGTAGGCTAGGAGGCATCAACTAGTTTAATGACTATCACAATTAAGTGATATCTGGGACCAACGGCTTTAAGTGCCTTCCGAAACACGGATACGCTCTATTTGAAATACCACTAGGCGGTCACCCATCCAGGTACCGACGACGACAGCCGTAGCGTAACTTTTCCGATCGATTAAGAACGGCTAATCGTGCTACACCACGAGCATAATAGGATACTTACCTATAATCTTTAAAATATTTTGCCTTTATAATAAATGATAATTTACAATCATAAGTGTAAACATATTTATGTCCTCGACTGTACATGTACACACATCAGTCGCGTTAATGGAACTTCAACAATCAGTCAAGTGTTTAAAACTAATTCTCACCGTAATGGTGACTGACTTGTGATGATTTTCCTGGTCTGTGTGAATGCACCCATCTAATGTAGATGATGTAACAACTGTGTAATTAATAAAATACAATGAAAACAACTTACCCAATGTGGCCAGTGGTTATTATCAGGATAATCTTTTTGTATTTCTGTCACTATAAAATATGCAGGCAGTAAAGAAGCATTACGATCAAAAATATATTCTAGAACACTATAAAGTGCTTTTAATTGTGGCATAGTACTTGAGTTTAATCTCACAGGTAATGTATGAGCCTTCTCTCTGCACCCCTTAAAGTAGAAACATAAATATTTCAGTATTATAAAATCTCTGTCAAAACCTACCTAATAAGAAAAGAGGTAATACATACCTTCATAATTTCTCTTACTCCTTTGTAGTCTACACCTCCTATAATTCTTCTGATCAAATTAAAACATTCAATCCAGAAATCAGCATTTTGATATAGTAACTTCTCATTTGTTAATATACAATCACATAACATCCTGTAAAAAACAAAATCTATGAAATATCACTGAATTATTAATTACTGCATTTCATATAGTATAGTTGTTATATATATTGTTGTAGGTATTTTTTAAACCTACAACAACACAACATGGTTGCCCTAGGGCAGGTGTCGGCAACCTGCGGCTCTTTCGATGTAAGGTTGCGGCTCTTCTAATCCATACGCAAAAAATGATAATTTTATCAAGCGCTTTAAAATCATGCAATCAATCCATTTGAAGTGCTACCGATCTTCGAGTTGAAATATTTGTGCGAGCAAGTATTTTCTTGCATGAATATAATAATAAAAAACAGTTTTTAAATAGTCACAAAAATAATGTGACTTTATTATTTATATTTTAAAATTATCATTTTTCGCTCGTCCATCTCAAAAGGTTGCCGACCGAAGAACCAATCTCCTAAATTTCAAAAAGAACTTACAAAATAATAGTTACCTTGCCTGAAGAATGTTTGTATTCACCAAGTTCTCCAACAGGGTAAGCAACTGTTTCATTTGAAACCTATTAGTTAATACTGCAGTCAGTGTCAGGTACTGACGCAATGCTGCTTCCTGTAGATCTATGCTGAGATTGCCTAAGATGACACTTAGCTTCTTTTGATACATTGCTAATCTCTCATTCTCCTGCTCTGGCTTATGTACTAAAAAGCAACTGAATGCTTCTTCCACTGTTTCTACCCGCTGTGAATAAATTGAAGGATTTAAATGTCATATTTCTAAGGCTAAAACTGATTAGCTACTTTATTTCAGGGCCACATTCATACACTGTCATATCTCATACACTGCATTCAGAGAGACGTAGTTATCATCTTTATAGCTGTTATATAAAATTTATTTGTTAACTCAGAATGTCTAATTTTGATCTTTAGTTTGACCCCCATCATGTTTCTTTCCTTTGCGCTTTGGCATTTTAATAGTAGTTTGGCTGTTTAATGTGGAAAACATAAAACCTTATTGATGATTTATGAAACATATCCGCTCCTTTCCGCTTTGGTGGAGACTGGGTATCAACATTTCTAATCAAACTTCATAAAAAAATTAACAATGGAGGGCTGGCTAAACAGAAGACCAAGTCCCATACAATTATACATAATATTTCGAGATTTGGGTGCCTATGGTTGCATATAACGGGCCATAGTAGGAATAATGTAACCTATGACACCAATAGTGTTCACCATGTCTCAGAGCTTCCCTTGACACAGCTGAACGCTATTGGTGGCTTAGGACTTTTTTAGTTGTATCCTCCTTTTTATCAACAATTGGAAAGATAATAAGCAAAAGATTACTGCAAACACATACTATACTTAGTAATAAAAGTACATAAATGTTAATCATCATGCGCAAATATGACCACGTCTCCCAGTTTCGTACTCAGCTCAAGTGGCTTCCTATTCACCTTCGCCGGAATACTAACATACTTTCACTTCTTTATACTATTCTATTTAATCCCAAATCCCCTTCTTATCTTAAGGAGCACTTCGAATACTATAGCTCGCAGCATCACTCCCTTCGTACCTCTCTTGAACTTCGCCTAAAAACCGCTTTACTCACTTCTCACTCCTTTTCTCAATCATTCACTGTTCAAGCTGTTCGTCTTTGAAATGCCTTACCCCAGACCATCAGACAAGCTCAGACTATTGAATCCTTTAAATCTCAAATATTCTCCTACTATCACTCTCTTTAATTCCTTTTATTTCCCTTAATATTAGTATTTAGTTTATTTACCTACTTATCTTTATTTATTGTATGTATGTAAGTATTAGTATATTACTTAATATATCTCAAATTATTATAGTATTTGTGTAATAATAGTATTAGTTTATTTCATATATATTGTATTATTTGTAAGTAGATGCTCAACCTGCCGCCTTTTGCAGTTTTTCCTGTACCCAAAGGTTGCCTGGAAGAGATCGCTTAAGTCATAAGGCCGCCTATATTGTATAACTTCCTCTAATGTGTTGTTGTAATCATGTGCTCTATTTAAGTGTATACAATAAAGAATATTTCATTCATTCATTCATCATCTAGAGAGTGAATATAGTCACCCAGAGAGTAGCTTTGGGAGGCTGGATTTATATTCATGGTATTCTACTAACTAGATACTAATAATATGACAGTACTTACCAATATTTCGTTAATTATATTGGACACTTGTGAATCTGCCATTTTAGTAGCGACAGAGGTATTATTTCGTGCTGTTATATTTTACCGCATGTTGGACTATATAAGTTTCATTTAGCTGCAGCGCCTCTGGGAAAATGAAAAGGAAAATCTCTTATCAAGTCATACCCGGCGGCGGCTAAAATCAAAAATTCTAAAACTCCGGCAAGTCCTTAGCATTACCATTACTTAGATATTCAACAGAAACAGGTACCTACAACAAGAAACGATGGAATTGTTTACGAAGAAGATTGAACACTTTTTCCCCAGAGGCTATCTCATTTTAAACAATGAATTAGATCAGAATTAGATAAATAAAATAAACCTTTTATTGAAAAGAAATTTGTAAGTAGGAACCACAGACTACCCGGACTCCACTCTCGCTATTACAAAACTGAGGCACCGTAATGGCGGCGGCTGTTTATGTGTGATTCAATTTAGGGTTGCCATGTTAGGCTAAATTTACCTATATTTTATTATATTATACTAAGACTAATATGTAACGGTAGACAAGTCTAAATGAAAATTAAGTAACGATGGGTGATTGTAGCAAAAAAAATAATCGAAAGAATCGACAATTGTAAAACTCTACATTCGATTGTCGATTCATTCGTTCTAACGAATAATCAATCGAATAACAATCGACCTTTCGAATGAAAATTGACCCACGCAACGCAGGTTGTAATAGTATGCACAATCGACGGGTGAGCGCGGGGGCAAATAGATTAATTCATTCGGCGGACGGACAGCCAGCGCACGGCATAGGACATGCGCGGTGCCGCACGAAGCGTATTATGAACAATCGAAAGATGTCGATTGTTATTCGAATGATTCGAATAAATTGGCCAATCGAATAATACGATTGTTTTTAGTAACAATCGCCCATCGCTAAAAAGTAAGTGTAAATGTAGGCAGAATATACCGTACTATTTTAAATTGTGAATGGTGGCCAAATCTCGCTATGAAAATATCCTAACTAATATTATACACAAGCGGATATGAGTTTGTTTGTATTTTTTTTTGTTATGCTTTCACGCTTCAACTACTCAACCGATCGCTATAAAAGGGGTTCGAAGATTTGTGTTCAGAGCCTGGCATACTCATCAGGCACCGTTTTGTTTTTTTTTAAATAACGTCACTCAACCCAACCTTTATACATCGATTAAGGACACTCATACGAATATAAAAATAATGGCGTGCCTATGTCCTTAAACATCACGTTACATAGTTATTTGCAAAAAAGATCGATGTTTCAATAACCATGACAAATTAATCATTAAATGTTTTTACGCATTCTATGGTGCTAGAATAGCTATATTGGTTTATTTCTAAAAAAAATTACTGATATATCAGCATAAAATATGTAAAGCAGATTTCCGTAATAGTATTCTATTAATAAATAAATATTCTGGGACATTCCTCACACACATTTTAAATACAATAAGATATACAATATTTACAACCTACGCGGTAAAATAAAGAATACCTACAAAATAAACTATGGCTAAGTTTTACTTTGACGTTACATTATTAGAAGGCTCTACACGAAGTTTAAAATTACGGAAAAAACTGGTTTACGAAAAAAAATCTAAATCGTGAATATCTATGCAATATTTTGCCACTAAGTATAAAGTAATGTTTCGTTTTATGTAAGCAACCAATGAGTATATAATCAACAAACACAAAAAATTGATACTATATTCTATCTAACTTCATTGGTAATAAATAATAATAATAATAAATAAATATCCTCCACCACCTGCGGCGCTTAACGTGAATCTTAACCAACTGCGCCAACTAGCCCGTCAAAAACTTAAAAATATTCATACTTATTTACATAGATATTTTTCTATGTTATTGAATAGAATGCCACAAGAAGAATAGGTAAAGTATAAATAAATATCCTAAATAGGTTAAGTTTGAACTTTGATAATACCGTGCGCGAGCCAAGCGAGCGTAGCGAGCGGTGCCGCGGGAGCGGCGGCCGGGGGTTAGTTACAAATGTATGCACTATAAAAAGGACCACCCTTTCCCCTCACCCGACAAAATAAAAATAATAGTATCTAAAAAAAAGGGGGGTGCGCAACTTTTCCTTCACAGTGGGGGTTCTACACCGACCCCCTCCCTATTCACCCCCCCCCCTTCCGCCCCTTAAATCGACGAACTTCAAAGTACATTCCTACCTAAACTATTGTTTGATTATTTTAGGGCTCCATCGAATAATCCGCTTTCTAAAAGTGGTCCGTTCGCCAAAAAAATTTGAGTACTACTGATATAAAGAATGTGTACTAGTCGCGAAAGTAAGAAATCAATTTATAATAAAATACGTATTAATGATAACCATAAAATATAAAATTCCCATATTTCGGGTAATTTACAAAAGTGTATATTGGCAACACTGGCTTTGTCATTAATTCTTTTGTACTGGTGAATGAATATTTGTTTTGATGTATAAAATCGGGAAATAAGTGATTGAATTATTAATTTAACTGTGAAACGTGATTCCTGGTATTTTTTTCCTCAGGTCTCTACGGTTTTTACACCATTTCACTACACAAGAGATGCTATATTTTAATATTTTACGGCACCGCAAACGTATTGACTCTGTTGACGTTTATCCGCGTAATGGCCGACTAATGTGTGAATGTGTGCGTGCCGGCTTGTACGTACAGCGAGGTGGCCGACTCTCAGCGACACAGTTTTTTGTTAGTAAGGATACATCCGAAGTTTTATAACATCCTTGGTAGGAACACAAAGCAATACACACACCAACAATACACCACAAACTACCAAGAGAACTAAAGTTCAGACCGCCATCTGACGAACATTGGTGATAAACCGTATGCAGAGTTTGAACATGACGTTTTTTTTTTTTTAATATTCTTATACTATTGTACAATGAAAAATAGTCATACAGCCTATGATATGTAGGGCCCCGGGGCTTTAGGGTAAATACAATTATTTTTTATTTCAAAGATTCTTATGGTATAATAATAAATGAAACACAATTATTTAGTTATAAATTATTTATTTAAATTTTCATTTTTAAGTCTATCTGTAGTGACGGTCTAGATGGGTCTGGACAGCTGTTGGCATCATTAAAATATCTGCAAACAAAGTATAAAGTAACTGTAAATGAGTGCGAAGATTTTCGATCGGAGCCTAGCTTAATCTTCAGGCTCCATATTGTTTTTTTTTATTTTTTCAAATAGTGGCGTACGATGAAGCCTATATACATCGATTGGAGATACCCATGCAAACAAAAAATACTAGGGTGTCTTTGTCCTAAAACGTCACAAAAAATACCAAAAAGGTGGCCGAAAATAATGACAAAATCTTTGAAATGTTTTATTTTTTATGTACAAGATAGTCGAAGGATTTGACGATTTTAGTATGGAGACTGGCATTCCTATCATCTGCCTTTTTTGTATATATAATTTATTGGTAAAGATTTTGGGTGTAGTAATTAATTATGCATTAAAAATATTATATTTTTATGTCAGCTATAAATTTTACATAGAAATAGCCTACACAAATGGAACACTGCTGGAGATACTGAGCCAGCACTTAATCTAATACAAAGGGGACAGGGGAACACATTACTAGATAATATTATATTAAATGACAAAAAATTACCTGAGTTCATTTGCATTGTGTTATTCAGAGACACACATGTGGCATTACTTTGATGGCTCGCAGCTGATGGTTGGACAGAGGTATCTGAAAATTTGTATGAGCTGTTATTATTTTAAAACCTAAACGTTCATGTATCATCAATATGGACAGAATGTTAAATATTCTTGTGTAAAGTGGAAACAGCCTCATCATGCTCTAGTCCAGTGAGTAAAGATCTATAAATGGCATGTCTATTACCCATAGTAGTATTTTATAATCAAAGTAAACTTTTAATTTAATTTAATTTTACTTTTATATTATTTCTTTTAATTTATTCAAAAAGTGCTGGATGTTGTATACATACCAAAAACTTCTGTTCTTGCGACTTTCATTGGTAATATGAATGATCATTGTGGCGCTTCTTTGACTAACTATGATCACCGCATACAGTTTTCTTGTTATCTGAAAAAATGCAATTTATCTCTGTAACTATATATAAATATCCTGGGAAATTCCTCACACACAGTCATCTGATCCCAACTTAAGCAGAGCTTGTACTATGGAAACCAGATAACTGATATACTACATATTATTATACTACTTTTAGTTTGTAAATACATAATTAATCAATCTTAATATACATAATTACACCCAGACTCAGGACATGTAGACATGTTCATGCACACAAATGCATGTCCTGTGTGGGAATCAAACCCACAACCTGCGGTGCTACAGGTGGAATCTTAACCAACTGGCCCGTCAACCTATGTATAAATAAGGAATAAGGGTGAACTAACCGTATAAACAATAGATTTCTAACTCTGGTGGAGCCATGGTTATTAATGTGTTATATATATATCTCAATATAACTGCATTTGCCAGGCATTTATTTTGGGTTAGACTTAATATGCCTTCACAACCACAAAGGTTGGGTTATAGCTTTAAATGTTATGAGTTGACTAGGAATAATACATATAATAATAAGATATTATATTATTACAGTCAACTTGTAGATCGATAGTTGTTTACCTGCTTCAATATGAGCTTCGATATGCGCCACTCTTCAGGTGACAAACATAATTTGCGTGGATCGCTGTTAAGTTATTGTCTCACAATTAATACACTTTATCCACTGTCTCTTATTTTCCTCACTTATAGAAAACTGATGTAGTTTAACGTCTTGGCGTAAACTGTTACACTTGGGCATACAACATTTTCGAAACTTAAAAATTCCGAAATCACTGTATTGAAATGTTGTTAAAGTGGCGGAAATTTATCAATACAACACATCTCGTCATACAAATACGGAAAACACTGAATTTATGGATTAAAAGAGGTGGAAATAAATCGACATAAGAACTTAAGTTCTCATCAAAACAAACACGTGTTTGATGACAGGTAGTACATATTGACGAATGGAATTGCTAGGTAGTTATAAAAAGTACTCTGTGGAATGGAATGAAAATAAAATGGCCGGCATAGGTCATGGCGGGGGCGAAGGAAGGAAGAGAGGGGCGAGAACGTCGAGTAAGAACTTTGCACTGTCATTCGATACAGTGGGTTCTTCTTCTTCTTATTTTTAATTTTGGCAACCAAGCCCAAATTAGGGCTCATTTCTGCCAGTGTCGAGTTATATTATAGTTTCCAGTCACAATAAATCACTTCACATTAAAGTCCTCAGTCAGTCACCGTCCATAAAAGTCATGTTTTACTACAATGGTGGTCATTGTACTAAAACTCTTCACGGACATTTTGAGACAACTTGAAAAGTCACGATACACATAATTCATTTCATTTCACTTCACTGGTGCACATCGATGATCTTTATTGGGTAAAATACCACCAAAAATACACAATAAAACTCAAAATACACAAAAATATGAAAATAAAAATGAAAATGCTACGTCACTCTGCAAGTTCCCGCCAAAAAGTCCGATACAGTGGGTTATTTTGATTAGAACATTGCCAGGCGTGCAATACACTACAGACCAACTACAGACAAAGAGTATAGTAACTATACCATAACCAGTGGCGTGCATTGGTTTTCAGACTAGGTAGGCAGAATAAATCATGGCCATACCATACTCTTAAATATGCCTCTTAGATAGATCATGTTTTTTGACCAGATTCGTAAAATTGTTTAGGTCAGCGTATCATTCCACACACATTTGGTATGATTCATTAGCAAACAAAATACGTAATAACAGAATAATAGATTCGAATAACAGCACCCAGTTAGCCAGGTGTATAATAAACATAATATTCTGTGTTAAAATGTCAAAGATTTTTACCTTTGTTTTGAATCCATGAATGTTTTGGAGTTGGTCTACAGCAAGTTACCTACTATTTTCAACAAACGAAAACTGACTAAAGGACTAATTTATCAATACATTTTGCATCTTCACCACAAAATTTCTTCATTTCACACAGATACACTTCGCAAAAGCACAATAAGTAAATAACAACAACATTGCAAACAATGCCAGCCAAACCATAAACAAACCAACACAAATAAATTGCGAAGTTATATTTGAGTTGCTCTAATGTTGGTAAACTGTAGTCTTTTTAATTTGCATGGGTTACTTTACTTACAACAGAGTAGGTAAGGTTACTTTTGGTCCATAAATCGCGAATGTCAAATGTCAGTATGCTACGCATAGCAAAAGCGTGATTTATGCTTTCGTCGTACTATCTTAAAGAAGTGTGTGTGTGTGTATGAATATGCCGAAATCGTTTTAGTGTGCTTGAATTTGTGAGGCGAACTCGCGAGTGCATGCGCGGCAAAGTTTGAAATTTCGTATTGAATGTTAGGTTAGAATTTTTATTTAAAGTGGTTATGTAGTTTAATTGAATCAAACTCATTGAATTATTACACATAGAAGCAAAGTACACGCGCGAAAAACAATCCATTCAATTGGAGCCAAAATGGCTCCAAATGACCGCCGCGCTGTCAGTGTACTGAGTGACGTTTTAGTGAGTGCAGCTCTGAGAAAAATAATAAATATGACGGTTTGTGTAGTAAAATTGTGTTATAATTCATGAGGGAAGAAAGATAAGAATTCTGATGTAACATTCCACAGGCAAGCCACTAATTTTATTGTGTAATTCATCTAAAATAACAAAATTCAAAAATAAAAATACTTCACTCAGATTTCGAGCAAAGTGTTGCCAGCTGTTTTGTGTGCGAATTTGCGTTGTTTTACGTAATTGATACTGATTTTGTTATTAATAAAGTAATTGAGTCCGATAAGTTGTTTCTTTTACTTATAGCTATTATAACCGACTAGCTGTCCCCCGCGGTTTCACCTGCGTTCTTGGGATAAGTAGTTTATAATACTTGGGCTAATGTAGCTTCATATTAGTGAAATAATTTCGAATCAGACTGGTAGAAAAAAGAGAATATAGCTAGGAAAATATTGTCAAAGCGGCAGTTGTTCCGGAAACAAATTCAACTAACAGGCTTTTAAAATTTCAATTTTGTTAATGAAAATGAAATACCTAGATACTACTTAATCTTCTTTTTCTATACAACCTATCATATCTGAAACCTATCATTACCAAGGAAAGCTACAAATTGTACGATCGTTCATAGCACTGCACATTATTTTGGTTTATTATGTTAAAATACCCGAAATAAGTACTATGAAACAACTAGTAATAAATAAATAACAGGCCTTTGTCTATAATAAATTATCTAGACGCAGAACTTTTTAAACTATTTAATTATTTTTATGAATACTTACTTCCAATTTCACTAGTAGGCGAAATCGGAAGGTTAATTTTACCGAAAAATTTCGTTTAGCTTGCAACATTACTCGTGCGCTTGTGTGCGTGTCAGCGAGTGTAATTATATGGTACTCACGCATACATTGGTTGTCAAGTGGCTTACGTGTCGCGAGGATTTTTGTTCGATACTTCGCTTCTAAGCGTAATAATTCAATGATCAAACTATTATTGTATTGAATCTTATGAGGTAGGCATTGCTTATTTGCCTATATGGAATGCACGCCACTGACCATAACCAAAAGGAACTAAAAGTTACCACAGACGTATATTTTATTTTTTGTTTTCTTATGTTATGTGTTAAATTATGAGCTGAATAAATGTTTTCTATTCTATTCTATTCTATTCTAGACGTAGATTGAGGATTCGGACCACAGATCACTATGCAACATAGATAATACACTATACTAGAGATACACGATAAAATTAGAGGTGTGTAACTCAGCTCTGAACCAGCTCAATGAATCAGATCACACGGGTTTGAGCCGTTGAGCTACAGCTCAACGACAAAATGACTAGCTCACGGCTCAATATAACTCTCATTATATCTGCGACTCCCTCCATAGATTATTCTTGTGATTCTAATCTACGGATTATTATTTCATTCTAAAAATTTTAATAGTAATTTAATTCAATAAATAAATATGTAATATACTCGTAACTAGATTATATTAAAAAAACAAATAATTCCAAATCTAAAGTATGAAAAGAGTCGCTCGGCGGAGTCGAACGAATCGCGGCAGCTCAGTCGGCTCGAATCAATACGCGGTACGCAGTGAGCGCGCGTGCGTATCGTGGACTATAGGTACAAATTGAGCTGATCTGCGAGCTGAGTCATTGAACCGGCTCACACACCTGAGCCGTGAGCTGTTATGCAGCTCGCGTTTTTTTGGTGAGTTACACACCTCTAGATAAAATAAACCACAGATGTAAGGTGCGTTCGAATTGGAGTAATGTCGTTTTTAACAGTTTCAAAATGGACATTTTTGTATATGCGTTCGAAATGAAAAATTTCAATAATTTTACAACTTTTGCCAAAAACGATATTTCCCAAATGGAACGATTAGATACAAAAATGACATTTCCATGCTCATCGCCTGCTTGTCACTTGTCTCAACCTACCTTTTTCCTTCAGTTAATCTTTAACACAAAGTTAATCTGACAGATTATTCTCTTGCCTGTTAGTATTTCTATCAAATTTTACAATAAAAATTAGAATTTTCGCTTCCCGTTTGAATTTTCCAAAACGTATCTGTCAGATTCAATGATGTCAAAATATGATCAAAACGACCCCTGCCTGAAACGATGCCTCGGAGGTGGGTCAAAATTTGCAGTTCACGATGTCGTTTTTAACTGTTTCCAAGTAAAACGAAAGGTGAACGAAAACAGTTCAAAACGCCAATTTCCCCCACAACTTTCCAAATCGAACGCTAGATGTGATCGTTTTTGTATGTATAAGAACTACAGACGTATGAGTAGTATGTACATACCTGTGTAAAAATGTTACTTTTTGAGCTATCTCATGTTGCTTTTGACTATCGGCTACTGGCAACACTGCTCTACCTAGTCTTTGAGTTGGCAGCACAGAGTGAGTGAGTGAGTGAGGAACTGAGGAACTGATGACTGTTGTGCAGGAAGTAAATTAACAATGGATTTTCATAATTTTTTATGAAACTTTTAGAAATATACGTCCATTTTATGTTCCCATCAAGATATTTTTAATTAACATCTTTAGTGGGGTAATGGAGTCGCCGCCTTTTTCGACCCACTCTGAAGCCCCACCGTTAAGTGAAGATAGTGGTTTTCTTATAACAAGTGGTTCGTTTTCAAGCGATTCTGTCAGTGGATGGCATCACGCCGCATCAGAGGTAAAATGAATTTATTTTGTTTCAGCTTATTGCTATTATAGTTCAAGTATTTATAATTGTATATCTACAAATAGTGTTCTATCATAAAATATTAAGCTTCCCTTCTATACCTAACTTCAAGCACAATAATATAATACATAGGTAGAAGTCCTTCTATATCGATGGGTTGAAGTCATGTTATTTCGACAACAGAAACCCGACAACTACCTTATATCCTACCTTTATTTTGTATCCAGGTTATTCCAGATATTTTTATTTTTTATACCCTTGAATCTTGTTGAAGCAAAGAGACTTGCTATTGGTTTCATAGTTTTTGTTTGTTATCATATTTGCTGGCACATCACAAAAACCAAAGATCTTTTATGTACAAGAAAACAGCCGGATCTAAACATGTGAAACAGAATAAGTGTTAAGGATTTATATAGGAAAAATAACACAGATAAATAGATATCCTGTTGTAAAAACTGATTTTGGAGCCAATTAATGATAATTTTGTGATAAAATATAGTAAACATTCCAATGAAAAAATATGTATTTGCCTGTAAACATATAATTTTGTGGGATATTTCTTTCTATGCATATCACAATTGCTCAACTAACATGTCACAATGTCTTTAACATATAAAAAAAAAATATAATCACCAAAGTACTTGTGATGCTATGGGCTCAAAAGGTTTTAGGTTCATGGCCAATTTGTGTATGAATATATTTCTCTCACAAGGATAAGTTCATAAGGATTGTGATATTGCTTTTCCACATCTCAGAGGTCTACTTAGCAAAGCCAAAATAGGTATAATAAGTATATGGTTTTGATCTAACATGGGTGACTACTTGCACATGTTAACACCAAGTGTTTGCACCTTTATTTCCTGGTACTTGTATAGCTAACTGTCATTGAGGTTATCATTTTGTATGCAGACTGCATTGTGCAGACATAAAATCATTTAGATAATAATTTATTCTACCTATTTTTATTGCTGACTCATGGCATTACTACTTAGCACTTACTAACATGGTTATTGTGTATGTAGGTATATATATAATTAAAATTTTGGAGACCTAATCCTACCTACTGTATTTTGATTTGTGTTTTACTCCGTACCTTGAATGGATACTCTTGCACATGTTTTATTCTTCTTTATATGACTTAAGCCAGATGCTATGCTTCCCAGTTCAGTCTCTAACCCCCTTATTAATAAATAAGGTGTAAGTCAGTCTTGTAATACTCAGGTATTAAGATAGCCTCATCCCTTTATGTTTATATGACATTAGAAAGTGACGGATATATTTTAATCATAGGTATTACTATACTTGACTTAAACCTTATTTATTAATAAAGGGGTAAAGCTTATATATGTAAGTTATATAATATGCTATGTATAACTTACATATAAAAACTACATAGTAAAAAATAACTCCCAAGTATCTGTGTGTGTATATATATATATATATATATATATATATTATAGGCCTGTGTGTGATCATATCTCACCATGGTAAGTGATGATGTGGCCGATGGTAGTAAGCACACAAAGCCTTGAAGGAACTGGCTCTCAAGTGCAGTTGGAACACCATTAGGTGCTTGGTGACAGATTTTTTACTTGAAAGTGGTAGCTATCCAGGAGGGTACTACAAAGTACCCTACCACTGCTATAGTTTCCTCAGGATGTTTTCCTTTCATCTCAGCATCCAACACCCCTAACACTGAGCTATCATTGCTTTAAATCAAATATGTAGTCAAGGTAAAGATCTGTGACTGTATGCATAGTCACAGAGTGATGGATGCCTGGTGTCAGCTTGCAGCTGTGCTTGTGCTGTGCAAATGTTGATTGTTAGATGTTTGCAATATCAAATTGATCACAAGTTGAGTATTATTGAATTGAAAGAGTTAATATAAGTACAACACATACATAAGTATTCAAGCAATAAATTAAATAAAACAATAGTCTTGGCAAATGGAGCTCAAGTTCTAAATGAGGAAACTCATACAGTAACAGTATGATTCTAATGTTTGTATTATGTTGCTACAGCCATTGTGTGTCCATATGTTAGAAAATCTGCTCTGCCCTGCATGTACTGCGCTGAAAGCTGGCTTGGGTGTTAGGTCATTTAATGAATTACTCATAGGTATTTATAATTTTTTGTCTCGACAGCATCAGCTGCATATTAATAATTTTTATAGCTACACAAACAATGGCGGCAACTACTAAAGTTACGGCAGTTTTATCTTTCAATTGCTTTGCGCTCCGCGATCCTCTTTTACTCCTCTGGGTGTAAAATTTTAAAACTTCCCTACTATGCCTCCTTTTATAAGGAACCTGTGTGCAAAATTTTATGTTATTGACCCTGTGGCTTGAGCAGTGCGTACCCACCTACCCTAATGGATGGAACCATTGATATATTTGCACTGTCAGCGTTGATCCCCTGATGATGTTTTGTATTCATGAGAACTTACAGCCCTGAAAATTTTACCATAAAAATTAAGCCTATATAAAATTGTATTTCTTTATGTTAATTTATGGCTTGCGTAGCTATGCGAAAATAAAAATGCCTTTACCCAAAGCACAGTTTAGCATGTAATGGTAATACTGTGTGTAAACTGTTTATGGAATCTTATTATCTAATGTACCCATCAAACAACTAACCCAAAGAAGCGCAATGACGTTAATTTTGCTTGCAATCTATTCCGCCAATTTCCCACCATCGACAATGCGCTCTGATTGGCTAATTCAAGGACACATGCGCTCTGATTGGCCAAGTCAAAAACACAAAATTCAGTGATTGGTCTTTACTGTTCAAAATCAGTTACAAATCACTGACTAGTTTCGGAATCGGATTGCTCGGTATTACTACTCTAAATGTATAGTTCCTCGATGACTGTACCTATGGATGACCTATGGCTATACTGATTTGTTTTATGTTATATTTAATGTATTATTCAAAATATTGTATTAGTTTCAGATATACTAAATATAATAATTAAATTTTTCAGCTTCAAGAAAGTGATTTTGATGAAAAATCTTTATCGCTTTGTGAGTCGACGGAAACATCGGAGCGTATGGGTGGCGACTTTTTTAATACTGTAAAGAAAGGCCCAGGAAAAGTTATTCTCACTACTATTGAGCCACCACCTGAATTTCAGGTACTTAAATTAATGATTTGACTTTAAATATAATCATGCGAGAGTGAAAGGGGAATGGACAGCTGCTCACATATCTTATTGAATATAATAATTTTAATAAATATGTGTCTTTATTTACATCTTAAATATACATATTTAAGCATACGTACTATATATTTTGAGAGTGAGGAAACTAGACAAAATACTTCACAAGGTCTCTACTCACTGGGTTATTTCCAATTCAATATGTAGTTGATTATAATTGCTTATATAAAACAGTTGCGAACAGTTGAATTATTAATACATGAATTAACCGATTATCAGCGCTTTAGAAATCTGCTAAATGTGCCGGGCCGGGACTATATGGACCCAAAAATATCACACTCAAGCAAGGCACATTAGTGACATTTGTTTTTGTACGTCTCGTCTGTGTTACTAATTTATCTTTCGTGCTGTCTACGATATTATTTTGTGTGATTGGCATGAAAGGATACCAATCCAATCTATCATACTGGCCTATCTTTCTCCCACTTCATCAACTTAAAAGCGACGAATCCATTGTAACGAACCCATTTACTTGGAACGGATTTCCCAATTTTAATGCGTAATAAATGGTGTGGACGTAATGATAGTAGATTATATTTAAGATGTTACCATATTTGCTTGTCTTTATTACAGGACAATCCTGCCCCAGTAACAAATGATAAGTTTACGGCTGTGTGTGTGCCTCCAACTGTCCTTTTTACCAATGATACTGTTAATAAATCGAAATCGCCAAGCTTAGATATTTCCATAAGTACAAGACATGCATCACCAATATACCCAAGGAAATTAAAACCAGAGGTGTTGTATGAACGCCGTCAATGTTTAAATCATAGGTTTGCAAGTCCGAGGTTACTTCACTTGAGTCCTTGCCGTACGAACAGACCATCGTCTAGAAACTCACTGACATCGCGCTTGTCAAGCAGCCACAATTCGCTGGTCTCTCAATTCCAAGCAGATGACTCCAGTTTCATAACGCAAGCTATATCACATGATACATTATCTGCCAAGACGTCCGATATTACGGACATGTATAATGTTCCGTTTGACAGCGATATTTATGCTGTACCCATAGATATGATCCGGCCTAATCCCAGTAATATGAGAAGTAAAGGCAAAAAAACACTAAAGAACAATAAGAAACGTGTCAAGAGTACACCACAAAACATAAGCATTAATAATGTTTTGACTGAAAAGATTCATAAGCCAAAGGAAACTACTAGACATAAAGATGTTAAACCAAAAAGACACAGCTTACCGAGCTCCTCTTGCAAAAAGGTTAACACAGATTCAGATACAGATTCACTACATTTAACTCTACGTGAAATGAGAAAGTATTTGCATACCCTTTATTCGAGTTCGAGCGACTCCGAATGTCGAGCTACTATTAACAAGAAAAATAATATGATTGTTTCAAGTGTGGCCGTCCACACGAGGCATACTAATAAAGATGTGACTTCAACGGTATTTTTAAAAGAAAATAATGAAACTTCTAGATCAGTCGAAACAAACAACAACAACAATCATAAGAAAAGTAGTAAAAATTCATTCGGACTGAACATGAAAAACAAAAAGCATAAAGAAAACGCTCCCAAAGATCTTATAGAGGTAGATAAAAACGACAAAAGCTCAAAGAAAAACTCTTCAAATCAAAATCAAAAGGTGAAAATGTCTCCAGTGCGGATTCTGTCTCTGAATTTGAAGCAGAGTTTTTGCAACTTGTTCCGCTGGCGCCGACAGCCGGTGGTAGACAATTTGGCGGAGGTGGAGCGAGTGGGCGTGAACCACAAGGAGTCTCCCCCGGCGGCCGTGCGGCGCGCGCTGCCGCCGCTGCCGCAGTCGCCACACACCTCACACGCAGCACGTCGCGCCGCTAATGACGACGACACTGTTATGGACTTTGCCACTTCCATACAGAAAGTTAAAGATGTAAGTTATGTTGCCTTCTTACATCAATCGTCACGAACGCTTAAGATTTGTCAACAAATATAAAATCTTCCCATTCAGTCACTACTTTCAATAAGAATCCTCAGACTCATAAAAAATATGTGTTTCAGTATGGCTGGTACTGGGGTCCCATATCGGTAGAAGCTGCAGAGAAGATCCTGTCTAACGAGCCTGACGGATCTTTTATTGTGCGTGATAGCAGTGATGACCATTATATTTTCACATTAACATTCAAGCTAAATGGTCTTAGACATGTAAGGATAGAACATGATCAGGGTGAGTTTAATTATACCATTATTTTTTTCTTTCTTGTCTAATTATACCATTAATTAGGTTAGGACCATACTCAAACCAAGAAATTATAAGCATAAGGAAGGTCGGTACCCTCGGTGTGTGAGTCAGGCTCAGACTCTAGTGGTAAGTTTTTAGGGTTCCATACCCGAAGGCTGCCAAACGGTACCCTATTACTAAGACTCCGCCGTCCGTCCGTACGTCCGTCCGTCTGTCTGTCAGTGGGCTGTATTTCATGAACGGTAATAGGTCTAAATAATAATAGGCAATAGAAATAAATATTATCTGAAAATTTCAGCTGTCTAGCTATTACTGTTCATGAGATACAGGAATAATATATTTTTTTCAAAAATAAAACCCTCATTTAAAAATCAAATCCCTTGCGTGTAAATATTATAGATTTGATCTTGTCGCATGAGACGATTTAGTACCAATTTTGGTCAAGACCTTCACACCTTCCTTTAATCCTTCCGAGTCGCTTGCTTGTTATTACTCGACCTCATTTTCCAGTAAAATCATGGAAAAGTAAGATTGAGTGAAATGCAAAGTCTATTAAGATTAAGTCTTAGTCTTTGAAATTCAGATGATCACAATATGATTGACGATTCATGAACTTTAGTAAATTACTGGTATATTAATTTGTTTTTATTTCAGGTAACTTTTGCTTTGGTGGTTGTCACAGTGCCGCACTTTTCAAAGCGCAGACAATAGTGGAATTCATTGAGAATGCGGTAGAAACGTCGCGCAGTGGGCGTTACTTGTTCTTCTTGAATTTGAGGCCTGTACTCGGCCCAGTGCGAGTGCAGCTCCTATATCCCGTCTCCAGGTTCAAGCGGGTGCAGAGTTTGCAACATATGAGCAGGTAGGTGCTTCCTATGAAAAATCCTCATTCTTATATGAAGCGCGAAGAAATTGAATGCATTTTTTTATAAATAATCTTAACGGGTTCGGAAGGTTGTATTTTCTGAGAAGAGCCGGCAATAAACTCAGCAATTACTCTTTTCAAAACAAGCTTAGATTCCTTACAAATAAATTCATTAAATATTATTTACATCCTAATCGCACTGACAACAATTGCATGCAACAAAGTAGACTGAATCTATATTTAATCAGTAAATAGCAAACTTAAGTAGACCAGCCCCCAAAAGCAGACCCCGGTAACAAGTATGACGCGTGTGGCAGCCATCACCCTCCTCGTCATATTGAGGGGAAGCGGGCGACCCTGTCACACGACGCTGCCGCATGCAAAGGCCTTAAAGTGAACATGACTTATTTAAGTCTGTCTTAAATATTAAACTAAAAGGAAACTACTACATATGCACAATTTGTTATCACAGTGACTATTGACAATTTTAGACTAGATATCATTTATATAGAAAACTAGCTGCTAGGTACGTGCTTCGCTATGTATAAAGTGAAATAATAAAAATGTGATAAATGAAGAACCGCTCTACTGATTTTGTGCAAACTTCACATAAACCATCTACTAAATAGTCCAAACAAAGCCTAAACATTTGGTTTGGATAGGTGAGCCCGTTCTTGAGTTATAAAATTACAACGAAAAGTGGCATTGATTTTTATATATATAGACTAGCTGCCCGGCGCGACTTCGTTCGCGTGGTGCTACCCTACCCCACCCTACCCTAACCTACCCTACCCTACCCTGCCCTGCCCTACCCTACCCTGACAGCAAAATCTCCATTAACAAAATGATCCGCCATTTATTGAATTAATTTGTTACAAAAAATTTGATAAATGAAGAACCGCTCTACTGATTTTGTGCAAACTTCACATAAACCATCTACTAAATAGTCCAAACAAAGCCTAAACATTTGGTTTAGATAGGTGACCCCGTTCTTGAGTTATAAAATTACAACGAAAAGTGGCATTGATTTTTACAATTGATTGCGATTGATTGAAACAATTAGACAGAAATAATATATCAATGCAATTACATATATCAAAAATAAATAAATGAAGAATATTGAATTGAATTAATTATAATAAGTAATAATGAGTAAATTAAAAATATAACTAGGTATAGTAATAACAGCATTCTTTGAATAATAATGGACCTTGAACTAGTTGCTAAGTGAAGCAGGTGCAAAGAGAAGCTACTTCCATACAACCTTGTCGTCAATATAATGAGACACTTGGCTACATCCCGAATTGGATAATATCGCTCACAGTGCTCACAGCAATAATTTGCGTACCGAGTTAGACATCACGTTAATGACAGCTGAGAACTGTCAACAATTCGGAACGCTGGTGAACGCGCTCACAGTATTCAAAACAGAACATTTGAGAATTTAATTTAAATATAAATTAACAATGCGCTGGGACTCCTTATATCTTTTATAAGTTGACTCGCAAAAAGGAATATCCGCTTTTTTATTAATTTTTTCTCATAAAATCATAAAAAGTATCTTTGCCAAATGGAAAACCAAGAATCTTATTTGATATTTTCCGAAAACTCAATAATAATCAGTCACTTTTGACAGCGCTCACGGCGATATCAGTTTAGGGCATGTTCGGTGTGAGCGCAATATGGCGCATGTCATGACGTCATCTATGACGTTTCACGGGACATCGTTAGCTGTCATGTATCAATTCGGTACAGTATGAGGCACGAATGGTGAGCACAGATAGGCAGTAGTGGGGGCAAGCTCGCACATTGACCTTTGGCCAAATCACAGTAGCCAAATGACACGCAAGAATCCAATAGACGACGAGCATTGACTGACGAACTAATCGTGTGCAGCTCGGCGCGCCCCCCTGCTTCTTTCCGCCAAACAGACCGAAAAATTAACTACTGCGCAGGTGTCAATTTTTGCTCACCACTCGCGCCCTATACGGGTTTAAGCACGCTCAAATCGATTACAGCGATTATAGCTTCAATTCGTAATGCAGCCTTTATAATAGGCCCATCTCAACAACCGCTATTCGAATGTTCCTTAAATTTAAATTCAATCATTAAAAAAACCAAAAAACCCGACTGCGTAAAACAAAATTAACTGAGAAGGGAAAAACAAGCTCTTAAATGTATAGAATTTTGAATATAACTTGAATTTTATAAGGTATTGCTATCGGGGACAACCAATAACCTAAGTATTTGTTTTTAGTAATATTAGTTTATTTTGGGCACAAGCTTTCATTTGATACCCATATTGTTATAATAACGATTTTTATTTTTTATTTCTATTATATTTATTTGGTTCTAGTGTTTCTATCATGATAATCACTATTGACAGGAAACAAATAGATGTTCTTACGAACTGACATAATATTTTCAAAAATGTACTGAGAGGGCAAAGTTGACATATTAATTTCCGGAAATACATTTCATAGAGACTCGCGAGGACCCAAACAGTAGATGGCGCGAATTGCCGTTTTTTTTAAATACAAAAATTGATTCCGTCCGAGTCTGCGTAAGAGCCCCACAGTAAAACACCGTGAGACATAAGACTATGAAAATATGCAAAATAAATTAATCTGGCTGTATTAATGTCCGTCAGTTGCCTTATTTTGCTGACTACAAAAGCAGCGGAGCTCAGTTTATAATATGTTGATTATATACATGTTTTAGGGCCAACCGCGCCGGTGGCGCAGTTACCGTAGGGTGCTGCATCACAGGGTACTACCCTTGCGCGATATGTTGAGACCCGGGGCGGTGAAATTACAGCTGCGTGCTTATATACTATACGTCACGAAGCATGGCTCGATTATTTTACGGATTATATCTTCATGCTATAAGTACAAATACGGGTGCCTTCAGGGGAAGCAGGCGAGGGAGTGGCATTCCACTGCGGTCTCAATTTATCGCGCACCTGATCCGCGCCTACGACCCTCAGAGCTCATTGCTCTGGCAACCTTACTAACGCGCAGGAAAACAACATTGTTATTTAGCCGCGATATTCTGTAAGATACTTGCCCAGTCGGGCTGCTGAATTAGAAATAGGAGAACCCCTTGCACCTTATTACAAAACATGGTTTAAAGGAAAACCAGGTTTTAAAATAGCCTCGTCCCTTTTTATTATATGACGTTAGAAAGTGACCAAATGACAGTAAAACCTGGCTTTACTTTAAACCATGTTTTGTAATAAGGGGGCTTATGTCCTACCTATCTTACCTCTAACTATATTGAATCGCAAACTAAGAACTAATTATATTATTTTGTTTTTATTTCAGATTTGTGATATTAAAGCACGTCCGTCGCGACCTCATCAACAATTTGCCGCTGCCTAGACGTCTGCTTGATTACTTGAGCGCGACACACTATTATTCGGAGCTCCTTGCGGATATGTAAAATGAAAAGACGATCTACCTATATATCCAGAGAAATGGTTAGTTTGTGGCCAAATCAATTCCCAACAAAGGTAACACTCAGATGGACCAGGCCGGCTGCATCTCATAAGGTAATACTTGCCTTTCGGTATACAATATATTGTTTATTTCCTCCGAACCTATTTAGGAGATTGTGTACAAACTGGTTTAATTGTATTGTTATTAGGAATACAGTATGAAGTTAATTGTTTATGGTCTCGTTATAACTTATTGTTTCAATAATAATTGTTTTAATTGGCTTTGGATGTGATCTACCTAAAAACAATGAACTATTAAAAAGAAACCTAAATTATAAGTACCTGTGTAATTAACTGTATTTTGTCAGGTACATGTTATACAAAGTGAATAAGCAATATAATATATAAATATACAGAATTGAGATTGCGTGACTCAATGTTATATTACAGTGATAATAAATATGTCAGGATAATGTAATGTGCCTCCTCTTATGGATAATACACACTACAAAGCAATACGTTAGCCTGCGAGAGGAAAATTATACGCTTATTGACACAAGTTAAAACTTGCCCAAGCTACTTACAAAATATAATGAAGGACTTATGAAAAAATTATCAACGGCTGAAAGGTGATTAATATAGATATTAGCATGAATTAAGTGTACACTGAAAGTCGATATTTTTATCGCGAAGATTAGATGTACATAACTTTAATTTATAAATTTGTGACATAAAATACCGGCTATTAAAATGTATTTTACCTTTTCTTCAATCATTATTTACGTTATTATTTTGTGATATTACATTGCTTCTTCGAATTTTATTTTATTGATTATATTATATTGATGGTTAGACACTAACAACCAATGAATTTTCCAATCACAACTAGACGCATGCAATATTAGTTCCAAGATTCCGTGTAGGACCTTAGTGTATACATATTTCTATGGGTTGTATGTAGACCCACACTTTACTTTTGTTAAAATAATCGATTATGCACTATTTTGTAAAACACAAACTTATATTCACGAGTTTATTCATCTTGGAAATAGCGTTGCGACGAACAAAACGGTAGGTACTTGAAAATTCTATTATTTCAGTAATGTTTACGTTTTACAAATAAAATCTTAAAATGAACTTTACTTAATACACTACCACATAAAAATATCATGAATTAAATATATTTATCTCGTAACCCCCTTACTCATAAAGCGCTATTTAACTAATATACTGTTTAAATGGTCACATAAATAAAGTCACTCTTTTGTCATTGTCAAATAATGTGTCATTATTTACGTGACCATTTAAACAGTATATTAGTTAAATAGCGCTTTATGAGTAAGGAGGACTATGTAAACATGGAAAATTCAAGGGTTTAGTTTTAAACTAAGTGTCAAGTTGAGCAAATACTTAATCTCGGTATGCGCTCGGTATGTATAAACAATAACCATAACTATTAATATATTTAATTAATGACTGACTTAATATCCCTTTTTGTATTTGTTTTGAGTAATAATTGGATTAAATAAAATGGTGACATTTACTTATAAAATAGGATCTTACTTAATCTAAAAAATCTATAGGCTTGCCTGTGAAACAAGTTCAAAGTATGTATAGTAGCTGGCGAATCATAGAGTTCAGAAGCTGATGCAATATAAACTTGTTTTGTATGACGAATTTTCCATATGTTTATATAACTAGAATTGTCTAGTATTGACTATGAACATATGATTTGAACCGGGTCACCAGTAGCGGTATTGTTGTAATGAGTTTTTTAGACAACAAAACATTTTTCTACAAGTAACGACGCGGCGACGCCGTAATCATTTGTAATCATTGTATTAGAAGCGTTTCAGCAAGAACCTGTATCCCTAAATTTATTCTCTCTGTAGATTGTTAGATAAAGGTCTCCGTCGCGAGCCGCTATTGTGCATACTACACACGCATGCATAAGCTAGCCTAACATTACGCCCTAGTTTGAACTCTTAGACGCCGATCCTACAGAAGAGTTCTAGAGTTTCCGAGTTCTGAGTTCCGAGTTCACTGTAATCTATGCGGCGCCTTTGATCATTGCACACAGAGAACTCGTCGTTCAAGAGAACGCGAGTTCTGTCGGAGTTCCATTCTCAATTCAATTCAATTCTTATGTATGGCTTTCGCGGAAATGCCACCACAACTTCGCCAATGTCACGTGACATTAAAACCATGATTCGCGTAAATTACGGAACAAAAAAAAAAACCAAAATCCATAAATTAAACTTAATTTAAGCGGAAACAACTAAACAAAAACATTCTAGGATTAAATACTAAATTAACACAAAAATACTAATTTCTAATTAAAAATACAATACAAAAAAGAGTAGATAAAAATTAAATTTATTACTTTATTTTATTAATTACAATATATTTACACAGTAAACCAATAAAGCGAGCGAAAATAAGAGAAAGAAGGTGTTTAAAGGTGGACGCACACTTATCAGGGCCGAACGAATCGAAGTCAAGGACGGCTCGCACACATATCCGCACCGAAAGAATCGACGTGTGAAGATCGCGTGTTGCTCTGTCATATGCAACTGATAGAATGCGAGCGCATCGGTCGAGTCGACCGCATAAGCCGAGCCGAATCTGATGACGTCATTCGAATTTGTCTAGGATTTCTGGGTTTCTTCCAGATTCGGACGATTCGACGCGGTCAAGTGTGCGAGCTTTCATAAGATTTCATATACAGAATTCTAAAATTCGTTTCTTTCGATGCGTTCGGCTCAGATAAGTGTGCGTTCACCTTAAAAGATACAGGACGAGAGATGTGAGGGGGAAGAGAGTGATATAAAGAAAAGCGCGCATTAGGACAACAGAAAAACAAATGGTCCACGTTTCCCTCGTCAAAACCGCATTCACAGATCGAGCTATTCCTGATCCTAAGTTTAGCCAAAAACACTGGGGTACAAGAGTGATTTAAACGGAGCCGACAAATAGTGGAGGTTGTTGTTTTGCCTGCTAAACGATATTTTGCAAAGCATGGTTTTATATATGGTGGACGTCAGGCTGAATATCCCCGCAGAATTTGCCTTTAACAGATCTAGACATTTGACAACCTTTATTGCATGTTTCGAAAAGCAAAGGTTTCAGAGTAGTACAGACATCATGGGAGTATATTTTTGGGTATTCATTAGAACCTGAGTGAACTGCATTCTTGGCGCATGAGTCAACCGATTAATTTCCCAGAATTCCAGAATGCCCAGGAATCCAGGCTAAAGCTATGCTTATGCCACGTTTAAAACAGCAATATCATTCTTCTCTTATTTTAGGGAGAATTGGTTCGAGATTTGGACCGAAAGGGGTTCGAAACGATTGATTGTAGACAACTTTTGGGAGTCCGAAAATATAATAGAATAAGGAATGTTATGGGACTTTACAAATAAAATTGCTGCTAAAATTTTCTTCTCCAGTTAATACAGATGAAACAGGGGGACACTTATACCAGAAAAAATCCTGTTAGCTTCTAATGTATTTTTATCTACCCCAAAGTCCAGAATGACATAGGGTTGGAAAACCAAGCTTCATATGGCGTAGAATATAAAGGCATAACAGGGCATTGGAAAAGAGGATCAGAAAGTCGAGAGAAATGACGATAAGACGAAGAAGACATGGAAGAGCAGAACTTGAAAGACAACCAAGATAAGAGTAAAGAAGAGATAATTATGTAACTTAGGAAGAAGAAGAGGATGATCTGAATTTTGCACAAACTTGAAGAAAAACCTATTTGAAAGAAATTACTTGCGAAGAGCAAGGGTACGGTCAACACACCCCACCTGTAAAGCATTGGTAGGGGATGATTTAATCGCATCTATAATAATACGTTATAAGCATTTATATTGAATTTTATCAAGTTTATTTAGGCTTGTCTTAGTGGAAGGATCTAGGAGAAATAAACCATAATCCATATGGCTACTATGGCATTGTATAAAAGTTTTTGAGTGAAAGAATGAGCACCCCACCAAACACCTGACAAAGACCGAAGAATATTTTTCTCTCATTTTTTAACCACATAGTCACAATGAGCCTGACAGTCTTGAATATAACCAGATGCCTAAAAATTTAACCACGTTTTCTTGAGGAATAATTTCATTATTAATTCGAACATTAACTTGAGGAATTTGTCTTTTTATGGTGAAAACAACTACACTGCTTTTTGATGCTGATAAAGATAAACCATGATGATGGAGCCAATCATGCAAATAAACTAGAGCAGATTTACGAACGAGATCTTTGAGTAGCCGTTTCAATAGATTGAACTGAGACATAAGGAGCTAAATCGTCAGCATATTGTAAGATTTCACAAAATGATACGATCATACGTTCCAGACCATAAGTATACAAACATACCATATGTATAATAATGGGCTGAGAACAAACCCTTGAGGCAAACCCTTCCAGACTATTTTAAGAGGCAAGAGTTTATCGCAGTTTTTGATAGAAATAGTTCGCTCCATCAACATGTTAGAAATTAATCTAACATTTTTTTCTGGAATATTTAGGAACAACAACTTATTCCTAAGAACAGGCAAAAGAACGTTATCATATGCCGCTGCGATGTCCAAGAAAACCCCCACAAGATACTGTTTTTAAGAATGGCCACACGAATGTCAGTAGTTAAAATACTTAGACTATCCATTGTGCTCATACCTTTTCTAAACCCAAATTGAGATATAGGTAGAATTTTACCATTTTCAACTAACCACTCAAGGCGCTGTTTTATCATGTGCTCAACTACCTTTGACAAAACCAAAGATAAAGCTTTTGGTCTGTAACTATTTGGATCATTAGGGTTTTTACCTGGCTTGAGAATGGGAATGATCACTTGAGCTTTCCACTCCTGAGGAACTATACCATTTTCATAAAATATGTTAATGAGCTTTAAGAAATATTCTACACTTTTTTCAGGAGCATTTTTTAAGTATGAGTAAGGAATACCATCCATCGCCGGAGAAGAATCTACAAGACCATCAAGAGCGGACTGAAGTTCTTGGAGTGAAAAAGAGCCCTTACTCACAGCGAAATGCTGGCCAGAGCAATGGAGACAAGTTGATTTACTCTCATCTACATTACATTCTTCTCCAATGTGGGCTTGAGCGCAACGGTAGCATCTGGGTTTTGAACGACACTGTGCCTTAACATGTCCAAACCGGCAATGAGTTGTAGGTTGTACATACATTGAATTGTAGGAAATTGATAGGTCTCTACCGGTAGGGAAGTATGGAAAGAGTAAACTCTTGACGGTAAGGATTGGCCTTGAAAAGTCACAACAACAGTCTGAGTTGGAACCCATGTTGACGCACCACCCTCATATGATTTTCGGTTTAAACGGCGAGCCTTAAGAATCTCTCCGCCCGCACCCATTGGGGAGAACCAAGGATTGAACGAACTCGTCCATAGAAAAGTCGACTGGTACACTGCGGACTATGCCCATCTTTGTAATATTGTAAGCTGGAATTGATGCCGTATATTTTGCAGACTCTAAAATAGGATCAAAAAGAAAATTGTTTGCGTCCTTGTCCGATTTAAACTCTACTGACATTTTATTTTGACCAACTTTCCTAACCCCATGTGTACAAATATTTATAATGTTATTTTTAGACAGGAATTGTCCAAATTTTATTGGGCGGATAGATTAACCGATATCAGGTTCAACACAGGAAACGTGGACCAGGAATGGACCATTATCAATAGGAGTGTACTCCTTGATACCAATAATAATTTTCGGGTGAACGATTTATTGGGGCAAAACGACGCTTACCTCCTGTAATAATAGCCACCCCTGACCCCGGAGGAATGATAGAGCCTCGGGGGTCAGGAGGAGCAGGATCAGGAGGAAGAGAATGATCCATCATAACTACAATAAAATGTCTAAATACACATGATAGGAAATATATTTAATGAAAACTATCTACAAACAAAATATTTACAATAAAATAAATGTTTTTTTGGGAAATGCGCCAATAATAAATAGCTTTAAATCATACAATAATTTTTCCCTTTTCGAAATGTTCCTCGGCACGTCTGACAGCTTTCCTATCCCTTCGTTCTATTCTCTAAAACTGGCACTTGAGGTGACACGTCCGAGCTATCAGTGTCTTATGTACTGAGTGACACAAGACAGAAAGGACAATGGGCATTCTGGCCCATGAGCGGCCACCAATTAAACTTAAGTAAGGCCAATGAGACGAGATAAAGAATGTAAACAAACTTTTGTTTGCTGTACACCTTACACCGTTTGGTACCGTATACTAATTACATTTATTTAATGCAACTCCTTGCAATTTAATAATATCTCCAATTATTTCTTAAATCTTCAATACTCTATAACTTTTTTTCTAAACACACCACAGTAATAAGCTTTCATATTTATATTACATAGAAATTATTGCTGGCCGCCAATGGGACAAGCTCCATTCAAATTTGCCCACTTACCTTTAGAACTCTAGACTACTCGCTCGCTGTGTGTACAGAAGTGAACGCGCAACTCGGAACGCGGAACTCTAGAACTGTTCTCAGTGGGACCGGCGCCTTATATCATTCAGAGTACTTAACAATGTCTCTGTGGCCGGTACTTACGAAACATTGGAAATATACATAAAACTCCAAGGGATTCAAAACTTTAAAGGTAAATGAATGGCGGGAATTTGTCACATCCAAGTTATTAAAGTGTTTGTTAAGAATATCGCCAAAGATAATTAATAATAATATGTAGGTTATGATGTTACTACATTATGAATAATACACAATATTTATTATGTTACACACGCGAGCAATGAAACAAGATTCGAAAAAATTTAAAAATAATAATAATAGAAGCGAATATAAACGAGTATAGCGAACATCCACGATTTTAAATTAAAATAAACATATTAAGCCATAAAAGACTCTTTTAGTACTTTAGGCCCAGAACAGACGACGCAACCCAACTGCAACGAAACACGTTTCAGACTGTAGTTTGAAACCGTGATCCACACACGAAACAATCATTTTGCGATTAAACTCTCACAATAATTCTAGTTTTCTTGATAGCAGACGTGTTTAATAGGTAGACTAGGATATTATTGTCATGTATTGGTATCTGCGACATAGTAGGAAACGTAAAACAAGAACTATGTGGGACGTGGGTAATTTTTTTTTATACCTCTAATGTGGCAAACAAGCATACGGCCCGCCTGATGGTAAGCAGTTACCGTAGCCTACATGAACATCCTTATATTGACTGAAATACCAATTACTATGCCAATTTCTTTCCATGCTCTGTATTTTTTTTATATTTCGAGGGTAGCTAGTTAAGCTTGTACATATCTGTACTAGATATGGATATTTCTCAACCTCCAACACAACATTTTATCAAGTTTGTTGTTTATATTCGATGGTACTGATTATACGTTATTACCGCAAGGTTTCAAACGCGTTTCTAGTTGCGGTGTGTGTGTTTCATATCCGGCATATCCTTACTTATTATAATTATAATTTTATATAATAAATGCGAAAGTGAGTTTGTTTGTTTGTTACGCCTTCACGCCTAAACTACTCAACGGATCATCATCAAATCATCAAATTTGGTATGCAGATAGCTTATGGTATGGAGAAGGATATAGGCTACTTTTTATCCCGGGAACGCGGATGAAACCGCGGGGGATAGCTAGTAGTATAATATAGGCATGTAACTCAAAAGTTAGTTGAGTTGCATTTCGTCACTAATGAGTTGCGCCGTCTGTTTTGGCGCTTATTCTTATTTGAACCAAATATTTGATGTTTATTCGAATAAAAAGCAGTGGTCGTTCTATATTTTTTTCATGTAACTCAAGTACTTAGCTGCAAGTGTAGATTAGTTTCGTTGCTCGTGTGAGGAACTAACAATATAATTTGTCAATGAGGGCTTGTAAATCATATTGCATTGTAATTAGTTATTTAATTTTATCATATATATGCCTTTAAATTACCACCGTGAGATATAAGGAAGCATAATTTCCTTTTGTAAGATAACATTAAGGTATTTATTACAAAATATACATATCACCTAGTAATTTGTTAATAGTAAATAATACTTAGATGCATTGCAATAAATATAAATATGTAACCTAAATATTGCTGTAACTATAACTTTGTTATTAATTACATGCTTCGAATTTTATTTGCCTTATTGTTTTTTTTTTGTTTTAGCTTTATTAACCAGCCATTTTCGTTATTCGGAAGTAATAGCTTGTACCAGACCACCGCTTTACGAGTGAATTTGCGGGTCTTGATTTCCTTTTGTGTCTCGATCGCAACCACCTCCGCGCTTCTGTAATTTTTTTTTAAATCAATGTTGGTAAAGAAATCTACTTTGCTAATCACAGTTGAAATTCTTTTGTCATTTTTTTTACTTTATTCCTGGTGATGTATTTATTTTCTTTTTCAGTCAACTATAATTATTTAATTTGGTTGATTATTGTTTTTAGAAACACGTACTCATGAACTGATACCCTAATTTGCAGGAATTGATTTAATTTAAACATTGATTTGATGTAAGGGAGTCCTTTCTGCAAACATAATTTTTATTTTAATCACCAGATATGCACACGAGTACAAATAGAATTCTTGCCAATATAGTATAATGATAAAGTATAAATAGCTTGTAACTTACATACACCAGTGGCTTTACACATTAAAACTTGTACTTTCCTAGCTCTACTTATTAAAATATCGTAGTTATAGCTTAGCACATAACTATTTTGAAATTACTGTGTGAGCTAACAAAATTAACAAGTGATGTTGTGAGCTGTATGTTAGTGTTTTGACACAACTAGTTGGGACTCGACATTTCATATATAATCTCTCATAGATAAATCTAAACATTGTTTGATAGTAATTAATTTTCTTTTTTGAATAATGTTGCTTTTTCAATAAAACCAATCGGCTCTCTGCCTTGAACTAGTAAAAAATATGCAAAATAATAATAAATAGTGGCAACCAAAATGCAAATGTTTGGTTTTGTTGTCCGTATGCCGCACGCATCATAAATACACCGTGTAACGGCAAATAGTAATAATATCCAAGGATATGTTGTGAGTATGTATATAGAGTAGAGTATCACCTGTAAAAATATTGATGTGTTCCCACACATAATTTTGCCATACCACACATTAGAAATTAATTTATGCTGGATTCTTTGAAAACCCTGTTTGAATTCTTTGAATTTGACCGAGTGACCGGCAAAGAGTATACAATAACTACGTAAGAAGACTCGGTACTCAATAGGCAAACTAAAAATACACCCATTATTTTGTATTCCCACAAAATAAAGCCCTAAATAATATTCAGCCCGATCTTTACTACTTTTTCCTCACAGAAATTTAATTTGAAAGAAATGAAGTTCTTGAAGAAATAAGCTTTACATGTTGGTCATGGAAACAAGCTTTTAGCAAGACTGAAATACTTGTTATTAAAATCAAGCTCAATTAGGAATCACTACGTTATACAGTATTTCCCGTACAATTAAATTATATTTATTTTTCATGTAGCTTATGTAAAAACTACGTAATTATACGATATCTCTTTTTAAATGTGTATTCATGCTACCGGAAATGTATACCATTTTTTTTTAAATAAAGACCCATGACTGATATTTCCTTTTATCGGTAAACAAATCATCAAATATGTCTTTGAAAGCAGTTCTTGGGATATAGGTGGTCATACAACATATCAATCTGAACAGTTGTTCCACGAATTATGATTTTCCTAAAAACAAACATTTCCATTACATTCGCCATAGTGTAACCATATTTCAGATTACTAATTAAATTTACAAAACATTTTCTATAGATTTAATAGGAATACCGTTATTTATTATATAATAAGGAAATGTACGATAATAAAGTAACATCATATATTTGTTATAATTTAATTATATTGGAACATGGGTGAATATAAAAACATGTGGTAACCTTGTTGAATACGTGTTTAGTAGCCATTTAGTTCGTTGGGTGGTTGGTCCGATTGAGCTTATTCAATCGGTTAGTATGTAGCACCGCATTTTCAAATGGCTTTTGCAGCACTTAGCTTTTTCAGGTATATTCATACTTTTTTTTTGGTACTTAGCTTGTATGTTGGTACCATACCATATACATTTCCGCTATCATTTGTACTCATTCTGTAAAATAATATTAATAAGTAGAGGCTGTGTCAAATATAATGGAACTTAAAACTCTTTGTTGTAAGTGATACGAATTAATGAAATAATATTTTGCTACTTTGTCAAAATATAAATAATTATGATAAAATATGTTTAATAGCCTTAGGTATCACAATATTACAATAAGCTGGGATAAACCAATTCAAACTTTTGAACTTAAATTAATTTTCTTTTGTAAATTGTGTCGTATTTTTCTGTTATGTCAATTTTGTGCTTCAATGTTCATGTTGCTTAGTTATCATCTCGTGTATTTCTTTTTTAGTACAGATATGATGTTTATGTGAGTGAGAGCAATAATTTAAATGTAATTTATGCAGATAATTCTCTGAACCATTCTAAAATAATACACTTACACATGTGCCTAACATGAAAAACCATGGCTGTTTTCGAATAAAATATCTTGTTATAAGGTGTAAAGTATCATGTAACAAACGAGACATACTTTTGAACAACTCGTCAACGAATCTTTATAAAATAACAAATGGTATCGCGCGAGATATTGTCCGATTACGATGCCGACCCCATCAGCCAGTGTAGATTACAGACGACGACGTGACACGGAGCTCCTATAGAAATTGTGAACACACTTAGGGTTCGCTCACACCGAGACGCAATGTGATGCGACACGGCGCGAATATATTGAGGTAGCGATACAATATAGAACATTATTTACTACATAAAAAGGTACACATTTCAGTGAGATAATTCGATTACGCCTCGCGGTATCGCGCTGCGCCAGAAGACGTCACGTGTCATGAATTCTCTCAGTGAAATGTGTAACTTTTCGTGTAGGAACTAAAGTTCTATATTGTATCGCTATCTAAAAAATGCGCGCCGCGTCGTTTTGGGTCCCGGTGTGAACCGAGCCTTACTCAAAATAACAATATGTCTTGTAGTATCCAGTATTATCATATTACATGATCACAAAATTAGATGAATATGATCAATATTTTTATATACATCTGCAAATAATCGTAGCTCTAAGCTAAATTTGGTACCCAATCAAGGTTTAACCATGTTGTGGTCGTGGTACATAATTTTACGTCTTAAAAGCTTCAAAAGTTAAGCGACACACTAGGTTTCCCGTGATAGACTCTCATTTATATGGCAATTAGTCTTATATTACAGCCAGCCACGCAAATTTTAAAGCATGTTTGATACAGAACATGGGGCCAAATGTGCTCTTTTAAATCAAAAATGACATTATCCCATTATTACTCCATTGCCATTGAGCCAATGTGCGTTGCCTACGATGTTCATAACGGTTTTCGACGCTATTGAATTACTAGACTACCAAAACTGTTAATCTATCAAATTTTATACCACTGATAGTTGGAATACAATTGTACCTAATAGCAGACATGGGCCCCTGACATGTTCGATGGTTTCAAATATGAAGATTAGGTAAAAATCACGCGTGTGTCAGGTATTAAAATTAATCTACATCCTACCAAACTCCAACTTCTACGTCGTCAAGTCAAGAAAGTAAGTGTACTAGATTTCAGTAGGTTTCAAACAATTTAGTAAAAAAAATACATGGTTACATCAAGACATATATGAACAATTTTCCCTCTCGAAGCACGTAGTAAGAAACTCCCAACTCAACTTTCACTTCCTTGTCGGTTTTTTTTAACCAAGTCGGGGGAATATGCGGTGTGGTTTAAAACATCCTATCCGAACGACCCAAAAATTGCTTTGTTGCGTTAGCCGTGTGGGTTTAGCATTCTCGTGAAGACTCCCTTCTGCAGCAGTCCCCTTCTCTTGTTCTGAATTAACGTTTTAAATTCGTTTATTACTCCTTCTTCGCCATAAACCAATTTGATCTCATTAAAATCTTCAGATGGCAATTTTCCATTTACATAGGTACACTTACTTTCTGGACATGCCTCGTATACATTATGTCTATGCTATCTGCGTGCCCAATATCATTGCAATAGTTTTACGAGGTTTAGTCTTAATGTTAACCTCACAAACAGACAAGAGCATTTATAATATTAGCGTGATGTTTTTGCTTTTGCTTGAGCCGCGAAAATTTATATGTGTACCAGTGTGTACCATATATATTACAACTTAGTCGGTCCAGTAGATTCGAAGCAAATCGGCTGTGACAGATGGACAGACAGACACACGAGGGATCTTATAAGGTTTCCGTTTATTTCTATTAAGGTCCGGAACCCTAAAATCTATTAATATTCGATTAATTTGTGTGTTTAAAGACTGAAACATACAGTGATTGTTCTATTTAAATACAACTGCTTACATTTTGTATTCTCTCGCTAGTGAGGTGTAAAGTTATATCACACGAGAGCAAATTGCTTTGTTTCTTGTACCCTTGAATCCGTCACTACGCCATTGGCGTATCTACGGCTGACCTTCGCCGCTGTCATCATTGTACATTTTTATCAATTTTAAAAGTACATTACAACTTATGTATCTACAAGCAAAAGAAATATGTATCATCGCTATACTTTTTAAATAACAAAAGTTACCTAACGTATCGTAAAATAGTATTCGAATAGAGTCGCATTTGATTATCCAAAAATATAGAGGTAGATAAGTGCTTGTAGGATGATGCACTGCAAGTATGATATATCTTGAAACTTCATTAATATGTATTCTAATTAAGTAACTATTATTAGGTATATCTGTGTTACATTATAACATGATAGCGTGTAATTCGAGCAATGACTGAATAGTATTGTTAACCCAGTAACGTGTAAGCATTGTACTATTTTATGTGACATTATATGGCAGTAATTTCAGGTAAAAGTTAATATATTCAAAACTTTGGAAATAGGTAAGTAGTAACCGAATTATATATTTTGCTAATTAATAGATGATCAAATAAATGTAAATAAACAGTATTTTCCTTACCCACAACATGAGAAAAGTTTTGTAAAGATAACCTAGCATTCAAGGGTACAAATAATATGCGGTTGTTAAATATTGTAATTAATTTTAGTATCCAAGTTGTCGATAAAGTGCAAAGTTTGCGATAAATCTCTTAGCGATATTCGTATATACGACGACTTAACGATCTTTACGCATAATTGCCTACATGTATTTGTTAATGTTCATAACATTTTTATTATAAATGTGACCGGAACAATTATGATCTAACAATAGAAAAAAATACTCGTGAAATTACTGCCTTCACAATATGATATGCTGTAGGTATCTAAATACTTGTTATTATCATTTTTTATGTGACACAATAAACTTATCTATTTCTATCATCGATAGAACAAACTCAAGTGGGTTCATTGTTAGTGTTACCGATCGGGTGATAACAAATTTAAATACAAGTAAAATGTCGATATAACATTTCTAATACAGTACAGTATGAGGCACGAATGGTGAGCACAGATAGGCAGTAGTAAGGGGCAAGCTCGCGCATGTGCAATTTTGGCCAAATCACAGTAGCCAAATGACACACGAGAATCCAGTAGAGGACGAGCATCGACTGACGAACCAATAGTGTGCAGCTCGGCGCAATCCCCTTCTTCATCAGATCCAAACAGATCGAAAAATTAACTAATGCGCAGGTGTCAATCTGTGCTCACGACTCGTGCCCCTTACTTTAACATAAATACTTTCGTCTTTGTTTTCAAATTAATTTTCTTAACCAAAATATTATTTTTAAAGTTATAATTATTAAATTGATTGATAAACCTTGGCCAATGTCATCTCATCAAATACTAGTATTGTATCTTTTAATGTGCTCATTAGTTTTATTATAAATTTCTTCTCTTTGCTTTTTAGGGTTCCGTAGTCGACAAGGAACCATTATAGTTTCGGTATGTCCGTCCGTCTGTCCGCGGCTTAGCTCAGAGAATAGAGGTAGGTACTAGAAAACTGTAATTTGGCATTGGTATACAAATACAATACCTACATAAAAATAATTCATAAAGTAGGAAGGAATGTTTATTTTTTCGTATATCTTTTGGTGTGAAGTATCGTTGAATAGGTCGTTCAAAAATATTGTGTAATCCATTTTTCGATTCAGGGATCCGTTTGCGAATTATTGAGCTTTAAAGTGCAAATATTTACGATTCAAAAAAAGCGCGTGGCCCGACACACACTTGGCCGGTTTTTTTTTTATATAATTCTCTACTCTGATTTTCTTTGTGATTCGTTGTTTTCTCTATAAAATTGGCAAAATCATCATTGACAGCATCGTAGTCTGTGATTGACACTACAAACAAGGTGTACCGTTTATCTTCTGACACCTTGAAACTCGCGGATATGTGTTAAACCCATTTTCAAAAATAAAGCATATCGACCAATGAGAATATGTAGTATTTTTGGTATAATTATCTAGAATGCTTGCTAAGAATTTCCAACCAAATATTCTGTAATGGACATTTTCGAAACGCTATTATTTTGTTTATCTGCCTATTGATTTCCCGAATTGGATGTTGGTTAAACCATAAGTAGACTTAGGATTTCGCTACGCAAAATTTCTTTGGGTTGAACATACATAATAAGTACTGGTTGGAGCATGTTTGTAACACTGATTAATATCATCCTAGATATGTATTTTTATGAGTTAGGAGATACACCAAGAAATTGTAGGTTACTTTAAAAGTGTCTTAAAATCAGGAAGTAAATCCAAATTATGTAATGTCAGTGTGTTGAACTGTGTTGTTATCGCTTACGTTTAAATAAACTGCTAATTTAATTTTATCTCATCTAATGTAGGTAAGTAAGTAAAGAAGCATATTAATAGTTATGCATACATTATTGGACTACATACATTTTGTAGAATTTTTAATTATTAATGTCAAAATTTCCGTTAGGCAATAAATATATTTATCATAAATACCTAATAAATGTTTACTGGGCTGTGTTAGGATATTACCATTGACAGTATTGTTACCTACATCACTGTGGCGTTTATGTATTTTGATCTTATTAAAGATGTGTACTTTGTGTTCCACCTGTGTTTTTATCGGGATAATGTAGTTACATCGAATGTCAATATAGATTATAGAACTTTAAAACAACTTGTTTTAATTACAACAAGTATTTTATTATTAGTCTTTAGTGGAGCTACTAGGAGCAAACAAACACCTTGTTTAACGCTTCAAGCAAGGCCCTAATTTCAAAGTTAGGTTAGGCACCTGTGAGGATTAAAATGAGATACAGATTGAACAAACAATATTTTTTTTTAAATATATTTTTGAAAAGGTAGTACCTAAGTATATCCCAATATCAGAAACGAATTAATCAATATAACTTCCGCCCTGAAAAACCACTAATATTATTAGTATTATCCATCGTAAGCAGATGACTCACAAGCTTGACTTTTATACACATTGAAATCAGAATTGTTTCGTACTATGCGGGCTCAAAGGATCTTCCTTCCGCGGACGATCAGACTATGGCATGAGCTCCCCGCCGTGGTTTTCTCAATGGAGTACAGCATGGGGTTCTTCAAAAAGGATGTGAAGATATTTCTGCAGGGTCGGCGACGCGCGCGTGATACCCCTGGTGTTTCAAGCGTCCATAGGATACGGTAACCGCTTACCACCAGGTGGGCCGTATGCTTGTTTGCCACGAAAAAAAAACTTCTACTGCGGCTACAACATTCAAGTCAATTCAACATAATTTAAGTAATTATATGGAATATATTTTCCAATTACAGATTAGGGGTATGTAGAAGTAAAACATAGAAAGGAACGACTGCTTCTAATAGGTCTTATGGCGTCAGATAACAAGTTGAAAAACTGTAACACTTAATAACTATAAGGACCATATTTATGTTAAGAAAGTAAATGAATAGGCTATAGAATTTGTGAAGTGATATCAATCGCAACTTGAATCAAATTAAAAGTTAAACTTCTGAAGTTACTTTTAAATGTTATACTTAATTACTGTATGTTGACGGTGACTCCCGTGGTTTTGGAGATTACTGATGAAAAACTAAATTGGTCTTTTTGGCTTCCGTCGTCAGTGTCATCACGACCCCAATTAATTTTTGGTATATATAAATAATGTAAAAACTTATCGGTTCTATAGTTTATAATTAGATACTGCAGACAATTGTAGAGTCAGTCTTATAAGGGGCCATTGCAGTCTGGCCTTGAAAGAAATAGAGTTATGGTGTTAATTACCTACTACGGTCACTATTATTTATTCTGTGCTACGGTTGTTGTCGGAAGATAGCGATAAAATCAGATATACGAAAGTAGGCACCTACTTTTAGTAGGTGTAGGTGCTTACACTTTTGGGTTTCGCAGGGGTATAAGGATCATCTCCAAATTTTGAACTGAACGCTGATGATATGTGTACCTATATTACTTGGAGAGAGCAGCACGTGAGTCTGAAAGACGATAGAGACGAGATATCATGAAAAACATGAGAAGCGTTTTCATATCCTGCCTTTCATACGTAGAGAGGATTACAAATAATCTCCAACGAAAGCCCATTACAGACATAGCTATAGTTACTTCACCAACTTTTACTGTAATTTATATTATAGCTCGGCATATTAATATAGTACCTATATTAATTATAGCTACGTCTGTGATATGTGATTTAATATACTTCCGCGAGTATCGTGACGGGGTCTCGTGACTTTGGGGGAATTTCATCCCGTAACGAAAGCCCACCAATTAGTTTGCTTTCTCTGTGCTAGATGAGGAATTTCGTACTGGCCGGTCACAGCGAACGTGAGCATATTTGGAGACTACCTTGAAGATTCTTTGTCCAAAGTTGTATGTCGGTGTCTTGGAATTCATTGAACATAATGCGCCGGAATTGACTGGGATAATGTAAGCGTGCCCGACCATGCTGAACCTGGTACACGCAGTCATAAAAAGTGTTATGGCAACTCCACGCTACGCGAACCGAGCATGAGCCGAGCCTCTATTCGTTCGTTGCTCGCGATGTCAGGTGTGGACGTACAACGAGCCTACAACACGACCGCGATGCGAATCCCTGTGTTCGTCATAAACATGACAATTGGTGGCGCGCAGTCGAGAGCAAGCTTCAAACGACCGAGGCTCGCTAGTCCGTCTACGCTACGTGAATTCTTGTTCCACCAGTTGGCTCGTGCTTGGTTCGCGTTGCGTGTGGACGCACTATTAGGTACCTAAGTAGAATCGTCTCGTCTGATCAGGTATTGCGTCCTACGTATATGACGTTTATGTTGTCCTCGATGACATAAAGGCAACAGTGGATAGCATTAGCAAGTAGATAGGTACTCTTACTGAATTTATTTGCCTGTTTTGCGTCCAAAGTTAAGTCCAAAGGCGGAGCGCAGTCGAGCGCGACCCGAACGCTCATTCGAGGCTCGCAACCCCGTCCACGCTACGCAAATCCGTGCTCCACGTGTGCTCGGCTCGTGTTTGATTAAGGCAAATGCTTCGCCCCACCGAGCTATTCCTTGCATGAGAACGATAGGATTTATCCTCGTAAGAAGGAAAAAGCTTATTAATCGTAGTCTTTGTCGAGTCTAGCCGAACATACCGACTCGTGTGAATGTGTAAACGGCGCATATTATGATTAACCTTGATGATTTAATCATATAGGGATGTTTCCTAAGCACAAATTATGTATAATACAATTATTTTTATCTTCTATATTTAAGAGCTTTGCTCTTGTCTGTGTAGCTTCCTCAGGCTCTATTCCCCTGCACCTCATTATACTATAGGTACGATGTCTACTTTTCTTTCACTTGGTTTATATAGTTTATTCTTGGTATTTCTATATAATCACACGTATAAGATGGCCAAACATCGTTGCCCTCTCCCCTTTTTTCTATCGTCTCTGGTATGTATCTTGCTTTTCTCCTTGACTCTTCTTAACACTACCTCGTCAGTCATTTTCTCAGTCCAGTCGATCTTCCCCAATCATCTGAAACACTACATTTCAAACGTCTCCAGTCTTTATTATAAACTTTGCGTATTTTTTATATAAAATGCATATATTATCAATCAGGTACCAATACATAAAGTAACGCATGTAATGCACTTTTGTGTAAACCTAATTGTAAGGTAGGTCATTGTGTTTTATAAAAATGGGAATCAGAATTAATAAGATTCGCATTAAGTTATGGTTTTATTTTAAGGGTCGTAACCAAAAGTAGGCTCACTGGCATTACAAAAGAGACGTTTTCTGACAAATTATAATGTATACCCAAAATCATAGAGGAAAGATCCCTTTAGAGTAGTAATAATTAACAATCAAATTCCGAAACTCGTCAGTGATTTGTCACTGAATTTGAACAGTGAGCATCAATCACTGCATCGTGTGTTTTTGACTTGGCCAATCAGAGTGCATGCGTGGTTGACTTAGCCAATCAGAGCGCATTGTCGGCGGTGGAAAATTGGCGGAATACCTATATTTCAACCAAAATGAACGTCATTGCGCTTCTTTGGGTTAATTGTTCGATGCCTAAAATACAACCTCAACCTGGCAATGTATTTATACTATGGCATACAAACAAAACTGCTTGTCTTTTATAACGAACTTGGCATTGTATGTCACAGTAGAGGCACGATGCCCAAACGATGCCCTATGGAAATCTTTGGTCACAGTAACATCATGTTAGTGATCAAAATAGAACTACATATATTAATTGGATAAAACTTTGCAATTAAAAGAATTTCATTACGTGTAATTAATAAATTAATTAAGCATAAAAAGCTGTTATTATACTCGTCCTAAACGGTATAATAGATAATAATAAAAAAAAAAAATGCCTTGGACATGCAGCTGACTTTCGCCTGTTTTTTTTTCCTAGTTGCGTTCAATATTATGTTGCTAGACGTGTCCTTTAGGGTCATCGCTCACTATGTCAGCACCGCTCCATCGCAGCAACGGCCCGGCACCGCCTCAAGTCAATCTAACTGCTAACACGCAGGCGGCGGCGCGCTGGCTGCTCGCGGGCGGCTTGGCACCGGTGCCGGTGCCGGTGAAATTGGTGGCGCGGCCATGGCAAGATACCGCTTGCTGGCGTCACGCAGCAAGGCAGCGGACAGTGCTCGCTGGAAGCGTGTGAGCAGCAGTGGCTCGATTCTCGTAACAAAACTTCAACGATGTCGTAGCGACTTCGACGATTAAACTGTGTTTTTTACTATTATAATGTCAAATGAACGATTCTATAGACAAATTATTGAGGCATATACACGTTTTCAATGTTTTTTATACAAAATATTTCACGAAACACAATTTAAATAGTTGATGTCGATACGACACCGCTGATGTTTTATTACGAGAATCGAGCCATAGGACTAGTGGCTTGTAGAGGCAAGCGCACTTGCCGCGAGGCGTCAACTATTTTATCTAGTCATTTTAAAATTTACTATAACGCATACGATTTAAAGGTCCCACTTGCATGGCAAGATAAATGCCGAGATGTAGCCGTGCTGTTGTAGTGAGCGGTGACCCTTATTTATATTATCAAAGATAGTGAATGTTGCAATCTATAAATGTATATTTAATCAAAATATTTTGTATTATTTTTAAGACAATATTTTGCCCATGCTTTTGTATGACAGGACATAAGTACTATGTATGCCAAATTCAGGGTTATATGTCAACTGGATCCGAGATCAAGTAAAATAAATACACATACTTACCCAATAGACATTGGGTAAGTATTGGGCAAAGAGCTTACGATTGGAAAAAGAACGTAGGTACGTCTGTACCTACGTTCTTACACAATATTCACAAGTAAAACACGCAAATAGTGTACTACAGCGTTGGTCAACAGTTTCAACCGGGCTAGCGAGATATTAAGTATATGTACTATGTACGAGAATTTAAGGAATTTTTCGCATCAGAAACTAATAAGTAAGTATAATACAAGTGGAAAGGTCAAGAAATTATTGATCATACACCTTTGTACCTACGTCAAATTGTCGCTTAACAGTGACAAACACAATCCATAACCATAGGCTAACAAACGACGAGCTTAGGCGATGAATAACATTGCACTCGTAATGTAGAAAATCGATCTTATTCGTTAATTTTAAGCAATATCTAGTCAACGGTACCCCGAGTGTAAAGAATTGACGTTTGTAAACGCTTACTAATTAGTTTGCGTTAAAATTAAATTATTGTTTTGATGGTGGGGGCATAAATGTTGTTACGGCTATGTCTCGAAAACACCATTACTTTTAACGTAAAAGTACCTACTACTGACCAATATGACCTGACCATAATGATCTTTCCAGTGTCCTAAATATTCTCGAGTCCACTATTGCCTCGTCGTATTACTGCACGTCTTATTACCTCAATAATACAACACCTTCACTTCTTCAAATTAGCACTGCACTTTATACTTAGTTAAAATTTCTACGATGAAAACTGTTGTTAGTAAGTCTGTTTCATTTTTGAACTAAATGAGAAGTAAACGACATGAAACAATTTCTAGAATTGTTAATGAGCGCGTCTTTTCAGTGTGACGGTGGACTGGCACGCCCTCAAAGCAACGCCCAATAAGGTAATTGTAGAAAGGGGATGTAATGAAGCCCCGCCTACATTCTGAAGCCACCCCTAGCCAAAGAACACACCCGACTCGACATTGCGTGTTAGTGCAGAACAAGTTATTACCGTGGTTCGGTCTGATTGACGTGACGTGCTTATCTGCAAACAAGTGTGATATTTATTGGTAAGTGTTTATAATATATCCAGATTACAATGATAATAAACCAAAACATAATTTGAAATTAAAATGAGCGGGTAAATATATGCTCTACAACATTTTGTTTCTACCCATACATTTTGATGTAGTAGACGAAACCAGAGATAGGTATGATAATATAATTATAATCATTCCATAATTGAAAGATGCAATCATATTTTTTTATAATCACTATTTTACCTAAGTATAATAACATTTATTAAAATTATAGTTTAATACTAAACAATAACAACATTTTCCTCCTATTTGATGCAGCTAGGCCTTATGAATTTCGATTTATAAAACCACTATCCTCTTCCAATTCTGGAAAACTACGGTAGTTTACCAGAATTTGAAGAGGAAAGTAGTTATGTCAATTTAATTTAATTTAACACGAGATGTTTTCACGCACGGCACGTCAATTTAGATCGGGAGATGGTGTCACAAATTTCCCGGTCATTTGTATGGCGACTTCAGAGGTCTAATTACGTAATGACGAAAAGGAAAATTATGGTCATAGCACTGGTACCGGCGGCCCAATCGCGTGGACGTTAATCGAACGTGTCGGAAAATTACGAGTGTAGAACGATTTGTTTCACAAATACCGGCCTCATAGTTCGAGTGTTTACCTAATTGGTAACTTTCATCCGAGATAAACACTGCTTTTAATTTTGACTATGAGGAAAAGTAACAAAAGCAAAATACGCAAAAATTACTTCCGGAAAATTTGCACTAACGCTTTCACATCCTGTTTTCTTCATCGGACAAATAGTTATTATATATAGGTATTTATTATTCAAAACGCCATATTATCAGCCTGATGTCTTTTCTGACTCTGTTTTGAGGATCACATATACACTTTTTTCTGTTAAATGCTGATAATATATACAAGTCTCAAAATAAAAATATGTTTTGTTATATTCATTTGTAATTACTATGTTATAATTATTGTAATTGAAACATTTTGCTAATAATTATTATTATAAAAAGTACAGCTAAATAATATAATTTTATCGAAGTGTGGTCTGTGGTTGTATAGGTTTCTGCCATTGCTCAGTAGATAGTTATATACTATATAGGTATACGAAATTACTTATCCGACCTATATATATATCGGCTTCTAAGATGTACAGTCGAGGACATAAATATGTATACACTCAGTAAAATTCAACAACGGTTTCCTCTTAAACTACTGATTGAAATTATGAGATATTATAAAGGCAGAATCTTCTAACATATACTATTATGATTTGTGTAATAGTTTAACAATTAAATGTTAAACATGCGAGAAAATCGCTTTTGAATTTCAAAAAGTGTATACATATTTATGTCCTCGACTGTACTGTGTCTCTATGTTTTTCTAGTGTTATAGTGCTATATTACACTAGATGATCATATTACACAGAACCATTCCTTGAATTTGAAGTTCAGAGGTAAGGATTAGGAAATATTCATGCCTCATTTTAGCATTAGTGCACAAATAACCAATATTTATAACAAAATATCTGACAAGTTTCAAGCTGCTTTTTTACAAGCTACTCAATCAGCTCGCGGAATAGACCCGTGCCTTGATAGCCAAGAAGTCTGACACCCTCCGCCTCAGCGAACGTGCCTGACGCTGAACCACGCTGAACAGTATCTTGGTTGGTAGAAAAACGAGTACCTATTTGTGGCTTGGCTATATATTTCTACCGATGAACATTACAGACTGAGAGAAGCTTTGTTACTCCACGTATCTATGAACTGAGGAGCGCTGTGTCGTTAACTTACGAGAAATTAGTGACCCAGTTTTACACATGATTTACTGTGGTATTCCTCAGTTTTCCGAAAAATTCTTGACATAGATGTTGAACAGGTACGGTGAAGTGAGTTCGCCTTGGCGTAGGTACCGCGCAGTTTTACAAATTCGCTCCATCTAATTACATTGCTAATTTGGTTTCCGTAACAGAATCTCATCAGGCCTGTAATTTAATTTCACTAAGTACCTAGGTACTCATGAGTATAAGTCGAGTAGTTTGCTCCAGAGAATTTCATATTTGATAGGTCAAATGCCCGACTCAGGTCAATGAAACAGGCGTACACATTTATTTCACGGTTCGACGGCTTCATTGGACAGAAACCAAAATGAGCATCTCTACCTAACTATTTTGTCAATTCGGAGAGCAACAACTGTTCTAGAACATAACTGATATCTGTTCCCAGGACTATAGACCGCCAGTAAGGTATAGTCAAACTAAGGGTACCGGAATTGGTATAACGATCGGAACCAGTCTCTGCCCGTGGTCCACCTACATAGTTCACCTGGATGTACCAGTGTCAACTTTTTCTTCCCGTGGTCCCCCTCAACATAACCAGGTGATGTTGAGGTGGACCACGGGAAGAAAAAGCTGCCCCTGGTACATCCAGGTGCACTATGTAGGTGGACCACGGGCAGATACTGATCGGAACTAGTGTAGTCTTCATCAGTAAATATGAAAAAGTTAAACAGCATAGTTTCAAGATATGTTAATACCCATTCAACCCATCGAGGCCGGGGGACTTGTCGCATTTCGTACCTTAGTGATATCAGCTACTTAAACTTTGTTTGGTTTGGACTATCTTAACTAACATCCAGCCTTCTTCATCAGCCAGATTAACGTCTTATTTTCAGCTACATTTTAATAGTGCTTAGGGGATGGCTGCTACGATTAGTCTGGCTGATTGCAAAAAGTATTGAAATGAGTAACATATATACAAATCAGTTCTCAGAATTTAAGTAAAGTACGTTATGTACATAACATACCTTTTATGAATGGTATCTGTAAATTGACGGGACGAGTTAGCCTGGTAGCCATACGTTTCAAGTACGTACTAATACTACTCAATTCTGTACATTTTGTCCGTCAGAAAATAAGGATGGTCTGGCGGCACTGGGATCTCCTACTATACCTACTGGAGAGCAATGAATGCGGGTCACTTAAAGAAACCTATAAATCTCGGAAACTAAGAATGCTAGCTTAATGAAATTAATTGTGTTTAATAGATAATATATGAAAGTAATAAAATTTATAAGTCCCTACATTTCATTTACAAAAAAATACATAAAGAAAAAAAACTGCTGATCTCGCCTAAAACAAAAATAGGAAACATGTAAATTTTTAACAACATTACGATTTCCTTGAATTTTAATACTTTGTATTGCCTCCTCGTGCTTCCATTATTGCGTTTACGCGGTTTGGCATGCTGTACACCAAGTTCCTTATACGATTTTGGGAAATATTGTCCCATTCCTCTGTGAGAGCAATTTTGAGCTCACGAAGCGTGATTGGGGGAGGCTTTCGTTGTTTTACGCATCTCCCTAGCTCGTCCCAAGCATGCTCGATCGGGTTGATATCTGGGCTGCGTGCTGGACACTCCATACGAGTAATGTTCATCTCTTGAAGGTAGTCATTCACAATCCAACCCGTATGAAGTCAGACATTATCATGCATAAAAATAGCATCCTCACCCAAATTGACCATAAAAGGCCCAACGTGTTCATTAAGGATTTCATTCACATATCTTACGCTAGTTACACTCTGTGTGTGATTCGTCGGAGAACATAACTTTTGACCAATCTTCAATAGTCAAATTTAAGTGGATCTGGGCATATCTTAGTCCCACGATTCAGTTCAGGGCCATTTGCAGGTCTAAGTGGTTTCAAGTTAGCTTCAACAAGTCGTCGTCTTACTGTCCATGCACTTGAGTTACTTCTTCCTCCGAGGCGTCGAAACTGATTTGTAAGTTCAGTTCCTGTGAGAAAGCGATTACGAAGCATGGTGTTCACCAAGTATCGATCTTCCCGTGATTTGAATGAATTTTTTTGTATGCGTTTGGGTGGCGCCCTGAATGGTTTAGATTCACAAATCAGCCCGGCAGATGGCGCTGCAGTCGATAATATAACCTAGATACTAACCGTTTAGGAGGAATTCAGTGACATACAAACGTGCAGTAGAATTTTATATATAAAGATTACTTCTATGTATGACAATAGAAAAAAGAAGAAAATATTTCTATGAGAAGACTTGAGTAATTAAATTCTGTTTCATTCTTATGTTATTTTTTAATTTCTACGGAGATCCAATAAAGAATACTTGAATATTTAATTGTGTTGTACTTTTGAAGTATATCATTTGTTTTATATAACAAAAACTAGGTACCAAGAACCGAAAATACCGAAATAACCGGGAAATCCCGGTTCCTTAAAAACAAAATCGGTTCCGGAAACCCTAGTAGTAACCTACGAATAATAAGTAGTAACATTAACTTCACAAAATCAATTTATAATAACAAAGTTTGATCAAGAATCAAATAAAAAATTGAACAAAACTTGTATATGAACCAATAGCTATACTGTTGTTCTACTTTTGTGGGGATACCTCAACTATACCCTTGTGCAAAGTGGCATCAAAATCTGACCCGGCAGTTTTGAGATATAGAGGTGAACATTTTAGATGGGTCAGTAAGGGCTACGGGTTGAAGCCACGCGAATATGGTCAAAGGTGACTTTCCCTTATTTTTTGAGATATTGCATGTACACATTCTGAAAAAAAAATGGGAAATTACAATCGGGGAGAAACGGCGTTTTTTGAAAAATATCTTTATTAGCTTTATCGATCCTGTCTCCGACAAGGATCAAATAATAAGCTCTATGGGGTCAAGTCGGGTAAGGGTGCTAGAAATGTCACAATTCGAATAAAAACTCAAAACTTCCGGGTCAGATATTAATGCCCCTTTTCACATAGGTATAGTTGACGTATCCCCACAGAAATTGCTCAACAGTATTGCTATTGGTTCATAGACCACTTCCCATACAAATTTGAACCTGTGGTTTCGACCCTTCGTTCTACAAGATGACGTTGGTGGTAATCGTCAACCGGTGCTAAATATGAAAACATTTTAGATTTGTAACCTTATATTTTGTACCCTTTCTAATATGTGTATAGGTTATCATAACATCACCAAAAGTCATGAGCCAAGTGAAAAGTTCAGCACCCTATACTGACTGCTATAATTATAGGCAACGTGGTCCGCAGTCAAAACCTTGTAGCGTTTACCATTAATAGATAATTTGTGAGTCGGGAACCCCAGTAGTTTATAGTAGGACATACGGTGTAATTGTGTAACCTATAATACTTCACGCCACAATTACGAAAACATGTTTAGTTTTTGCCGATATTTATTAATGTTTAGGTGAACAGTATTGTAAGTATAGTTAGGTACCTACTCTATTAAAAATTCTGAATTATATTCCGGGTTGGAAATCGTTAAGAAAGGCTTATGAGCTTTGTTTTTCTAACAAATTGGATTGAACATAAGTTATAGATATAGTAGGTACTTGTTGTCCCAGTTTTGGTAATATTGATTCATGGAAAGCAATAAAACATATTTTTATTTGTTATATCATATAGTTACGTTATATGTAGGTACTATTTTCACTAATTACCTACTGCTCAGAATGACAACAAATAACTACACCACGAAAATCTCCTTTTCGTACAAACACGTCAACAATAACGATGTGATGTGACATAAAGCTACGATTATTATAAGTACGTATTTTTTTTGTGCCTATACAGTCGTGAACATACTGTCGCAAGACCGCATGTCGCTCATAAGTTTGAAATAGCTGTAGGTAGGTATGATTATTGAGGTCTCCCCTCGGCCTCGGCACGAGCCACGTGGGAACCCAGACATACGCTACGGAACAATTACCATTAACAGAACAGTAGCCATCGCGCACGACATTGCCAACTCAACATCGAGCGTAGAAATTACTATAACATGCTGCAACATATCAATTACCGACATTGCAGTGCTTGTTAAATACATTATTGCTTTGGTTTTGTTTCAATTCGGAAATTTAAATGTATCAATTTTTTATTTTTAGTTACCTATTCTACTTATAATGGAAATAAGGATACTTTTATACAGACAGGAGACCTTGCGATCTCTATTGTCTGAATTCCAGATACTACTACTGTGTGGGCGATTATAGTATTTTGTTAGTAAAATTCATAAAGAGCTTTTTTTAGTAAACAAACTTATTATACATTTTTAACATATCGTTAATTAACCGTCATGTTAAAATCATGGCCTGTACAAAGAAACCATTTACCAAGTGAATACTTGATATTACAAGGAGTTCTATGAGACTATGACATTTCTATCGTTAGCCATTCTGGAGAAGGAAAGTAAGGAGACAGTTCTGGCTGCCGTATAATATAAAGAAAAGTGGTCCAAATTTTACTTGTTATGATGCGTCCATGCTGCGCGAATCGAGCACGAGCCGAGCCACGAACGAGCCTACAACGAGCCTTCAACGAGCACGATGCGAATCCCTTTGTACGTGAAAAAACTGACAATCGCGCTCGTTCGAGGCTCGCGAGCCCGTCCACGCTACGCGAATCGTGCTCGCAGTGTGCTCGTTCGAGGCTCGGCTCGTGCTCGGTTCGCCAAGCATGGACGCACCATAAGATATGTCCCGAACATGCTAACTAGGAATTACTTAGCATGTTTGGGACATATCTTATGTCAATTAAATATGAATAAGAGCTTGCAAAACTTACACACGACGAAGCAGCACACGCAAAAGCAACACCACTGACGTTCGTTGTTATGATAGGGCAATATGATAATGTGATAAATTTCGTATCAAAATCTCATTTATCCAAACTGACGTTGAATAGATATTTTTTATTTTACACCATATGACATCACGCGACGACCCTTTCTTATTTGAATAATCAATCGATTACCAATTCCTGCCGCCAATGATGCAGCAACATCTTTTCAAACTTTGTGAATTCTTATAAGGGTGTTACAACAGGATTTGTGCAAAATTTGATTGAGCTATTGTATTGGATCGCTCTCTAAACTGAATTTAATAAATTAATGTCATATTTTGATGTAGGTATACTTTTTTATACTTATGTTTCAATAATAAAATTTATTACTTACTAAGTATAATAAGTTTGGTGCCTAATAGGAGGTGAATCTCGCTTCTTTATCGCATCTGCCTGCAGAGCATGGAAGTTAAAAACAGCGATAAACTTTTTTTTTTATCAACTATCATAAATATCATTCTCGTCGAATAAGGTATGTCAGATTTATCGACAAAAATCGATACATTTATCTATCCACGAATCAATAATCGGAGCTCTGAATTGATGAGGCTTATGGAAGGTTGTTAGTTATTTTTTTGTATTTTTTTTTTGTAGGTTTTGTTTGATAAATCGTTAAAGTTATAAAACTTTTTTACCAGTGCATTAAATTTGGTAAAGTTAGAATGGATTTCCTTTTTGCCATAGAAAGCGTATTCACAAGAACGGTTAGAACTATCTAAGAGGTTCTTAGCTAGCTTCATGCCTCCAAACTCAGATGCACCTAGGTACCTACATAAGAAATCCTCTTCATCCCTCATACTCTGAAAGTAGACCTACAAGTATCTAAGAAGCGGGTTGAAAATGATACTTTTCGACACTAGGTCGGAAAAGAAATAAAAAAAAAACTATGTAACTCAAATAAAGTTTAAATATTTCGCTGACTTCAAAACAGTGTCACAAAAGAGTTATTTCATACTTTTTAGAGTAGCGCTTTGAGGCGTTTTTTTTGTTAAAATAGATATTTGTTATGCGAGGCTGCAAAGTTGTTTTTTAACGCGAGTACTTGTATTGAAACCTGGAAGGATTGCGAAGGATTCAAGGATTGTCAAATATTCAAATAGTTACATAGAGCCATACGATTCTCAGCATGTCGACCTGGCAACATTGTTGATGTAACATAAACCCTAATAAATATGTGAAATAGCTATAAGCTAACCGGTAATCAAAGCTACGTTTGATGTTTATAAACAGGCGGTGATGGAAGCCCACGGCGGCAGCAAGCCGGAGACACCGTGCAGGGTGTGCGGTGACAAAGCCTCGGGGAAGCATTATGGAGTACCTTCTTGCGATGGCTGTAGGGGTTTCTTTAAACGGAGCATACGGCGGTAAATATTTAAAACTATAGAAGCCCTTTCAACATAAAGAAAGGGGTTTATGTTAACAGCACAAACGAAACATTATACTGGCGAAGCAAAATATTAATGAATTCGAAAGGACAAAAAATTACGCTTTATTGGTCACCAAATATCAGATTATGTCGGTCCGGTATGGTATGTCGGTCCCCGGTAAAATTATTAAGGGTTCTAAGGTAATCCTAATTCCCCTTGGTAGTAGGTACTTAAAAACCGTTACATACACTTAGAAAAACGTCGCGACATTTTTCTAAGTGTATGTAACGGTTAACCGACGCGTCGGTCGCTTCTGTTACCATTAGATAGAACATTTAGTTCAAATAGGTACTATAGGGCCGAAAATAATTATATTATTCATGTTATTCACTTACAACTCTAACTAATAAAAGATTAGATTTTAATTTTTACACGCGTATGAATGTATAGTCGAGGACAGAAAATGATTACCACATTTCAAAGTCGATTCCATCTCATACAGCGCGCAAATAAGGTTTAATATGTCATAACAATCCACGTCATTTTATTTCCGGTCAACCTTATGAAACATAAATGTGCAAGCGATTATAGACCGTAAGGTGGTAAACATTTTTAGTCCGCGACTGTACCTACCTAAGTAGGTATCAGTGGCGTGCATTCCATATAGGCAAATAAGCAATGCCTACCTCATAAGATTCAATTCAATAATATTTTTATTCAATTAAACTACATAATCACTTTAAATAAAAAATCTAACCTAACATTCAATACGAAATTTCAACTTTGCCGCGCAGGCACTCGCGAGTTCGCCTCTCAAATTCACGGCAATTCACGCACACTAAAACGATTTCGGTATATTCATACACACACGCACACTTCTTTAAGATAATACGACGAAAGCATAAATCACACTTTTGCTATGCGTAGCATACTGACATTTGACATTCGCGATTTATGGACCAAAAGTAACCTTACCTATTCTGTTGTAAGTAAAGTAACCCATCCAAATTAAAAAAACCACAGTTACAACTACTTTACCAACATTAGAGCAACTCAAATATAACTTCGCAATTTATTTGTGTTGGTTTGTTTATGGTTTGGCTGGCATTGTATGCAATGTGTTGTTATTTACTTATTGTGATTTTGCGAAGTGTATCTATGAAGTGTATTGTGTGTGAAATGAAGAAATTTTGTGGTGAAGATGCAAAATGTGTCGATAAATTATTCCTTTAGTCAGTTTTCGTTTGTTGAAAATAGTAGGTAACTTGTTGTAGACCAACTCCAAAACATTCATGGATTTACAACAAAGGTAAAAATCTTAGACATTTTAACACAGAATATTATGTTTATTAAACACCTGGCTATCTGGGTGCTGTTATTCGAATCTATTATTCTGTTATTATGTATTTTGTTTGCTAATGAATCATACCAAAAGTGTGTGGAATGATACGCTGACCTAAACAATTTTACGAATCGGGTCAAAAAACATAATCTATCTAAGAGGCATATTTAGGCGTGTATGGCCATGATTTCTTCTGCCTACCTAGTCCGAAAACCAATGCACGCCACTGGTAGGTATGAATAGCAATATTAAAAATAATTAGGTACTAAAAAGTCTACAGTGTAGGAATTAACTGGAGAAATTAATACAAGTAATTACTTCGCTTTTTACACATGAGTTTGGCCCTGGCAGGACGGCTCACACACAGATTTAAAAACTAATTTGATTTTCAATTACTGTATTTGTAGGGCAATAATAAATATTGTTTCATATAATGTTAGTAACAACTTTGTACAAGAATAACAAAAAAATTAGCAAAAATGACAAGTTCGGCATTCATTATCAATTGAAAAACGACTTGATATTTTCGCTCACTTAAACTTAAATCTAGTTTTCTGTTTAGTAACTTAGATTACGTGTGCAAGGAGACCGGCAGATGTGTCGTTGATGTCACCAGGCGAAACCAATGCCAGGCGTGCCGCTTCTCCAAATGTCTCAGTGTCAATATGAAGAAGGATGGTGAGTTACATATCTTTTTATCAGTCACCAATGGAACTTTCATTCCAGTTCATAGATTTAAGATTGATTTATTGACGAATTTGTGCTAAGCAATTATGATGTTTTAGTAATGAATTTCCGAAATCCTACTTTTCAAGATTCTACCTCGTGGCCCGCATGGGAATCGGGTTTGAACAAAAAGGATATTACCTACAATATAGGTACTGTGAGTCACTGTAAACCTTCTTTTTTCAGTAAGGGTGTGTCTGTTTACTTAGTTTTAACTTCTTAACTAACAAAACCATAATTCATTCTTATGTCTATTCGCTTAGTTTAAACTGATTTTGATGATAATTGCCAGGCGCTTAATTTCGGGAACGGAATTGAAACCGCGGGGCATAGTTGGTATGTTAATAAAATTGCTCTCCCTCAATCACTATTGTACATGGCCGAGCACTTGTCACAATAAAGTATTTATCCAGGGTGCCTCCTTGCCAGCATGTCTTTTCCATTAGGAAACATTTTCAAGTATTTGCGGTAGACAAGTGTCAGTAAGTGGCGAGTGAGAAAAAACGCGGGGTTGAGAGCAGGCGCGTCCTCCCTGCCCATGCCGTGTACTTACCTCCTCGGCTCCGTCACGAACAGGCTCGCTTTCACACGGAGTCAAATATTAACGCCTGTCGTACCTATAGAATCGGGTGTCCATTATATCAGGGGTGTAGAATCAAAACTGGCTTCGCTTATCGAGATAAATTTTACAGGAAAAATGAGTAGTAGAGTAGTTTGTTTGTTAAAATATACTTAACATACATTCAACATACCCATATATAAAGCAAGAGAAAATGTATTATAAATTAGTAGGTTCCCTTATCACAGACTTTCATAAGCCAAAAACATTTACAGATGGAAATGTTTGAATGTTAACTTGATACGAGGTAGGGTACTTCCTAGTACTAGCGTGACCGGCTTCGGCCGTCCAGTTGAAACTCAGGCGCCAAGAGGGTACTGGTGCAGTCCGGCGGTCACACTCAGACTCAGTTCCTTTCTTCTGGCTACATAAAGTTGGAAATACAGTGGCTCTTATTCCTTATCTCCGGCGATTGGTAATCCACCTGATAGAAATTGGCCTGCTTGTCAAACCTCTAGCTGTCATAACACTTTGTGTTATCTGAAGAAACATTTTATTTCTTGCTTATAAATAGTCATCAATATGTTTGCTTCTTCCATTCGTCTCTTCTATCCGTTATTACCAGCATCTAATCCTTTCTTACCCATATCATCTTTCACACAATCAATTCATCTCTTTTTCAGTCTTCCTCTTCCCGTATATTCATCCACTTGCTTATAAATAGTAATAAATACAAATTTTATGTACCTATTGTATTGCCCCCACCCCCTAGAGATTAAGAAAAAATAAAACCGGCCAAGTGCGAGTCAGACTCGCGCACCGAGGGTTCCGTACAAACCTGTAGGTATATAAGTAAATGGTAGTATAGACCTGAGTATTTGATATTAATTTCAATTTATGACCTATTAAAAAAAAACTACTTACTAGATCTCGTTCAAACCAATTTTCAGTGGAAGTTTGCACCGTAATGTACATCATATATTTTTTATAGATTTATCATTCTCTTATTTTAGAAGTTACAGGGGGGGGGACACACATTTTACCACTTTGGAAGTGTCTCTCGCGCAAACTATTCAGTTTAGAAAAAAATGATATTAGAAACCTCAATATCATTATTGAAGACCTATCCATAGACACCCCACACTTATGGGTTTGATGAAAAAAAAAAATTTGAGTTTCAGTTCTAAGTATGGGGAAACCCCAAAATTTATTGTTTTTTTTCTATTTTTGTGTAAAAATCTTAATGCGGTTCACAGAATACATCTACTTACCAAGTTTCAACATTATAGTTCTTATAGTTTCGGAAATAAATGGCTGTGACATACACGGACAGACAGACAGACAGACATGACGAATCTATAAGGGTTCCGTTTTTTGCCATTTGGCTACGGAACCCTAAAAATGTCAAATGCAAAGCAAAAAGTCTTAAATTCACTTATTTGACTTGCTGGACCACTTATTATTGCTCAAGGGATAGCAACAGCTTTTAGACGGTCGTCCGGCATCATCATGAAATTTTGCATACACGTAATATTTTTTACCCCCTTTATTATATTGTACTCAAATATTATAGCTCTACATGTGCTGAATCTCCACCTGAATTATTTTAAGTTAATCGTGATTCCTGTGTCAACCAACAATCTGAATTTATTACTTTCTTAATACTACCTACTTATTATTTTATTACTGAAAATTATTTCAGATTTGAAACATGTATCTGTTACTTATATCACCTTAGGATTATTACTTATTTTCAAATTATTCTACAACTAAGACATGTAGAGCATAGCTTCGATTTTGTGCTCAAAGAGCAGATCGATTAGGGAAATATCTCCACTGAATGCTGCAGTCAAATACTTTCCCAGTCTAAATATCTTTTCAGTGTAAACACGTTATAGTAGGTGTGGTATGACCTTTCCATATTTTTTTCTTTTTATTTCCAATTTTACGCTTTTATATGGTTAAACCTATGAAAATAAACGTAACAATGCTTATCATTAAGTTGTCGTTTATGAAGCAGGCATATCACTTAGAGCCGTGCGCTCTTCAATATTTATTTACTTGGGAAATTGATTGCGCCGTGTCCGCGCCGCAGCGCCGCGCCCGCCGCGCGACGCCGCGCCGGCATTTATTCATCGGCTTTTCACGCCCCACGCCCCATACGTGCGTGTCGTAGCACCTGTACTCACCCCTGTTGCAATACGAGCCGGTTTTGTTTGCAAATACTTGTAATTGTAGCCGCAAGATTAGTTTAGCACTTAAAGTGAAATCACAGTAATTTTATCGGTGTCCTTATAGAAAAATGGAAAGCAATATTAATCAGGTTTTTTTTAAAACATACTACTCTCCCTATCTGTAAATAAATCTATTGTTGAATATGATTATCATAAAATTATACTGTAATATTTTTATAAATTTCTTTTCAGCGGTTCAACACGAACGCGCGCCTCGTCCAGCGATTGGTGCTCATCAAATAGCGTTACAAAAACTTAGCTACAACTTGTCACGACAGCAAGCCTTCTTTCCCTCCACTACCCCGTTAGTTTTCTCAGGCATTCCACCTTTACCCGCATACAATGGTCATACAACAACCACTTCAGAGCCCCTGTCAAATGTACACAAATCGTTCTTGGAGCGGTCGCCGTCGTCGTTTCAAGACTTTTCCACGATGAGAGTTCCTGAAATGCTACCCGCAGACTTTCCGCAGTTAAACCCTCTGCTGGGTTCTCAAGTTGGATCGTTGAATTCACTGAATCCGTTCAAAATTCCGCTGTTTCCCACTTCGCTCCATTACCCTACACCGCATCATGGATATTTTCCTACAAATATTTTCTATCCACCTGTCATATCAAATGTTAGCCCGATGTCGCCCATGGAGAGTAAGTTTGTTTGTACGACGTTCTTGATTGTTTTAAGTGAAACAATTTCTTGATATATACTTACTAACATATACATTATGCACAGAGTCATCTATAAATAGGCTAAACACATCCTCAAATTCATCGATAACCCACCAAGATAATATTCCGGAGAAACCAGATTCACAACATTCGGATAAATTAAAAGAAGACGAGGTGTCCAGTTCTGAAGAGGCCTTAAAAACAGAGTTACCCTGCACCAATTTCAATAAAGAAGGTGAGGCATGTATAATTAGTTACAGAGAATACAATATGTATGTATGGTGTGAACTGTTGCGAAATCTTATACTTATAATGCGAGGTAACTTTTATTTTGTTTCACATAGGTAAAACCTACATAAGTTGTCTACCTTTTTATGTTGTTTGCATTGTAACTTGTAACTGAGCGAACATTTTGCTTTGCGAGTTTTTCTGGATTATAATAGCTCAATTTAGTGTTTTATGAAATTGCGACTGTAACAAATTCTATGTTGGACTTTCAGCGACATATACCAACTGGATCCGACTCTGAAATCTCTAAATAAAAGAATTTTCATTGAAAAATGCCAACGATCGAAATGTATGAAAAGTTCATTTATTTTTTCGAGATTTCAGAGTTCATAGTAAAAGTTGATAATAATGATGAGTACATTAACCCCTGAAAATTTGGCTAGAGGTTGCAAAGTAACCCTGTATATTTTTAACATTTTAGATACGCGAAATATCTTCTTATTTTCTTCTACTAACTTTGAACCACCCATACACGTGGTATCAAAGAAGTCTGAAAAACATTTACAACCTGAAGACGATCAACGAAACATATTGTTCATGGACTATGTAAAAGATGCTCAAAAATCTATTAGTTTGGCAGAAAGTACAAATAAAACTACTGATGATATAACACAAGCTGCATCAAACACATCTGAGGATATTTGGAAAAGTCATGGAGGAATTTATGACCCCGCGGCCAAGTTGCTTGTGGCTTCAATAAAATGGTTGCACAGTGTACGGGCTTTTAAACAATCGAAAACGGCGGAACAAATTTATCTTTTAGACAATAATTGGAAGGAATTGTTTATTTTTACAGCGGCTCAATATTCTTTTTACTTTGATGAAGGTACTGAAATGAGTCTGTAGAAGTTGATATTAAAGAGCTTGAAAATTAATATAGGTAAATCTATGTAGGTACCTAGTATGTATGTTCATATATCATTCTCAATTTTCAGATCACGTCACAACAGTACTAACATCAAAGCGCCCAAATTCAAAGGAGGAACTCATAAAACTAACATGTCTTTTGAAAAAAATATCGCTTTGTAGATTGGACAAATGTGAATACGATTGGTTGAAGTGCGCTTTGTTATTTCGCACAGGTGAATTAACTTGTTTAATTATGTAGTAGATCTTCACTGTATATTACAATTTCATGTTATTTACCCATATCATTTGAAACGTTTTTGTTATAGATGCAGTAGATGCTTCTTCATTACCCCATATCGATATGATGCAAGACCAAACATTAATGTCATTACAGAAACATTGCGCTGCGAAGAATGTCACTCGATTTGGACGATTAATGCTTCTTCTATCCAGCATTTGTTGTATAGCTTCTCAAGGTCTCTTGGAGAATTTGCTCTTTCCATCATCTACAATTGATGAAATAAACGTAACATTATCGCGTATATTAATGTACACGTCTATTTGAGAAAAGATAAATTCAAAAAATTTAGGTATAAGAATAATCCGCCTCCAGATCTCGTCTCTCATACAATATGTATACCAAAGATTGGTTGATTTTTATGTAACTACTTACCATTAAAACTTACGTCCAAAATATAAAATATTACTTTTAAAACAATTGTAAATGCCTATTTTGCAATATTTTGCATTGTGATATAGTTTTATTCAAAAATTTGTACTTTACTGGTTACTGTTACTGTACTACTCTTTACTCTGTTTTAACTGGTTAAATATTGTCCTTACATGGGTCACATCTCAATGTACTAGTCAATAAAAAAGTCTCATCAATTATATTGTAGTTAGTTCAGCAAAATCATCGTATTTTGATGATGATGTACATACTATAAAAACTTATTTGTAAATTATTTGCTTCTAATTAGATTGATCAACCTATAATAAGTTTTCAAGTTTTATTACTAGCAATTGACCACAAGTCATCATGGAAGGTAATGAAGATATGACCAGACGGAGGTGGTAGGTACAAGCCTAGAAAATAACTGGCCAGGTGCCGTTGCCGGGATACACCTTACAGTTGCGGCTGATTTTTGACCAATATTGAGTAGTTGAGAGTGGTAGTCAGCCAGGCTAGGATACTGCAACCATACCACCGTGATAACAGCAAATAAAATATTCTTTGATCCTGGTAATAAATTAATAAATGAAAAAGAATATTCTTATTCAGTATTTACTAGCTGACCCGCTTTTCTGTGCTGTATTAATGTAACAAATCCGGTATCGCCTTGTTCTTTGCTTATAATGGTGACTGTGTTGTGTGAATGAATAACTGCTTGTTTTTCGTTTAGGCGGAGGAGGTCACTTTCTTAACAAGTCATTTTCTGAGTACGTCGTTTTCTTACTAGGTCACTTTCGGGCGATGTCATTTTCTGGGGAGGTCATGCACGCTTTTGTACAGTTCGAATGATTTTACTTTTCTCATATTAGTATCCGGTAGGTAGAAAATAACTAAAATCTTGAACTAATCCAAATTTTCTACTTAATATTACCCTGAGCAATCTTGTATATTTTTTAATAAATTTTATGTTCATGTAGCGACATCTATCAGCCATCTATTAGTAACACTGAGATAGTTCACAAACGGAAAGATAGATGGCGTGGCGCTAAAATATCCTGCATCGCGCTTAAGAAGTTTTCTGGAGAATCTGCACATATACAACTGTCCGAAATGTACAGTTGGACCGCGGTCCCCAGGCACTATGACCCAGCCTGGCGGTAGATCTTCCCTTTTAACTGGACGTGTCATCCACCTTACACCTCCATATTTATTTACATATTATTATTACAATGAAAATATGTATACATGGCCAAGTGCGAGTCGGACACGCGTACCAAGGGACGCTAAGGGTTCCGTTCAAACTTGTAGGTATGTAAATAGTTCGTTCATCACGGGAATCGAGGCATGGAGGTTTTTTATCCTTTTTTCCGATTTCTTTTTTTTTTTGTGATGTAGCTACAAATTTATTGTATTCGGATTTCTTCCTGTAATTGTGTTGTATAGCCTAAATTTCGGATTCATTAAATAATTAATTTTTTATCGATATATTTTATTTAAACACCACAGTTTTAAATAGTAGGTACCAGTATAACAGAAGCTTGAAGGAGCTCTCCCTAGTTCCAAAACAAGATATATTATATATTCTTTCCAAAAAATGTATACTTATTATTACTTCATTCTAACTGTACAGCCGCATGACCTCACCAGAAAATGACATCGCCCGAAAGTGACCTAGTAAGAAAACGACGTACTCAGAAAATGACTTGTTAAGAAAGTGACCTCCTCCGCCTAAACGTTGTTTTTGGATTATGTCGGAGTCTAATTTATCACAGTATCTCTTAGAAATTCTTTGCAATAAGTAAAGCCTGTGGTTTCAAACATAACCGGAATTTACAATCAATTGCTCTTTTTATTAACCGACTTCAGAAAAAGGAGGAGGTTCTTAATTCGAATGTTTTTATATATGTATATTTTTTTTATGCATGTTCGGTCATAACACCGTCATATATAGACGGATTTACAATTTATTTTTTTGTTCGAAAGGGTTTTATTCCGTAATGGTCCCATATAAATTTCATATAGATCTGATGATGAGTTTCGGAGACAAACCACGGAACCTTTAAAAAATTACAGCCAATCAACCACAATTGCTGCTATCGCACAAAGACCTATAATAAATTAGCTTTTCAACAAAAAGAAATAACTCTTATCTGGCACTATTTTGAAGTCAGTGAAATATTTTCTACAGAACACGTCATGCGATTTCGCTCACTTCAAAACTATGTCAGATAAGAGTTATTTCTTACTTTGAAGGCGGTTTATTTTTTTGTCGAATAAATTAATTGATTAAAATTTGTCTCTATCATGTCTTGTTACTATTGCATAATCCTGTATTGAAAATATGTATGACTCTAACGACCAAGAAACCAACGGAGTGATTGAGCTCTACCGTTTTGTTTTCTAATACTGCTATAAGAACCTGTCCATGAAGTGGTTGCGCTCTTAATTTTCTGACTCTATTTTTTACTATTTAGTTATTTATACATATTAAGGCAGGGATTCCCAAACTGGGTTCCGCGGATCTTAGGGGTTCCGTAGAACATACCGCCAAAGTTATTTATAATTTTAATTATACCACGGTTCCAAATATTATTTTGAAATATCGCTAAAATGTTCATATATATAAAAAAAAGTGTGTAATCATTTGATATTCCATTAAATAAAAGGTATTTGGTTGGTGTTCCGTTAGCTTTAAAGTTTAGGAACCCCTGTATTAAGGATTAGTAAAAGATATTGTATCTGTATTAAGTAAAAGAAATAGATTACGACAAAAAATTAAAAAAGACAATTACAAATATTTACCAATTTTCACGGGTAACTAAATATGTAGCAAAACATAATGGTGACATAAAATGAAATTTTATAAGCTCACATTTATAATTACCTACTACTGCGCTTTTTAATTCTCTATTTGTGTTACTCGCGTTCCCGGGATAATAAGTAGCCTATGTCCATACCATAGGCTATCTGCATGCCAAATTTGATACTGATCCGTTGAGTAGTTCAGGCGTGAAGGCGTAACAAACAAACAAACAAACTCACTTTCGCATTTATAATATTAATAAAGTTAGGATTCACTTTTAGTTTTATCAGTTTCTAAATGCTCTGTATTTTATAATTTATGTTTTTTATGAAGTTTCTAAATTAGCCTCTTCGTCCTTCATCTACTGCATGGTGGGTAGATATAATCTTTCAACATGTGCTTTTTGTTGGTGTACCTTATAGTAGTGATCTAAGGTAAGTAAGTTTTAAGCATTCTTTCGTTAATCTTCAGGCCATACTTTCTTTTCTGTGGGAACGAAGATTCACGACGCGCCTTATCAGTTGGGTACCACTATAACATATTTTGCACGGTTTAAAAACTATCCCATCAAAGTTTGAGTAACATATCGTTGCAAACGTATTCCGGTAAGTAATTAAATCGATCTCGATAGGCGATACCACAGTTTGATTTACAATTACAAGGTGAAAATTAAGTAAGGTAAGGGTATTTTATAACATTTGATGAGGCTTCTATCTCCCTAGCTAGCTAAATCTGTAAATCCTGGGGACAAAGTTCCTCCGAACAGCTTTATTAAGTTTAGTATATAGTACAGGGGTACAATCTTGCAAATTATTTATTAATATAATTAGTAGGATGTATAATGTGTGGTGTGATGGTGTGTATATGGATATGTTTGTGTTGTGTATGTTAGGTGACAGAGTCATTATGTTTTCCTCAAATAAAGGTTAATTGGTATATCAGTTAGGATTATTACGGCAATTAAAATTGTTTGCCCACATGAGTAGTTAGGTAATTGCTGACTTGACGTTGAGTTTCAATCCTGTTGAGTTATCGTTCGATTAAAGTAGCACGGGAATACGAATTTAAAATGAATGGTTAGTTTGTAAACTCTAGCGACATTTGGATAGTTTCGTATTACGAGGAACGGGCTACAGTACAACTATAATTTACGAAACACTATAAAAATAATAATAAATACCTATATAGTTATAAAAATTAAACATAATTATTGTTATTCATATTGATTTATTATACCAAGAATATATGAACAGTGTGTATAGTCCTTCTAAAACCATTAACAACAGCGAACACGAACGTGTACAGTAGCAGCCAGTAGACCACATCACATAAGAACAACGCTACTCCCAACCCTATCCAATAGTCAGTGAACATCACTGAAATACTTATGAATGTTACGATACTTATATCTATTACAAAATATACAACAGCGGACCATAAATATAACAAAATAAGGTGTTCGTTGTACGTTATTGATGCAACAAGTAGAATAATATGTAGCCCACATAACAAAATACCTAAAATTGCATAAATATGAATAATTATTTGGGCTGCGATATAACTAACCCCATATCCTTGTAAAAATTCACCACCAATGCCAAAAAATAAAACCAATAAAAGGCTCGGTACTAATCCCACGAGGGCTATAATGATAGTTCCAATTTTAAGTGTTATTGAAAAACAACATCTATTTGATATAAGGCAGTATTTATTAAGAATACTTCGCCCCATATTGGGTGGAAGGTACCTACTTGATAGATTGTGATCACCTGAAATAGATAATAAGTATTTATGTCTTGGTTATTTCAGTAGGTGAGCAAAGAATGTAAAATGTAGAGGCACGAAGCCCTACGTAAATCTATGTACGTGAGTTTAATTTATTTTATAGCTAACTTACTTAGTTACCACATTTTCTATTCTTAAAAATGGCAATGATAACTAACATGAACCTACGTTGGCAATTTCAGTATAGAGCAGTTCACTTCCTAATAACCTACAGTGAAACAGCTATTTATTTCATTTATACAGGTGTCGAGTAAATTATGGTCGAACGTTAAATGGTCGAAAATAATTTGGCTCACTTCTTATCACCGGTCTCAGAATTATTATATTTAATCAAATTAAAAAAAAAAGTTATAAAAAAAAATGTATCGACTTCAAAATACCTACCTACACTAAAAAGTAGATTTATTTTGTTTTACTTCAAGTCAGCGAAAGAACACGACGTATTCCATTGAAAATATTTCGCTGACTTCAAATCAGTGTCGATTTAATTTTATAAAGTACTTTTTAGGGTTCCGTAGCCAAATGGCAAAAAACGGAACCCTTATAGATTCGTCATGTCTGTCTGTCTGTCCGTCCGTATGTCACAGCCACTTTTTTCCGAATCTATAAGAACTATAATGTTGAAACTTGGTAAGTAGATGCATTCTGTGAACCGCATTAAGATTTTCACATAAAAATAGAAAAAAAACAATAAATGTTGGGGGTCCCCATACTTAGAACTGAAACTCAACTTTTTTTTTTAATAAAACCCATAAGTGTGGGGTGTCTATGGATAGGTCTTCAAAATGATATTGAGGTTTCTAATATCATTTTTTTCTAAACTGAATAGTTTGCGCGAGAGAATCTTCCAAAGTGGTAAAATGTGTGTCCCCCCCCCTGTAACTTCTAAAATAAGAGAATGTTAAATCTATAAAAAATATATAATATACATTACGATGCAAACTTCCACCGAAAATTGGTTTGAACGAGATCTAGTAAGTAGTTTTTTTTTAATACGTCATAAATTGAAATTCATATCAAATACTCAGGTCTATACTACCATTCACTTATATACCTACAGGTTTGTACGGAACCCTCGGTGCGCGAGTCTGACTCGCACTTGGCCGGTTTTATTTATTATTGACATGTCATTTGTTGAAATTACAGCCAGAGTAACTCAAAGTACTTACGATATTTTTAAATACAAAAAAATAATCACAATTCTGAGACCGGTGGTAAAAAATGTATAGTGTAAAGTTATCCCCTAACGTTTGACCACTATTTATGCCACACCCTGTATAAAGGCGAAATCGGTGAAGAGCATAAGTTTATGTAAGTCACGGTAATCAACATAAGACATAATATACCCTCCCCATAACTCCCACTTTTGATATATGTACCATATAGCAGGTATCTACTTATTTGTTAAGTATACCTTTACACTAAACTTACTAGAAAATCGACCCAACGATATCTTTGAGTATTCTACCACACAGTGTTTACTCCTTTCTTTTTCTCACTCGCCTTATCTCAACATCCTACAGTCCCACTCTTATACTCGTAATATTTTTGGATGTCTACTCCAGTCTATGCTTTGTGTGCCAACATTATTAATTCATTCATCGACGACCTTTACACCCCGATAGGTAGTACCACTGATAGAACTTCTATTTATTTTTGTTAAGTAGGTACCTAGGTATTTTCAAGATTTAAAAACTCATGTTTATTGTATTTTAGTAGTAAACATTGAAATGTCAATTTTAGAAGAATTTAGAATTACTTTTTTTAATTAGGATGACAAAAAAGTATGTGTCTATAAATCGGCCTACGTGGCCGTTGTCCATCTGAAAAAAAAAACGGTTAAGTAGGTAGGTAGGTATTTTTTTGAAGAATTAATTTCCAGCAAGCTGGAAATTGTTTTAATACCTACCTTCCTTCATTTGGCTCTAAATGCGTGTAGTCCACGGAATAAAAAAAACAAGTTGTTTTTTCTGTTCCGTGGTGTAGTCCGAGTTTGCGCAATGCCAGGAGGTGTGCATAAAATTAATTAATTATTAAAATTTCAAAACGTTTTTTATGGATCTAATTTGATTGGCCTATAAGTAATTGAGATGATTATAATTAATTTCCCAGAAAATTTACAAATTCGGCGAAAAAATAATTTAAATTTTCTATGGTATTTTTGTATGAAAATGCAAACATAACCGTTTTCATGGTATACTACGTATACCTACGTAGGTCTGGAATAAAATGTCATCTAGGGAATGCGGATGAAACCGCGGGGGACGCTCGTCATTGATAATAATTAGGTAAGGTGTGTTCGGATAAGATCGGAGCTGTGTTATGACCAAAGAATTTGGATATGCGGTTAAGACTTTGGTTAAGACTTTCATAGTCAACTAAGACAACGTTGTTTAAACTATTTTTCTAATAAGCATGCTTATTAAAAAGCTGTTCACTTGAAACGCTTTTTCCTTTAAGGAACTTTATAGGTAGCTACGATTTAAATCGACGTTACTGACGCTTTGCGTGCGATGCCGCGAGGCGCTTGGCTTGAGTGTGGATACAGGCTCTTTTAAAAAAATACTATTAAGAATGAAGAAAAGATTCTAGAAACAAAAGAAAACATACGCTCAAATATAGTACCTCAGTACGTTAACTTTAAGTCAGTTAAAAATTAATAAATGTATGAATGACCTTCCTTTGTACTATTATATTATATTTAATATTTTTTCAAACAATATTAGGTACTTAGTCCACCATAACAAAAACACAGTTTTACTAGTTTAGGAGCATATGGATTAACAAATAAGCTATGATTCTGTATGCCAATACTTAAATGAATTATTATTATTATTATTCTGAGCTAACTTCTACACACCTATGGTTTTCCGATCGACCCATGAAAATATTGTCCACCCATCAATAGATGGCGTTACATAGTAATTAATTATGATTTTTTCGGACTGAAAAAGCTTTATACGAGCTTATAAGCTTTTTCTAAAAAGCTCTGCTTAGTTTAACGCTTATCATTTTAACGCCCGCCACTAATTATGACCGTCAGGCGAATTTGGCCATAAAAAAGTCAAAAATCAAAAGAAAGATCTTCAGAATTACAAAACAACAAGAATTTTATCATTAGACTTAGGTAAGTAACTATTATAACTCAATGACTCTTTTGTTTGGGACGAATTCTAGGAAATCGTTCAAACAGTTCACCCAGAACATGGCCGAATTTTTTATAAGAGCTAGGTACATAGCGCATACCTACTGTGCGTTGTGTATAAATAGCACAATGGCGCTATATTTCTTGCCGCTAGTTCCAATATCGGGCCTCCTTAGTGGTGACCGGTGAGAGTCAAGTAGAGCCTCTACTTTCATTCATTTATTTATCTGTGGTCATGGTGTGTCAGTGTCAGTCTTGTCAAGATCAAGAATGAATGAGACAGCAATATTAGTCAGTCAGTCAGTCAAGCATGAGAGATTTAATCAGAGTGTAATGTTGGTGTAATGTAAGGTTATGTTGCATTAGTTAAAATTAATTGAATAAAATCAATTCATATACGCACACAATTTGCGAAAGAATAGTGATTTTACACAAATTAAAATATATAATTTTCTCCACAATGTCTTCTAGAGTAAAAGAGGACCTAACTGAGGTTAGTACATTTTGAGAATAAAAGGAGTTTGAAGATCTTAGAATACTTTTCGGCCAACATTTAGATTAAAATTACCCATTCTATGGTGCTAGAATAGTTATTTTGTTTTTTTTTTGTTTTTTTTTTGTACTACAAACAATACAAGAGTATGTAGTTATTAATACAAAAACTTTTGGACATTTTTAATAGTTAAATGACTGGATTCAATAGAAGAATATTACGGGCATCTCCTGTAATTTTTTTAACAAATAAAGTCAGTTCTTGTAATATATATTTCGTAGGTATACAATAAATCAATCAAGCTATTCTAGCACCATAGAAATGCGTACAATCATTTAATGAGTAATTTTTCATGGTTATTGTATTTTTCAAATATTAATCTTATTGTGCAAATACCTAACTCTTCAACGTGACATTTTTGAAAATTTGACGTTTGGGCAATCGCAATTTTCAAAAAAAACAAAGGGAATTAATTTTTTGAGCTGTTATTTAAATATTCGAGATGTTATTATGATCAGTTGAAAAACATATTGAGCAGTTATTTAATTTAATGGCGGTTGATTAATTATTGCGACAGTAAAACATGGACAGTAATAAAAAATCAATTAGTCGGTTATTTTATCATACAATGTCAATTCTAAAAATAATTGAGCAGTCCAATAACTGAATGAGCGGTAAAAATTATGGAATGAGCGGTTCGATAAATAGTTCGGCAGATCCAAAGATTTTCATAGGGCATCGTGCCTCTACCCAGATGGCTAGTCCGCCTTACTAAAGCATGACATTTTATATCACTCCGCTTGAGGGGTTCCTGAGCAAATCGCTCTCAGTTCGTATTGCGCACGGCTGTCACCGCGACATACTCGCTGTAACTGATTATATAAAAAATGACGACTTCCTTATTGAAATACTGTCACAACACTTACAAAAACCAAGGAAAAATTAAAAAACTAACCTTCCATGTGTAAGTATTGCGATTTCGTCACTTTTAATTCCCTAAACTTATTTTAGAAATATACGTTTTGGTGGTGACAGTTTTTATTTTTTAAATCTTTTCCGGCCATGTTATATGGAAGGTTGCCACAACATGAAAATTAATTTTCCACATTTTTGTTATGGATTATTAAAAGATGATATCGAGTACCTACTGAGTATTTTTGATAATTCTAACCTCCCGATTTGACAGGTATTTTGACCATAGAGGTCAAAATAATGAGAAAACTCCTCATTAAATATTATCTACACAACCAGTGTAATCAATAAAATTAATTTTATTGGTAATACAAGAGCTAACACAGATGGCCAACCTAACTAAACTTATTGTCGAAACATTTGCATATATTCGTTTATATTATGTAGCAAAATCCGAAAATTTGTTAAGAAATACAATTTCAAAACGATAGCTGTATAGAAAACAACTGCAATTGCAGGGGGTCTAATTTTTGTTCATAAATATTACTTATATGATGTAGGAGTTATGTTTTGGGTACCCAAAGTATCCCAAATAACTATTTTGAAAGCAATAAGGCATCCACTTTTTCAATTTTAGAACTTTGAAAATAAAAAACCGTTTTCTCAGAGATTTTTCGCCCCCAAAAATCCCCATATAGTAAATTTCATTGAAATCGTTAGAGCCGTTTTCAAGATATATCAAAACATACAAATATTGTACATTTAATGGTATAGGATATATATTATAAACAAATATTGCTCGTATAATAGTACTTATGTATGTACATGAAAAATTTCCGGACCGAAATTTATAAATTCCGCCATTTAGAGGAAAATGATTTTTTAACTGCCACCCTATGCAAACTACACAGACTGTCAAATACTGTCAATTCTGGCTTGTTTATTTCATGTTACCATAGAGGCGACTATCCTTCTGGACGTTTTAAATTCTTTGGGCAGATCATAGCGAGCGGTGAAACTCGAACTCAAATTCATTGAAAAGAGAGGTAAATGTTCTTTAGTTGGGCGGAGCCAAAAAGGTAATAAAAACTTTTTAACAAAATAATTGGACTGTTTTACAAAAAACTTAAACCGACTTCAAAGTACACTAAGAAGTAATCAAATCCTGATCTGATGACAATGGGACCAAACGGGAAGTGTACCCTTCTAGTCAAAAAAAGAATTTTCCAAATTGGTTAATAAATAAGGGAGTTATGAGGTAACAAACATAAAAAAAAAAACATACAACCGAATTGAGAACCTCCTCCTTTTTTTGAAGTCGGTTAAAAATTTAACCACCGAAAAAACTGTAAAGCAAAAAATAATTTTGAATATAACTTGAATTTTATAAGGATTTGCAGTCGGGGACAAACCAGTAACCTACGTAGGTATGTATTTTTTTGTAATATTTATTTATCCCGATACACAACTCAGCCTTAAAATCTGTGAGTGAACAATAAATCATCCCTATTTTCCCAACCTTAGGGTAAGTTTTTTGTATCAGAATTATCAAAATCAGACTACTCTGTAAAAAGTTATGCGTGATCATACATAAAAAAAAAAAAACGTGTCGACTTGTAAACCTCCTCCGTTTTTTCGTCGGCTAAAAAGGAACCCTTATGGTGCGACTTCGTCCGTCTGTCCGTCCGTCCGTCACACCGCTATATCTCGAAAACTACTTTACCACCTCATTGTTTATAGAATTGCTTAGAATGAGATTTCTTACCGACAAATTCCGATTTATTACTGCCCACACGTAACCGCTCGTTCAATATTTTTTACCGCTCATTTAATTATTTCCTGCTCAATTATATATTCACTGATCCATTTCATTATTTTTTATTACTCATTTTTGTTTACTTTACTGCTTAGTTTTAACCGCTGAACTAGTTATTAAACGTGCCATTTATAATTTTTAACTTACCAAAACCGTAATTTACAACTGCCTCTTTAAATCAGTGCCAAACAAATAGCGCCTGATAAGTATGTCAGGCCCCGAACAAAATCTTCAAATGCCTTTATTGTTAACCAATGGCGTAGGGGTGTAGGTACCTATATAGAAAAATGCTTATAAATTGTTAATAATTGGACTGTTTTACAAAAAAACTTAAACCAACTTCAATGTACACTAAGAAGTAATCAAATCCTGATCTGATGACAATGGGACCAAACGGGAAGTACCTATAAACTTCCTGACAAAAAAATAATTGTCCACATCGGTTAATATATGACGGAGTTACTGCCCTTAGTTTTTGAGTTTTTGGTATACCTTTGACCAGATAGTGTTGCAGCTGTGCACGCGTCGATAAAAATAGCCCCTAACTGTTAAAGGCTAAATCAAATAAAAGTAAATAAAAATGCAAAATAATGTTCAATATTTAACTTTCTCCCGAATTTAATTGGAATATTTCAACCTTAGCGTAGCGTTATATTCTCTTTGATTTCAACAACTATTATCATTATGAACGTCACTATGACAAGCAGAATGACGCAGAGGGAGCCTAAAACGTAGCTGTTACCCGTTGCAGCGTAGCGTTATATTCTCTTTGCCCGTTGCTTAGCGTAGAGTTATATTCTCTTTGCCCGTTGCCCGCAGCAGCCTATAAAAGTCAGTGAGAAAAAGCGGTAGTTACGCGTTTTTTTTAAATTATTAGCCTAAAAATATTATTATTGCTTTCCGCCCGCGTTTTCACCCGCGCCCCCTTCTTTATCCCCTTATCTATCCTACCCTACCCTGCTCCACCTGGATAACTCTCGCAACATTAAAACGCACATAAAATGTGAGGTTACCCAGGCGATGGAACGGCTGTACCAGCTAGTAAAAGAGGGCTGAGGGAAAAACAGGCTGCTCCCTCACCTGCAGAGGTTGAGAGGGAGATGCAAAACGACCTTCAGCCCAGAGGAGCAGAGGCTGAGCTCCTAAAGTGGATCGAGGAACATGGGAAGCTTATGATGGAAAACACTGGAAAAATAGAAGCCCTAAAAAGTACAATCGAGAGGCACAATGGGTCCATTTACACGAGTGCGGCGGCGGGAAATACTACCAGGCGGATGCCAAATCAAGCCGCGCTGCGGTCGGTTTCGGTCTCCTCCAGAAATTAAAATGAAACTGGGGACTAAGTTCTGTCCAACATCAGAGAGGTAATGAATGCAAAAGATGGATGGGTTAAAATTGAAAGAGTGAGAAAGGTGAAAAACCGGAAGGTGTTAGTGGGCTGTGAGTTGGAGGCGGAGAGGAAAAAAGTGAAAGAACGGCTGAAGAAAGGTGAGCGGCTGAATGTAGAGGAGATCCTCAACAAGGACCCCGTCTGATCCTCAGGGACGTTCTTTTTTAACATAAACAGCGATGAAGACGTTGTGAACGTCCTGAGGTATCAGAATAAGGGTTTGTTTGGGGATCTTCAGAAAAAAGAAGATCGAGCCCCCATGCCGGCCATGTTATCATGAGGGTGTCCCCCAGACTGTGGTCGCGGATGGTCGTGACAGAGAAGGTGTACGTGAATCTAAGTGACTACTCGCCACTCATACAGTTCTCGTTCTGCCTCGGCTATGGACACGGGCGGCGGTTTTATAAAGACACCGTCTTTAAGTGCAGCCACTGTGGGGGACCCTACATGAAGATAGATTGCGCTGACTGGCTGGCCAGTGCAGCCCCGTCATGCTGCAATTGCATAAGTGACAAGTTGGATCAGACTGACCATAACGCGTTCAGTCAGGAGTGTCCAATTAGGCGCAAATGGGATACACTGGCCAGGGCTAGTATAGCATACCCGCATTGCTGAGGGCACTTGCTGGACCAGTTCAAGGCTGAACAAAAACGGTGCCGTGGTGTGCAATCGTAGCGCAGAGTGCGGTATTTAGTATGGCTCCGATATTTTCGGAGGAACAAAAAGGCCAAAAGGAGTGCAAAAAAAAAATACTACCCTACCTATCGCGCTATGGTTACATTAGAAAAGTTTATTTTGTCGTTAAGTTTTCTTAAATTAAGTTTAAGTTTTCTTAATAAGTTTCTGTGAAAAAAAAATATTTTTTTTAATGCATTCTTGGCGAACCGAGCACGAACCGAGCCACGAACGAGCACGATTCGTGTAACGTGGACGGGCTTGCGAGCCTCGAACGAACATTCGTAGCGTGCTCGACTGTGCTCCGCCTCCGTGGCTCCGTCCGATTGTCAGTTTTTTCACGAACACAGGGATTCGCATCGCGCTCGTTGTAGACTCGTTAAGTACGTCTACGCTAGAAATCGCGAGCAACGAATGAATCCTGTTCGTTCGAGGCTCGGCTCGTGCTCGCTTCGCGTAGCATGGACGCACCATAAGAACCTACTACGAAGTATTAAAAACAAAGATGAATGGAATCGATAAAGCCGTTCTCAAGTTATTGCGAGTTATATTATAATTTACACGTAACATTACAGCCCTCTGACAAACAGACGGACGGACGGACGCACGGATGAGCAGTGGATGCTTAATAATTGGGTCCCGTTGGCACCCTTTGGGTATGGAACCCTAATAATCATAAATCACATTAAAAAAACTACATAACTTAATGCATTAAATTATTGGCAAAATACTAATATTCAGGGGACAAAAGCTTTGATTATTTTTCTAATATTATTTTTTGATTACTAATGACCTATACATTCAACCCTCAAAAGGAAATTCACAAATTTATTAGGACCTTATATAGTAGTGATATTATCATAGATCTCGATATTATAGCTTCTATATATATTTCGTATAACAAATGGATTTATCAAGAAACTTCTCTAAAAACAGCGTATTTCTGCGATTTAACCATTGTTCTCTATAAATATAGCTATCGATAAAAAAAATGTATCCGTCGGTTGTGGACCACACACATCCCGAAGAAGTCTTCTCTACCGCATGCGTAAATAGCGTTTTTAGGATTATTCTGATGTATAGATTTTATTATTTTTAGCCTCGAAAAATCAAACCATATAAATATATAACAGTGGAGCCTTCAATGTTTCTGTACATGATGGCTTTCATGATCACAAGCGTGATTGAACAAACATTCTATGTATTTCAAGCTTGTACAGTTAACCATGGCTACAGCAGAGATATTTGTTACAATATTAGTGCGTATGAAGACATCAATGCTGAAGTTCAGGTATACTCTTATAGTGATTATTACATGCATGCAAACTCTTGGTTCTATTGATGAGTATAGTATAATATTTTCTGCAGGTTACAGTATCAACATTTCACCAGTGGAACGGTATTGCTAGCCATGTGGTACCCCTCTTTCTGGCGTTTTTCCTCGGTTCCTACAGTGATAAACGAGGTCGTAAAGTTATACTCTTGGCTGGTCTTCTGGGCAAGCTTTACTTCTCTGTGATGATAACAATCAATACTATGAAAGGTACTAAAAACTCATTCACAACCCATAATATAAGCTAATTATTACCTAGGATACCAGAGGTTTCAACAAACACTTATGTTTAGATAACTGATTAAGAACTTAACTGCTGTCGTATAAAATTGAGAAATGTCAGATTTTCAACACATTGTCTTTTATAATAGTACATTAGGATACATGTGTGAAAAGTTGATTATTACACTCGAGGCGGTATTAAGCCGAGATAAGGGAGCCGAGATGTAATGATCCATGCACATGCGTGTCATACGACGTTTTTCAACACAATTGTGAGGAATAAAACAGACTTGTATTTCGTGGAGTAGATTTTTTGATGATCATCAACCACACAATGAAAACATTTAAAAATATGGCGCGTAGGTTTTTATTTTTTTGACAGCTATACTATGTCAAACTGTTTTACCCGTTTAAATTATAATGCTTCGTCTACCCTACACACATATCAATCGCATTGATGTACAAACTTAACATAATCAGGATTATACTTATCATAAAACTGTGCGGTAATGTAAAGTAAAAAGCACTAGTTCGTAATAAGCTGCATTAAGATACTAAAAACGGTGCAATAAATGTCTCTTTACGAGCAACTGTGTTGAAATCTTACTATATAAAAATAAGTCGGGTTTTCCTTCCTGACGCTATAACTCCAGAACGCACGAACCGATTTCCACGGTTTTGCATTCGTTGGAAAGGTCTCGGGCTCCGTGAGGTTTAAAGCAAAGAAAGTAGGGTAGGGTAGGGTAGGGTAGGGTAGCGTAGCGTAGAGTAGGGTAGCGTAGCGTAGAGTAGGGTAGCGTAGAGTAGGGTAGCGTAGCGTATCGTAGCGTAGTGTAAGGGTAAGGGTAGGGTAGGGTAGGGTAGGGTAGGGTAGGGTAGGGTAGGGTAGGGTAGGGTAGGGTAGGGTAGGGTAGGGTAGGGTAGGGTAGGGTAGGGTAGGGTAGGGTATGGTAGGGTAGGGTAGGGTAGGGTAGGGTGGAGTAGGGTAGGGTGGGGTGGGGTAGGGTAGGGTAGGGTAGGGTAAGGTGGGGTAGGGTAGGGTAGGGTAGCACCATAGAGTAGGGTAGCACCACGCGAACGAAGTCGCGCCGGGCAGCTAGTAGTATATAAATATTTACGTATATTTATATATAACGGCGTGAAATAGCGCATGAGGCCATTGCCATTGTCATTTTTAGACTTTTAAGATATTCGGCATATTTTTCGGCACGTCTAATGCTACATTGATGTCGACGTTGCGAGAATCGGGATACAGGATGTCCCTCCCTAAATAATAATTAAGTTTTTTACTCTGCTCCTCGTGCTACGTTCTAAGTATTAAATTGAAAAAAAGTAGGTCATTCGGTAGTTGTTGACTTGTGTTTTCTCGTAGATGAAAAATTACGTAACTTTACCTACGTAAACAATAATGGCTGATTAGCCGATAAGCAATTATTTGGAATAAAAATAAATAATAATGATTTAACAGTTTTCTAACTAATATTTTCAGATTGGCCTCTCGAGTATGTTATATACTCAGCAGCATTCCCTAGTGCACTGACGGGGTCTGACTTAGCAATATTCGCAGGCTGCTTTGCGTACATAGCAGATGTATCATCAGTCAAAAACAGAACATTGAGAGTTGGAATATTGGATGTAGTTTATCTTAGTGCAATGCCTTTAGGGGTAGCGTTGGGTATGTATACACAAAAACTCGAAGCCGGATCAGGCCTTTTGCTCTTCCATTTCGCAGAACTGTTCTTGGCGCGAATTCGCCTATCCCACGTTTATGTAAATTATATAATGAGTGCAGTGGGTCTATAGATATATTTAACATGTCTATTCATAATTTTAGAAAAACTATCATCAAAATTTTGTGATATTTATCAATGTTATTTTTATTATACACATCTATTGTAATTAACTTAATTAAGCATGCTGTGTTTGCTTTAAAATAACAGTACATTTAGTTCTAGTTCAGTATAAGTTTGTACTTTTTTTTTTGTTTATGTATTGTTGCTAGCAAACCTTAAATAAATAAATAAATAAATAAACAAAGAATTTATTTATATAAATATCTTTGGTACTCTTTGCAATAATAGATAGTGGTTATGTTTTTGGAAGATCGACAGGTTCGAATCCTGGCTAAAATATATATTTATTAAACTTTGAACCTTGTTCTCTATAAGTTGTACCTATCTACTCTGAGCTATAAGTATCCCATAATAATTTTATATGTACTATGACTCCCACAAAATATCAGTTAAGTTTTATACAATTTCGGTATATAATTATAGTCATTATTATTTTCCGAATTTTAATTAAATAATTGAACTGTTTTACAAAAAACTTAAACTAAGAAGTAATCAAATCGTGATCTGATGACAACGGGACCAAACGGTAAGTGTACCCTTCCAAACAAAAAAAGATTTTTCCAAATCGGTTAATAAATGACAGAGTTATGAGGTAACAAACATAAAAAAAAATACAACCGAATTGAGAACCTCCTCCTTTTCTTGAAGTCGGTTAAAAAACTGCGATTATTGTTTTTATTATTAAAAATACCAAATGTTGTTAAAAGGCGATTAATTACCTATTGTTTAGGACTCTAATTGGCTTGCATAAGGTAAACTCCTTATTTAACAAATAATTAACATTCATAATTATTCTGAAGAATAATCGATATTATTAAATTTGTTTGCTGTTGCGATTTTTTATTATGTCAACTGTTTGTAGATTTCTAATCTTACCTACCTCATATTCGTATGTGACTTACTATTACAGCAATTACTTATTACGCAGACATTTGACTATAGTAATATTTATTGAGGTCATGCGATTTCTGTTATCTTGATTTCGCGGCTCGTCTCGTGTCATTATCTGAAAGTGATATAGGTTCACGTCAAGAATATTAGTAAACACTATTACTGACTGTCAAGACAAATCATAATCGCTTTTCCTCAACAATGGATTGTTTTGCAGGAAACTACCTGTACAATAAGGTGGTGGACCGCTCGTTTACGGCGATGTTCGCAATAAACACATTTCTAATGGTTTTGGCGACCTTATACACGCTGTTCTTTCTGAAATGGCAGACTAGACCCGAACAGAAATCAATGAGAGAAGCGGGAGTCGTGAATCCAGTTATGGACCTTTTCGACGTCAACAACATTAAACAGACAATAATTACTCTTACTAGGAAAAGGACCAGCAATCGGCGGCTCTTCCTATGGTTCCTACTTCTATCAATGGCGTTCTATACTTTCCAGAGAGGTAAGTATTTAAACTATAAAAAAAACTCTATAAATAAAAAAGTAATTGAAAAAATAATCTGCTTCAAAATACGTACATAAAAAATTATGAAATAACTCTAATCTGACACTGTCTTCAAGTCATTTTTTCGATGTAAAACGACGTGCTCTTTCGATGACTTCAAGACAGTGTCAGATTAGACTATTACTAGTGTATTTTGAAGTCGATTAAAAATAATATATAAGTACCTATTTCATCAAATCTTATATAGAGTATCATTATTTTATCGTAGTTTTAAGATTTCTTATCGGCCTTGACGACCTTCATAAGATGATGGTTGATTAGAAAAATACATGATCGATATGTATGTTTCCTACAGATGAACGTCCAGTAATGTATTTATATACATCTAAAGTATTGAAGTGGGATGCGACCATGTTTAGCAACTTTAGGACTTACTTGAGCACTTTGTATGTGCTGGTCATGCTGTTCGGGATACCCCTCATGACCAAAGTTTTCCATTGGAGAGACACGGTAAGAAATATGTATATCTTCTCTTATTTGTAAGACCTATATCGATATAACATACAATTTAGTATGTTGATAAAAGATAATATTGGGAGAAAAATTGTATGCCTGAGAAGTAAACTAAAACCGTAATTTAGAAGTTACACCAATCTTTAATAGAGATACTTAACGCATTAAGAGAAGTCGGTGAAGAGAGCCTCAGTAGTGACGCCACTAATGGAGTATCTACGTACCTAATAATCACCCCAGAGACAAACATATTTTTAGTTCGGTATAGAATAGTTATATTATAGTAGGATCAGCCTCTCTTAGGCCCGGTTTTCAACAAATATTCCTACACCAAAACTTCTAATTATATATACATCTTATATATTTTTATATGACGTTTCAACCTATCGCGCCGCAGGTCGTGAGTTCGATTCCTACACAGGACATGCATTTATGTGCATGAACATGTCTGTATGACCTGAGTTTGCTTGTAATTGTGTATTATTAAGTATGCATTTACAAACAAATAGTAGTATATGTAGTATATCAGTTATCTGGTTTCCATAGTACAAGCTCTGCTTAGTTTGGGATCAGTAGTGTGTGATGTTATTTATTTATTACTAGCTGCCCGGCGCGACTTCGTTCGCGTAATACCTACCCTACCCTTCATTTAAACCTTCCCCGGACTTCCACGAATAGTTCAAACCCAAAATTAGCCAAATCGGTCCAGCCATTCTCGAGTTTTAGCGAGACTAACGAACAGCAATTCATTTTTATATATATAGAAGATAGAAGATATGGCCATTAATATCAGCCCTTTTTTTATCACCGGTCTTTAGTGTAATCTTTGTTCATCTCTCCTAAGCATTAATAAGATAATCATAAACTAGGTATATTTACTCAAGAATAAAATTATATATCTTAGGAATTTAAATACCTAATAAATATGCGACTTTTTCTGGGGCAGATCTTTGTCACTTAACTCTGAGACTCAGTTTAATCCACCTTCGGTTAAATTATCGAGACATGAGAATTGGTGCCCAGACCGGTGGCGCCAAGCGAATAACCGGTTCGTACCTACAGTATTCGTTGCACTCATATAAGTCTCGATAATTTACGTATACTGTAGATCTTATAATTAAAGATAATAGTAATGCTGGGAGCCACAGCGCACATATCGGGGCACTTGATCTACGCGCACGCGACTACAGACATCATGATGTACGTTGGCGCAACTGCAGCAGCGCTGGGACCGTGTGTGGCACCACTTATACGGTCCATGACTTCTAAAATTCTACCTCCAGCTGAAAGAGGTTAGTAGCATAAGGTATCTTTAAAGTTTTTATGAAAAAGGCTGTTCTTGGTAAGAACATAAATTGACTGCAAGTGCTACTTGCATGTATGATATAGGATCTGTGATAGGATTCCCTATACTTTCTAGCTATAGAGTTAGAATTATATAGAGTGATAGCATTAACAACGTTACAGGTCGGTTAACGAAAGCTGGCACGTTCACAGTACTCATAAATTTGCAATCAGTCAAGTCTAATGGACGAATGCAAAAATAGACCACTCTATATTTATGAGCAGTAGCAAAAGCAAAACAATAACTGTCTCCTTCATACTCATAAGCTTGACTTTGCGCGAGAGAGACGGTGTAAATGTGTTGAAACGTGCCAGCTTTAGTTAACCGACCTGTACCTTATGCGAAGCGTGAGCAGTTCCAATATAGATAGCATTCACAGATATATCATACACTAGTTGATTCACAGTCAGACAAAATGTAGATATGGAATTCCTTGTAATTTAATCACGGTAAATGTATCGATAAAAAACCCGCCAAGTGCGAGTCAGACTCGTGCACCGAGGGTTCCGTACAAACCTGTAGGTAATACCTACAGGTTTGTTTGAATGTTTGTTGGTAGTATAGACCTGAGTATTTGATATGAATTTCAATTTATTACGTATTAAAAAAGCACTACTTACTAGATCTCGTTCAAACCAATTTTCGGTGGAAGTTTGCATCGCAATGTACATCATATATTTTTTTTAGTTTTATCATTCTCTTATTTTAGAAGTGACAGGAGGGGGGGCTCTCGCGCAAACTATTCAGTTTATAAAAAAATGATATTAGCAACCTCAATATAATTTTTGAAGACTTATCCATAGACAACCCAAACTTATGGGTTTTATTAAAAAAAAATAGTTTCAGTTCTAAGTATGGGGAACCCCCAAAATTTATTGTAGGTATTTCTTCTATTTTTGTGTGAAAATCTTAATGCGGTTCACAGAATACATCTACTTGGTTAAGACGTGGAGTCTTAACCTATAGCGCCGCAGGTCGTGGGTTCGATTCCCACACAGGACAGGCATTTGTGTGCATGAACATGTCTGTATGTCCTGAGTCTAGGTGTAATTATGTATATTAAGAATGTATTTACAAACAAAAAGTAGTATATGTATTATATCAGTTATCTGGTTTCCATAGTACAAGCTCTGCTTAGTTTGGGATCAGATGACCGTGTGTGAGGAATGTCCCAGGATATTTATTATTATTATTATTACTTACCAAGTTTCAACATTATAGTTTCGGAAAAAATTGGCTGTGACATACGGACGGACAGACAAGACAGACATGACGAATCTATAAGGATTCCGTTTTTTGCAATTTGGCTACGGAACCCTAAAAACGAGAAATTGGCATTCATTATATGTTATTTAATCGTTCAAACTGTGTAAGCGCTTCGTTTCAAGGCATTTGGACCGTTCCGGTGCTAACGGACCGTACAGTTCTAGTACAGTCGCTCTATTCATATTGTAACTCTATGGGTATAAGGCTGATTCAAAACAGATTTCGACATATCCCTGTCTGAAAGCTAGATACTAAACAGAGTTCAGCTGAGTCAGTAAAAAAGGCAGTCTTAGAAAAATCTTTACTTTTCTGTCATGACTTCGATTTACAGTTTTAAAAATATGTATTTGTGTTATGTCCTGGTAGCGCCACGATCACGATCACAAATAATTAGCGACTATTTCTGGGAGTAAACAGATCTTCGCTTAGTGCTCTCTATTTCTTGATATACAGACGCGGCACTGCCCGTTCTTGCTCCATCTAAAAACTCTTAAAACCGTGAGACTCATTTTTTCAGCTTTATTTGATGGTGCAATTAATGTACATTTAATTTTATCAATCAGGCGTGGCGTACGCGTTCCTGTCAGTGATGGAAAATGCCGTAGCAATGTTCGCATCAATCCTGTACGCGCAGCTTTATAAGGCGACTCTCGGTACGAACTACATCAACGCCATATTCTACTTGACCATATCTACGCAAGTCATGGTGTTTCTTACGGCATTGTAAGTATTTAACCCTTGTTACTTTTGGTTGATCTATGTAGTACCTACGTATGTCGCAGAATGTCGTTCCAGTTTGTCATAGTCATGAAAGCAATAAACAAATAACGAAAATAGACATAGACGGCATTGTACACATGTGTAAAAAAACAGATTTTACCTATATTTACAATTTTGAAGACCCCAGTATTGCTATTGATAAATTCATTAGTAATCTACAAAGCATCATCCACCTGAACACCAGAACTTTAACCATATCATCCAGAAACAGACTACTAAAACCATGGATGTCTCTAGGCCTAATAAGATGTATAAGGAACAGGGATCGAATGCATTTAAAACTAAAAAAAATACCTTATGACATTATTCTCGAAGTAACATATAAAAGGTACCGCAACTTCTGCAATAACCTTATTAAAAAATTAAAGCGACAATATGAAAGAAAGTTGTTATTAGAGGCAGGTCAAAATAATAAGAAACTGTGGAAAGCTATTAATAATATAACAAATAGAAATGGTAAACAGGAGAATCCATGTGAACTGCTATCAATTGCTCCAACTCCCAATTTGGCTGTTAACGTGACTAACGAATTCTTTGCCACTATTGGGGAAAAGCTATCTAGAAAAATTATACCCACTACCCATTATGTCCCACCTAATAATACGCAACCTCCTATTAACTCATTTGTACTTTTAAATACTGACGAAGAAGAAGTTCAAAAACTGATACGAGGTCTGAAAAGTAATTGTGCTGCAGGTGACGACGGTATTTCTTCTGAAATACTTAAATCTATTGAAAATGAAATAATCTCTCCCCTTACTTATATATTTAATCTTTGTATAGCCCTTGGTGTATTCCCTAACTCTCTTAAAGGATCGATAGTCCGTCCGATCTTTAAAGGTGGAGATAGAAACCGTGTCACCAACTATCGCCCGATCTCAATCCTAACATCTCTCTCAAAAATTTTAGAAAGAATAATTAACTCTAGACTCGTTTCGTACTTGGAAAAAAATAACCTATTCTCTAAAGGACAATTTGGCTTCCGCTCTAATAAATCAACTGAAGATGTACTCAAAGAATTTACGGAGTATATAGTAAATAATATAGACAGTAAAAATAAATGCCTTACAATATTTTTAGACCTTGCTAAGGCGTTTGACACGGTTTCTATCCCCATCCTCATAAATAAGCTCGAAAGCCTGGGTATTAGAGGAACACAGCTCAAGTTGCTTTCTGACTATCTAACTGGCAGAACACAGAAAGTTAAAATTGAATCGCATACTAGTGATAGCCTGCCCATTACGCATGGAGTTCCTCAGGGCAGTATTATAGGCCCTACCCTGTTTTTAGTTTATATTAATGAGCTTCCTCTTCTTAACATACACAACTGTAAGGTCCTGTCTTATGCAGATGACACCACGTTGACATTTTATGGAAACACATGGAACGAGGTCTATCGAGCAGCTCAACAGGGTTTTAACGTAGTTTCCAGCTGGCTATCCCTGAATTATCTCTCAATGAACACAGATAAAACAAAATATATCCCCTTCTCAATTCGTAATCCTCCATATCCACCATCTCAATCTTGCATTTTAAAGGCACATAACTGTGATAACTTTTCTTCTCTGACCTGTGATTGTCCTCTGCTATCGGCTGTTCAATCCATCAAATATTTAGGTGTCGTTATTGACAACAACCTAAACTTTCGAGCTCACATCAATTACATGTCAAATAGAGTAAGGAAACTGATTTTCATATTCAAACAACTTAGGCACTCCGCTGATGCTCGTATTATGAAAATGCTGTATACTTCATTATGTCAGTCAATTCTTTCCTATTGTATTACATGCTGGGGTGGAGCTGCGAAAAACAATTTGCTTACTGCTGAAAGAGCCCAACGTGCGATATTAAAAATTAGTAACTTCAAGCCAAAATATTTTTCGACAGATACACTTTACAATGAATGCAAGGTTTTAAATGTTCGACAGCTGTTTATATTTAATGCAATTCTCAAACAACACGCCTTAATATTGCCAGATGCTTTACGGAGTGATATAAGGAGAAGATACTCAATTTTTACCACCACACGTTTTCGAACATCTTTCGCACAAAGATTTTGTCCCTTTCAGGGCCCTAGGCTATATAATATTGCAAACAAACTCTTAGACATTTCACAGATGAGTAAACGGTCTTGCAAGCAAACCGTTATGTCATGGCTTCTCACCCTGTCATATACTGAAACTGAAAACCTTATAATAGTGGTAACATAATGCGAATATTCTCTACTCGACTCCCATATTCTCTATTCTTACACAACACATACACAAACACACCCCACACACACACATCTCCCCACAAACACACACACACACCCCAACACAATTTTTCCTTGTATTGTATAATTCTATAAAAACTGTTAAATTAGCTTACTATTAATATATAAACCGAGGGTGGGCACTGGTGCCTATCATACAGGATAGCAACTATCCTAGTTTAGGTATCAGTAGTTACACTAAAACTGTACTTATTCTACCTTTAAGCTATCTGTGTGTATACAAAAATGTTTTTATTTGTATTTTTTGTATTAAGGTGCCAATAAACATTATTATTATTATTCCATTTATTAATTTTTTGACTTATTTTTACATTTTTAAATATAGATATATATAAAAAAAAAAAAGTCATGCACGTCAAAAGCTGCAAAAATTTTTCTACCAATATATAAAACGTTTTCGTCGTATTTCTACAATTTAATAGTATTTAAAACAAAATTTACACCCTGGATAACATTAGAAAATTGAAAAAATATCAGGTTCATTTGAAGAAGTCCAAACATGGTCCAAACAACAAAAATTATTATGAAGTGACAGTTGACATCAATACTAGAAAATCGAAAAATGCTTAAACATGGCTTAAACGATATATATATTGAGTAAAAATATCCTGATCGGGCGATGACATGATAACTAGAAGCAGAGCACAACTGAGACCCCCGGATTCGCCGCCTCGCTCCGCCTCGCACGCGATATTATATTATTATTATTATTATATTCAACTGCATTCAATATAGAGAAATGAATATTATTATTATATTCTAGAGGTAGCATAAAATAAATAAAATGTCAATTATCAAATTAAGCAGTCGGATTAGAGTTATTCTATGCTTTTTAATGCAAACCCACATTGAATTTTTTTTATCGGTAAAAAGTTTAAGTTATTCAAAATCTTTTCAGGAATTAACTAGTCAATTGGTGCAAGTTTTACTTATGATAAATTACGTGGGAGAGTATTTTTCGAGCGTATCGATATCTCAAATTCTCATATTTAGTACATACTTATTTACAATGATTTCTAGGACGGCTATCTTGCTATTGCTACTGATATTCACTCTGTCTGTTACCTATGACTGTTTTTAACAAGGCATCAAAAACCTATATGTTATAAGTTGACAACTGTGGTGAGAAAGGACTTCCATATTAAAATACAATCGTATAGTTCCATACCTCTCTTAGCTCTTGACTTCTCAAAGTAAGAATCACAAAGTTACAATACTGTTTTGCAATGTGTCCAAATATGTTGGCAACGATGTCAAATGCTTTAAATTAGCATTTGACTGTTTTATACGAATCGAAAGAATCGGTGGTTAATGTGCTTTATTATTATGAGTCTTGAGGGTTTTCGACGATTCTGTGGTGAATTGTTTTGGTAAATGTGATGTTGATGTTTAAGTTCGTGAACCGTATCGTATCTAGAAGGTTCGTGATAACGATACATACACTCACCAGCATGGAAATTTTCTAATTTGTGGTTTAAATACATTTACAAATTATGATCGTCAAGCGTATTTCATGAATTTCTTGTAATTTTCAGCACCATGGAGATATTGTTGAAAGGTCGAAAATTGGACGTGATGGCTATCACCGAAGAAAGGCGGGTAACAGCGACTACATAATGTTATCCTATATATGCGTTTATAAATTTTGCGTCTTGGTGGATGATGATTATGCAAATAGCGTTTCGAAACTGGACCCACAAAATCACACCGTAGGCTTTGCAACTGATTGGTGTCTATCGTTTTTGTTTGTTGAATTTGTAGGTCCAATAAATGTCTTTAGACCCTTAGCTAGTGTAAAATATTGATTAGTAAACTATGACTAACTTCGTGCCTTTATCCACATTCCGTTTGCTGTAAGACGTATTAAATGTTAGAGGTTTAAGTGAAAAAATTAAGTTGTCGCACCTGTTGTGTTCAAGATATAAATATGTATTATTGTGTTTCTTAGGTTCCTTCTCTTTGGGAGAGTTATTTAATTGGTAATTTAGTTGACTGATCGGGTCTATTCTGCCAGGACCACCTTACAACTTTTTAAACCGATAACATCGAATCTTTCTGAAAAATAACAAATTTACCCAAATTTGTGACAGATTTATAATGCAAATTTGTTATGGTGGCCCTGCCAGTACGGGTAACACTATGGCTAATAGTTTGAATTTAATACCAATCGAACAAAATCATCCCTAACTACTAACCCCCTTATTCATCATAAAGTTATCAAACGTTGATTAACTAAAATTATGAAGTCTTTATCTGACACGTGACATTTAGTGATCGAAAGAGTGAGACGGAGTACACTATTACACTGATTTAGTTAAAAAGCGATTATATGATAATGGCGCGTGCGTGTGCTATGTACCTACATAATAAATTGTCTATGCTAAGTAAGTATATGATAATGTAATTTTTACAAATTAAAACCTCCAATTTCTGAAATGTCTATATGCGATAGCTAGATAGAATGTGATAGCTCATGATAGGGAAAATATAAGAAGTAAATTGTGTTTTTTGACATGAACTCTTTGGAGGCTATGAGCACCCGCAGTCACCGTAGCTGCTACAATGTTAACTATTAAGAGTAAAAAAATATATGTTACTATATCGTACTAAATAATTATACTACAATTTCAGCTTAAAATCAAGTTGGGAGTGATTTGGTTTTTTGGTATACAGGTAGACACAAAATAAAGGTAGGTAAATGTACCTATCATGAAAGAAGTAATTTTCTACTGTTTTAAATAAGGCCCGCGCCGTGATGATGGCCCTGCCAGGGCGTGTGACACATCCATCTATAAAACTAAATAGATCCTACAATAGTTTCTGTCCGAGACGCTTTTAGTAGTTTTTCTATGCGCTCGTAAACCGCATGTACCTGTCACTAATTAGTGCCTATAGTTATCCAATGTATGTTCATTGGATAACTAATTGCTGCTTAGTATTATTATATTCTAAATTCTCCAATATGTTTCTCGAATAAAATATAAGTACTAACTTTAGGTTTGTATTTTGTACGGGTAGGTACCTATTACTGGGACAAGGTTGGGTAACCTAGATGCGGCAGCTATATCTATACTTACCTATGATTTTTATATGTGGACTAGCTACCATTGTTCCTCGCTCAGCTTTGTTTGAATTGGAATCATTGGCCTTGTTTGTATTCCACAATATTGGCCGCCTCGCCCCAGTAGGTACCACCTGAGTAGGGATTGCAATCCGGATACTTCGAAATCCGAAAATGACTGAAAAATCCGGATTTTAGGGGCGTATTATAAATCCGAATATTGAGAATAAAATCCGGTTTTTTCGAATTTTAATCATAATTGATTATAGTTGATGTTTAACTAAAAATTTTCATTAAATATCCAGTAGATTTAGGTCAGTATTACTCTGAAATCTATACACCGCTCAGCACACAAGCGGCTAGCTGCTACCGCTCATCCATCTAGCTAATAGTTAAGTCGGCCAGTGAGTCTTAGATGGAGGCGATGCGCGTGCGGTGCGAGTAACAACTCTTTGCACAACGTAATATCAAGAATGATAGTTCTATATAGTCGGGTTACCGCTGAAAGCATTTTGTACATCGGCTGATCTCAGAAAATTGTTACTTTTGAAAGGGTCTGACACACCAGCTTTCTAAGCAAGCTTCCTTAATATGAAATGTCTGGTGGTCTGTGCGCTTGGATTTCCAATTTCCTGAGCGAACGGTCTATTCATGTAGTCATAGACGGGTGTTCGTCGGACCTTTTCGCAATCAATTCCACAGAGATCAGATTCAGTTCTCTCTGCAACCTTATTTCTGCTGCATATTAAAGATCTGGTGAAGCCCGGTATCTTTGGGTACGTAGACGATAGCACCGTTGTCATAGATCCAATTGTTGCGAGAGGCCATGGTAGAGCGTTTGAACGTAACTTTACAGGCAGTCTCCGATTGGGGCAATGCCAATCTGGTCACTTTTAATGCTACCAAGACGCAGGTGTGTCTTTTCACCACCAAACGGAGCCCTTTCCACCAGGCTCTCGCCCTCGACTCAATAAACCACCGAGCCAGAAGACTCATCCAATATGAGACTAATTATGACGAAACTCACCAGGCTCGACCATCGAAGAAAGGTTGCTTGCCTTATCGGTTTTGTACAGGATATATTTTTGAGAGTGTGTGCAGGAATTGCTCAACCTTATTCCAACCACCATCCCTATTTTTAATCCGAACTACAAGACACGGGGAAATTTTTCTTTTGTATCCTCAATTATAATGCGGACAGCAAGGGAGTGGAACTTGCTTTTGCGACTGTATTTCCTGACTCTTAGAATCTAGGGACTTTCACGGCCAGAATGAATAGGTTCCATTTGGGTTAGCGTGCTCCACCTTAGGCTTCGTCATTATCCTTTATGGACGGCTCAGTAGCCAAATACAAGCCCATTTTAAAAAAAATATTACTTGCAGTTTAATTCAAATTCAAAAATTTTATATTCAATATAGGCCTTAATAAGGCACTTACGAACGTTACAATTGATTTTACCACCGGTTCGTAATACAAATAAACTGAGAAGACTCCCGGCAAGAAACTCGGCAAGGATTTTTTTTTTATTATCTTATAATAAATTTGACAATATTAGATAATTAAATTAAAATAGCCTGTAAAGCGAACACTTCATTCAAATGCGTTCTTGTCTTCTACAAAGTCGGAAACTTTATAGTACCCTTTATTACACAATTTTTGTTTAACTAACTTTTTAAATCTATACACAGATAGTTCTTGAATTGATTTGGGTACTTTGTTATAGAAGCGTATACATTGCCCCTTAAAAGAATCCCTAACTTTGCTGAGCCGTGTTACAGGTACAGCAAGTTTGTCCTTATTTCTAGTGTTTAAACTATGAGTGTCGCTATTTTTAGGAAAGTTAAGTATATTTTTTCGAACATACTATAAGTTTTCATATATGTACTGAGACGACACTGTCATTACATTTATTTTAAACTTATCCCTAAGGTAATCTCTTGGCTTTAAGTTATATATTGCGCGAATATCCTTCTTCTGCAGGATAAAAATTCTATTGATGTCTGCACCGCTGCCCCAAAGGAGGATGCCGTAAGACATTAAACTATGAAAATAACTAAAATAAACTAATCTTGCCGTAAATTCGTCAGTGAGATAACGGATTTTCTTCACTGCATACGCTGCAGAACTAAGTCTATTCACTAGATTATGTATGTGTGGACCTCATTGTAACTTATCGTCTAATGTAATACCTAAAAATACAGTTGTTTTAACAAGATCCATTTTTTTTTCAAAAGCAAGCAATGGAAATACAATAAAATAGAACACCTCTCTTCAAACTACTAATAATTAAGCATAAACTACGCGTACAATTTAAAATTACAAAAGATTGCAAAAAAAAATACAAAAATTCGAAAAATCCGGATAATCCGGATTTGAAGGTGATGATAAAACTTGAATCCGGATTTGAAAAAAAACCGGATTTTGCAATCCCTACACCTGAGTATCGTCAAGTTTATCGTAACCTTTAAACAAAATGAAATTATTTTTATGGGATTTTAAATATATTTATTTATTTATTTATTTATTTATTATTTATTGCACAATGTACACAACATAACACAATACAGTATATTATGTATACATAGACCCTGTTAGGGTGTTGCAAAATCTTATAATAATTAGGTAATGATTATTCATTTTATTAATATAAGTTATTACCTAAATATTATATAATTATTATCACACATTAAAGTTTGCTGAAAACGTAATATATATAATTATAATAATTATTACATTAATATATTTAAACTTATTAACTAAACATCTTATTTATTATTTATTTATTATTGCACAATGTGCACACAATAAAAGTAATTATACTTTATACTTTACTAGTATTACTCATAATGTATTTCTGCAACATACCTATTAGAGTATGGCAAAAACTTATTATAATTAATATTGTACGTATTTTTGACCATTAGGTACTTCTATTAATATCTATTCGCTTAATAACTAACATATACTCTACCATGTATCATCCATGAAATCTTTAATGTTATAATAGCATTTGTTTATTAGAATTAGCTTCAGCTTATTTTTAAATATATTATCATTACTTATATCCTTTAAAGTATTCGGTAATTTATTATATATTTGGACGCATCGGTATTGGGGGCTGCTTCTAAACATTTCTAGCCTGGGTGCTGAAAGAACTAATTTATTTTTACGGCGTATATTTTTATCAAAACTAAATAAGTTAATATTTTTCCTCACAAACATGGCTATTTCTAATATATATATAGAGGGTAGGGTTAGAATTTTAAGTTTACAAAAGAAAGGTTTGCAGCTATCTCTAGGTCGTATGTTTACCAAAACGCGTATGCATTTCTTTTGAGCAACAAATAGATCTTTCGCATCAGTGCTATGGCCCCACATGATGATCCCGTAGCGGAGCCATGCGTAGGCGTAAGCGTAATATGCAGATAGTGCACAACCGGTGTTTGTGTTATTTTTTAATACTTTAAGCCCGTAAAGAAACTGAGATATTTTTAATTTTATTTTCTCTATATGTTTTTTCCAATTTAAGTGGGTGTCTAGTGTTAGTCCCAGAAGGTTAAAACTGTCTACCTCATCGATATTTATTTTAGTGGTTAATGTTTTTAAGTTTACTTTTTGTTTTTGATAGGGTCTAAACTGTATTATTTTTGTTTTTTTATTATTGATTTCTAGGTTATGATTTTGTAGCCAGGATTTTATTGCATTAAAAGTTTCAGTTATGAGGTTGTCGTTGTCTAAAATGTTTGTCGGGCTTTTGAATAGGAGGGATATATCATCAGCGAATAACACACAGAGTGGATCACATATTTTGGGTAGATCATTGATGTAGATCAGAAAGAGAATGCATCCGATGACACTTCCTTGAGGTATGGACCAATTAGTGGTTAAGGTGTCAGAACGCACATATTTTAACTCACTGGTGTCTTCATCCAGGTGTTCAATTTGTACACATTGTTTTCTGTCGGAGAGGTAAGATTGCATCCACTCGTGTGCGTCTCCTCTGATGCCGACTCCATGTAGCTTAGTAAGCAGGATCGCGTGTGATACCCTATCGTATGCCTTAGTCATGTCGAGCATTACTCCTATCGCGTAGTTTTTGTCTCTGATATAGTTGAGAATTTCTTGTACGTATTTGTAAACTGCTAGGGTCGTTGACCGTTTTTCCCGGAAGCCAAATTGATTTGTGTTAAGTATGCTATATTTTTCCATAAATTTACATATGCATATTTATTTATGTGATTAATGGCAATAAGTTTTATAAGGCCTAAAAAGATGTTTGTGGTTTTCCAGATCGATGTACTATTATGACATATTTTTAGAAAGCCATTTCTGTATTAACTTTAGTGTTCTGAGTCATAACCTTCCTAGTTCTCTCGTATTCATATTTGAAATCGATTGATGGTTCTGCACGCGCGCAGACTGATAGCAGTTAAGGCCCCCTAAAACGGAAGCTAAGCAATATTGCTAACGCAATTAATTTTTTCGAATTTAAAGCAGATCTTATGCAATTCATCAATTCCAAATCTTATAATGAATTGAATTGTATATAATGAGTAACTATTTTACCGAAAAATATTGGAATCACTTAGGATCTGGCAAGAATTCGAAAAAATTAATTGTGTAGCAATATTGCTTTAGCTTCCTTTTTAGCCCCCCTGGTAGTTAGTTACAACAAAATCGACTTCTAATTCGATTCCGAAGGTATTGCACAAAATTAATGGAATGTAAATTTATTGTATTTTAGTAGGTTTAGTATGTAAAATATACACGTATATATGTTTTTAAGTTCCTAGTTGCAATGAATATGGCTGTGTTGTGTTTATGCTCATTTTGAGAACTGTGTCTCGTCTATGATACAGCTTATACCTACTAACTAACTGAGTGTTCCTCATGTAGTCTAGATGGCTCAGTGATATTTATCTACTCTACATGAGGTCCCTCCTCCTTGCATCGTATACCTCCTTGCATCGTATACCTCATTGCTGAGGGACGTGACCTTTTTGGGTTATCTTCTCACGGACTATTGCACGCCATCTGGATTGATCTTCTGCTGTGTGGATAGCAGCACACACACTGGTATCCAATGCTGCGCGTATTTGATCAGACCAACGCATCGGGCTTCGACCCCTCGGCCTCTTTCCTTCCACCTTGCCAGTAATTAGCAACTTCTCCAAGTTGTCGCCTCTCTTTCTTGCAATGTGGCCGAAGTACTCAAATATACGGCGTAGACAGGTTGTCGAAAGTCTTTGAGTGATTCTGAGTAAGCTTAGAATGGATGCGTTGGTCCGGTGCGCTGTCCATGGAATCTGAAGCATCTTCCTCCAGCACCACATTTCAAACGCATCTATGCGAGCGCGGTCGGCTTTCCTCAGCGTCCATGTTTCGGAGCCGTACAGGAATATGGAGAACACCAAGGATGTCACCAGTCTGCGTTTGGTTCTACGCGAGATGTTCCTATCTGCCCATATACCTCGAAGTTGTGTCATGGCATTTTTGCCCATTCCAATTCGTCTTCTAATATCGGGTTCACATGAGCCGCTGTTGGTTATGGTTGAACCAAGATATGTGAAGTGATCAACTACTTCCAGATTCAAAGCACCAGTGAGATCTAGATCTAGATTATCTCACTGGTGCTTTGAATCTACATGAGGTAGATAGCATGAAATTCTGTGTAATAAATGTAACAAATTATCTCTACTTATTATAAGTACTTGCGGGCCCAAAGAATATTATTTTTATACCATCTAAGGTTTAACAAATTAAGAGCATATGTTCTGAGGCGGACAGGAAAATTCCACAAAATTAGATGGAAAATTATTTTCTGACGTGTGTTAGTTTAGGAGATATTCTAAAAATTGTGATAAGTGTTTTATGCATGTGCTATAACGTGTGTGTGTGAATATGGTTAAAATTCGAAAAGGATGCCGTAATTTTGCAAAATTTCTGATGCCTCTTAAATATATTTGCGCTTAATTTATTTATACTTTAAATAGGTATCGGACTTTTCATCTGTAAAAATATTAAATATTTGCAATAACTATCATAATAGTATAATTAAACTTATTTCAAAGACTGACCAGAACTTGACAGGTTTTATGGAGTAAAACATAATAATCGTTTGCTGGTATAACACGGTACTATGATACCTACTACTAAAATTATTATATTAGTACAAGCATCTGAAGCGGACTATAGTGCGTTTACTCATAGTTTTACACAGCCATTATTAATAAGATTAAATGAACTCCGTATATACAACTACAACATATTTTAACATCTCGGCAAGATCTAATAGGGCCGTTTTGACGGCACATACATCAATGTGTCAAAATGAGACAAACAGAAGAGACACCCTCTTCAAAAACGGGCCTACTAGATCTCTAAAACTCTAATTAATATAATGATAATATATTTTATAAGCATAGAGTTAGAATAATACTTATAGAGCAGTTAAAGTGATAGCATTAACAACGTTACCTTATGTGAATCGTGAGCAGTTTCCATATAAATGCATTCAAAGATATATCGTACACTAGTGGACAAAATGTCGATATAATAATAATAAAGTTGTTTATTTAGGCATTCTGCACCCATTATAAGAAAAAACACAAGATACACCACAACTTCAGTAAAATACAAAAACAAATAAAAATAAAAATTAAAATAAAATGTACCTACAAGTTCCCATAGGTATATATATGGACATAGATATGGATGGATTGCTTGTCATTTGTTCACGGTAAAAGTGTCGATAAAGAAAAACGAGAAATAGGCATTCATTATACTGAGCTTATTTAAAAGTATTAAAATTTTAATATATAGACACAAAATAACTTAAAAACTATAACAAAACAACTAAAACTATAACAACAACAAAACTAAAACTATAACTTAAAAATAAACTTAATCTAACAAGCCGCTACCAGTAGGCAAAGTGCCCAAAATGCTGGCTACATTGCCACGTTGTATGGCAATGCTTAATCTTTGCCCAAAATAAAAACTTAGTATAATGTATTTCAGTCGTTCAAACTATGTACGCGCCACTTCATTTCAAAGCATTTTGCCCGTACCCGTGCTCACGGCCCTTATTCTAGTACAGTCGCTCTATTAATATTAATATAACTCTATGGTTATAAGTCTGATGCAAATCAGATTTCGAAATATGACAAATGTATAGACATAGCGCAGAAAGGTTCCTGCACTAGTGGAGCGGTGTGACAGTTTGTTTTCATTACGTCAAATGACAAAAGTGACCTAAAATGAATTCAATTGTATAGCGAGATAGTTCTGATACGACACATATCACCCCCTCCCGCACCGGTCCATTACCGCAGGAACCTACTCAGTTGTGCGCTATGCCTGTATGCACAAATATCAGTACTATACGACTGTATTACCTGCGTACCAGATTGGCGGCTTGTACTTATGAATTTATGATATATCCACAGTCTATAAAACCGACAGTCGTCCGACGCCTTTGATCTCGTAGAAAATACCGAAAACGTCTAGACAGTATCGCGACGGCCATATAAAGTATGCTGTGTCTCGAGCTACTAACATCGTTTTGTTCGCAGGTCGGGCTACTTCTCGCCCCTCACACCCCGCACGATAGCCCTGTCTAGACGGCTTCGTCGAACGACTGTATGGTTTTATAGACTGTGATATATCAGAGATGGATAGCAAAGTTTTTTGAATTATTTAGTTTACATTCCATATTCAAATCACACTATGCACCAGGACGGGTCGTACATTTATTATTGTCCGGCTGGCTAGACCCCAGTGCTCTAATAACTTACTTTTTAACAAGTGTAGGTGTAGACGAAGCATTCTAATCCACCCAACTAAATCCCACTAATCTCACGTGAGATTATGTAATAGCAATTCGTATTTTTGCGTAAATACCTACGTTAATCAGTTCTTGTTCGCGCAACTACCAACTTTGCACACATGTATCATACCTACATATAACATAATTTAGGAACTATTACTCTTTTTTCTGCATTTCTGTAAAGTAAAAAAGATTCCCGATGATAAGAATAGGATGTAAAAAAAAATACTTATTACATAAAAGTTAAACCGACCTCAAAGTAAACAAAAATGTATGAAATAACGACGTAGGTAGGTACTCTAATCTGAAACTGTTTTAACGATGCGTTTTCAATATCTCTCAAGATTTGACACTGATCGAGGATATGCATATCATTGCTAAATTTATTGGCGACAACATTAAATAATATCTGATAATATGGTGCAATGGGGTTGATTTTACATTTGGCGCCCTCTATGCAGATCCAATTGACAGTTTTCTTCCCCATTGGGATGTTTATGCTCTTTTCCTTTGTGGAACTACTTAACATCTTCAAGGTCTATTATTGGATCATGATAAAATTTATATGCGACCACCGTGGGATCTTCTGTAAAACAATTTAAACCATCCAAATTGGATTAGCCGTTTTCAAGTTATCTTTGTAATTTAAGATGATATTTTGTGATATAATTTTAGTAAGAATTTGAATTTGTATTTAATAATTATAGCTAGAATGATAGCATTATACAGGGTGTAACGGAAAGTGTACCTATATCCAATACAGTAATCAATCCACTTAACGAGTCGATCGAAGATCGCGGAAGAGTTTTTTTTTATTATTAATTTATTAGGGACGCAAAACCGGTGACATGTTGGCATCGAGGATCCGAAACAAGTCAGTGATTTGTCACTGATTTTGAGCAGGAAGGACCATACTGTGTTCTTGACTTGGCCAATCAGAGCGCATGTGACCTTGTCTTAGCCAATCAGAGCGCATTGTGGATGGTGGCAAATTGGCCGAATAGATTGCAAGCAAAATCAACGTCACGCTTCTTTTGGTTAATTGTTCGATGCATGTTGGTTATCATTTTAATTCAATAAACTTGGACGCATACATTTTGTATGAATTTTTTAGGTCATTCATTTTGAGCTGAAACTTTATCGAGTATATTTAAGAGCCTGTTCCTGATGTTGTAGTCGTTACCCCTTTCAGATGTATATAACCTTTTCGTTACACCCAGTATAAAATATATATAGACGAATTGAGAACCTCCAAATTTTTATGGTCGGTATTTGTACGTAGTATTTATCTACTCTGAGGTCGGTATAAACATTAAAATAAAGTTATATTTTTTTTTAAATCACCTTCAATGTTTACGGTCTCCAGACCACGTTTGTTCGTAGGTAGGCTTGTTTAAAAGTCATGTAAAAAGGCAGACAGAATGATATTTTATAAATGTTCATATCGATTTGAATTATACAAATAACTAAATAGTGGCACTATTGTGTATTCTGAGGTACTGAGTAGTTTGTTTTTTGCTATTTTATACTTCCTTACAACAATATTTGTACGTAATATTTTGGAAGTGGTATTTATGATCGTTATTATAAACGTTGGAAATTAAATTATATTTACATTTTATTGCTGTTAATTCAATAAAAATATTATACAAAACTTTTTGTTTCATTTCATCATATTTATCTGATTACCCCTTGTTAGGACATGGTCGTTGTAGTGGACGTAGGTACTTATCAAAAAAATCTGCTGAGCCGTTACAGCCATCCTGAATACAAACAACCTAAATACCTAACAAACCTCAGTCATGATGAGTATACCGGATGGTTTTTTTCCTTAAAGAAATATTACAGTGTATTCCTAAGCAGGCTGTTATAGGTGTAGATAGCGCATGAAAGAATGTAAAACTCGAAATTAATACCAGTCGTGACCGAGACGCATGCGCATGGCTATATTGGCTATGGGTTCTGTCTTCGTACCAAAAACTTTATATATTATACTAGCTGTGCCCGGCGCGACTTCGTTCGCGTGGTGCTAACCTAACCTATGGTGCTACACACAGAACAGAAAAAACAGAAAGCGCAAGTGACAATATTAGCACGGGAACCTGTGTGGCAAAACTCACACAAATAAACAATTATTCATACACTGCACTACAAACAAACAATTCGTTTCATTGGTAGATTTTATTCAACACAAAACTAGCAGAAATCACAGATTCTACATTTGAAAATATACCTTCATATGTACAAATAGAATTCATTTTGTTATTCTGTAGAATGTGTATACGACGTTTTGTAATATGAAGATGAAGGAAAACAATTGACGAGTAAGTTTCGCTATCCAACAATAGATGGCGTTATTATCAGTGGATGTTATTATCATCCTAATTACATTCAAGATAAAGTTGACATTCGTGTAGCATGTCGATGGATTTATAACATTCTGATTATAACACCATGCGCTATTCGATTTCGTCAGCTACTCAATTAGTGATGTAGGTAATAGATGACGTCGTAAGTGAAAGTATCGATAAATGTTTATTGTATATCCTACTAATATTATAAATGTGAAAGTTTGTGAGTGTTTGTTACTCTTTCACGCAATAACTACTGAACGGATTTGGATGAAATTTGGAACACAGATTCTCAGATATGTTCTGGATTAACACATAGGATACTTTTTATGCCGGGAAATCATACGATTACTCGGGAATGTGGGTGAAACCGCGCGGGACAGCTAATATTATTATAAATATTACACTAATATTATGAATGAAATGTATTCCGCCTAAACAGCGGAACAGATTTCGATGAAATTTGGTATGTAGATAGATGACACACTAGATTAACACACAGCTTATAGTCAAGTCAAGTCAAAGCCATTTATTCAATTTAGGCCCAAGAAGGGCACCTATGAAGGTACATTTTTTAATATTTTCTTTTTTTTTACAATCTGACTATATAGTGGCTATTTTTTTCCAAAGCATTAGTATAGTTCCAAAACATACATACTTTTTATTTTACAAAATTTTAAATACAAAATCATCAAAACGAATAAACATAAAAAAAAAAAAACAACAAATCAAATATAATATATATATTTACTTTTTGTACCGGAAAAGTGAGCAGTTCCCGTAGGATAAACGAATTACACATATTATTAAAATTACACTTATAAACGAATTCAAAGCGGGCGAAGCTAGGATAGTATAAAATTCAAAGGCCTTAAACTGTAAGCACGTTTTGTAAAAATTCACGCTTGGTAAAGAAGGATAAAAATTGTTAGTTGTCGATAGATTTTCTCTTTATTCAATTTATGAAAATTAAACAGATTCTGTTCTTTGAGTGTTCTGTAGGAAGCCCAGTGAGACACCTTTTGGAATAACAAAAGGACACATATTGGAAATATTTTTGTTTTTGCTCTGGTATGGCTGTTTCATACAAGTATTTATTTCCCTTTTTTTAATTATAAAATATTTGTCTTCAAAGTGCTCTGAACAAATTGTGCTTTATTTTGAAAGAAACCAATTTTGCCTTCCTGTAGCTTGAATCCATTTTTCCTTTATATCTGGAGCCTTAGGAAATCTAAAATCACAAAAATATAACATAACGCATTCAAATAATAATAATATTTAAATATAAAATCAAAATGGCACTAATTAGTAGTGCCATTTGTAAAAGTTTAAACTATCGATAACTCATACTATAAAGAAGTGTGTCACGTCTCTAATCGAGTAGCAACCGTCACATCAAGTGCATGTATGGAAACTTCGAGAAGCAGTAAGTTTTAAGTTTGAAAGAAACTACACCTTAAAGTTTAAATTTTAAAGTCAACTTTCATTCGCGATCATTCATCTTGAAGACAATTAGGTTTTTCTTAATTTTAAATTAATTTACTCACAAAATATAACTTACGGATGGTATGATATACCTCCTTTCGCTAAATTTATTGTACGGCTATCGTTTTTGCACTGTAAAACAGCACAATAAGGCATTTTACTAACATTTTAAATCTTTTACGACGCCACCAAAACAATGTGGTGACAAATCACGACTAAATTGAGCGGAGCTCTAAGTGCGCGGAACTACGCTTACTATGTACTACGGCGGTTCCGCCCACTTGCGCTTTCTAACTGTTTTTTCTGTTCTGTGGTGCTACACTACCCTACCCCACCCTACCCTACCCTACCGTACCACTACCCTACCCTACCGTACCACTACCCTACCCTAACCTACCCTACCCTGACCGCAAAATCCCCATTAACAAAATGATCCGCCATTTATTGAATTCATTTGTTACAAAAAATGTGATAAATGAAGAACCGCTCGACCGATTTTGTGCAAACTTCACATAAACCATCTACTAAATAGTCCGAACAAAGCCTAAACATTTGGTTTGGATAGGTGAGCCCGTTCTTGAGTTATAAAATTACAACGAAAAGTGGCATTGATTTTTATATATATAGATAAGATTCTTGATTCATACCTACGAGATCTATAAAAAAGGCTTAATTTTTACATAGACGCGGAATGGAATTTAGGCGAATTTTTGCAACGAAATTGTACGTAGCATAATGAACTTGATGTCAATTGAATAACATACAAACTAAATACGAGCCAGCCCAGTCCATTGGGTGTTCAGATATCCAGAGACTGAACGTTCGTAGAGGGCTGGGCATAGGTCGTGCTGGAAGTAGGTACATTCCCTGAAAATAGCTTAGAGGAATTACATCTAATATTATGTCGATTACAGAATGTACCATTTGTATGTAGATACCTATCAGTTAACCTTCAATCCATATGGATACCGATAATCCAGTCGTTAATTTCACAGGCCAAACGTTGATACTAACCCCCTTATTCATAATGAAGTTATCAAACGTTGATTATCTAGAATTCTTTAGTCTTCATCTGACACGTGACATTTGGTGATCGAAAGAGTGAGACGGAGGACACTATTACACAGATTTAGTTAAAAAGCGATTATGAATAAGGGGGTAAGGCTATAAAAATTAACCTTATTTTAATGTTAAAGTATCTTAATGCTGCGCGTTCTATTTTAATCGCGACAAAAATTTGCTCCTCTCCGTGCCGGTCTGAGCGAACGGACCCTTTATGCTAACTTGGGTAGTCTGTGGGTGTATATTATGTTCTTTGATTTTATGTAAGTTAAGGGGACTACCAGTAGTGCTCATTGTGCACATTGTATATTCCAACACGCGTAAATATGGATTCATCACTCCATATGATATTTAATATGATGCGCGTTCTCTAGCAGCCTGCGTCAAAAATCCAAACATCGTTTAGTTTAGACTGATTGAGAAAAAAAAACCTGGCCAAAAGGTTATTAAATCACTTTTAAATGTACTTTTTTGCAAGGGAGCCCTTTTATTTGTATATTTGAGCGCAATTTAATTAATAATTTTGTAATATTGGTGTGTAAGACACATTCTAAATACTCAAAGTATCGAATCAAAATACTTGCTATTTATATTTAAAGGAAAGAAAACTCATAAGAATCAAAATCCAGCGGTTTTCTCAAGCAGAAACTTCAACAATAATACGAAAAATTTAATAAATATTATTATAAATGTGGCATATGGTGTAACTACTGACAAACTAACATTGTAGTTATATTAATACTGTGGCTGTAGTAAACCTAGTACCTACGCCGCCGGCGCTGTACTTGCGCGAGTTACAGCAGTAACTTTTGAAGTATGGGCTCTGACCTTTTGTTAAACGTTGTAAATTATTTACCCTCTTACTCATAAACCGTTATTTAACTAATATACTGTTTAAAGGGTCACGTAAATAACGTCACACTATTGTCATTGTCAAATAAAGTGACATTATTTACGTGACCATTTAAACAGTATATTAGTTAAATAGCGCTTTATGAGTAAGGGGGTTACTCTTTACTGGCCATCTTATATACAACTGGGGGCCTACCACAAGCTCTTAAAACAAGGTTAAAATAACCTTATTTGTGTTTTGTCTTGTTTTGACGCAGGATGTCAAAGAGGGACAAAACACAAATAAGGTTATTTTAACCTTGTTTTAAGAGCTTGTGGTAGGCCCCCTGTAATGCTACGAAATAAAACGTGAAAGTTATTAGTTTATATTTTATTTAAAATTTGGTAAAATAACAGTCTAAATGCCATAGTTTTCTATATAAATATAAACTATTATAGATATCTAACATACACTTAACTAAGTACCAAAGAAAACATACAAAATAATAAATTCGATTCTTTTAAATATAAAGTGTTATTATAGTTTTTTTATTAAATCTTAGGTAGTATTTTCCGTTCAATCACTTGGCAAAAAATATTTCAGTCATTTGACATGATACCCACATAAAATTACCCCAAGGAGATACCTTTATTTACCGCTAATAATTGCATGAAGTAATTTGGTAACTATGTATTTGCACGAAATATAAAGATGTTTTAAAATATAAAATGCAGAAGTCTTAAGATCTATAAATATCCTAGGCCTTCTCTTCTGGATCTTCTCACACGGCTATATGATCCCAAACTAGGTACAGTTTGTACTATGGAAACCAGATAACTAATAATACTAGGTACTTTATGTATGGTATTACAGTAAGACTCAGGACTTCCAGACCTGTTCATGCACTTAAATGCATGTACTGGGTGGACATCGAACCCACGTCCTGCAGCGTGATAGGTGGAATCTTAACCAACCAAGGAACTGGCCCGCCAAATATTAATAATATCGTTCCTGAATAAAACCTGAATTATTCAATTATTTACTGAAATGAATAGTCACTAACTTGCCCCCGTAACATTGAACGTGAGAGTTTTCTTTATAAATAACAAATGCATAGTAAAATATAGTCACGAGCCTCGAGGAAGTCCAGCGCTTTTATTTGGGAGATTCTTTAGGCTGGGAATGTGTAGATACATAGCTTTAAGGCAATCCGAGCCACTGCGCGATGTACTGTTGAATTTCAAGGCGCGCCTCGATCAATTCGCTTGAATCATTCTCGCTAGGTGGATACATGTTGGCACAGTGAGCGGTACCTGAAATATAATAAAAATAATTATAAATCACATTGAATATGGTACGAATTATAATTATTCTGGATGGATAGGAATAATATTCTTATCTTATAGCTCAAGTCAAGTTTTGAGTCTATACTAAAACAATTTCCCACCAATGACAATGCGTTCTGATTGACCAAGTCAAGAACACACGATGCAGTGATTCATCCTTACTGTTCAAAATCAGTGTAAAAGCACTGACTAGTTACGGAATCGGATTGCTCGGTATTACTACTTTAAAGAGGTTTTCCCTCGATTATTTAGTATTAACACAATGTATACTAGACTTAAGTTTTTATTCTCGTTCTACATACCTTTAATGTAGATAGCAGGAGCGTCATTATCCAAGGTGTTGGTAATACCGAGCGCATGCCACGGATCCACAGAGCCGTGGACGAATACTACGCGGCTCACAGATATATCTAAAGCCCCGTAATAGTTATTTGTCCAATCGGCAGCAGCGGTTATAAACGCTTTGTTGTACCTGAGAACACAACAATAATAATATATATCCTGACACATTTTTCACACACGGCTATCTGATCCTTTTTTGAACTCTGTTAAAAAGAATAGTCGTAAGAGCTTTACAAGCACCGCCTTAGTCCATACTAAGTATATACTACTACTATAATATGTAGGTCGTATGTATTCCAACTTACTTTTTACCAAAAACATCCTGGCATTGTTGTGTAAAGAAGTCCAATGTAAAGGAGTTCCCGAACACCTCTACCTCACCAGATGAAGTTTGATAGAAACCAAATTCTGTGCATGTTTGATACATCCACTGGCGACCTGAAATATACATATAATAACACAAACTCTGATCCCAAACTAAGCAGAGCTCGTACTATGGAAACCAGATAACTGATATTATACATATACTACTTTTTGTTTGTAAATACATACTTAATATACATAATTACACCCAGACTCAGGACATACAGACATGTACATGCACACAAATGCATGTCCTGTACGGGAATCGAACCCACGACCTGCGGCGCAATAGGTGGAATCTTTACCAGACTCTTAACCAACTGCGCCAACTGGCCCATCAAGAATCACCATCATCATTCAGTATGCACGAATAAATAAATAGAAATCATTTATACAGATCTTGTATTTCATTTATACAGCCTCATCTATATCTATACTAATATTATAAAGAGGAAAGATATGATATGAAAGATATGTTTGCATTGAATAGGCTCCGAAACTACTGAACCGATTTGAAAAAAGCTACACTAACCCCGGGTGACAGGCTAAATTATATTTTCGAAAAAATTAGGGATCCTTACTAAAACTCAAATAATGTAACCCAAGGTGTAAAAAGACGGTAACGGGTAGGGTAGGGTAGGGCACCACGTGAACGAAGTCGCGTCGGGCAGCTAGTATTAATTGTTTTTATTCTATTGGATATATTTTAGTTGTAAATATTCACTGTGTATAAACCAGAGTTTGGCCGCAACTTCACCATGGTATGTGACTACCATCATCACCACCATGGTACAACTGAGCCGAGGTTCGGCCCCAACTGGGGCACCCGCAGGCGTAGTAACATAATCATAATCCCGGTTGAGTTTGCTCGCCGATTTGCCCGCATAAGGGTGCTAGCTAAGGCAAAATATTAGGGCGGCATCTTCTTGTCAATTCAAAAAACAAGCAACAATAATCACACTATAATGAGATTTGATGGCAGACATAAAATTAATTAAATTTTACATGAGAGTAGAGTACATACCACCCTCTGAAGAATTCCATGACACATTCTTCAAATCCCTTATCATATTGTCGTAACTATAATCCATACACGTTTGGTTAGACTTATTCAATACAATGGAATTAAAAGCCGCAAATTTCTTGTATGCGGGATCTGACCCGGAAGCCGTTAACATGTTACAAACCTGTAATAGAAACAACAAAATTAGTTGATAAATACCGCAGTAAAATACAGTCCACGTTTTAAAATCACCACTAAATACACCACTAGTCCTACGAATGTCCTAATACAAACGTATTTAAAAAACTTGATATTTATGCGACCTGGGGCTCTACCGCGTAACTTTGGTGGTAATCGTAACGAATACCATTAATGAATTTCATTCAATCAGGGCCCAAGAATGGTCTTCGTCACGTCATACCGCGTGCGCGTCATTGGATGAAATACTTAATGATGTTTGTTACGATTACCACCAAAGTTACTCGGTAGAGCCCCAGCAGATTAAAAGGTAAAGGTATCTTTTTTGTAAGTCATCAATGGTAATGGTAATATGCGCAGTACACATACACTGTTTTTTCTAAGATGTGCAGTATCAATACAAACAAAGCCTAGCAGAAACCTTCCGGGTTCCGGAGGGTTTTCCGGTAGGTAGGCCAAAATGTACATTGAGGATGATAAAAAATTACCCTGCCCTCTCTCACCACGACCATTATTATTTATACTATTAAAAGTTAATTGTACTTACAGTATTAATTGTAAGGTTTCTATATGTACTGTCACTACTAATCCTGTTATCTTCATTATACTGAACTAAATCGGCGAAGTCATCAGCTAATGAGCTGTAGAAATTTATCACATCATTTTTTGAAGCCTGTGCGAAAGGTTTGCAAACCCTGAAAAAGTAATTAATATAAATAAGATAAGTGCTTTTTATTATTTCGAGCAGGGCTAGGCAGTTTTTGAATAACTTGTACGTAATTGAAATTTGAAGTTCTGAACACTGAACATTTATTGCGGTCAAATGTATTTTGTAAGTTGTATTTTAAAAACAAACGGATAAATACTGTATTTTACCTATATTTCAAATACACGACATGAAAATATTTTTTATTTCGTATTTTATACATGCTAGAAAGTATTTTGTAATTTGTATTGCAATATTTTGCCCAGCCCGTATTCGTGTGATAGTGTAGGTATATGTTACGGCCAAAAGCCGAACTTGGTTGGTTGGTCACCTTGGTTTAGCCGGCTAGGACTTGGCGCGGCCGGTCACAGTTGGCTAAGCTAATGAGTATTGTAATTATTACCGGAACTTAACCAGATTCGTTCCAACATTGCTTTCATCGAACAACATTAACCCAAAGAAGCGCAATGACGTTGATTTTACTTGCAATCTATTCTGCCAATTTCCCACCATCGACAATGCGCTCTGATTGGCTAAGTCAAGGACACCAGCGCTCTGATTGGCTAAGTCAAAATCACACGATGCAGTGATTGGTCCTTACTGTTCAAAATCAGTGACAAATCACTGACTAGTTTCGGAATCGGATTGCTTGGTATTCTACTCTAAGGGACTGTTCCTCGATGATTGCATTTTGGAGCAAACACATTTTAGTCAGGTTTTTAACCCTCGACTTAAGGTTAAAAATAACAATTGATTTCTATTGTTTTCCTCGCTCTCGCGGATCGCCAAACAGTCAAAGGATTAAACATGCTTGTGTTCTTGCAAGATTCATCACTGACCTCATATCAATAAGAATAACGAAAATATTGAATATCAATCAAAAAATCATAAATATACATACAGGAGGAAACACAGAACCTTTTTTTAATCCGTTTATAATAATTTTACCTGAACTCTTTTTCAACTTCCTGAGGATTTTCTTTCATCATGCTAATGATTTGATTATGAGCAAGTTTCAACTGGGATACACATTCTTCACTGCCGGTTTTTTCACGTAATGCATTGACCACCACTTCGAAGTACTCTAAAATGGATAAATATGTAAAGACAAGTAAGACAATGTTAGTTTTAGCAGTGTCAGTAGCAGTTGCCATAATATAGTGTCAGCAGTATTAGTGGCTATAAGAACCATGGTGCACTATAGCTTGATATGTGTTTTATAAATTAAAAACTCACGCCTTCTGTTTGACGGGCCAGTTGGCGCAGTTGGTTAAGGTTCACCTTACGCGCCGCAGGTCGTGGGTTCGATTCCCACACAGGACATGCATTTGTGTGCATGAACATGTCTGTATGTCCTGAGTCTGGGTGTAATTATGTATATTAAGTATGTATTTACAAACAAAAAGTATGTATATGTATTATATCAGTTATCTGGTTTCCATAGTACAAGCTCTGCTTAGTTTGGGATCAGATGACTGTGTGTGAGAAATGTCCCAGGATATTTATTTATTTATTGTTTATTTATAATAATCGGAAGAACGGAAGAAATATTCGTTATAAATTATAAATGGGGCCATCCACGTTAAGCGGTAAGGCCGCCTGTATTGTATTATCTTTCTTTATTTCTCTTGTATGTAAGCGAAGTTTTAGCATTTCAAACTATTTAGTTGCAACTTTGTTCTATACGTTTGGTCGCCGTATCAACGCCCTCTATTTACCTACTCTTGGTTGACAACCGTGATAGAGCCCGTTAAAAACACGATTGATGGCTTTTTCTAAAATTCCCAAGATAGTTAAAGGCGGCCATGGGGCCGCACGCCGCGAAAAGCTAGTCGATTGATAAAGTTTATTTGTTTTTTTTTGTCAAATAATAATAAGTATGTATACTCACCCATAAAATTAATTTTGGCTAAGAGAGGACCACTGGAAGAAACAGCAGCATGCACAAGATGGGGATACTTTAGCCTCAGCCAAGCCGCAAGTGAGCCTGGATATGATCCTCCAAAAGCTACCCATCGCACATTGTCTAACCGATACTTCACATTCATAGCATTTATGAAATAAGCGAGATCGGCAAGTGCTTGATATGATGACAGGTATTGCAAATTTTTGACGTTCAAATCACTGTAAGAAATATAATACTTCTGACATTCTCCTACCTACTACTTATATGACTATTATAAAACTGTTACAGAAGTGTCTCTGTACAATATGGAGATATTTTCAAATGTAATGGATACAATATAGTGTCTATTATTATTTATTTATTCAAGGTTCACTCAAAAGCTACTGAACCAATTTTGATGAAAGTTTTTGTATTTTTTTTTAACCACAGCATTATATATACTGGTATGGTATATTTTATATCGCTACAATGACGACAGCCAGAGACATTCATTTTGAGTGTAATTTACAATTAATACTTACTTAGTTGGATGACTGTCTCCATAATATCTATGTTCTAAATTGATACAGAGTGCTTTGAATTTCTTAGCATAATCTATCCATGCACCCTTCACCATCCACCTCGGGTCAGCAGGACCCTCACCGCCGATCATTAGAAATACTGGCCCAGGATTTTTAAAGTCATAGAAACTATCATTGACAAAATAACGCTGGAAGTAAAGATTTTATTATTATAAAAGATTTTTTGTTAGAATTTTACCACATGACATTCTTTATGGTTTGGAGACTGGAAAATAAATGGTTTTCATGAATATTGACGTATTTTTAAGTGTCTTAAAGATTCTTCAGAAGAAGACGTATTCAGCTAAGGGAAGTGGTGATATTGAAATTTCTAAAGCCAAAACCTTGTCTCCTACTCAATTTTCTAGGACCACTAGAAGTGCTTCACCAGAGTCTTCCACCAGAACCTCTGCTTTCTTTAAAAACCCTCATTTGTAAAAGGAGGCCTTGTCTCAGCAGTGGGATATTATAGGCTGATGATGATGGTGATATCTATGAAGTAATGTACTGTTTTGAAGTTAAACAAAAAAAAAACTCATATTCTACCAAAATTACTATTACCAAAAGTGACGCAGATATTTTCACTGAATTCATTACACAGTCAGATTAGACTTTCTATATCATCAACTTAATTGCATTTTGCTGCATAAAGTATGTAGCAAATGCAATAAATGCGACCATAAATTAAATTGAACAGTAAAAATAAATAAATAAGAATAATGTAATGAATGCAATGCAAATACATTCTAAGATAAGGCAGTGACTAATGAGCGTTGAGGAAAAATACCTTTAGAGTTGTAATACCGAGTAATCCAATTCTGCAACTAGTCAGGATTTTGAACAGTAAGGGCCAATCACTGCAACATGTGTTCTTCACTTGGCCAATCAGAGCGCATTGTAAGTGGTGGGAAATTGGCACAATATATTTCAAGCGAAAGGAACATCATTGTGCTTTTTTAGGTTTCTAGTTTGGAGCTAATGAGTGACATGATTGTAATTGATCAAGGTATTGTTTGTTTTATAGCAGTATTTTGCTCTCACTTGACTGGTTTGTGAGACAGGTCAGCGAAAAGCCAGGTGTCGAGTTTTGAACTCTTCTCATTGGTCAAAGGATGATGCAATTCGACTACCTTTCGATACACCATCAGGGCTAGCTAGGGCTAAAAAGGAAGCTAAAGCAATATTGCTATGCAATTAATTTTATCGAATTCTCGGCAGATCCTAAGTGATTCCAATTTTTTTTGGTAAAATAGTTACTCATTATATACAATTCAATTCATTAAAAGATTTGGAATAGATGAATTGCATAAGATCTGCTTTAAATTCGAAAAAAATAATTGCATTAGCAATATTGCTTAGCTTCCTTTTTAGGGGGCCAAGTGTTTAAGGTTATTAATAAAAAAGCATTTGAATTGGAAATGAATTTGGAATACTGACAGCATGGAGTAAACACATTGCACTCGAAAGGGTGTGTCACTAAAAAAACTATTTTATGTTAAATGAAAATAGTTATGTGTTCTATAATGTTTTATATTTAATTTAGTACATAAAAATATATTTATGTAGGTGCATAACAGAGGATAGGCGTGTTTATTTCCAACAGTCTTATCGGCAGAAGAAATGCTTCAAATGACCTAATTGTAGCAGTTTAAAGTTGAAGTAAATATGATATGCAAGAGAATGCTGATAAGAGAAAAACAAAGTACTCAGGATTTTGGATAGTCATTTAAAACTGAAATCAAAAATTAAAATGTATTTATTTAAAAAAAATGTAATATCGCCATTCATAGTAATAGGGATGATTCTTATGTTCAAATCAAAAAATATTGCACACTATTTCTTGCTTTACTAAATCGTAAATAATTGTGCTTGTGATATCACTTTAGAGTAAAAAGTGTACTCTAATGTGACATCATGCAGAACTTCAACACACAATATCTTCGTATTTTTTTTTTGAACTTGACAAAGCAAGCCCATTTAATATAAAAAAAATACTAAAGAAAAAATATGTAAAAGGTGGTATAAATAGTTCTTTTTTGTCATCCAGACAATTTTTCATGGTGGAAGTTGTCAAATATCAATCTTTTATTGCAAATAACTCAGTAACATGACCGTTTAGGAAATACCCATCCTTAAATTCTTATATGGTAAACCTTAAAGTATGTTATTAGGCACTGCATACTGAGCCTACCTCCACCAATCCGCAGTGGCCATGCATGGTTGAGTATTGGCCCATTTCCTTTCACCTTTATTTGTGAAAGGAGGCCTGTGCCCAGCAGTGAGACATTATAGACTGATGATGATGAAGGGTATTTCACAAAACAAAAGCAATATAAACATTCTGTAATTATGAACTAATTATTAGGTTATGGCTTACCTGTTTCCAAGTTCTTAGGTCAGATGAAGTGGAATGATCAAGCTTTTGTTTAAACCATTGTGCTGGTGGTAACCTCTCACCGCTGTAATCGCCTGGAGCACCTAAATTGCCGCCTTTACTACGACCGAGATGGAATCCTTTCCATGCATTGACACAAACGAATACGCATAAAAATATTATGTGCATAAAACAACGCATTTCGCCTTATTGCGATATCAATTTGTTAGCAACTAACTAATCCTCTCCGTCTAGAGTTTTAAATTCCTTGAACTACATAAACGAATTAAAAATAACTTTTGTGCTCGACTGACAGTTCTTCACAGTTGTCAAACCAAAACCACAAACCAACCACAAACCGAAGAGTACCTGGGCTGTGTTCACTACACACCGTGTGACCGGTGCGATCGTCCGGATTCCCGCCAAAAAGTCCATCGTCCGACGTTGTCCGACGATCGCACCACATACTATTGAACTGTTACTGAACGCTTCCATGGTCGTCGGGCGATCACACGGCGTTGTTACTGAACGCAGCCCTATAGTAACTTGCCACAGACCACAAACCCGACTTTTTGGCGGGAACTTGCAGAGTGACGTAGCATTTTCATTTTTATTTTCATAAATTTGTGTATTTTGAGTTTTATTGTGTATTTTTGGTGGTATTTTACCCAATAAAGATCATCCATGTGCACCAGTGAAGTGAAATGAAATGAATTATGTGTATCGTGACTTTTCAAGTTGTCTCAAAATGTCCGTGTAGAGTTTTACTACAATGACCACCATTGTAGTAAAACATGACTTTTATGGACGGTAACTGACTGAGGACTATAATGTGAAGTGATTTATTGTGACTGGAAACTATAATATAACTCGACACTGGCTCGAAATGAGCCCTAATTTGGGCTTGGTAGCCAAAATTAAAAATAAGAAGAAGAAGAAGACCACAGACCCACACTCAAACCACAACTCAAACACCCACATTTTTTTCCAAATTTTTCATTACTCTGGATACGAAGTCCTTCAGTCGCATACATTTTATTTATAATATCCACATAATATCACTGTCATATAGTCCGCACATAAACTTTCACATAGTCCGCAATATCAGTCACCGTGCAGTTATTTTTTAGTACAATGATGGTCATTGTATGTACTAAAACTTTTCACGGAATTTTTGAGACAACTTGTATAGTCCCGATACACATAATTCATTAATTTCACTTCACTGCTGCCCATGGATTGATATTAAGAACATTAAGGTCGAAAGAATGAGAAGGTGGACACTATAACACTGATTTAGCTATAAAGCCATATGAATAAAGGGCTAGTATCAAAACAGGGTGACGAAAGTGTCATTAATATATTGTTGATAAGAGTTTCAATTACAGCCAGGCTCAACTTTCGTTTGCCAGACTCTACCAATTTAACGTTCATAAGTGCCTTGCCATGGCCAAAACTGTACAAATGACTTTTTGATTTTGAAGTGTTTCTCTATCTGTGCGAGAGAGTCAGAAGATATCTCAAAGTCTATAGCTTTCTCGATCTACACTATCTACGAAATACGGCCAAGAATCTTATATCTAATATATAAGATTCTTGAATACGGCTAACGGTGCGCCGCGGCGCGCTGGGCGGGCGGCGGGAGATGCTACGCTTCAATCAAACTGCCTTTTGGTAATGATACGATCCTGCTTTAGTCCAATTTCTTTGATAACATGTTTTGTTTGTAACAAGCGTGTTATTTAATAAGTTTTGCTAATTTAGGTTTTTGTACAAAAATCACAGACAAAAATAAATAAGCGATTTTAAGTAGTTATTAGGATCCTGCCTGACTAGGAATTAGGAAGCTAGTATTACACTACACTATATTGCATTCTAAATAGGACGCGGCAAAGAGTATAGTAACTATACCAAAGTGTGACGGATGAGTCGTGGGGATGCAACATCGTTCTTAAAAACATCGATGTTTTTAAGAATCCTGACGATAAAGATCGATTTTTAAAAAATCGGTAAAATATAATGATACTTACGTCGATATTCTTCCGATGTTTTATATTTTTTATTCTCTCAAACCGATCACACGACTTAAAATTGTAATAAACAAAAATGAGCGCCTTTATGTTCATTAAACTAAATCTGAACAGTTTTTTTCAACTCAATAGAAACCAGAATTACAGTACAAGTTGGTGAGTGAAGTAACAAAAATATATTATAGCTGCATGTGCGGTCACTCAAAGATTAGTTATTGAAAATATATCGTAATATGCCTTGCTTAATTTATATTAATATATATTATAACTACGTCTGTGATGGGCTTAATAAAGCTTCCTACTTAGATAGAATAAAAGTAGTTTTAAGTTTGGCAACCAAATCCTTTTTATTAGGACTTATTTTTTATATTATTATATATTATTTCAAAACATCAATTTTTTGAAGAACCATTTTACATCCATAAACGTCCTAAATCGGAGCGATACGATTAAACCTGATAACACATTTCTATTTAAAGAAGTAGAACGATCGGGACCATCTTATCTCACTACTTAGGACACTAACCGCTCTAACTGCGATTACACTTTCCAATTTCCTATTTAGGAACCTAAAAATAGGATAGTGCAATCTGCTTTAAGGTGAACACACACTCGAACGCATCGACCGAAACGAATTTTAGAATTCTGTATATGAAATCTTATAAAAGCTCGTACACTTGCCCGCGTCGAATCGTCCGAATCTGGATGAGATTTCATATATACAGAATTCTACTTTCTCTTTCTACGCCTATAGGCTGTGCCCAATATAAGATTCTTGGCTGTGCTACTTGGTCGTATTTTTTTATGTTTATCTACTCGGACGGAAAGGCTTAGGTTTGGCAACACAGGCTGGCACTCTGCCAATGCGATCGATCGCGAGCAAGGTGGTGTAGTTGTGTGTGGTAGTTAGCGCTCGGTGGGTTTTAAAAAAATGGCTCTTTTCAGAATCACATCTACCAAACTAGTGGAAGTGCAGGTAATTATGTGCTTACTATTTTAATACTTAGTGGTTTTGTTGTAAATTTTGTTGGTTCCTCATATAAAAAGTATTTTTAGAGTACCTTTTCATAACCTCACATTTGGGTTTTAGTTATGTAATGTGATGTGAATAAAACTATTTTGAGAGAAAATTTGCCTACTAATAAGTATTGTGAGCTCTTGAATTATTACTACTGAATTTTTTGATGTGCTCTATTGTCGCTTACGTATTATTACGTATTACCGTACTTGAGCATGCGAGGCCGCCTAAAAAATAACTTGGATACCTTGATAAAATAGTTTACTGTGATCTAAATGCATAAGAGTACATAATAAATAGTAACGGTAATTTATGATATTCTTAGTTTTTTTTATTGCAATATTTTAAAATACTTTAATCTGAGTAGGAAGATAAATAACTTTTAACCCTTTTTAACCTGTTGGTTGTTTGTTTTCTGTAACATATTTTGGTCTCATTGATTAAATCCAGAATATGACGACTCAAAAGTATTAATGCAACACAAATTAATTGCAAAGTAACTATGAAATCATGTTAGTCTCATTTGCATTTCAACTTGTGTTAAATGTAATTTTTAATTTATTGTCATTTGAGGAGTCAAACCATTTGTCCCTTCTGCCAATTTACATAAATTTGGATTTAAAAAAAATTGCTGCTCCTTTTACGTGCAGCAGTAGTAGTAGCTGGCATCTTCAGAGAAGCAATAACATGATCCTAACATTATATTACTTAGTTAATTACATTTAATTTTTTGGGAAAATATCCCGCATGTCCTGTGGTGAGCACAGGAATCAATGGCCAAATAGTAGCCCATTTTACTTGTAAAAAATACATTAATTATGTTATAGCTGTTAACATTTTACCATACAACACTTGCCTCCAACAAAATGTGTGCTTGCATTATATTAGGGACTAACTTTATTGCTTAATAGATTTGGTGACAATATGTACAGCATAACATAGCATTAGTATGCTAATTCCTTAATTAGTGTACTGCTGCATCCATTAGGTACAATCACATCATATAATCTGATAACAATACATTATATATATATATATATATATATATATACAGTCAATAATAATTATTATTATTAATAATAATAATTCAATAATAATAATATTTTTGTCAGTTCTTAATTTTTGCAAGACATTAAATTACTGATTTGATGTTTCATATTTAGGTAATGAAGAAAGAGTTAAGGTTACATAATTTTCATATCATATCAGTAAGTTGAAACAAGTTTATCATAATCTTATTTAATGCATTCATGTATGTTATGTATCTTATGCTAGATTAAATCAGTCAAATTCCAATGATTGATCTTTTTTGTGTTCCTCTGCCTAGTGCCTAAGTCATGTGAGATTTGCACATAGCATGTGGCAGTAGTAATGGCCTTGTCCAATCTATGTCAGTTTCACGTACGGTGGCGCTCGTTGACGTGATAAACGTTGTGACTAACTAAAGCCGAGTTCACGCAACGACGGTAATGAGGCGTCACGTGAACAGATACGCGCGACACTCGCCCGGATAGTGCTACAAGTGTTACATGACAATGTCGCGGCTCATAACGTACCAAAAACTATTAAGATGCTTTCAATAAAAACTAAACAGAGTCTCTAGTTCCTTATGAAACCCTCTTCCAGTTGCAATATCGGAGGTGACACACTTGACTTCAAACAATGTCATTTAGGTACTTGTTATATAACGAGGAAAGCAATTTGTTCGCGTGACTGAGTGATAGGTAATTTATCTACACACGTCGATGAGTCGTATTCCCACTGATCATGAACTGTGCGTTATTATGATAATATTGCCGAGTTGTTGGGCGATTTCATTATCAGTTAACTACATGCAAAAATCCTCGCAATGACATTCAGAATCCGTGTCCTCTACAATGCCCCCACTCTAAAGATAACCAAGCGGGTCAACCCTGCGGACGGGTCGGGCACGCGCCCAAATTTTCTTTACCGTTCTCTTGTGTAGGTAACTGTTTAAATAAACAATACTGCAACTATTTAAATAAAGTATAAAAATTCGCGTGTACTTTGAGAGGCTTTAAGGTCATGCCATTATATTTATAATTTAAGTAGACATTCAATATACCTACCTACATATCAAACATCGCTGATCTAAAAAAAACTAGCGAGAAGCGTTAACCGGTCCGTGACGCGTTCGTACAAGGTCGCGTGCTATGGCTTCAATGGTAACTAGGTACATTACATCAACTCGCGGAATTATTTACTTTATTAAATGTTTATTTGTAATAATATTAATATGCCTGTATTTGACCACAATCTCACCTTGGTACCAAAGTGATGAACTGGCCGAAGTTGGTAGCAATATAAAGCCCAGAGAAGTGGTTTGGATTCTACGAGCGATTCCAACTTTAGACCCCTATGGTTTGTTAGTCCAAGAAAAATGTAGGGTAGGTAGGTATGTAAGTTCCGGTATGAAAAATCAAAAGATCAAGGACTGAACTTACAAACAGTATTCGATGTAAAAGAAGGTCTGGATCGGGTAACAAGCATGATATCCGATAAAATTCAAACTACGTTTGTGTTCGAAAGGTCTTTCAAGGTCCAAATCCCTACAATAGAGGACTGGACGAAGGGACTTGATCCACCAGAACCAGGAAGTCTGGTTTGGTACACTGATGGATCCAAAATGGAATCAGGTACAGGAGCGGGAATATACGCAAAAGGTTACAAATGTAGCAAAAGCTTAGGGAAGATGGCAACTGTATTCCAAGCAGAATCATATGCCATTATAACCTGTGCTCAGGAGAATATAGATAGAGGAACCAAAGGTAAATCCATCTATATTCTTAGTGACAGTCAGGCTGCAATCAAAGCCATGGCATCCTACAAAGTGGACTCCGGACTTGTTCTGGATGCTAACCGAACCCTAAACAGGCTTGGGAAGCATAACAGGGTAAGACTGATGTGGGTCCCTGGGCACAAAGGAATCCATGGTAACGAAATGGCTGATGAACTGGCAAGAGAGGGCTCAGCAAATGACTTTGTGGGTCCAGAACCATGTGTAGGCATTTCGACGTGTCTCGTAAAGGCCACATTTAGGGAGTTCGTAGATCACAGCCAACGAACACATTGGCTGTCTAACACCGGTCTACAACACTCCAAGAAATTCCTAGGCTCTACGTTTAAAGCCCGGGAATGCATTTGGAACATGAGTAGGGGGCAAATCCGCTACCTGCTTGGGGCCTTTACTGGGCACTTTGGAACCAACGACATGCTCATGAAGATGGGTCTAACCGCGACACCCATGTGCAGGTTGTGTGGGGAGCATACGGAACGCATGGAGCACCTTCTGTGCACATGCGATGCACTGGCTGGTAAGCGAATGAGTCTCCTAGGGATCGGATATCCAAAACCAGAAGACTACAGGCTCATATCTCCTAGCCTCGTTGTAAAACTCATGAAAAGAGTTTTCGACGAGACTGGGGAGGAGTAAGGTATCTAGGGGACCACAATAGATCCCAATGGGTCGAAGTGTCCGAGTTATTCCTCGGCCCCTGCACAAGATAAGATAAGATACAAACAGTACCTAACGATCGCGCCCATTGGGTTTTTGTTGGTCCTTGAGCTAGGTTATCTAGGACATTACATGATAAATAAATAACCCAAGGGATGACGAAAGTAAGCCTTAGTCGGCTCACAAAATGTCCGGAAATGTTTTTATGATTGATTACTCTTTACAATTTTGCATGAATCTCGTAAAAACTCCAGAAACAAAAAAGACGGCACGCAATGCCTACTTGCGTCAACCTGGGTTATAAAAATTAACTATATAAACCGAAGTCTAATAACCCATTTTTTTTTTTTTTTTTTGGCTTGTTTGCGATCAGTTTGTAACTTTAAGCAAACTTTTTGAGTGTCACATTGATTGGGAGAGTGAGCCCTCCAGTGAAGGCATCTACTCATATTTTGTCGCTCAAAAGAAGCTCAAAGAAAGCTAGAAAACGTTATATCTCTTGAGGCGTCTTGTATAATCTTGGCAAGTTAATTTAGCAGCAAGCGCTAGGGTGTCTCTCCAGTCGCTGTCGATATTTCATGCGAGTGTTTTGGATTTCTTCCTTCACAGTGCACATATGAAGAAGCTGGTGTATTTCGGTATTTTTGATGAACTAGGCCCATTAGCTTAGTGCCAGTGCTGTCTAAGCTCTTTGAGAAAATACTGTTCCTAAGAATTCTGCCTATCTTGACAGAAAACACTATAATACCAACTCACCAGTTTGGATTTAGACAGCAACATTCGACTATTGAGCAAGTGCACAGAGTTTGCGAAAAGATTAGGAAAACACTAGAACAAAAGGAATACTGCTCTGCTGTCTTTCTCGATATCCAACAGGCCTTTGACAAGGTCTGGCACAGGGGTCTCCTCTACAAACTAAAAACATGTCTTCCCCATAGCTTCTACGCTCTTATGAATTCATATCTACCCGAAAACGTATTTCGAGTAAGAGAGGCTGGGGCGATATCTACCTTTTATAAAATAAAGGCTGGTGTTCCGCCCAATAACGTCCCAAAATAATAACCCAATGGTACGTCATTTTAGCGCAATTGGGTTAAAATGACGTACGGGTTAAATGGTTAAATTTTAACCCAGGTTGACACAAGTGGCCCTAAAAGTGCCACTTGTTGAAAATCTGGAATCACAAATTAAAGGATTTACAAGTCATCGATTAAAATAAATGTTTTGTTCAAAACATTTATTTTCATTTACTATTCTTGAATTATCGAATTCGCAAAACCCTTGTACATAAGACAAACCATAAGAGGCCGTAAATTATGAGAAATTCTATTAGTTACAATTTCAAAACGATTATACACATCGTTTTCCGGAATAGACCCTCTGTTCCGATCAATATTTACCCGCAGTTTCGTATTCCAATTGCATCCCTCAAAAAGATTTAATTATAGGATTTAATGAGTTTGGATAATTTAGCTATTTACCATTGTGTATGTTTTTCAGAAAACCATTCAAATTTTGAGTTAAGGTAAATTCTGCAGTAGATGCAGTAGGTACGTAACCAGGTACATAGCATACCAAGGTTAATAAAATAAACCTTATTTCTATAGGATAGATTTCCTTGTAGGCTGAATACAGAATTTGTGCATTTCATCACGGATAATGGAAAAGGACTGGACTTAGCATAATGAGTGCTTCGACCTTATTTCAACCGACCTCATAGCGCATGCGCTATGTCCTCGTTTGTACGCAGATTACGAAATGAACACAACAAATGGGGTTGCTTGGTATTTACCACTGAATCATATTGGGGAATTTACCTTTTCCTCATAACTACTTAAATGTACATTCATATATTCTTGGCAAGCCTGGTGACGAACAAAGTAGGTACAGTCGAGGTCAAAGATATGTTTACATTTGAAAGTTACAAAAAAAATATGTATCCCTTTAAATAACTAACCATATAATCTGATAAATACTTGTTCACATGATATGAATGAATGAATGAATGAAATAAATTAATTTGTGACACGTAAAAAAAAACACACACAAAAAAAATAAAGAATTAAATAATGCCACAAAACGGTCTACCAACTCAGCATGTTTTTGGCTATACGTAGGAATATACTTATAACCAACGCTGGTCTTCCGTTGGGGCCGGTACGTGATAACACGGCAGGATTACTAATTATATACACTACAACACTTTAAGTAAATAAATATAAAACCAATACAGTCATAAAATATTATACCAATTTCTAATACAACATATAACAAATAACAAAATAAATATATATAAAATAATAATAAATAAGTCAAATTAAAATATGAAAAACAGATTTATATGACTATGTTTCACACAATGTGCCATATATATGTATACGCTATTCCACTCCGTAGAATTTGACGTAAATTTTGACATTAATTTGTTTATAAGACGTTACCGAAAGAAGTTCTCTCTCTATGTGCCATATTTATGTATACATCATTAAGTGCACTTCAAAGATTTTGAACGTAAACATTGATGTGCACTTAATGATGTATACATAAATATGGCACATAGTGTGGAAACATAAAACTGTCATATATTATGTGAACAAGTATTTATCACATTATATGGTTAGTTATTTAAATGGATACATATTTTTGTAACTTTCTACTGTAAACATATCTTTGACCTCGACTGTACCTAGTTTAAAACGAGACTTAACATCTCGGAGATTTTGCAAAGAACAAGAATGATAGTACCTTTGTAAATTGTAAATTTCTCAAATTCTTTCAGTTCGACATGTTTACCAATTTATAGTTTGGTATTGCATTCCATTGTGTCGTGTTACATCGAGGCACCATTAAATCTAGTTAGTTAAATCATTATCATCTGGTTACGAAGGTACCTATAACATAATTAACACTGGGTCGTAATCACTTAGAAAACCGCAATATCTCCCAAAGTTGTAGGTAGACATTGATCGCTTGATATACCTATATGTTCAAAGAGGATCTTTTATGCGTGTTAATAAAGGTAGCAACAGCAACACATTGAACTTCGACGGTAAGTAGCTAATTACACAGTCAGATTACAGTTCTTACATAGTTATTTTATTCGTTTTGGTGTAGTGTAAACCCACTTTTGAGTCGATTTTATGTTTTGTTAAAAATAAATGTTGTGAATACTGCTCAGATTCTATTCTTACGCACGCACGATAATGCGCAGCTTCATTGCTCATTTGATCAACGCGTATATTCAAGATGTTGCATGTCGGTATTAGTATGAAGTGGCCAGATCGTAGCCCAGATTTAAATACAGTAGCATGTTTGGGACGAGATCTGGAGACGTGTTAGATAACGCAATCCAGTTCCAGCTTGAGAGATGGAATGCGCTAGTGAAAGAATGGTCAAACACTGATCAAAAAGTTTGTTTTACTAAAGTTATACTGGTATAAGTTATAGGTACTGTTCCTTTTTTACTTAAATATTTATGCAAAATCAAGGGTTCTGAAGCTTTGAATATAGACTACCTGACCAGCAATACCCAAAAAGTAGGTATTCTGTGTTTCTCGAACGTTTTTTTTACCAACTTGTCTAAAACTAGTACTACCTATCCATTTACAGCAAACTAAAAACCGTTCCCTAATATTACAAATGAAAATAAGATTGAAATTATTTGCTTTAATATTTTCCATAGCTCAAGCAAGTACTATTAACAGCTAAAGTCGCTCATTTGATAATGTCAGATGTCAGCCATAAAACGGTAAACGTAGGCAATGTATTAAACGATGGCGCCTCCGTCTACTCAATGGTTTACTTGGTAGAAATGTATCTATCAGTGGACGACAAAGGTCGCTATGACGTATCCGTAGTATAGTGTAGATAATTAAAATACAATCAATGATTGGAATCAAGTTAGGGTTAAGCTTAAGACGTCATTGCGCCCTATGTTGTGTCCGATCAAAGTGGTTTGACCTTCACATCAAGTAGGTACCTTTATGCATAATTGCTTAGGAGATAAAATAGGACTAAAATAATAACTACATGAATAATACCTATATGAAAAAATATTATTAACAGTTCCGTAATATCTATTTGATGTAAATCACGCCATCAATTCAAGTTCAATGTTCAATGATTTTAGGCACAGTAGATTACCTTGAAAAAGCTGAATCTAGTTAATTTTTCCAACGGAAATATTGCGTGGGTTTAAACTTCGGGGACTATTCATATTTAATTCTATTTAAATTAACACTGCAATTTAAAGATTCCAACTTAATCATTTTATTAACCTTATAGAAAGCATGTCCGACGGCAACGATTCTGCTGAGAGGTCTGAGCGCCGAACAGACCAATCTCAAGAGTATTCTTCAAGAGAAGATCCCCAAGGAGCAGGAAAAGATCCGTGACTTCCGCAAGAAACATGGAGCCACCAAAGTTGGTGAAGTCACCGTTGACATGGTGAGTCTTCGTGTAATGCAAAAAGGTTCTCTCAGTAAGCCTGGGCGGATAGGATCTAAAGAGGACATATTGTAAGTTCAAAGTTCGATATCAAAGTACCTATTTACTGCACTACGGACGCAGGAAGACTTAATAAAGTCTTGATTTCCTTTCAAGGTTAAAATTTGTGACGTTATTTAATTGAGCTATTGAAATATACCTTACACTCTTGTAACCATATACAGGGTGATGGGAAGATGGGTGCAAAGCTGTAAGGCGATGCTAGTATAGATCATTTAGACCCTTTTTAGCCATGGTTGTCTAAGACGAAGAGTGAAAATTTTTTTTTACCAATCATTTCTGGTTTTCGGCTCAAAACTCCGAAACTTATCCGTTAATTGATGATTATAGCCAGTTTGAATGATGTGTGAATTCTTTTTCATATTATTTATTTAAAATAATGTGTAAGCAATCCAAACAAACATGTACTAAACATGTGTGTCATCAGTTTTTATTTATTACAGTCACTTAAACGTCAAAAAATTTTCTCCCTCAATTTAGTTTTTAGGTCATAATTTTAGTAATTTTTGAGATATCCGCGTAAATGATACCTGAAACGAAAGAGCAATAATCAAGTATGTTTTTAAACAGATTTGAACATAAAAAAACCTTTTCATTTTTTTTTAAAACGCAGTCAAAATGCAGTTTTCTTAAATTTTTTAAAATTTTCGTGACGTTCAAGTGACTGTAAAAATAAAAACTGATGACACACATGTTTAGTACATGTTTGTTTGGATTGTTTACACATTATTTTAAATAAATAAAATGAAAAATTATTCACACAACATTCAAACTGGCTATAATTATTAATTAACGGGTAAGTTTCGGGGTTTTGCGCGAAAAACCAGAAAATATTGGCAGAAAAAAATATCTCACACTTCGTCTTAGACAACCATGGCTAAAAAGGGTCTAAATGATCTATACTAGCATCGCCTTATAGCTTTGCACCCATCTTCCCATCACCTTGTATAGTAAGTGATGCTATATTAAGTGCCAGACGGGCAAGCGATTTGTACTGGGTCAATGAACGCACCCTGCATCCAGTTCAAGATCAAATTGTTGTGATCATTGTCATATAACATTTCAGTTTTATTTGGTAGTTTTGAGACCACTCTATAATAATATGACCAATAAAATAATTAACGATTATTACACTACTAACTACACAACAGAGAACAAACTGATCCACTCTGTGTATTTTTTTTGATTTAGCTATCCTGAAATTATATCTAACTATCAATAAAATAGCACCTTCTAGCTGGGATATCAATGATTAATAGAGCACAATTGATCAAAATTATGGTTATATCTACAGATGTACGGTGGCATGCGCGGTATCAAGGGCCTGGTATGGGAAACATCCGTCTTAGATCCTGATGAGGGAATCAGATTCCGCGGTATGTCTATTCCTGAATGCCAGAAAGCCCTCCCAAAGGCTAAAGGTGGCGATGAACCCCTCCCCGAAGGTCTTTTCTGGCTTCTGGTCACCGGTGAGGTACCCACTGACGCTCAAGTCAAGGCTTTGTCGAAGGAATGGGCACAGAGGTTGGTTTAACATTTTTTTATTTACACTCGGTGGCATATATTTTTGCCCAAGCTCTTGTAAATTACACTAATAATACAGTGCATTAAGAAAATATTTCCTGAAAGCACCCCTTTTCTATTTTCGGGCTCAGTTCTAGTCTGCAGAAAGTAATATGATCAGAATCTATAGGAATTGTTTTTAATCTTTGCTCCATTTTTCCCTTAACTAATTTACAAATATTAAAAATTCCAAAAATGTTGGTTCAAAGTATTTTCAGCTTCACGGCAAATATATAAAACAAAGTTATTTTTCCGAAATTTTAAAGATAGAGAAGTGTTTTTGTGTAATTGTAATTCTTTTATCCAGGGCCGAATTACCTGCCCATGTTGTTACCATGTTGAACAACATGCCAGGGAAGTTGCATCCCATGTCCCAGTTTTCTGCTGCAGTTACCGCTCTCAACAGCGAATCGGTCTTCGCTAAAGCTTACTCCGAAGGTGTACACAAGTCTAAGTACTGGGAGGTGAGTATCCCAAATTTTAATCCTAACTATACCATCACCAGAGTTTTCTTCTCGCTGCTCGCACTTTCTGCGTCCGATATAGGTATTTTTAATATCCAGTAGATTGATAGGAACAAAACTAGTAATTGGTTAAATGCTTATCTCTACAATACATGTCCCTGCAAAGTATCTAGTACTGAGTCATGTTCCAACATTGATATACTACTCTTTTAACTACGTGAGCACCATCACTTACTGATAACACCACATGACCACGCCTATTGATCAAATCGTGTTTATTTATAGATGGATCATCTTCTATTAAATTAGCATACTAGAATGTTCTACGATTTTTAGAAGTTTCTTCAAGAAGTATACAGGTTGGAAATTTGAGCAAAAAAATACTAAATCTGTAAATGCCGATACCAATAACTCAAAAAGTTTGGGATAGTTTCCTAAGACATATATCCTAAGGGATTTTGCCCAGTAAGGGCAAACATCCTTAAGGGTTCAGTATATATGGGTCTATAGACTCATCTCACTACCTTGTATTAGTTTACCTCTTTAAGTTTAGAATAGAAATAAACATTCTTTCATCGAATGATTCCCGTTCCCTATACACTTTCCTATTGTTTGAAATATCTGTGTGACCCAAGTGTTTTCCTGCAGTACGCTTATGAAGATTCGATGAATCTGATCGCCAAACTGCCGGTAATAGCCGCGACTATCTACCGCAACACTTACCGCGATGGCAAGGGCATCGGTGCCATCGACGATAATAAGGACTGGTCCGCTAACTACTGCAACATGCTCGGATACGACGACCCAAAGTTTACAGAGCTCATGCGACTTTACCTGACTATTCATAGGTAAGCATACAATTTCTAATTAAAAACTGTGCCTTGCCTTGATTTAGATAAGCAAGTTAACATGTCCGTTCTTTTTGTAATTCACAAAACAATGATAACAAACTTGCCTGTATTTCTAGATCCCGGAAAACTTCTTGGCACAATTTGGTTTGCGCTGGTATACTGACGAAAAACGTAAATGTACTCGTAGATTATTTGAATTTATTGCATCGCGCCCGCCCCCACCAATGATTCCTAAAATTTTGCTTCTGTGTATTTTACGTTTGTGCCAAGAAGTTTGCCGTTGACCGCTTGACCGTTGACACCGTTGAGTGCTTGGCGACAGAATTTCAACCTCAGGGTGGTAGACAGTCAGGAGAGTTCTACAAAATACCCTAATGCTATGGTTTCCTCACGAAATTTTCCTTCCTTGAAATCTAAAGCTCATTGCAGGATTTGATCCTACGACCTTCGTCACGATATTACCACTGAGCTATCATAGCTTGACACTATTTTCTTATTGAATATTGAATCTTTGTACTTTTACCTCCAAGCACGCAATAGTTGTCAGAAATGCAATGAAACTAAGCTTGTTTAAAAAAAAAAATGACTTTATATTGCCGGCTCTAATCAGTAAATGTAACCTTCCGAACCGGTATTAATCTCAAGAATATTCATAAGGTGCCTGCGAAGGTCTATTTGAATAATTTATATTTGAATATAGATTTTCACTACGCTCCAAAATCCTACAAAATATGAATGTATTCATGGGTCGGTCTGAATCGTGACGTAGATAGGTGAAAATTTTCCACATTAGTAAAACGGTAGGCGCCAACTGTGCTCCTGCGCACCGACGTTGTTTTCTTATGATAAGTCAATTATACTTATCACTTCCGTAAACTAATAAGGATGAGCGAGCGTTGCTGCGAATGTTTTGATCTTTATTAATTATGGTTGCTAATGGCGAAGTTTTTGCATGAGTTCCCAATCTGGGTGTTGTTTATTAAATTTTAAAATGTAAAGTAATGTAGTGGCAAAATATTCCAATACATATTAATGCTTTTAACAATGTATTTTAAACCGTTCAAGGTTGAGGAAAAACTTGACAAAAGTTACTCATGTGTCCACTAACTTGGTTTGTTTTTTATAATTTTTCCTTATCGTTGGATTTTATAAAGTCATTTATAATTCAAACCATCATTTGTGTAACAATCACCAGATGATCAGCAAATGACATTTTGTTATGCTACTATGCCTACGTCCAAACATTGTTTGTTTTGCTAATTCTATACCATTGTTGTTTGTGCTTTGCGTAATTATATGTCACCATCCTCCATATTCTTGCATGCGTGCTAATCTCTAGAAGTATTTTTGTATCGCAGAAAATTACATGTATAACATTCCATTACCGGAATGTATCATGTCTATCTGAACGATTTTATAACATAGCTATAGTGTGGATAGAGATAAGATTGTGATAAGTGAAATATTTATTCAACTGGTCATTATATCATCAGTTAAAATGAGTGCTATGCGAGTGAAGTTAAGATTGAAAATGATTAAACAGTATTCTTTCAAAATCGTATATGTATTATATTCTGTATACCTATACATTCTTAAGTGTAACAAGTTCACAGTACTTTAATAAATATATCAAATCATAAAGTTAGAATATTATAGAGCGAAGGCGTTTACAATGTTACTTTGCGCGACGCGTGAGCAGTTCCCATATAGATGCACTCACAGATATATCGTACAATAATGGATTAACAGTCAAACAAAATGTCGACATGGATTCCTTGTCATTTGTTATTGGTAAAAGTATCAATAAAAAACGAGAAATTGGCGTTAATTATACTTATTTTAGTCGTTCAAACTTTGTATGCGAACTTCGTTTCAAGGCATTTAGACCGTACCTGTGCTCACAGACCGTACTCTCGTACAGTAGCTCTATAATACTCTGACTCTATGTATCAAATACTTTATAAATATATTTTACAGGACTTTGTAGTATTTTATCAAGTTTTAATTACATCATATATATAATTATCTCAATGGATTTAGAAGATATACATTATCTTATATTACCTGAGTAAAATAATAATAAATGTTTAATAATCTTGCATTGCAAGAATGTAATTCTTATATCAACATCGAAAAGGAAAACATAATATTAATTGCATGCCTTATTTAAAATTCTTGCAAATGTAATTTGACAAAAATGTATGGATATATACAATACTCGTGCTACTGAAATGGCCGTCTTTAATTTGTTACCTTGATATAGCTTATAAAACATACCTCTTAACTGTATACACATCCGAATCTGAATAAAAGTTGAAGATAGTTTTTTGTTGATGAAATATCAGTAGCCGTAGGATCATAACAGCATACATTTACATAGGGCATTGTGCCTATAACCTGAGAGTTCGGTTCACCATAACACTGATATTTATAAATATGTCTTAATTGTGGACACAGCGAACCACTCTTAAGTTTATATTGCGTACAGTCGTAACTGTGCTCCTGGTTTCCATTTTAAATGATATTAGTAATATGTAAAGTATATAAAATTATGATCTGTTAGCGTTATTGCTGAGCGGGAAGATGCGATTGTTACTCTTTCACGCAAATACTACTGAACGGATTTGGATGAAAGGCACACAGATAGAATATGTTCTGGATTGACACATAGGATACTTTTTATCCTGGGAAAATATACGATCCCTCGGGAATGCGGGTGAAATCGCGCGGGACAGCTAGTAAAAATTATTTAACATTATTTACTCTATAATAACTTCGCGAAGTTTGAAAGTAAGAAATAATTGTTAGGCTGATCTTATTGCTGAATAAGAATTAATGTAACTATTTATTAATTTTGTTGGTATATCTATTAAAAAAATTGCGGCATTTTTATTATTTGCTTTTTAGTCTAAATGATGCTCAAAATCTATATAAAGAAAATATAAATTTATGGAAGAAATCAACTATATTTTTACTGATCCAGAAGCATTCTAAATCACACACGATATCTGTGATTACGGATCTGTTCGTAAAAACAAGTGACCGTCTATTTAAAATATTTACTTACTGAGTCAATCCCACTCAAAAGAGGCTTTGGGATCACAAAAAATTAACTAGTTCTCAAAATTACAGCCATTGAAGAATTAGCCAACGGCCACTTTGTCTACTAGCATAAATAAAATGTAATAAGTAATAGCAATATTAGTTATAAGCGGTGTTCACTCTAGTTATATGAGTCAAATTGTCAATTGCCTTACAAATTACGTTTCTAAGGTTAATTATTAAAACAATTAGACTTATTTATCCACCTTGCGTCAAACCTGGGTTAAAATTTTAACAATTTAGCTCGTACCTCATTTAACCCCATTGCTCAAAAGCTGTGTTAAATTATGACATATCATTGAGCTCTGTAACTTCAGGTTAAATGGTTAACATTTTAACTCAGGTTGACGCAAATGGGCCTTATTAAAGTAAGATTAGATAACAACACAAAATTGAATTAAGACTTCACGTGATATGTATAATAGTAACATACCCAATCCCTTGTCTGAAGGTTTATTGTCTAATATTTGCGATGACTTAAATTAAGCCGGTCTCATTAAAATGGGGCTAAACAGTAAACTAGTATTTATTCAATTAGATTTAGAATTTTCTGCTACCATACAAAATCTATGAGTTATGATCTGCCAACGCTACTTTACAAACGCACACATAGGTGTGTACAATGTACACCAATTACCCTCACGCATACTAGCTGTCAATCCTGTGTATATTATTAAGTGTTTCATGTTCCATAGACGCGACCATAGTGTACATTTGAAATTGTTTGCATAACAGTATGTTTTGTTGCGCAGTGACCACGAGGGCGGCAATGTATCGGCGCACACAACACATCTGGTGGGCTCAGCACTTAGCGACCCCTACCTTTCGTTTGCTGCTGGCTTGAACGGCCTAGCTGGACCTCTCCATGGACTTGCCAACCAAGAAGTAACTATTGACTTTAAACATGATTTTCAATCATAAATATTCGTTCGTCTTTTTTTTTTACATTATTCTAAGTATTGTATTTCATTCTAAATATTTCTTTCAACAACAATTTGGATCTATGACACATTCACAAAAATTACAGATTTTGCATGAAAAATTGCGGTAAGAATAGCCTCCATTTAACCAATAATAGTGAACACTTATCCGAGCCGAATGCGTCGAACACATCGAACCAAACGAATTTTAGAATTCTGTATATGAAATCTAATGAAAGCTCACACACTTGCCGAATCGTTCGAATCTAGAGCTTTCATAAGATTTCATATACAGAATTCTAAAATTCGTTTCGTTCGATGCGTTTGGCTCGGATAAGTGTGCGTTCACCTTAATCATACAATTTTAAAGGAATTGTAACCATCAAAGCTACAAGTTAGGTTTTTAGTGTGTCACCTAAATAAATTGTACACAAGTAAACGCAACATAAAGTAGACATAATCATGCTCTCAGTTACTGGTTCCTTTACATAAATTTAAAAACAGTACTATGTATTTGTGTCATGGTGATACATTTCATTATCTGTCAAGAGGATGCCACAATCGTTAATTACCTCCAGTCCAACAGTTTTAATAAATCATATAAAAAAATATATATTGATGATGAATAAATAATGTTATTTGACTTATGATGACTAGTAACCTACTCGGTTAAATATATAAATAGCATGAAATGTAACTGAACAAAATTAAATTACTCCGGAACAGGTGACGCAACATCAAATGGTCTAAAGGTTAAAATTCATAGGAACCCAGCCAACAAAGTCACGTTGTCTGAACATTTATACATTTCGATGTTCTCTTTGTATTCCATTGGTTTATCGAAATAATCTTCCGTAGGTATTGGTCTGGCTACAAAAATTGCGAAAACAAGTCGGTGATAACTTTACCGAAGAACAACTGAAGGAGTTCATCTGGAAGACCCTCAAGTCTGGACAGGTTGTTCCTGGTTACGGCCATGCTGTGCTTAGGAAGACTGATCCCAGGTAATAAAAGTTAATTTGAGTTTAATAGATAATATACGGGGCATTTGCTAGGGAACCCTTCACTGCCCATGTTCCAATACGCAAGTCGGTAAATTAAGACGTGGTGTGTTTAGAACCGTGGGGCGGAATAAATGGTAGACCCTGTTTTTTAATTCTATAATATTTTGTGTCCGTATTTCGTGCCAGGTAAATGATACCATTTTTCTTACTTGTTCTCTCTCTCTTGTTCTAGTCTTTGCCTAACTGTTTCAAAGTTTGGCAGAGACTTTATGTAAAACATGTGAATTTAGAAAATTAAAATTATTTTAGAAATAAAAGATTCTGGTTTCCAGTCTTACCTGCTGAATATCTGAATATTCCACATTTTGAACTCATTGCTTTAGATATTTTTAAGTTTTGGACATATAACTGTGAAATGGTAAATGTACTTGAAACATCTGTCATATGCATTCCTAACTAACAAAAGGCTCGCGGTGCGAGAGATCTTTAGGAGCTACAGTGTGACATATCTAAGAAATACCTTTTATAAATGATAAATCTATGGTAATTTATCTACTACTAATATAATAAAGCGGAAGAGTTTCGATGTTTGTTTAGATGAGCTAATCTCTGAAGCTACAAGTCGGATTCGAAAAATTCATTCACTAATAGGATGGCAAATTATCCCCGAGTATTATATGCTTTTTATCCCAGGAACGCGAGTGAAATCGCGGTGGACATAATAATAATATAGATGAACCTTATTGTAATGAAATGAGGACAATTTTTCATTGTATTGTATTATTATAAACATTTAAATTATTTTTTTATATTTGATGAATTGTAGGATATTATACAGCTATAATAATAATAATGTTTTATTTTCTCAACCAAGTTTTACAATTTTAACTAAAGGTTGGGGCCTTCTTTTATGTATTTAAATAGTTGTATCAGAAGACCCTGGTCTTCAATAGTCATAATATACAATTACAGGTGAAGGTCATAAGGGAGTGATTAAAATTAACCATGTTTATAATTCCTAGGTACACATGCCAACGAGAGTTTGCCCTAAAGCACTTGCCCAACGACCCCCTGTTCAAACTTGTCGCCGCAGTCTACAAGGTGGTGCCTCCGATCCTAACCGAGCTCGGCAAGGTCAAGAACCCATGGCCCAATGTAGACTCTCACTCTGGTGTCCTATTACAGGTAACATTTTCAGCCCAATTTAAATTTTACACACTTAGCCAGGTTATTCTTACGTCAAAAACGCTGCATTTTCTGTGTATGCTAATATATTCAGTGAGACGACCCAATTGAACTTACTTGGTAAGGTCATAGAAAAGAAAAGCTATTTAAATATGACCGGCCAATTGGCATGTTTGGTGAGATACCCTACTAATCATGCCGCAGGTCGTGGGTTCGATTCCCACCCAGGACAAACATTTATGAGCACGAACATGTCGATTTGTCCTGAGTATGATTATATTAAGTATGTATATAGACAAATAAGTAGTATTACAGTTATCTAGATTTCATAGTACAAGATTGGCATCAGATAGAGATAGCCCTATGTCCCAAGATAATTACTTAATGTTGCCGATTCTGTTGTAAATCGCACAAAACTAATTTTAATCACATCACATCTCTTTCTTACAATGATTGTTGAAGAAGGTTAGAAAATATTTAAAGCTGTCGAATTACTCTTTGCTGTGTTCAGTTGCGGGTGAATAGACATAATCAATTGGACTAATTTGAGAGGACTTTTCTGTGTTAAAAAGTATATTAGTATTTATAATAGTGGGTCTAAATTAGTTTTAAATAACAGAATCAGTATCAATATTTTGCTTTTTGATAAAACTATTGTTTTATTGTGTGCAGTATTACGGACTGAAGGAGATGAACTACTACACGGTAATGTTCGGTGTGTCGCGCGCCCTCGGCGTGCTCGCCCAGCTGATCTGGTCCCGCGGACTCGGCCTGCCCATCGAGAGACCCAAATCATTCAGCACAGAAATGCTCATCAAACAATTCGGCAAGTAAACTCCATCGCCAATAACGCTCAACTCCAAAGGGTCTAATAGCGCGGGCAAAACATCCATGCCCATTATTATATACATCAGTTTGATTCACACTCAACACTGACAGTCAATTTTAATATTGTCCAAAATATAACTATTTATTAATTTTACTATGATCAATTTATAAGTGTGATCATAGTAATATTGAGGTGATGCATTTTAATATTGCTTTGTTATCATTATTTATTATTGTTGTGTCTGATAAAATTGGACTAGTATCGTATGTGTATTACTATACGATAGTAGGTAGTGGTAGTAGTTTGGATTATATTCAAATAAGTTTAAAAAAAAAATTTTCGATGTTCATTTATTAATATATACAGATTTCGTCCGATCATGATTGATTATACTTCTTGTACTTATATTTGTGATGAGTAGGCATATTATTTAATATTATGTATATTTTGTAGTTGTACATATTTATTGTTGTACCTATTTTTAATTTATATGTTGAATTTTATTGGATATTTAAATAATTTCAAATTGACTTGAGTGATGGTGTGATTCAACTGCAACCCTCGTATGAAGGCATTTTAGCTGCTGTTACGAACATAGCAATTTAAGTGTAAAATTCGTTGGGTTATTTAGATCACTATCGATATTTGTAGGATGTTTCATAGCAAATAGAGGACAGTATGCTGTGCATACTGCTTTATTAGAAAATCATATTATGTATTTATCAATCATCCACTTAGCAGTAAAATTGCAGCTAATTCAGTATTCCTTGTTGATTATTGTATTTAGCTTCAATAGTAGGCCAATTACATAGTTTTAAACTAATAGTAACTGTAACACATGCGAGTGGTTTCGTAGGTACATAGTGTGATTAGTCTTTCTGGAACCAAGGGATGTCGTTCACTTCGCTATACTTTCCTCCGAAACACTTTCTATTGTAATTTATTTAACTTTATTCATATGAAAATAATTTCATGATTGTATCTTAGCTGTACTCTAATTTAATTTCAAGTTACCAAAGTATTTAACAGTGTAATTTATAGATTTCAATGTGAAAGAGTTAATGCTCCAAAAAGCCCTGTTCAATGACAGCGTGATACGCATTTTATTAACGATGTTTACTTTTAATTTGGGTTATCAAATAAGGTTAATTCACATGGCCGCGGAAGGGTACGAAAGCGTATCGATTTTAGCAGTAAAATTGTACATTACATTTTGAGCTTTATCTACGTTATTGAACGTATACATTCTATAAGACAAATCTTTAAGAGCGAATCTGCGCTAAGTTCTAGCTTGTGTAATAGAATTTCAAAATGTTTGCTTCATAAATTCGCTACGCTTCCGTTACATTCTTTTCGGCGGCAATATGAATTGATCCTTATTATATTTATCATTCATGTAACAAATATGAGAAACCATCTATAAAAAAATGTGAATCTGTGAGTATTGTGGTTGCCGTCGTCCACTTTATTATTTGCTTCCATTTATTGTTGTTAAAATATGCACGATATTTATTTAATATAGCGTCAGTAGTTTGATATGGTTGTTTGTGGTCAGTAAAGTGGACGCTATCATCTTAAATGGTGACGGCACCGTGTTCTATGATTGTTGCAACAATGCGATTCAATAATTAGACAATACTTAAAATAAATTGGTACATAATGGTGTAGTATAAACTCGTGTTTTTTTAGTTTACCCTATCTTCATTCCATTCGTAGTGTTGTTGAGTACGGAGTAAGTTAGTCATAAAACTAGTTGTTGGAGCATTGGTAAAACGCCATTTATCTCAAAACTATACATATTATGTAAAATATTACTCTGATCGCTGTCTGCATGGAAGATATGTGAGAAAAACTATTATTGGGGGCCTTTATCAACGCAATAGAACCCAAAACTCATTGTTAGGATTTTTGCCTGTTTGTCTGTGCGCGCTAATCTCAGAAACGGCTTACCCGTTTGGGTGCAGTTTTCACTATTGTATTATGGTAAGCTTCACTTAAAATTTTTATTTCAATATTTTCGTAAATAAAAAAAGTAATATTTATTTAAAGAATCACGTCGAATTTGTTCGATGAAAATGCAATAAATCGCAGTCAAATAGTATGAGCCGTAATATAATCATATCCCTAGCGATATGACTATGTACCGGATTATATTTATTTGAAAACAGTTCATAACTATCTGAATAGGGATATAATTACGATACGAACACGATCCAGTAATTTACTTATATCAATAGACTAATCTAGTGAAATTGTTATATTTCTTTGAAGGACGCGTTTACAAAATTGATAGGTGGCAAATCGCACGCACACATGCACGGGCAAGCAGGATCAAAGTAACTCATCTATATTTATGTTAACATTTTTAAATAAGCTTTTTTTAGTAACTTTGCTTGTATATGTAGTTTGGATGTCCGTACAATAATTTGGTACCATGGATGGAGCTGATCTCATGATGGATCCGGAAGGAACTGCATGAAAGAATAACGTATATTAGCCGTATTTGGACTTGTTAAATTTATCTTGAAGTTAACTTTGAACATATTATGTAGTACTCAGGGTCTGATGATGAAGCAGGAGGGTAGGCACTGGAACTCCATAGCGGAGCAACATATGCTAGCCGTGTTTAGGGTTGTTGGCTTTGTCGGGAGATGAACTTTGACTATATAATAATATGGTTTTCAAGGCCTGATGATGGAGTAAGAGGGTAGGCACTGGAACTCCATAGCGGAGCAGCGTACCATAGCCATGTTTGGGGTTTTTGGAAAACGTTATATCATCGTAATCGCAAAACATCAACTGACGCCCGCGATGTGCGTGAGCTCCGACAATCATTTCACTAGATTAGTCTAGTGAAATGATTATCTTACTAGATCGTGTTCGTATCATAATTATATCCCTAGTGAGATAGTGATGAACCGCTTTCAAATATCTATCGGCCGGTACATAATAATATCACTAGGGATATGATTATATCACGGCTATTAGTAAGCTACGGCGACATATACATATAAATAAAAAGATTTGTCTGTTTTGTGTCAAAATAAAATATTTTACTAAATGCATAGGTATGAAAGTTTATACGGTACTATACCAAAAAAACAATAAAATAAATTATGTTTTGGCTATTCTCCGAAATGGCTGGACCGATTTTAATTGATTGCTGATGTTATAAGGAGTAACTTAAGGCTACTTTTATTTTAGAAAAATAAAAAGGTTCCGTGTAAAAAATAACCTTACGTGGGTGAAACCGCGGGGGTCAGCTAGTACTGAATATGTGGTCATGTAAATAATGGACAATGTAGGTGAATATTAAATCAGCATATTAGTTAAGAAAAAGAGGATCGAGCAATATTGCCGAAGGGACTTCATTAACTGAATTCCCAGCAGTTGGCCACTCCATAAAAGCAACTCAGCATTATAGTATTTTGCAGTCTCCTCTAATTCTGCATAAGCAGTTTGTTATCGCGTCCGACGCGAGAGACGAGCGTGGGATGGTCCTTCCTTCCTGAGACATGGAATGTTATGGGTGGTATCATAACTACTTATTTTTTTTTATTATTTGTCATATGACCACAAAACGGCTATTTGTGATTCGGACATCAACATGTAAAGAATCTTGAATGTTGTTATTTTGTGGTGTTTAGGTATCTTGTATGTTGTATATAACGTTTCACTGTTTAATGTTTACCATATTTTTGCAGTTAAAAGCAGAGGTAAGGATACATCTGGTTTTGCAGTGAAATTTCATTGACGAAGTTCGGTTTGTGTGTGGAGACGTCCAATCTTATAAGAAGCTGATATGATCGTGATATTGATTTCTATATATTATGTACGCTTCCTGATACCAGTGAAAGTATGGTTTGTTATTTTCCAAATAAACAGTAAATTGATTGCTTTATTTATTTATGAATAGGTCATCTTAGTGTTAACAGACTACCGAACCATCGAACAGAGGGAGACGGCGCTATAGGTAAAAGAAAACTACTCCTAATTGCTTCTAGCATATGAAACTGTCCCTCTTTTCGAAAGTTCGCAGGTTTTGCAAAAATGAGCTTTCGGTGAAGGTAAACATCGTGAGGAAACCATGTGTTTAGTCCGTTCTAACATTATTACACATAAATAGCAACGATCCAAGATGTTCAGAAATCGTTCTATCGGAACTCAATAGGATCAAAATTCAGAGACGAGGGAGAACAACAATACCAAATTGTATTTGTCCCGATCATGTGATTTACATTAAGTGAATACGAAACAGTGTTTAAACTTGGGTCGCAACGACATTTATATTAAACTAGCTGTCCCCCACGGTTTCACCCGCGTTCCCGCGATAAAAAGTAGCCTATATCCTTCTCCATACCATAGGATGTCCAAGCCAAAGAATCAGCGAGATTTGTATAAAAAAATAAATATTTTTAGAGACGTTGCAAGTGTTGCAATGACGTTATAAATGATCGCGAGGATCAATTTTAACGTCATTTAACCTAAGGAATAACTTAAGGCATTTAAAATATTTTTGGAACCCCGGGATAAAAATGCGACATTCTATGGTATGCCAGCGAATCGCGACCAAACCCGTTGTGTTTGTCATGTTTTGCGGGGTATATAAAATATTTCATGTATATTAACATGTTGCTGGTAATGTAATCATTACATAAGATGTGATTCAAAACTCTCTAAAAAGTTGTTTCATGATGATCCGTTGATTAGTTGAAGCATGAAGGTGTAACAAAGAAAAAAACAGTCACTTTCGCATTTATAATATTAGTTAGGATTTCGGCACATTTCGAGGGCTGAAAAGGAAGATCGAGCAATATTGCTGATACAGTTTAAAATGTAAATGTAAATGATTGACTATTTTACCAAAAACATTGGAAATACACTTCGAAATTTCATAAAATTATTCACTCAGATTTTTAGCCCTCCTCACGTAATGACTTTGATGCCAGGATAAATAAAATATTAATTATATCTTACTGATTATTGTCCTTTAATTGTTTTCAAATGTGTCAGTCATCTAATTCTTTTGCATACAAAATATTATTTCTGTTTTATAAAACCATAAACTTAATTACTATTTACTGCACGCATTATTTACTAGTTCATTTTGAGCATGGTATGCTTGGGCACTGTTAAATTTATGTCAGGCAATGGAAGGTTACTTTGGTTATTTTTTGGTTGCTAGTGGTTGCATCTCGTTTATGGTTTCCGTGTGGGCAAAACTTGGTTCCATAACCTTGGCAATACTAGAATCTGGTTCTATTGTAAACGTTTCCTTTTCAACATGTTCTTCAGATTCAATTTCATCAAGGAAATCCACGAATGGTATCATTTTGGACGTCTGACCCATAAGTGTGTCAATATTTATTTGTTTGTCCATGGATATATGTCTGGTTGCAACTCTGCTACTACTGATTCGCCATTCGTCGACTATAATAAGATGCTTACTCAAATCCCAGCCTGAAAAATGATATAATAGGTAAAATAATACAACTAAACTCTATTATACTAGGAAAACGGTGGCATTTAGGTAATCGTGCATTGTCACGAGTATCAAACGTGTGTGCTAAATTTCATCTCAATCGGACACTGGGAAGTGGGTAAAATTTGACTTGCTAAAGCTTGTATTCTTTATACCTGTATGTAAGAGTCCTGTTTTAATTCTCAGCCATTCTTTCTGAGCGATATTATCCACATACTTCATCAAGTCGTAGGAAGGTTCGTATGTAAATCCGCTGTAAGAGCACGGCACCTCCGTAGCATCGCGACTCCAATCTGCGGCTTGTAGGGTTTGGCATACTTGGGCGAACGGACGTGGATTTTCAGTACTTTGGTATATTGACTGAAAAATCAAAAACTATACATAGCCTATAGCATAGTCGGACTCACGGGCCGAGTGTTCCGTACAGACTTGTAGACATGTAAATAGTTCATTCCAAACGGGAATGAAGTCTCGAAGATTTAGCCCTTTTTTCAGATTATGATATTTTTTTTGTGATGTTACTACAAATATACCTACGGTTTTCGGATTCCTTTATTTGTGCTACATGACCTTGCTTCTTGCTAAATTTCATAGTGAAGTAACCTATAGGTTTTGAATCCCTTGCAATCGTCAAAATATGCGGCCTAAACGGCCATATCTTTTTTTGCGTTGACTTAGAAGTTTGATTTTTTCACTGCTCCAAGGGATTGCGGACCTGAGTATTTGATATTATTTTCAGTTTGATACTTCAACGCGTTCCTAAGAAAGAGGGTCTTGACAGACGGACTACAAAGTGATCTTATAAGGGTACCGTTTTTTTTTCTTTTGAGGTAGGGAACACTAAAAAGTAATTGTGTTATGATAAAATTAACACACTTACCAAAGGAACACCATTAAGAGCACACGTTATTATAGATAGCAGTACGGCGTGGAAGTAAGCGCACAATATGTCATCTATTACAGCGTCTTCTTTGATCAGAACATTCATCTTTCTTCTATTGATATTCGGGATCAAAATATATTTTTTATCACTGTAAATTTCTTTGATAGTCTTCATATGTATAGCTTTTGGATATCGGTTAATTATTTTTTTTATTGAACTTCCCAATTTGATTTGGAAGCCACACAATTTCAAGTCTGTAAAATAAAAAGTAAATTATATGACCGAATTGCTAATTTGGCTTGACAAGTAACAATGCTCCTCTACACAACATAAATTTTGATTTAAAAAATGTTATATATTTTGCCATGATAAATCGCTATTTTCGGGCGATTGCAAAGACATTACTCACCTAAAAGATTTGGTCCCAACTGGTAAAATATAATTGGTTCATTTCTATTTATGACACATGGAGCGTCGATTACTTCATGTTTCAAATAATTGTCAATTACTTGTATAAATCGAGGCTCATTTAGAGTTCTCAGGCATACGGCTCGTACGGCGAAATAGTTGAAAACGATGTGGAGTACCAACATAATAATAAATATGGCAAGAGAGTTTCTGTAAGAGGAAAGTTTTACGTAAGAATTTTTTCTTGCTACTCTTTCGCTGACTTCAAAACTGTACCTGTACCGAATAAGAGAAAATGGAGAAATAGAGAATGGTACCTTGATATAGGAGGAGGCACGAGTCGTGAGCACACTTTATTTTAAGTCGGGTAAAAAGTTCACAAACATTCACAATTAGATTAATAACATTAGTTAGTAGCATAATAGTAGAGAGTTAGCTAATGAGGTAGTTGTTAGTGTGAGTTGAGGCGCCTATACGCAAAAATAATAATATATGTAAAGTCAAAGTAAAACATTAATTAGTGTTAATATGAAAATAATCATAAACCTAATACTAATTTCCCTACATCGATTAGGAAAACCGCCATGCGTTCAATAAATTAAAATATTTACTTGCCTTAAGATGATGCTACACATTTTTTTTATTCGACGTTTGGTGGCTTCCCTCGGTTTTACGCGAGTAATCTGTTTTTCCGGAATATAAAAATGTACATCCAATGTTTTATTCCAGTATGGTCTACCTCTGAGCCATATTTCATCCAAATCAGCAATTACGATAGAGCAATAAACATACATACAATCATTCGCATTAATAATACCTATAAGTAGGATGTACATATGTTTTAAATAAAGACATAAATCTTTCCTGCTCGTAACTATTGTATACTGACTACAATTATTTATGTTTCAATTTCTATTAGGTAAGTATTACGAAAAAGGCTGCTCGCTCCCTTAGCTCGTTGATAGATGGAAAAGGCACACTGAGAACAATCAGTTTCAAAACTTTTACCTTTCAAAAGAGTTTTACTCAAACATATAAGTACCCAAAAACTGTAATAATGAAGAGGGCGGTGATAGATGCAACCAGGTTAACTGCTGTTTCTTGTGCCGCATCCTTGGCACATACATCTGCCATGTTCCCACGCACTGCATGATGTTGCGTCATAGCAATCCTTGTGGCGCCACCTGTATAAAATAAGCTTTAAACTTCTTACACTACAAGCACAATAGTAGGTACTACCCGTGCGCGATACATTGAGACCCGAGTGGAATGCGACTCTCTCGCCTGCTTCCCCTGATGGCGCCCGTATTGTACTTATAGCATGAAGCAATAATCCCGCTAAAGTATAATATGGGAACCATGCTTGCAATTGTAACTTCAACAAGTCAGATCTCAACATATCGCGCACGATTTGCGCAAATTAAAGTGGTACCACCACCATCACATGTATAAAACAGGTAGAGAACAATAGTACTTTTAAAATTAAAGAATGTCGTCAGTCCCCCTGGTGTGATAGACAAATGTCCATAGGCGGCGGTGACAGGTTACCATCTTCTTTTTCATCAACATGTTGACATAAAAATCGTCCTACTGTTTTAGGCGTTATAGGCGTGTCGAGATCCTAAGCAGGTATTTACTAACTAAACCTAGAAGTGATATAGCTGCTTGTAAATATTTTTCATTATTTCGATTGCCTGTTTATTTCATAAATATTGTTTTTCGTTAATGGGCAGTTTGATCACTTGTTCTTTCATACTTTGTGGTGGATTGCTGCCCTTAAAAGTTTGAGCTCCCCTTAAAGGGTAAGGATGTGAATCCATGATGCAAATGATGGTGGTTTATTACACTAAATTAAAATTTAATATAAAAAAAGTAAAACCTGCAACACCAACAATGGCTTTCATGACAGTGCTGACACACAATGCAAATGTGGTGTAATTTTTAAACATTGGCAATGCTATTTCAATACACATTGCTGCATCATTCAAGGTATCTGCATACAGTCGCCATTTTTTGCTAAATGCATCCAAATAAGTCCTGCAAACAACAACATTACAAAAACTTAAATGACTGAAGGTTGTAAAAATGTAATATAACCCATTTTTAATAACTGTGCACCTATCAATGTCAAAATATTGTCAGAATGACTGCATCCGTAGCGTCAGCAATAGTATTTTTAACCGACTGCGCGACAATGAAAAAATATTTATGCTTTTGTATCATTAAAATTATTTAATAATAATTTTAATATGTTTCATGGATTTTTGTGAAGTTATATTGTAGCACATTTTTTTATTAAAACATGCACTTTATTTTTCCATTGTAAGAAGTGGGCGGTTGAATTCAACGTTGCCATCCTAAACGAACATCATTGACAGCTCCAAGTGCATGGATATAAAAATAAGATAATTTCGCTGAGTAAGTAGGTAGGTATAAAAATGTTAGAAGGCCAGCGAGGGAGTATACTAACCCATGACTAAATGCAAATAAGATTCTTCCTAGATGTCCGCATCCATCCTTCATGACCCAAGTTATAGTAGCAGCCAGTGGTGTAGCTGTAGTACTTCCTACACCCACTCCACGCAGTACCTCCTGTGTTGCCAAGGTACCTGCAAAAAATCACTAATATTATATGAAGTTTGTGATTCAATCACACATAAATGGCAGAATGGATTTGGATGTAACTTGGTACATGGATAGAATAGAAGATGGTAGGTATATGTACATTTTATCACAGGATGATATGCAATTCCTTGGAGCACAGGTGAAACCATGGGGCGGAAACTAGTTGTATACAATGTGCCACCAAAGAGGATGATAGGTTTATAATAAGACAAGCTTGTACAGAAAAATCTTCAACAACTCTCCACCCATTCATTCCCAGAGAATGTTTGGTACATCAAATTTCTACATTTCTCATAATACCAGTTATCCCATGAAAAACTAGAATCAACTGCATACCCATAATGTAGTATAGATATCAGAACCCTAAAGCAAGTAACTGATGGATAGAAACAATAAATGAGTTCTGATCCAATGAACTGGCAAACTGGCTAATATCTTCACTTTCTCACTGTCTCAATATAAATACATACATATTTAAATATAGATAAAGTTTTAGGGAAATTTGCATTTTCATGGCCCTAACCATTTAGACAGAGAAATGTACACCTAATAATAGTCTACCTTGGAGAGATCAGAATTTGTTACAAAGTATATTTTTACCGGTGATAGTGCTGCAAAATGCCTGGGCTGTGTCCCATATTTGATAGGCTATGTAGTCCTTGCTAACACTGTCAGGGTAGCCTTGTGGGAGAAATATTTTGGTGAATAAGCCCACAATGTTACTATGCTTTTCTTCATCCAGTACAACAATATTTCCTTGTTCTAAAATAGTTAAATATGATGAGTTAAAAGTCTTGTTCTAATATAACACAGAGAACTCAGCATAAAATGCCTGAGAAATGCCATTAATTATTTGCCTGAAAAGAAAGACTACCTACTAAACTGTTCTGGCATCATACGGCCCAATCAGGTTTGGCAAACAATTTTAAAAACTCTTTTTTTTTTTTTAATGTTCTTGGAAAGGCGTACTTCTCGTAACCAGTATTTGTGGTCAAGTTATGATGGACATGCCGTAAATTAGAGAAATCGCCTGTATGTTATGGTCATTCTCAAACATTTTGGCAGGAGCCCTAAGGATTTTCTTAACTATTTACCGGGTGGCTTCACGTATAATATCTCTCTTTCGGAAGAACCATATTTTTCTTTTAGAACTATTTCACCTTCGTGAATAGTATACGACATTGTCTTTTATCAAGAATCTGACTAAAAAGTACTTTCTTGATCTTACGTGGCTCCTGAATCACAGAACAATATTTTACTCTGCTTTAGATTTCAGAAATCTGAATTTCACATTTCAGTCAAACAAAATCTTTTATTTGTTGATCTGTGTTTTTATTTTTTAAATTTGTTCATGACCATTGATACAAAGTCCTTCAGTCGCATAAATATTAACACTTTCATTCATAATAGTCCCGCACATTAAGTGGAATCCTAGGATCTATATAATAAAATTATCTAAGTCTATCTTAAAGCTCTCCCAACTGTAAACTTATACTGTAAATAAACTGTAAACTTATACACTAATGTCAAAGCGCTTTTATTACATGTTATATGGGTAGTCTGTGGTTATATGTTATCATTGACTGGAAATTATAATATAACTCGACACTGGCAGAAATTAGTCCTGATTTGGATTTGGTTGCCAAACTTAAAAATAAGAAGAGGAATCTCTGTGGTTCGAAAGACCAATAACTGTCAAACTAACTGATTACGATTTACTGGAAGTATTTGTTGTATACCTACCTACAAGCTTTCAATAAATTCATTCAATATATAAATCCAGGTACCTATCTGGGATACCCGCAAATTATAAATCCTTGATTTTAAAGTTTATGAGTTATGTTATGTTAGCTCATTATGATGAATAAAATGTGAAGGTTTACCGCAAAATGGCTCTAATAGCGCAATCGACACCAGTAGAAGAAAGTAACCTTGGTTTAAAAGTTGAAGGCGATTTGGGTAATTTCCAAATTATTGAAGATAATAGCGAAAGTGATGATGAAACTGATAGACCGAACGATTCCGTAGCGCTTCCTTCGAACTTAGTACAGTCGTCTGGTGCACCAATATTTGGTAGTGTAGCTGTAAAAAACTCAGATAATGTTCATTTTGGAAACAATACATATTTTATGGGTCCTGTAACTATTAAACAGCTCGTCCAAAGTGAATCAGGTGTAGTTAACCCATCGTATACCCGAAACGAGGATGATGATGATGATCTTGACCCTACAAAAAGAAAAGAAGAAACAATAGTAAATGATGGGACACAAAGTAAAAAGGGTAAGGTACTCATTGATAGAACATAATACACAACATCTTTTCATCCTGACCTGATAAGTCGCGAATTTGCTAAATTGAAAGTAAGCAAAAAAGAGAAATACGATGCTAAAGTACCTAAACATCCTGAACTTAATGTAAACAAACTAACTTTTTTTTGTGTATGTCCATAGTGCTCTTGTTTCAGACTACTTTTTTTTATCTAATTAATTCATTTGTTTTACTAGTCTCAAGTAAGCAAAAAAGAGAAATACAATGCTCAAGCAAACATCCTGAACTGAATGTAAACAATCTAACTTTTTTTTGTGTGTGTCCATAGTGCTCTTATTTCAGGCTACTTTAGGGTCCGTGTTGCTGATTATTCGGAAGATAATGTGCCAAACTCGACAAATGTTACAAGTTTTAAATAATAATCAGATAAAAAAACAGGTAGATTTGTAGGTCATTATCTAAAAATAGACTCCTCTATTATATCTTAATGTTATAGGCATAAGGTTCAAAAAAATATTTGTTGATAAAAGCCTTGCCGTAATATTCTATACAAATCAATCACCTTTTATAGGAAAAACTTTAGTTTATCACACTTTCACTTAAATTTTCGGCGAGCCTTGGAGCGATAAAACTCATTCAGCCTTTGACCACACAAAATTGACAGGCCAGTTGGCGCAGTTGGTTAAGATTTACCTTACGCGCCGCAGTTTGTGGGTTCGATTCCCACACAGGACATGCATTTGTGTGCATGAACATGTCTGTATGTCCTGAGTCTGGGTGTACTTATGTATATTAAGTATGTATTTACAAACAAAAAGTAGTATATGTATTATATCAGTTATCTGGTTTCCATAGTACAAGCTCTGCTTAGTTTGGGATCAGATGACCGTGTGTGAGGAATGTCCCAGGATATTTATTTATTTTATTTATTTATTTTTTATTTAATTTCTTTTTTTTGTATTGGTAGTAACATAATGCGCTCTACAAACGGTTGAGTAATTTAATCCTCTCTATTCACATACCAAACACTTGAGCATTTGAGTATGATACCCAACCATACCATGTTTACAAAAAAAAGCAATTAAGTGAAATTTTAGCCAGGTACAGTTGAATTTGTTAATATGTTGACAGAGTAAACTTTCAAAAATACAGAACCTTAAAATAAGAGTCAAGTGGAAGTCCAAAGGTAGAGCACCCGTAGAGGTGGTCCGGAATCACCCCCTTTGTTTTTTCTGGGATTTTTTGAATTTTTTTTTTTGTTTTCTTATGTCCTGTGGCCTTTCTATACAGACATTAACTGGATGTTAAGTGGGAAGCAGATAGACCTGCATAGCCTGAATCCAGTGCCTCAAACATAATTATAAAAAATTGGGGACTTGTGGGGCTTATAGCTTCAATCGCTTAAAGGATGGGACATCAAGAAGTATATTTGTGAGCTTGTTAGGATGGTTTTTACTACTGTTGCTGCATCTTATAAACAAGTCCTTCTGTACTTGTTTTACTGTTGGTATCTTGATGGCATGGTGCAGGCGATCATTGTTTATGAACAAAGGTGAATCAACTAGTATTCTGAGGACATTTCATTGGAATCTTTGCAGTATTTTGATGTTTGAATTAGAAGTACTTCTTCACAGTTATGTACAAGCTATGTAACTTGCTATATAACCATCAAATAACTTTTTGTAGAGGCTGGGACATAAGTACCTACTGGGTAAATAAATAAATTTAATTGAAATTATGGATTTATCCCACTAGGAGATAAATGTTATTAACCCATCAAGTGCACCAATTCCGCGTAATAATAACTAACCCCCTTAATCATAAAGCGCTATTTAACTAATATACTGTTTAAAGGGTCACATAAATAATGTCACATTATTTGACAATGACAATAGAGTGACTTTATTTATGTGACCCTTTAAACAGTATATTAATTAAATAACGTTTTATGAGTAACGGGGTATATGTCAAAATTTTATCAGAAGCCTTGCCCGTGCACAACGACTCATTGGAATCCTGGAATCGGGTTAATAACAATCATTGATTTTTATATATAAGATGGCATTCATATGAGTCTATTGATTTATTAAAATATCATTGCTTTTAGGCATTTATATATTTATAGTGAGTGTACAATAATGTAAATATTATGACTTAAAAAAATATTTTACCTTAAATTTTGAATTTTAGAAATTAAAATTTTGTTTAAAATGTTTCATATATAGGTATTTTTTTTTGTCAACATGTAAATTACTGACTAATATCTGAATTCTGGATACATTAACTTATATTAGGTAGGTTATGTTTTGTCAATGGCAGTTACACGTTTTTTTTGTTTTTCAGGAGTTAAAGTGTTTAAAATTTTACTCTGGCACAAGTTAACTTTTACAGCAATGTTCCTTATTGTAATAGCAGGGATATGTGCAATTTTATCTATTATAATAAGTAATAATAGTAGAAATGACTCGTCATCTAACAATTTCGATGAAGGAAGTGCATCACCAAGTAAGTGTTGTTAATTTTAATGCCATCAAATCATACAGATTTATCTTTGTGCTTATAAATAATACTCATACTCATCATGCGTCACATAACCAAAAATAAATAATAATGAGGATATTATTGAGGTGGTTGTGGTGATATTATTTGTAATTCCGAAAACCGTAACTATTTCAATAGGAGATTTCTGCTACACGTAAATAAAATTAAAATAAGATTCTCGGTTATTTTCACTTTTTGTTATGATTTTCTATTACTTACATCAAGATACCAGTCCTTGAACTTGTAGTTCAATAGTTTCAGAGATTTTCGTCAGTCGGTCAGTCCGTTTCTTCATTCGGCGAAGAAAACTTTATTATAAGTAGTACTTATAGATGTATAGTTCACATAGTTTTTCCCGCATAGTACCTACCTACCTACCAATTGTTCTGAAAATCCGGTTACCTTGGCATCGGTTTTATATATAATTGTTATGTTGAGCTGATTTGGGATCCGATCTGGAATGGGACTTAGACCTAGAAAAAATGATGGGATTTATACATTTATATAGGTATTCAACTTTGAGCCCTAATCGGGGGCTCATCCATACGTTTTATTTTTCCAACCAGGGGAGCGGGCACAGAGAGAGACAAACTATACAGGAGCATACAGGGGAAGCGGGTGTCCGATTGATTTCACTCGTTAATTAACGTGATGTCACGATACCCCTTCCGCAACGCTCAGATACAGCAGGAACCTACCTACTCAGTTATGAACTAGACCTGTACCTCGTACCTAGGGTTTGGACAGTCTCTATCCTACTCGCGCGAGCTGCATTCAGCACTCTCAAGACAAGAATTCCAATAATACCGCTTGCCTGTGTAATAATAATAAGTACAAGTAAATTCGTCATGACGGAAAAAATATCATTTGAATTCAAGGTAGCATGACTGCAGAAAAATACCGCAGTCAAGTGCCTCAGAACTTTCACTCTGATTTTATGTAATAAAAATAATAAATCTTAAAAAATATGTAACTATACCACATAACTACCTACATTCATTGTGAAACCGATTATAAAATACCGAAATGTTTAAATATTTTTGAACAATGTTATCGTGTTTTCTAAAGAAAAAACTGATAGAGCTGCTCGGGTGCTGTCCAGATGTGGTTGAACGACTAATTTGGTCTCTCGAATCGACTGCAGTCGCGGTAATAGGCTAGATGACAAAAAATAAATTTGGTCCGACTTTTACATTATTATAATATAATAATAATAATAAAATATATTTATTCGGACAACTGAATCCATTTTTGTTAGTACAAGTACTTATAATTAATGGTTAGTATAAAATAACAAATTTAGATTTTGTATGCTCCAGCCAATGATTGAGATAGTCGCCTTCACATCTCTCAGATATAGCTTTGAGGAGACTGTTGCCGCTCCTCCGTACTCTCTGCAGCAGCGATGTCATTTTTTTACGTATAATTGCTGAAAATGCATCGGTGTGGGCCTCAGCAAACATAGCTGAGGCACTGCAGAATCGGGGAAGCTGCAAAAGCATTCTAAAAGCGTTATTGTATTGGACCCGCAGAGCATTATACGATCGTTGGGTATAGGTGATCCACAGCGAGCTCGTGTAGAACGATGTGCAATACGCTTTGAACAGTGTTAATTTAACTGCGCTGCTACATCGAGAAAACCTACGCACCAGCATGTTCGCCCTAATTGATAATGCTCTGCGTTCCCTTTCAACATCTGCATCATCTTTAAGGTCCTCGACTAGGATATGCCCCAAGTATTTGACTCTACTCACCTTCTTCAGAGCCACACCGTTTAGTTTGATAGGAAGGATGTTTGAAGGATACCTGTTGTCGACAGCCTTAAAGATCATGTACTCTGACTTCTTAACATTATACATCAGGCCGTGTGCGGCCGCGTACGTCTCACATATCGATAGCAACATTCTTAACGCACCAACCGAGGGGGCCAGCAGCGCCATGTCGTCTGCATAACTAATGTTATTAAAACAAACTCCATCAATATAACAGCCAACATGGGCCCCACTGAGCTCCTCAATCAGTGCGTTTATATACAAGTTAAACAACTTAGGTGACGTGAGTCCGCCCTGTCTCACACCACACTCCAGTTGATATTGGTCTGATAACTCATTACCCCACTTGACAACATTTACTTGACTAGAGTACCAATACTTAAGCACTCCACCCAGCTCCGGAGGAAGTCCTACCCTGTCCAATTTCTTCCAGAGAACGTCATATGAGACCAGGTCGAATGCCTTCGAATTTATTATTAAAATATATATATCTTTTGTCAATTAAACAAAAAAATACAAAGATATCGTGTGTTGAAGTTCCGCGTGACGTCACTTTAGAGTACACTTTTTACTCTAATGTGACGTCACGAGCCCCCACTCCCGAACTTTGACGCGCTTTAAGCCCGTCACATACGTAGCTATAATATATATTAATATGCCGAGCTATAATGCCAGTACAAGTTGGTGAAGTAACAGAAATATATATTATAGCTGCGTGTGCGGTCACTCAAAGATTAGTATTGAAAATATATCGTAATATGCTTTGCTATGTTTCATATTAATATATATTATAGCTACGTCTGTGATGGGCTTTATCTTTGTCAATTAGGTAAAGCAAGAAATACGTATCCCTTCTTTAATCAATATTTTTTAAATAATATTTTTTGATAATCTGACGGACTAATTAGATTTTTTTTTCTTTGTAACCTAGGAATCATCCCTATTGAAGATGCGATTAACACTGCATGCGCTTTTTAATGAATCAAAGTCGTCACTACCGATTCGAATAGGCCTTTATCCTAAATAAGGAGGAAAAGCTATCCATGAACCATTTTTGCCATCATTATACCCTTACTTACCTACACTTATTCTCATTTAAATTGTTATTTCAGACCATACAAAGGTGGAGGGATCATATGAAAGTTTTCAAATAATTATATTAATTATCGCACTGATGCCATTAATTTTACTGATGTCCTACTTATTACTAACGAAGGTGACCTTGGTTATTGATAAGAAAGTGGTTACTTCTAAGAATAAGAGAGAAGCAGGCAATTGTGAAAATAAAAACAATGATACAAGTATGAATCTTATTCAACGACGTAAAACCAAAGGTATTACTGTTTTTATGATTGTATAACATTTGTTTGTTGGTGAACTCTAGGTATGTTTTTCTTTAAATAATAATTATATTTTTAGTACATAAGCTTCACTATTAAATAGAAAGACATAGGTTATACATAAATCATTAGAAACCTTGCAAAACAAAAACATATACTTTGGATAAAATAGCCAATACAGTCAGATTGTCCAAAAAATATTTCAAAAATTTTAACTCGCTGAGTTTCTTGCCTGTTCTTCTCAGTTGAAGGCCGACTTACGAACTGGTTGAGGGGTCAAGTGCCCTTCTAGGGCCTACATTGAATAAATAGCTTTGACTTAGACTTTGAATTTTAACAATAAATTATGAAAATATTCAGAGAAGGAAAGAATCTCTGAACATTTTCTGTCTTTTCAAAACCTAAATCATGCTTATTTCATAAATTTTGTAAAAATGTGGTGATCTTTTACGGTAAGAAATGTTTGAATTTTATTTCGATTTGTCAGAAATGATTTCATTTCAAAAGTTGTCCATCATGATATACCCAACGTAGGCTGGGAAAAGATACATCTTCAAAGTATCCACCTGTATGAAGCAATGAAAACAAAGATTTACACAATAAAGGCCATGGTAAATTTTTGGCAAACCACCATTTATAAGCTATTAATTAGACATTTATGTATATTCCTTTAAAAGTACCCTATATAAGGTCCTAATAAATTAGTGAATTTCCTCTTGAGGGATGAATATATAGGTCATTAGTAATCAAAAAATAATATTAGCTAAAAAATGCGTGGGAAAAAAACAAAATTCCGAAATCGAACTTAATATCAGTACAAAGTATTAATTTAACCATTTATCAAAAAAAAAAAACCCACGGATTATTTTTTGATTACTAATGATCTATAAATTCATCCCTCAAGAGGAAATTCACAAATTTATTAGGACCTTATATATTATATAATAAGTAATTGTCTATGCCCACAACCTGAGGTCAATAAATAATGTTAATCTGTTTTAAAACTCAGGTTTCCTCAATACAGGCTTGCCTAGTGAGGAATCCTTGATGATATCCATCTCAGGAATTGTATCTGCTTAATAATATACAATATTATGTTATTATGTATAAATATCGGCAACCGTATCGAAATTGCTACATTTTCCTGTGCTACCATTCATAGTAAAATGTTGCAAGTGTTGCAACTCATTCTTATATCAAATTCATTTAAATTTTCAGATGATTTGTTAATAGCACCTGATCACTTACGGATAGTATCCAGGACAGATTGGCTTGCCCAACCCGTGGAGGGTGAACTAGATAAAATAATTCATCCCATACCATGGGTTATTATACAGCACACTGCCACAGAGAGCTGTACAACTCAGGTTAGACTCATGTATATTATTAGCGTTTAATACTTTGACATCGTCGTAGCTCTTTACTTTCGATGGATAAAGTTCTGAAAAATATAGCCTATGGGACCAATGGGCATGGTCATGAAATTGTAAGTGCCAGGGTCTCTAAGCAATTGGCATTTGGGAAATGATATGGTGATCTTTCTTCTGCAAAATAACGAATGACGTCATCATAGCCTGTTCTCTTCTATAGATCTTAAGTAATTCTTTACTCTCTTTAGCGCTGAAAACGACCGTTGTGCATTCGGAGCACAATTCCTACGTTTGGATAAATATCAAAAAAGCCTTTTTTTAATAAATATTAGTACAGCTTTAGTGACGATAGCTCGAATAAGCAATACATATCATGACAACATTTTCCAATGCATTATGCGAGAAAAAAAAATCTACCCGTATGGGAACTCCTTGGCCTAATCGGCAAATTAAAAAGTTACTTTAGCGCACACTTGCGGAATAGTTGCTCCTAAATCCTTTGTCACACACGTGCGGAAAAGAGACACTTTCTGTTGCTGTGTATAGCCTAGTACTTTCTGATCATGTGCATTGTAAAGATATGTTATACCTATTAGGGTAAGCCAGGTAAGAGCACGCGTGTGCGAGTAGACAAGTGCAAAAGTAAGACCACGTTTAGACTATCAACTTTTAAATAGCTCGAATGAGTAATATCGTTCCAAGACATTTCGATAAAGATTTTTATAAGGCAAGCCATAAAAAAAAAACTACAGTATTGTACTTTCCATTACAGAGTGAGTGTGTGTTACGCGTGCGGCTAATACAGATGTTTCACATTGAGTCAAGGAAGTGGTTCGACATTGGATACAACTTCTTGGTGGCCGGTGACGGATCTGCTTACTACGGCCGCGGGTGGGACTACGTCGGAGCTCACACATTAGGCTATAACAAATACAGCGTCGGTATCTCATTTATTGGTACATTTAACAACGAACCTCCACCGAAGAAACAGTTGGAAGCGTGTGAGAAACTAATTAAAAGGGGGGTAAAGCTAGGCAAGCTAGCTAAAGACTATAAACTATTTACCCATAGGCAGCTATCGTCTACTCTCAGCCCCGGTGATAAATTGGCGGAAATCATCCAGACATGGCCGCATTTTGTGAAAAACTTAACCGATATATCCGAGTTGCTTCCAGATTATTAATTTTATGGACTGAAAAGTGATTATTATGGGTAAGACTTAGAAGATAAGTTAGTATTACTTTGCATAGAACGTAAGTAACGGTACAATGCAAACGCCGAATGCTTAACCTTGTTACTAGTTCCTCTTTTGGTCATTTATATCTACAAAATAGACTTAAAGTCTATGTTAAAATATGTATAGTGCATTCTACTTTAAAATTACTAACAGCTGGTTGCTTCAATACAAAACATTTTACGAATTCGTATAAAGTAAGTATGCGGTAAACGTAGACGTAAATTGATAAGTATAAAATATATGTTTTATGTGAAAAAAGAATTAAGAAACCGGCTGTTAGTCTTACGAATGAAAATGATCTTCCAATATTTGTAATGTAGCCGTGTGAACACTTATTTTTTATTTATAACCTTAGCATGTTATCACTGCCCTGCGAATGTTATATAATGTAAATGTAATTAATTGTTAATTTGTGATAATGTATGTGCGGTTTAGTTAAATGTTGGCATATACGATATTATGGTAACATTATTACGTTGACATGTTAATATATAGAATGATATATGGTACGATGAAATGGTGCTCATAACAGCTGGCCGGTGCGGGCGTGTAGGAGAGTAAGAGAGTGGTGAAGATGGTAAGAGCGAGAGAGAGAGTAAGAGAAGGGAAGGGAAGGCGTGATATAAGACCCGACAGATTAATCGCGTTCATATAATTGAATAACGTCGCTTACATTACAGTATAGGAACCGTTGCACATATATAGGTACGGTATATGGATATTTAGATTGTTTTAGAGATTTTGGTTTCGATTCTGTGGGACTCTTCCTGGCGTTCTACCAACAAGATTGGAATTTTTTTTTTAGTTAGAACTCTTCGGCAGAAAATTTTTCTTTGGTACAAAAATATAAATTGGTGACTAATTTATAATAAGCAACAAAAATGGTAAATGGGGTAAACCTAATAAATAATAAACAAATATAATAATAGTTTTTCGCTGGGTGCTCCAGTTCTTGAGTCTCGGAAGCAATCGTTGTAGGTAGGACGTCAAATGTATAAAATAAGTTTTGTACCATTTTTAATGCTCAAAATTCAGTTGGTGGTAGTAGTCTTGGATCTCATATAAAATAGGATGGATGGACAGGATGTGGCGTAAATAGAGGTCCAACGTATAGATAGTTAAATAGCAATGTTAAAAGTGAAGAACATATTGAATACATATTTTTTTCATATTTAATGTAATGAATAACGAAATTTGAGTAATAATATGTGTGATGATATTATTAGTAGTGAAGGGATAGTGTGCAACGATAACCATACTTACGGTTTATTTTTACTCTTCCAGTTGCTACTTGTAGTATCGCCGTGTAAGGCTAAGACCGCATTACGAGAAAACACAACGCGATTTTTTTGTGTAATTTAAAATTCGCCCAGAAATAAATTCTGTGATTTGTTGCCAATTTGTCGCGATGCTAATTTCGTAGATTTTTGTTCGGAGACTGTTATAGTCATTTTCAAATGGCGGCGCTATATTATGCCTAAGTATTTACATATTTCGATTGAGGACACTTATACAAACAAAAATTACAAGGGTGTCTTCGTCCTACAATGCTACGCTACAGTGTTATTTCCAAAATAATATCGATGTTTGAGAACTTGAATAATAATGATAATATAATCTTAATATTGAAACTAATACTTATAGTATATAATATAACCTCGTTGTTAGATTTAGCATGTTTAGGCAATGTCTTGGTATAACAAGGGCTGTATAATAATCTGTATGATACTATGCGAGTGTAATAACACCTTTTTCCTGCCATATTAGCATAAACACACACAAATAATATTACATAAATACTATTTAAAGTAGTACTTGTAGTATACCTATATAGTATACCTATATTATATAATACATTCTAGTTATTTTAGTACCATAGAATGCGTACAAACATTTAATGAGTATTTTTTCCATTTTAGTAATTTTATTCTCTGTGCGTGCTATGCTAAATTCCAGTACATCAAATGTCATCATGAAAAGCGCGCTGTGATTTTCGTAGTGCGGCTTTGTCTTTTAAGTAATTTTTGAATCAAATTTCTAATCTACATCAGAAATCGGCGATCCACGTTTATAGATTTATGGAGTTGAAAAACATGCATATCTTCCATCTGCAAATTTAAGTTTGTACGCACATTATTGAAAGTAAGCTATAAGTAAAGAACAACATTACGGATACTTTAAAATTTTTTTTGGCTCCGTAGTTTCGGAGTTTAGAGGGAGTAGTCAATTTTCATCAAGTTTCTTAAATAACTAAAATATTTACTTATTCTTTTTATTTAAACAAAAATTGAATCCCTCAAAACAAGCCTTTTCATTTGATATGTCCATCGAAGAACAATCCCTTAGTAATACCGAGCAATCCGATTCCGAAACTCGTCAGTGATTTGTCACTGATTTTGAACAGTAAAGACCAATCACCGTATCGTGTGTTCTTGGCTTGGCCAATCAGAGCGCATGTGTCCTTGTATTAGCCAATCGGAGCGCATTTTCGATGGTGGGAAATTGGCGGAATAGATTGCAAGCAAAATGAACTTCTTTGGGTTAGTTGTTCGATGGTACAACTTTTATTTTAATTTTTGAATTTGTCCCCCAAGTGAGACCCCATATTCCGAATGCATTTATTTACGATATACATCCGTGTTTGGTTCACAGAAATTATTTGTGTACCAAATTTCAATTTAATCGGTCCATTAGGTTCCATGCAAATCGGCTGTGACAGGACAAACAAACACACGAGTGATCCTATAATGGTGCGTCCATGCTACGCGAACCGAGCACGAGCCGAGCCTCGAACTAACAGGATTCGTTCGTTGCTCGCGATTTCAAGCGTGGACGTACTTAACGAACCTTCAACGAGCCTACACCGAGCGCGATGCGAATCCCTGTGTTCGTGAAAAAACTGACAATCGCGCTCGTTCGAGGCTCGCAAGCCCGTCCACGCTACGCGAATCGTGCTCGCAGTGTGCTCGGTCGTGGCTCGCCTCGTGCTCGGTTCGCCAAGCCAGACATGGTACTGAATTCTGATTTCATTCCATATAAAATGTCTTCTCAATTTATGTATACGTAATGGGGCATTGATATTTAAAATTTCTTAACAATAACTAATAATAGTGGTGAGATCAATTTCTGCTTCTCAGTCTTGTTGTGCAACTTATATGTATAATTAGTGTATAGGCATTTTGAAAATCTGTATGTGGTCATCGACGATTGGTGCCGACTATAACTACATTACTTCTATACGTAGAGAATGTGCCGTTTGTACCTATTGATTTTTATGAAATGGTGCTAATCGATTTCAATGGGTCGCGTGTTGATAGCTGTAAGTTGACCGTGAGCTTAGTGCAGTATTTCCATTATCTATATTGATAAATATATGTTGTGAGTTTGACTCCTACCATAAGCCCGAGTTTTCGGTTAACAAATACTATAGCCCGATGGTCTGGTGGACTTTTAAGTTTGTAATCTATTGAATACCCACTGATAATGTGTTTCAGGGAATTAGATCTTTTTAGGTTTTGTTCCCTTAGAATTATATTTAGATAGGAATGCATGTAAAGCTGCAGGGTTGAAGGTATTGTGATAGGTACAGATTAATAGAATAAGGTAAATTAATTTTCAAACAGCATTTATAGTCATAGTATAATTTTTAGGATACGTAGCGTAGGTACAGTCTACTTGAAAGTTATGTACCCATTTTAATGATAATTATGTATCCACTTAAATACAACAAGCCGTTGTATGTTAAATATATATAATCTAAAATTGACATGTTTTTGTACAAATTGCAATAATTAAGCATACCTCCATGTTTTCACTGCAATTATACTTATATATAAGCTTAAACTAATACTATCCATACACTGAAAAGAAATTGTATGTTCCGATGTTTCAAAAATATTTATTCAATAGATAAATATTTTTGGAACACTACTCTTAAATGTAGAACAAAACCTAAACAAGAATATCATCTACTGTCATCATATTACTTTATAATTTTAGTTAACCGACCTGTACGAATTTTCACTTTTAATGCACACAACGTGGATTATCTTAATTAACTCAGAGTTAGTTGCTAACCTGAGGTGATATTTCCATAAATCTTATAATACAATATCTCTCATTAATTTAATAAATAATATAATCTCATAATCTGTAATATAAATAACTCTTTAATGCGAAAGAACGCCTAACTAATTTGTATATTCGCGTTCAATTCTTGGTTCATACATACAAGGTTAATTTAGTTACTATTCTTTACTAATTATGTATGTAACCAGTAATCTTTTCTAGTGTCCTTAAAACATTTAATTATATTCATTATATGAATGCATGTTATAGTGTAGGACATAATGAAGGAGGAGATAATCAGACGAAACATTTTTTTAAAACAATAATATTTCTAATACTTACATATAAATAAGAAAATTATAAAAAAAAACAAAAAACCCGACTGCGTTAAACAAAAATTAACTGAAAAGAGAAAAACAAGCTCTTTAATCTATATAATTTTGAATATAACTTGAATGTTGTAAGGTATTGCAGTCGGGGAAAAACCAATAACCTAAGTATGTATTTATTTTTGTAATATTTGTTCTCTTCAATCCGCAATATTTGAAAAGTGTATTTAAGACAGCAGACTGCAGAGTCGCAGAGTAGCTACATAAAACGGGATATACCTGATATATGGGTGAATCAACTTTTAAGCGACTCCTTTCGTGTCCCTGCAATATAATTACACACAAAATAATTTTTTTTTACTCTATCACATACTTATTTTATTTATTTGACATGATATTACACAGCATTTAACAAAAAAGTATAAAAAAATAGAACTTACATTTGCCAATAATGAATATCTACTTTGTAACTTAAAATTATTTACTAAAATTATTGGTGGGTAGGAAACTATACTTTAATCATTCCTCACCAAATCAGTTTAAACTTTCTTGTGATTAAATGTAAGATTGTTGAGATTTTTTGGTAACTCAGCAGAAAATAATCAGTTTTCATACAAAAAATACTTGTCCCTAAGCCTTGGTGACGATACAATGTTTGAAATTTATTTGAAAAAAGTGAATGAAAGCATTCATGTCGTCATGTTATTTTTTGGTTAAGAATGAAGTAAGCTTGCTTTTAAAAAGCATAATTACAATTATTTTAATCAAATAGTATTTATTGAACGTCCCTAAACATTTGCGCCTAACGTTTGTGCAAAGCATCAATTATACTGCATTACTGTAATAAATTGAAGATAGTTATCAAGAGATGGCGCCGAATTTAATGTCAGTAAGGGCGTATAGTGTCTAATATTTCGTTAGAGCCCAATCTAGCGCGGTAATAAGTTTTTGATTATTATTATTTTTACTTTTACCATTGCACAATGTTCTGAAAGTTGATTCGCCCATATACCCATACCCTGATACCTGTAAATTGGCCGTCGGGCTAAGCTAGCATGTATGTATAAGTTTGAAGTACGTACTAACTAACACTACTCAATTCTACACATTTTGTCCATAAGAAAATCAGGAAGGTCTGACGGAAATGGAATCTTGAACTAAAATGACTATCTCTGACATCATGTACGATATAAAAAGGATGGTGTAATATGATAATGAGAGATAGTCGATATCTTGTTTAGTTGATATTTTTAATTTAAAAATAGATTTGAACAATACATATTTTTGGAAATTGGTGAAAATATGGAGGTATAACTATACCCATAAATAATAGATTTTAAAATGGTGGCGGTAACCATGCCCCCTGGCTTGCACATTATTTCTGTTTTTACTCACACACGTTTGTACGGCATGCAAGAAAATTCGGATCTTAATCTTAGGCCAATAAATCGATTCGCGAATTATAAAGCCCGTAATAATTAAAAAAAATTAAAACTTATTAATTATTAATCGGAAATAAACCTTATGCCCAGCATAATAAGCCTAGTGATGGATGATTGCTATTTAGAATGTTTGCCCGATACATTTGCATTTTATGTTATTAATTAATTTTAAGCTTATGAGATTTTGTGATTCGAAAGATTATTATATGTATTAATCATAATCTTTACCAGTAAGTTATGCTTTTAAAACCTTATATTAATTATGTTGAACTAATGTTCTATTCTATACCTTATTCAATCCTAAATAAATAAAAATACAAACCTGTTACCTTACGCCCGCAGGAAAATAATACAATTACGTCTCATAGGCGTTTGAATTGACATAGTAAATAAAAGTATCCACCTCAAGCTTTAATTGTTGTTTAGGAAATTAGGACCTAAGATCGATGTAACAAAATATCAGTGTATTTGCTGACCGTACAATCTATCAATAAATGTAAGTACAAGCCGCCATTCTTAAATCCATTCTTATTTGCACAGGTATATATAAATAATTTCACTTTGTCACGGTATTTTTTTTTAACCGCAAAGTGAATAATCAATATGCTATCTGAATAATAAAAAAACTATACAGTATCATAAGTATCCAAGTTAGTAAGTAGTAGTTAAAATGAATATATTTCTTCGTAGTCGACTGTACTTGAACCATAGTATTGAATATTTTTATTTTACCCCTCAAAGTATGTATGTGTAGATTTTATAGTAATTTTATTGCCCTTGTCTCACACTGTGTGCTTTTATATTTTTTGAAAATATATAGAGAACTTGTTTGAGTAGGTATTGTTGAAGTTAATTGTTTAATTATTAATATATTTTATTATAATGTAGTCTTCGACGGTATTAGATTGTATTTGCGCCTATTAATCACGAATTGAGCCTTTAAAATGATAATTCTGTTGGCGGTAAAAAATTATATACCACCGAAACTGAACCTGTATGTAAAGAATATCAATTCACAAGAAAGAATAGTATGAATAGGCTTCCTAAAGGTGGACGCACATTTATCAGAGCCGAACGCGGCGAACGAATCGAAGTCAAGGACGGCTTTCACACATATCCGCACCGAAAAAATCGACCGCGCCGAAGAAATCATTTCTATTTCCTTTACGCCTGTCGCACAATATTTACAAACAACTCGCGTGTTGCTACGCAACTGATAGAATGCGATGCGATGCGACCGCATCGGTCGATTTTAGAACTCTGTACCTATATGAAATCTTATGAAAGCTCGCACACTTGCCAGCGTCGAATCCTCCGAATCTGGAAGAACCCCAGAATGCGATGCGCTCGCGACAGGCGTAAAGGAAATAGAAATGATTTCTTCGGCGCGGTCGATTCTTTCGGCGCGGTCGATTCTTTCGGCGCGGTCGATTCTTTCGGCGCAGTCGATTCTTTCTGTGCGGATATGTGTGCGAGCCCTCCTTGACTTCGATTCGTTCGCCGCGTTCGGCTCTGATAAGTGTGCGTCCACCTTAAGAGCGTGATCCCACGGTTCGTGGTTTCACACACGCAGAAGTCAATTTCACAAGAGATTTACAAACAAATTAGCAACTCTATTACTTGAAATAGTAGTAAAAAATTAAATAATAATATTATATTCTTGTAAATTATCTTGCATAATCAAACAACAGAATCAGCACCATTATGTATTTTTGCAAGATTTTAGTCCAAATCATGGACAATGATCAATTTTGTTAAAACACATTGTGATAATTAACAAAAGACGTGTACCTTTAATTAATTATAGAAACATTTGACATCATTTTCTATTTTATTGTGAAACAAAATAAACATTAATGTCCCGTACAAAATAACTGTACTTATTTCTTTTAGTAGGTGTGATCTCAATTCTCTTATTGCCGGAAGGCCGAAACTAAGCATGTAAGTTAGCTCTAATTATTATGAATTCGGGGTATACCTAATCTCCCGAAGTAGAATAGAGCAGTGCAATAAGCAAAGGGGGCAATGCTGTGCTTATCTGGGATTGGGTACTTGTATCGCTAGTGTAGTGAGGATGATAAGGGGCAGTGGCGTGCATTGGTTTTCAGACTAGGTAGGCAGAATAAATCATGGCCATACACTCTTAAATATGCCTAGGCATTGCTTATTTGCCTATATGGAATGCACGCCACTGATAAGGGGGTAGGTAAGGGGTTGTGTCGTGTAATAATCACATGATATTTTTTTTTGCAATTTTTAACCCCTCCTACAGCCGAAAAGTGGTGAGGATTTTAAAATTAAGCACCGTAATAAAAATGTCCAGACAGACATCAAAGTTGCAGGTTGTTTCTGACTGGCATACAATCAATAGAAGAAAGGTGTAATTATGTGAAAAACATATTAGTACAGTGTCAGATTAGAGTTATTTCATACAGTATGAGGCACGAGTGGTGAGCACAGATGGGCAGTAGCAGGCCTGTCCCACTCCTATGTTTAGGTACGATCGCGCGCACGCGGACTACCGGAACAACGCTAGTCGGTTGCAACGCGCACGCAGCGCAAGACGCGTGTGGGTATAAATACCTACGTACTACCTATATAAAGTGTTTACTGTTCTTTTTTTAACACTATCTTGTGTAGATATCGTTGTTTTTATAGTACTAGATATTTTGTTGTTGTTTCATTGTATTGTCCTAAAGTCCTTATTATAATAATAGGCCCGTTTTGATAACATACCAGTGTGTTAAAAAGAGACAAAGATAGAGCGACCAGAAGAGACCCTCTTGTATAAACGGGCCTCTTAGACCTCGACAACTCATGTGAATGATTTTTAACCCACTTCAAAAAAAAGAGGAGGTTTCTCAATTCGACCGTATATTTTTAACCGACTTCAAAAAAAGGAGGAGGTTCTCAATTCGGTTGAGTTTTTTTTTTTTTTTTTTTTTATGTTTGTTACCTCATAACTCCGTCGTTTCTTAACCGATTTGGAAAATTCTTTTTTTGTCTGGAAGGGTACACTTCCCGTTTGGTCCCATTGTCATCAGATCAGGATTTGATTACTTCTTAGTGTACTTTGAAGACGGTTTAAGTTTTTTGTAAAACAGTCCAATTATTTTTATGTGTGTTCGCGGATAACTTCGTCGTTTATGAACCGATTTTGACGATTCTTTTTTTAGAAACTGTTAGTAGTTCCAGAATAGAGAGAGTTCCCTCTTTAAATATACAGTAATTCTACCTTACAACTCTTAGAATAACTAAGATTTAACATACCACTATTTCAAAAATCAGTAGAACAATATTCAGAACATTTTTACAATTCTTATTGTTATGTAGGTAAGTAACTCAATATATCCTTTTTTTTTTATTAATTCTTTATTAATTTTTATATAACAAACTTCTTTAATCAACATGAAGATTATTAAGAACAAATATTGTGAATTTCGGCTGACGGCTACTGGACTAGGTAATCGTGCCGTTTCTTGTCGCGTCGTCAGTCATTCCAGATTTGATAAGCATGTATGTTACTAAAACCCTTCCCCAAAATAGTTGTATTCAGTTTCGTAGACAGAATACACATTCAGTATACAAAGTACTTATAGGTCTAACAACTTAGATTAAAGTATGTAGACATTTTAAAATAACTTTCTGATCTAATACTAGTTAGCTAGGATATTTTAAATGTCATTGTTCACGAAAGGAGAATAGCATAGAAATAAAATAAACACAGAGAATAGTAATAGGACATACATAGGCGATAAGGAAATATTGAAGATTCATAATACGTCATTAGACAACCCTACCGTAACACGTGCCGCGTCATACAGGATAGAGTTATACGATAGAAAGAGAGGGAAGTTGTAGGTGAATATAATTTTAGGCGCGCAGCGCTGCGCGAACTGGATTGCGCTTTATTCTGTCGTTCCAAGAGTAGATTTTTGTTTAAATGTCGTTTTCGAAGTGGGTTTTCTGTACGTAGTACTATTAAATATTCTGTGGCAGTAGTGGGAGTAAACTCGCGCATGTACACTTGACCAAATCACAGTAGCCAAATGACACGCAAGAATCCAACAGACGACGAGCATCGACTGACGAACCAATCGTGTGCAGCTCGGCGCTCCCCCTTCTTCGTTCCGCCAAATAGACTGAAAAATTAACTACTGCGCAGCTGTCAATCTGTGCTCACCGCTCGTGCCCCTTACTATACTGGTACGTGAATAAATTATGAATATTCTCCTCTATAATAAAGCTGAAGAGATTTTTGATTGATTGCTTTTTTTTGTTTGTTTAAACAAAAATCTCTAATCACGCTAAACTCAATAAAAAACGCTAATCTCTGGAACTACAATTCGGATTCGAAATATTATTTCTCTAATAGGAAGCTAAATTTTTATCCCGGGAATGCGGGTGAAGAATGCGTGTCCCTCGCGCGATTTCACCCGCGTTCCCGTGATAAAAAGTAGCCTATAATACTCGGGCATAATGTAGCCTATTAGTGAAAGAACTTTTCGAATCCGACTGGTAGTTCCAGTGATAGCCCATTTAAACAAAAGAAAAAGCCGGCCAGTGAATGAAAGCCAGAGGCGGGCCATAGGCGGGTCCGTGGTGTCGCTACTCACCATTGCAACAGCACGCCATAAGTTGCCCTGCGGCTTTATTATTATTATAGTTTGGGGGAGGAATGTTATATTTTTTGTCATATTTCATCATAAGTCAAAAAATGCGTATTATAAAAGAAAATAAATACATCTTCTGGAATGTACAAATGAAGCCCTTTCATATGATGATATCCCGTATAAACTTGCGTAAAAAAAAGTTTTTTTTTTATTTGCCATAAGATTGGTTAAGCAATATTATTCCACATTTATTAAGTACCATTGCATGTTACTTTTAAAGTTGCAGTCTTTGCCCGGTTGAGAAGTACTACTTGCACGGCGAGTTTTTTGGATGTCAGTTTGTCATGTCTTCTAGCTAGATGACTAGGTATGGAACAAAACGTCGCTAGAAATATCGACATCAAGGATCCCTATGATTTTCGTGATGTTGTGAGCCGTGTTCTGGAATTGTGGAGCTACTGCAAATGGTTTTTTTTTGCAGGCTTGTGTGCTTGTGCGGTTGAAATGAACTAGGTTTAGTAGACATACACCAGGCACTAGGTATAGTAAGGGGCACTTGTCGTGAGCACAGATTGACACCTGCGCAGTAGTTAATTTTCGGTCTGTTTGGCGGAATGAAGAAGGGGGGAGCGCCGAACTGCACATGATTGGTTCGTCAGTCGATGCTCGTCGTCTATTGGATTCTTGCGTGTTATTTGGGTACTGTGATTTGGCAAAAAGTGTACATGCGCGAGCTTTCCCCCACTACTGCCTAGCTATCTGTGCTCAGCATTCGTGCCTCATACTACAGTATGAGTAGTATTCTCTCGATTTTAAACAAGTCTTACTCGGCCACCACGGAACAAGAAATATTTACACGAGCCTTGCAAAGAGCTGTATCGTCGTCTTCATAGGAATTAATGCCGTCAATAAACAGCATATCATTGATATGCAGCAGGAACGGTGACGGGAACAGCACAAAACCTTGCGGGACGACAGAATTAATGTCCATACTATTGGAGCAACTAAAGTTCTTATGCGTCTGCCAGACAGTAAGCTCGCGACTCATTTGTTTAATCCCTCGGGAAGTCCGTATGCTGGTAGCTTCATTAGAAGATCCCGGTGCCAGACTAGACCAAATGCGTTCGCCACAGCCACATCTAGGCTTACCGCCAATGCCTCACCCTGACTCAACGGCGAGTGACCAACGGTGTGTGAGTAGTAGGTGACGGCGGCCTGCTTCCACTGCGGTGGAAGTGACCAGGATTCCGCATCGCACACGCTCGCGGTGTGCCCTGCATGGGAACCTGAGCGGCGGATCCTGGTCCAAGAGATCGGGCGGAATCTCTCCCTGCCAGCAGTCGTGTCGGCGATGCTGAGCGGGGATACAGCGTGGAGGGCCGTAGCCTCCTTCTGCGAGACCGTAATGGTCCAGAAGGAGGCTGCTGAGCGGGATCGGGAGAGGGCCGATCCCACCCGGAGGCGAAGCCGCCGGGGCGCAAACGTGCCTCGTCGCGGCCCCCCTGCCCTGTAGCTCGGGCTTAGAATAACAGCTACGGTGTTCCCCTGCCTGTCGTAAAAGGCGACTAAACGGGGCCTTTGGGGTCGTGGGCAATCAGAGCGGGGGCTCTGTGCGCCCAGAAGCGACCCCAAGGAGAACGATGGGTCGATGTGGTCACGACTCATCGTGCGATAGCACAGCGAGGGTGCTGGGGGGAGGTGTTAGACTTCCCCCGGGACGAGCTATCAAAGCGCCGCGCTTGGAGGGGTGAGCAGGTACGCGTTCAACACGAGAGCCCGCCCCCCTCTCTACAGCGCAGATGGCGACCACCGTGGGGTTTTAGCCGGTAAAAGTCCGGCATAACCCGTCCGCTACCCCCGGGGCGGTAGGGTATCCTATGAGGATTTCCCCACGAAAAAAAAAAAAAAAAAAAAAAGGTGACCAGCCGAGCGACAGTGGCGATAGCCGTATTGTCGATCGCTCGACATATCGTGATCCTGTAGGTATCTAGGTTATATCAGGAGTTATATCAGGAATTATATTTAGACTTTATTATAGAATATGCCATTTTAGGCCACCTCTCAGCTTATGAGTCTGATACTTCTAATTCTTCTAGGTTAAATATATTATATTACTAGCTGCCCGGCGCGACTTCGTTCGCGTGGTGCTACCCTACTCTATGGTGCTACCCTACCCTACCCTACCCCACCTTACCCTACTCTACCCTACCCTACCCCACCCTACCCTACACCACCCTACCCTACCCCACCCTACCCTACCCTACCCTACCCCACCCTACCCTACCCTACCCTACCCTACCCTACCCTACCCTACCCTACTACCCTACCCTACCCTACCATACCCTACCCTACCCTACTTTCTTTGCTTTAAACCTCACGGAGCCCGAGACCTTTCCAACGAATGCAAAACCGTGGAAATCGGTTCGTGCGTTCTGGAGTTATAGCGTCAGGAAGGAAAACCCGACTTATTTTTATATAGTAGATTTGCCTCATCATCCTGTATTAAAGGAAAATAGTGAGTTGAATAAACTTCAAGTTGTGTTCGATGCTTCGGCTCGATCTACTTCCGGTTTCTCTATAAACGATATCTTAATAATAGGGGCCCACGATTCAGGATTCCCTGTTTAATATTTTGGTTTGTTTTCGTACTTATAAGTATGTTCTTTCTAGGGACATCGAATAAATGTATCGTCAGATTATTGTTGATGAGCATGATCGTAGTCCTCAATTGATTATTATCGCGTGAAGAATAGTGACGATGAATCACAGCTTTTACGCACTTTTCAATTGGGTTCGCAAGTGCCAGTTTTCTCAGAACTCGTTGCTTCTCGCAATGTGGTTAAGAATCTAAAGATTCTAAAATAAATTAACGAAATCATTCAAATGTATTTCTTTATTAATGACCTTTTGACAGGTGCTCAATCGAAAGTAGAGTTGTACAAAATTCAAAGGACTGTGGCTGAAGCTCTCGCTAAAGGTGGGTTTCTGTAGAAAATACTGTTCTAATTTACCTTTGGCGCTTGATCAAGATGATCAAGATAAAAATACGGTTTTACTTGTTATACTGATAACAAGAACTCTAGGTGTGGGATGCAACTCTCAATCGGATGATTTACATTTCCCCATAGAACCAATTTCTGTCGATGTTATAACCAAAAGGTTTATTTTGTTTTAAGGCTTTCGTTCCATTTGGTTTGCTGTCGCTTTGCAATATTAAGCCTAAAATGCTTATCCAAAATCTATGAGCTATAGACAAACTAGGATGGGATGACCCTGTTCCTGAGTATATTAAACCTGAATGGTTAAGGTTCGCTAAGAATCTTGAAATAATTTCACAATTAAAAAATCTAGAAATGTTTTGGGACACGACCAAATTTTTAATGAAATGCACTGTTTTTTGTGCCTCTTCTTAAAGGGCTTATGGAGCTTGAATTTTTTTGAAGTCCACTGAATGTAAGGGGTTCAATTTACGTAGGTCAGGCTACTCTGCAAAATCACGCGTCTCTCCTATAAAACCTACAGTGGTAGGTTAATATAATGGTGTATGGTAAATGCAGCGTTTAGAATTATGCGCTGCATTCGGTGCTCAATTATTATGGGTAATCTCCCTTTGGAACTTACACTTCCCGATTTTGTTTTTAATAATGTAGGGACTGATTTTGCGGGACCGTTTTACATTACGGATCGTAAGGGAAGAAGCTGCAAAATTACAAAAGGATATTTTTGCATTTTATTTGTTTTAGTTGACAGCGAGCTTTCCAAAGACGCTATTATATTGTTTCTTAGGCGTTTTATATTATATTGTTTTTAGGCGGCTATCTAAAAGAATATTTTGTCACAACGGTTCTTTTGTTGCCGCAGCTCGCTAACTAAAGGATTTCTTTAATTCAAAAGATAATATAAATTCTATTTCACATTTTACAGCTCAGAAGGGCATAGATTTTAAATTTTTCACCTGCATTCGCTCCTCATTTTGGTAGTTAACACGAGGCTGGAGTCAAGACAGCCAAATTTTTATTTACATAGGGGTTATGGGAAATACACACTTAACCTTTGAAGAATTGTGTTCTTTGTTTGTACAAATTGAGTCTATCCTAAATTGCCCTCCTCTATGTTCTCTCAGTCCTTCCCCTGATGACATACAGCCGCTTACAGGTCGGTTAACTAAAGCTGGCACGTTTCAACACATTTACACCGTCTCTCTCGCGCAAAGTCAAGCTTATGAGTATGAAGGAGACAGTTATTGTTTTGCTTTTGCTACTGCTCATAAATATAGAGTGGTCTATTTTTGCATTCGTCCATTAGACTTGACTGATTGCAAATTTATGAGTACTGTGAACGTGCCAGCTTTCGTTAACCGACCTGTACCCCGGGACACTTTTTAATTGGCAGGTCACTCACCGCGCTTCTATCACCTAATGTGATGAATTGTCAGACACATCGCCTCGTCTGGCATCAGCGCCTCGAACAGGTCCGCTAGCACTTATGGCGGCGCTGGTCCTACGAAAACGTCGGAGAGCTTCAACAGTCGCCGACATAGCTACTGCACGTGGCATCGCGGCATCGTGTGGCGCGCTCTTAATCGCATCTGCCTGTTACCTGCTGAAGACCATTCTTGAAAGCTATCCTGAAGCTTTCAACGGCCCGGAGGATGTCCGTGCCTGCCTTGCGCCGGCCATGCGCCCGCGCACCTATCATTCTCTCGTCGGCTACGATAGACGAACATTGTACGCGTTCCTATCTACATGTTATTCGTAACAATGTATTACCTAAATATACAATGTATACTTACAACATCAATTTCTCGTTTAATTTAAACCTTGTTCCTGTGAGGAAAAGTGCTTACAATCTTCGGCCCCAAAATAAATTTTGATACCTAATAATATTTTTGACCACTAAATTCATTACGAGTATTTGAATGGTGATTAAGATATATTCAGTGTAGGATAAGAAAGGTAGGTACTGTTGATTTATAATGTTAAATTATTAAAGCCTATGATATATTGCATTCAGTTGCAGAAACGTGAGTTTAATTATACTTTTATCAATTGTACGTGTCGGTTTTATTTCTAAATCTTATCTGTTGCATTAAGCCCATCACAGACGTAGCTTTAATATACATTAATATGAATCATAGCAAAGCATATTACGATATATTTTCAATACTAATCTTTGAGTGACCGCACACGCAGCTATAATATATATTTCTGTTACTTCACCAACTTGTACTGGCATTTATATTATAGCTCGGCATATTAATATATATTATAGCTACGTGTGTGATGGGCTTAATACCCAGCATTTAGGTGTAAGATATCCAATTTATTTAAATATGCCCAAGGTTATAGACACATACAAAGCAATGATAGCTCAGTGGTAGTGACATCGAATGCCGTGGCAAAGATCGTGTTTTTGAATCCTACAATCAGCTTGAGTTTTCGGTGAAGGAAAACCACAGCTCGGTATTTTGTAGCATTGCCTAACTGGATACCCTCCCACATGTTGAAAATCTGTCGCCAAGCATCTATTGGTTTGTTCCGGTAGGTCCCTGTACTTGAGACCCAGTTTCTTTTTTAGGCATCAGTTTACCATCTTCAGTTCGCCCGATCATTACATATCATGATGAGATTGTGGTAAAACAAAACAATGAAGCCTATGCAAAAAGAAATACATTTATTCAAACCTATATAAATTTCCGTTTGATTATGTATGACGGGTCCTGCTGAAGATCTTTACGACTAATTGCTGGTGCCTCGCTAGTGGCGTTTTAGGAGTTTCCACAAATCAGGAGAGCAGAGATCGATAGGGAGATTCCAAAGTGGGTGTCTTGGCCTGAGGAGGAGCTCATTCATAATACCGGAGGGTGAACTGCTTAAGCTTATGGTACAATTTTATTAGAGAATTTTAGAAATGATGCTACTTATGTTTAGTTTATATTTAACTAGCTGTCCCCCGTGGTTTTACCCGCATTCCCGGGATAAAAAGTAGCCTATATGCATGCCAAATTTCCATAGGCTATATGCATGCCAAATTTCATTGCGATCGGTTCTGCGTGAAAGCGTAACAAACATACAATCAGAGTTACTTTCGCATTTATAATATAAGTAAGTTTATATGGATGTAAGTTAATTAGAAAAATATCGGAAAAAAATTTAGCGATTTTTTTTTATTGAACTTCCAATACAAAACTTTAACAATCGAATAACCATACCATAATGAGTTTCCTACCAGACGCGCTCCAACTCGTCAAACTTTACGCAGGATGATAGATTTCATAAAACTATGGACAAGCTTACCTACCTAAATGTAAACTAATATTTTAGATAATATCCAGTAGCTTGTGACCAAGAGTTTGTGCTTGGTTTAAAATCAGAGTTTAATTTCTTAACAAAAGCATTTCATTTATTAAAAAATCGATATAATGCTGGATCCAACTGGAATAATGTCAATCCAGTAAAAATTCAGCTAGATTGAAAACGCTTTAAGTAGATTTCAATCCTTAAATAGGTGGACCATGTGCTTAGCTATGTACAGTCGTACAACTTTTGCTCCCTTATCTACGGTTGATCAAAACTCTATAATTACTGGTTTGTGTGTGGCTGACAAATCACGTCTATTTTTCACACCGAATGGACAGTTTAACAGAGTTGGATGTGTATTGAGGTGTGTGGAGAAACGATTGAGGTAAATTAGCTTTCATTACGGTCTTAAAAGACATAGAAAAATGAAAACTGGAAAGAGCTCCTTAAATGATAATACTTGGACGAAAAAGGAGTCTACAATGAAAATTTGTGCTTGTAAGTTTTCGGAGTTCTGCAAGAGAACTGATTTACACGGTTACAAGTACATTGTGATGGATGATCTTAATGTAATCGAAAGGTTTGCTACTATTCATGATCATATTTATTGGAATTAATAGACTTTAAATAGATATAGGTACCTGACCTAGTTATCTATAAGTAAGGACATCAATCAAATTTAATATTCATAAATGTTTTATTTATTATCAGGAGTAGTTGGGCGCTGGCGGTTGTATTAAGTATAATCTTTGCTGCGTATCTAGTAGTGACCGCCTACAGATGGTATGCCAGGAATCCTATCGTCACTGTGAGTTTTTTATATGGATTTTTTAATCTCGAAAGGTAAATACATTCCTATGAGACTCTCAGACCTATCTGTTCCTTTGCAAAAACTCGTCGATTTGATGCTCCTTTGCGGGATTAACGAATGAGCACAAAAAAAATAGCACCACACAGTCTGGCAAGATTTCTAAATAGCTGGCGTTACCTCATTGAATAGTACCTAAGTGTAATTCGTTGGTCGAGCCGCGTCACCGTCAATGTAGTGTGTGTGTGTACCTGTAGTGTCTTTTAAGCGTTTGGATCGCTTTACAAAACGCTGTGCATCTGGACCTCAAACGACAGAAATGAACAGGTTCCAAGAGTGCCGGTAGAGAATCATCCACAGGTTGCGTTCCAAATCGGCGGGCTCTTACGATTTCAAGGAATCAACCGAGGTCATACCGTCAGCCTTATTGCCTTCATCACGTGAGAAGCCGTTTAGCTCTGAAATTGCCTGCACGTTCACTGCGGCAAGGACCTGATAGTTGACGTCGTTCAGAATAACGTTCCACGACAGTCGACCCACATTGCGGCGACAAGAACATTTTCTAGCAATTTAAGTTCATTGGCTTTTAGATGGCCTACGCCAGCTAAACAAAATAAAAACAGGGATATGGAAAATTACATGAAAACTCTAACTAAAATAATTTCAAAATTTGAAGTTTGCACCTGCACCTACTAATGAGGATGTGCAGGTAAACGCAAGCGTTTCCAGCAGCCAGATGTGTTCCATCACTATCAAGCTTAAATATCAAAATTAATCTTTAAAAAAAACAGACGCTCTAAAACTCGTTTTCGAAAACGTTGGTAGCTCTCGTAGTATATTTAATTTAGTTTTTAATGATTCAGGTTTGTAATAGTAACTTTTTGGTATTTATCTTCTATTTCAGGTTATAGAAAGTACTCAGGGTGCAATATGGGACGTTCCATTTCCTGCGGTGACGATTTGCAATTTAAATTTGATTTCTCGCAAAGCAGCGCGAACATTTGCAGATGATATGTTAGTTTATTGCCGATACAAACTTATTTTACTGCATTAGTCATTATGCGAAGTCATGCATTTACTATCAAATATCCACAAAAATATGCCATTTTCAATTTTATACCAATTTTTTGAGTACTTAATAGTCTGTGGCGTACATCTCTAGTCCCTATGGACGGAAAGGACGAATGGTCGAAACTGATACTCTCAAGGTTCCTTGTCTGACTTCGGATCCCTTAAAAAAGTTATTATATGTCAAAACTGATAACGAAACCTTTGAGTAGTTACACGCATCTAACTTTTCTAACAGATATTTTTAAGTTTCTTTACGATTCTAAATTCTAAACTATGTGTGTAAAAAAACAACAATCCCCATCATGTGCCTTCTCTGTAGCATGTGAACACAGAACCATTTATGTTGGATTTTTGAAAAATAAAACACCTGTCTATTTCGATAATTATTTTAATTTAATTCTAGATTAATTCCAGAAAATATGACCGCAGATTTTGTATTTGATACTTTGCGTTTGGTGCCGCTACTGCAGTCAACTTACGTAACAAACGATGAGCAGAAAGAGAATTTACAAAAACTACAAATCGCAATGGACTTAAATAACATAACGATAGAAGCTTTGTTCACACGAGTGAGTTCCTTTTTTAATTAAATTCATAATTAGCATAATACTCACGTCATAGACTGTAGGACATAACCGAATTACTCAATATACTTTCTGGTCTGTGAGGACATATCTAAGAACTCTGAAAGGATCAAGGTCTCATATTGAAAAGGTATTTTAATCCTTTGGATAGCGGTTAAGAGATATGCTTAGCGGTTTTTGTATGAAAAGGTAACAGACAGACTTCTTAGAATACTTTCGCAATTTTAATATTAGTATGGATTTGGATTTTTGGTTACAGCTTTCCCCCGCATCGTCGTGCAACCACTTGGTTCAGCGTTGCATGTGGAAGAACACCATCTTTCGTTGCGATCAGCTCTTCCAACAAGTGTTCACGATGTTGAGCATATGTTGCACTTTCAATTACTACGCTGTAGAAGACATGGATGAAGGTAAAAATAGGTACGTGAGTTTTCAAGAAAGAAAGAAAGAAAGAAATACATTTATTTATACCACCAGAACGTACAGAATACAAAAAATAGGTACATAAAAAAAAATAGGTAACAATAATATTGGAAAATAAAACAGTAGAAACAAACAATAAGCAAACAATAATAATAATAATAATCTATAGAAGAAATTAGACATTAAAAAAAAAACGTTTCCCTACGTGGAGTTTTTATTGTTATGGATGTTTGGGCGTAGCTCCGGCAAATATGAAAAAAAAATTATGACAGAAAATGAAAAGAATCGAAAAGATGCAGAAGGATATCATGTATTTACAAAGACTAAGACGCATTAGACCTAATATAGAAATAAATAGCAATAAATTGAATCACTGAAAACTTCCATTGGCTAACATATTTTTCTTCTTCTAACTAAACTTTATTGTAATGGAATACCGCATGGTACGGTCACGATGAGGCTCCTACGCGATAGGATTATTTGTTATTTATTTATTGGGAACGTAAACAATTGTACAATAACATATAAAAAGACAACAACTGCAGTAGTTATAAACTTTGTCGCAGCTCGCCCACCCTAGAGCAATAATAATAAATATAAGGTTTCGAATAATATAATTAACAATAGTAACGTGAAATAGGTATTTTGAAGACATGAGCACAGACATGAGTTCGAATAAGAATGTAACGTAACTTGAATGTAACAGCAATTATAATATGCAAATATTTTAATTTCTATAAGTATGTGTGTGTTTATGTTTTAGTACCTACTCATAGTAGATTTCAAATAGCATAAGTTCGGTGAAACTTGGTATTTTATAATATGTCTCAATGGTTAGATAATGTTTATTTCGATATAATAAAGGAATACTGTGATACAGCGAGGTTTCATGAAATATTGAGTGTCCACGAATTTTAGGAGAAAATAAAACTATTTATTTTCGTACCGTTGATTTTAATTAATTATCAAAACTTCACACAGACCCTTATATAAACGCTTATATTTCAGGCTAAAATATATGTGAAATAGACTATAGTTATATTTTCAGTTGTGAGTTGCACTTTGTATTCCCGTGGTATTTACGGGTATAGTTTTAGTTCCTATTGATTCTGTTGTACAGGTATGAACTAAGGTCGCCCAGTTAAAGCAGTTTTCCGGTTCGCCTCTGTACCTTCTACGTAATGTATTTCTATTGACAGAGAAAAAGGCCTGTTTCATTTGCCGAATCCCAGACGAGTTGCGTCTAGTGGCTACCAGACCGCACTCACCGTGCTCCTTAATACCGACCTGGATGATTACTACAGCGCCGCGGTTGCGTCACAGGGAGCATTGGTAAATTTTATATTTTGATAATTTCGGAACTAATACTGTATTACATATTCCAAGGAACTAACGCTTGCATTTTCGTAGATTAAGAATAGTATAGATACGCATATCATGTCATTTCACTGTAGGTATCAGTCAGGGTGCTACAGAGATCTACACCGTGCAAATCTCAGCTAGCGAGCGATGCGTGCATACGTTAAATATAACTATACGATGCATTACCCACCACGGAATGTTCAATAGTAGGTACTATGCATCACCGCGGTCGTTACACATTTTTTGATTCATTCCAAACAATCATAATTGCGTGCAAATTATAGATACAGTGGATCCCCGATAATCCGACAAACGTTTTGCAGGGCAGTGTCGAACTATCGAATTTGTCGGATTATAAAGGCCTAAGACCGTTTTTTTTTTACAAAAGAGTTATTATACCTTGTTATCCAAAAAATTACAGTTCCAAAATGGATCCAATATATAACTCTGAAGTACAAATGATACTTCAACATTTATGTCGAATTTAGTAAATTAAATAATACAATAGAGAACTTACGTTTAAAAAAATAACGCCATTAATGCTATAAAACTTACAAAAAATAATTAATTTACATCAGGAAAAAATAATAAACACATAATAATACACTCGCGCCATCTCACTTACCAGCGACTTGTAAAGCTGCAGGGGCAGCTGCGGCCAGTGCGGAAAATTCAAAATTCAAAAAATACGCATCGATGGACCCAATTATATTTTTATGCCTATTGCGGTCGAGACCTTGGGACCGTGGGGGTCCGAAGCTCGCCGTTTTGCTCGCACCTTGTCATCAAAATTGATCGAGACCTCGGGGACCAGAGGGCGGGGAGCTTTTTCCGCCAACGCGTCAGCTTGGCTATCCAAAGAGGAAACGCTGCCATTCTTTCTTCGCAGCAGCCTTCTGGGAAAGCGGTTAATCGGAAGCAGCGGCAGGCCTGAGGAAATTTTCTATATATAGATTGTATTTTGTACATATTTGTTGTAAACAAACATTTCCCACAAACAAATGTATATGTAAAAATAATATATATAATAAATATATATATAAACTCTACTCGTACTTTTACTCGTACGTCATAATAATCGATGACAAACGCGACAAACGCCGGGTTATGATGACGTACGATCGGAAGATAAACCTTCTGGTTAAATTGTTAAAATTTTAACCTACGTTGACGCAAGTGAGCGTTATAAGTGTTTTCCTAATGTTACCCTGCATTATGATAATTATGGGTCTGATCTGATACCCACTAAATCGATAATGTTTTTATAACTAGCAAATAATTCGAAACGATTTTGGAAAATACTGATGAGATTAATAAAATCTATAATTATTTGAGGTTAATGTTTGGTCGTGCTCGTACTATTAGATACATTACCTGTGACATTGCGTAGATTCATATTGAGAAGCATATATAATTCCGCCTCTTGGTCCAGCCAAGTGGAAATTGTCAGAGCGAATAATTCCAGCAAATTTGACAATTTGTTCGTTTCGACTTCTGGGTTCGCCCATAATCGAGGATTTCTTCTAGCAATAGGTATCTAAGACGAAAAAAAAGTAAGTACACAGTTTAAAACCGTCAAATCGCTCTTCCTGAATAACGCAGCACGAAACGATCCCACATCGCTGGGATCAGAAAATAAAGAAAATAATTAATACCTAAATTGTTAGTTATTTAATTTTAATACTAAGATAGTAAAGTCCAATATTGTGTGCAGGTGTTCATTGACAATGCGTATAACATCCCAAATCTGGACTCGCCAGTTCGTATGGTGAACCCATCCTCAGAAGTGCTCATTGCTTTGTCCCCTGAGCGGACGTATACGACATCGGGTGTTAAGAGCTTCAGCCCTGAAGAGAGACAGTGCTATTATTATGACGAGGTAACAACACATTTTAACTTTTTCCATTAATTTTAATAGTCAAAAATATCCACTGGTTAGTGAATGGAGCTTTTCAAGGATTTTGGTCCCTTACACCAAATCGTTAAGACATCGGTTGGGATATTTAACAAAAGAAAAAGTAGGTAAGGAAATAAGCTATATCCAGGTTGGTTTATTTCCCTCATTTCCAATGTAATATACATTGGAAATGACAATGATGATGTCATACAACGTATATTAGTCCAAAAAATATTAAAAAAATGAAACCTTGCTGAGTTTCTTGCCGGATTCTTCTCAATAGAAGGCCGAGTTCCAAAACGATAAAAGTTCAGTAAATGTGACCTTCATAAGTGCCCTACTGGGGCCTAAATTGAATAAATGGCTTTGACTTTGACTTACAAGGTTCTGCTGTGGGGCTCAGCTGCAGACTTGAAAACCGTTTTTTTAAATGGATTCGCGGCATCTATTAATTGGGTTCTCGTGAATCCTTTCGAAATCAGTCAATGGAAATAAAATTTGGTATCTAAATTCAGGCTTGCTAGCCGTCTCAAGTCTTTATCCCCTCTAACTGAGGGATGTTTAGAAATAGTGACGACCCCATCCGAAGGAAAAAACCTTAGCAAGGTGGTAGGGTGCTTTGAAAACCCCACTTTAAGCACATAGGGGCAAAGATCGGCGCAGAACACACCGATTGCGGTTTTTCGGCAGCTGCAGTTGAGGACAAGTTAGTGCCTTTCAGGCTTTCGCTTTCTACCTTCGGCCTCATCGTCAGTTATCTTGGTGAGATTATGATCACGTAAAAGCCAAACAATAGTCTAAAATTATAGTTGAATATTTAAGGTTGTGTAGGTTCTTATATACCTATATTACTGTCGGGTATTTTTGTTTGTTGACCAAACCTATTTAATTACTCGGTAACACACTTGTGTTTACCGTATTCGTAGCTGTTTCGAAAGATTTCCTTGGAAGTTGACATCAATACTTGAATTTTTATATCACATGGAAGAGATACATAGAGCTTTGGATAAAGATATCGTTTAATAAAAAACCGGACAAGTGCGAGTCAGACACGCGCACCGAGGGTTCCGTACAAACCTGTAGGTATATAAGTAAATGGGAGTATAGACCTGAGTATTTGATATGAAATTCAATTTATGAAGTATTAAAAAAAAACTACTTACTAGATCTCGTTCAAACCAATTTTCGTTGGTAGTTTGCATCGTTATGTTCATCATATATTTTTTATAGATTTATCATTCTCTTATTTTAGAAGTTACAAGGGGGTGGACACACATTTTACCACTTCGGAAGTGTGTCTCGCGCAAACTATTCAGTTTAGAAAAAACCGGCCAAGTGCGAGTCAGACTCGCGCACCGAGGGTTCCGTACAAACCTGTAGGTATATAAGTAAATGGTAGTATAGACCTGAGTATTTGATATTAATTTCAATTTATGACCTATTAAAAAAAAACTACTTACTAGATCTCGTTCAAACCAATTTTCAGTGGAAGTTTGCACCGTAATGTACATCATATATTTTTTATAGATTTATCATTCTCTTATTTTAGAAGTTACAGGGGGGGGGACACACATTTTACCACTTTGGAAGCTTCTCTCGCGCAAACTATTCAGTTTAGAAAAAAATGATATTAGAAACCTCAATATCATTTTTGAAGACCTATCCATAGACACCCCAAACTTATGGGTTTGATGAAAAAAAAAAAATTGAGTTTCCGTTCTAAGTATGGGGAACCCCCAAAATTTATTGTTTTTTTTCTATTTTTGTGTAAAAATCTTAATGCGGTTCACAGAATACATCTACTTACCAAGTTTCAACATTATAGTTCTTATAGTTTCGGAAATAAATGGCTGTGACATACACGGACAGACAGACAGACAGACATGACGAATCTATAAGGGTTCCGTTTTTTGCCATTTGGCTACGGAACCCTAAAAAATGATGTTAGAAACCTCAATATCATTTTTGAAGACCTATCCATAGATAGCCCAAACTTATGGGTTTTGTTAAAAAAAATTGTTTATTTCAGTTCTATGTATAGGGAACCCCCAAAATTTATTGTTTTTTTTTCTATTTTTGGGTGAAAATCTTAATGCGGTTCACAGAATATATCTACTTACCAAGTTTCAACATTATAGTTCTTATACTTTCGGAAAAAAATGGCTGTGACATACCGACGGACAGACAGACAGACAGACATGACGAATCTATAAGGGTTCCGTTTTTTGCCATTTGGCTACGGAACCCTAAAAAGATACAACTAGATAGAGTTGTCGAAATCTAAAATCCGTTTTGACAAGAGGGTGTGTCCCTTCTTGTCGCACTATGTTTGTCTCTTTTTGACACATTGATGTATATGTGCTGTCAAAACGGGCCTATTAGATATTGCCGACATCATTATTAATTGCAAAAACCTGCGATAGTAATGCGATAACGCTACTGGAACGTAATAAAGGATTTAGATATTGATTCAAAACTTGTGCAAAAATGAAATACCATTGCGCATCATTAGGTATAAAAAAATACCTAATTTTTTCTTTTTCTTTTTTATGTTATTGTTCCTTCTGGATTTAGGGAACAGATTTATATAGAAACAAATAGGTATGTGAGCAACGTCTCGTAGACTCAGTAGTAGTTTATATAGACGTACTAGTTTATATAATAATAAATAATAACACTTTTGTCCTATCCATAGAGGTACTATCAAATATATATTTTCTAAATCCTTTACCGCTCTCGTGCATCATATTGATCGATTTTTTTGAGGATGTTGGATTCGGAATCTTTAAATTTTTTGCGCGTTTAGCGGATGTCAACTCAGCCACCTAAGTATTTTTCGAAGCGAGTAGGGATCTTACACTAACCTATACAATTTTACGAGTGATACCTATTTTTTTAAATCCTTACCTTGCCAACTACTATGAAAATACAGGAAAAATAAATATGTATGTACAGGGGGCCTACCCCCATCTTTTACAAAACAACCTTATTGCAATACTGTTTTGTTTCCAGCATATAATAACCTTATTTATATTCGTACCATGACCTCTACCAAACACTATTGTTATATGATTGTTATATTCCTGCTAAGAACGAATGATTTTTGAGAATTTGTCTATGGGCTCATTAAAGATGAAAAGAAATAACGCTATGGGCCTAAGCAACTTTCTCTCTCTTAACAATTCTCATCTCTGTCACTCATCCATACTCTCTCGCTCTTTCAAACAACCTTATTCTTCTTTTCGTACCATGATGTCCCTAAAACAAGCTTATTTTATGCATGAAAACAACCTTGTTTATTTACCATAATGGTTCATTCAATTCGTACCATGAGCTATTTTTTATAAGCTTTTGACAATTAACATTATTGTTTTAATGTCAAATTTAGCAATCTTATATACGTTGTATTTACAAGCTGAAAATAACATTGTTTTCCAAATTTATGTTATAAAAATCTATTATAGTGTCATATAAAGTAATTATATCGAATTTATTTACTTATAGAATGAATATATCGGGATTGCGAGATTAGGTATCATCCCAAAATAATATAACCGATTGTTTATAAAGTTTTTAATTGCACTTGTCGTTCACTACACAACTATGCATCTACGTTAGTAATATCGATCCCTCGACCCTTAGCCTTAAGATTTATTTAGATAAAGCGGAGCTTTAAATAGCGTGTTTATATATTTAGTGACTTTTCATTTAGGTACCACCCACTATTAATATCCTGTTTTCATTATAACCAACGTACATCGAATAACCCCAGATTAATCCATAAAATTAACTTTCCTGCAGTGTTAGTAGACCCTGTGTAGTCCCTGTGTTCCTGGAATCCAAACTACCTAGATTCTCTGGCAAATTTTCTAAAATTGGTCGTAACCTACATTAGCCTGGATGGAATATATTATTGTCAACAGACGGACAGACGACAGACTTATAATAATCTATAAAGATAATCATTTTAACCATCTAATGTAGTAAAATATTAATTAAGTATTATATATTTGTATTGAAAACTCAACTCACAACAATCTGCTATACTGTTGCAGAGCAGATGTAACCGTGCGGGAAATTCTAAAATACACATCCATTGGACCTAACTTTCTGTAGCCTTTGTGGCTGTGGATAGAATCGTTGGGGTCTGAAGACAAACCGGTTGGTGGGGAGCTTTTTGTGACAACGCATTAGCTTGGCTATCCAAAGAGGAAACACTGCCAGTAACGAGCTTGAACCTGGAACCTTGTCGATGATCGACAACAGCGGCAAATATTTATATACCTACATACACATAATATGTTTAATTCCAAGACCTGCAACTACAGTAGGATTCCCGTCAATAACACAATGAATAAAAACACGAAAGTATTATGTACCTACATTCTTTATTCACATAAGTTTAATGAGAGTAAGATAATTATACACAATATAAGTATGGCATTAAACAATCTTGCAGATACAGATTCAAACTTTATTTCAGCGTTTATAGGTTCTTAGACTTCACTTTAGACCAGCCTCTCCATATCTACGTACACTTTTTTGAGAGTACTCCTTCGCTTGTAGATATCGATTGAAGGCGGTATTTTTGGTCTGTTTGTATTTAACCATTTCTACCTGCTGACTGGATCTCTGGCGAACTCTTCGGCTACAACTCTACAAAATGAATTGCAACATTTGTGCAACTTACAAATGTTTATAACCATGACATCTTAAATTTCATGCACTGAATATTACTGTCGAATATACTATTAAGATGTTTCCATATTGATTGCACTTTGTTTGTTATTAAATTACATAAACAAATGTATTAATAAAATAATAACTAAATATCTTGGATATCTTTATAAGACATTTGAGTATGACAAGAATGACAGGTAAATATTTTGTTCCGATTCATTTCATTTGATAATCTAGAGTCGGCAGTCTATATATTTTTTCAATTAATTTCCTTACTCTTCATAATAACATTTTAAAATATTTGTATGCATTTTATAGAAATTACTCGAAAATATTTTATTCTTTTAGTTACTTATACTTTACAATTAGTTTAATTTAATACTTTGCTAAAAGATGAAGAACCTCAAATCATTTCGGTCCAACGTGTGAAAGAAATGGCACTATACAGTTAATATATCGTTATTTCTTTTTATCTTTTATCAGGTTGTAGCAAGCCATAGACAAATTCTTACAAATCATTCATTCTTTCTCGGCACTTAGCAATGTTATATCAATTCTTAGCGTAGCGTTATATTCTCTTTGATATCAATGTTGAACGATTGAGCTCATGGTACGAATCAAAGTAATATTATTATAAGGTGAAAACAAAACAGTCTGGCAATAAGGTTATTTTGTGAGAGAAGATGATGGCCCTATAGGATGGAACGGGACAAAAAAAAAACTTGTCAATTGTGACGCACGAATTTTGAAACTCAATGTGCCCTGTTGCACTACATATTTTGAAATAATACAAATATTTATTTTATGTATATCGACTTTTATATTACTTGAATTAATATTACTTAGGTCAATATGAAAACAAGGCAAGGGGCCGCCGTTCAATAGTGATATTCAGTGAATGAAATTTAATATGGCATGGTTACAAACAGAAGTAATTCAAGTATTATTTTATTCATTTTGCAGTGAAGAATTCGCCGGAATTCAAAGTAACTACTCTTAGAAATGTGCTGGAGAGAAATAGGTACCTAATCCTCAACTAGCAAAGCAATGGAGCACTTCTTGGTCATTACAAAAACTGAGACAAAGTTCATACATAAATATATACCTAGGTAGGTTTATATGGTATGGCACTTCAGTCTTAATACCTATAGTCTAGGCAGGTACCTATTGTCTTATTATTATATAAATAAAGAATTTACCACAGGAATCAACACATATTTTTATTTATTACCTTTTGTCAGGAATGCTACTGTAGTTGCAGGTCATACAATGAAACATTATGTGTATTTAGGTATATAAACGTTTATGAATACAGTACAATCACAGTAAAGCTTAATCTATACGATATTAAATATTTACAACAAATAAATGAAATACAATCTAGTACTCGTATATTAATTTTCCTCTAGGCTGCCGTAGATTATCGGCAAGGTTCCCAACAGGCTAGCCAAGCTAATGCGCGAAAAAGCTCCCCGCCCGAGGCCTCGATTATTTTGGTGACAATATGCGAGCCACTCGGTGAGCTTCAAACCCATACGGTCGTATGGTTTCGATAGCAAATGGCATTTTGGTCCATTGCATGCGAAAGTGTTGATTCCTCACGTAGCATAGATGCATACCACGTCGCTTTCGTGTATCTATTATTGGCTTCTTTGGTATTTGCTTCCAAAAACACAAATAGTTCATATTCATTTGCCATCTTGAAATGCTAGATGGCAAAAGCTAGAAGGCTAGAGATACACAATTAATTCGATAAGTTAAATAAATACGATCTACTGACTTTATATCACTATAATAATAGATATTTTTATCATAAATTTGGATAATTCGTCGCGTATATAATGTTATATTTTGATTGATATATGCAATTGACATAAAAACCATAATGCTAGTTGTCAAAAGACACATCATGGTACGATTTGAATGAACGATTAGAGGTGACGTCATCAAACCTGCTAACAAAACAATATTGTTTTATGCCTATAATAAGCTTATTTTTAAGGATGTCATGGTACGAAAACGCAAAATAAGGTTATTTTAACCTTGTTTTAAGAGCTTGTGGTAGGCCCCCAGTACATTGCATTGCACTAACCTATATACCTACGTAACGCATAAGTGATGTTTTTGTTTTAGATAAAGCTTGCTGAATTCCGCCAGTATTCGTTCCACAATTGCATTGCGTTTAAGAATGTACAAATACTAATCAATGCATGTGGATGCATTCCATTTTATTTCCCATTACAAGGTATGTTATCTGTAATATCTACACTTAGTGAATAAATCTTTATCCACACTGTAGGTATTATTGTAATTATCTTATCATTAAACCCGGATCTTGACCCGACCGTGGGATCGGTTCCTAAAAAAAGCCAAAATCACTTGCAAATCGTTACCCAAAGATAATGCCTTGTCTTGGTTGGTATGTTATGCAGAATAGTCAAAGTACAAATAGGTAAAGCTAGGTCGTCAAGAATCCACTAAATCGGAAACAGTATAAAGTGTATAAACATCCCAGGTTAGCCGTTGAATACGAACGATGAATGATGGAATCAATGCAAATTGCAATACTTTGTAGATCGCAAGAAAAATAGGAAGTAGACATTACATTTTAGATTCATTAATTGACATATTATTATTTTATCCAATTAACATGTTATAGTTTATTTTATGTATTTTAGAATATTATTATTAAATTTGTATTTTGAAGATTTTTGCATGCCTATATGAAGGCCTATAGGAAGGTATGTGATTACTTTATATAATTTGTAACATCCACATCCATATTAGCGAATAAATGCTGATTATGATTATTAATGAATTCACTGGCACTAGTGTTGTAGGCCAATACTGAAGTTACACATATTACAATGAATATCGATACTACCGTGACCTAGAAGTATGTCATCGTATAAAAAACATTTGTTTCTTTTGAATCCCAACTCCTATATGAAAATCTTATAAAATTGATATTAAAATAATACATATGAACTTACACTTGAACGGTGCTTACATTTCGTGGTTACAACCTCGCAGTTCTTCTTTCAGATAGACCACGTACATGCAATTTCAGCGATTTGATTTGTTTGGAGAAAGTGTTGGACCAAAACTTTGGTAGGTACGTTATCTTTGTAACACGCTTTTATATAGCTTCACCTGTATGTTAATGGAATCTTCAAACGTTATTTTCATCGACTTCAAAACGTCAGATTAAACTGAAACTTTACATATTTAGCAAGTATCGATGACAATAATTTGGTACCATTGAGCTGATTTGATGATGTATCCGGAAGGTTGGCACTGGAACTCCATAGCGGAATAATATTTTAGCCCTGTTTAGCGGAGCAATGTATCCAAGCCATGTTTGGGCGTATTGAAATATTATATAATTTAGGTTGATTATTTTATGTAACACTTTTTAGTGCATGGTTTTTTAAAGCTTGTTTTTTAAACTATATTTTTTTAAAGATTATGGTGCTGCATCTATTTTTTTCAAGTAAACTAATTAAGTCTCACTATATCTCTTTCAAACAAAGAACATAAGAAAAGGATTAAAGAAATTTAGTCCTGTAAAAATTAGTCCAATTGCATGTTTTCAACATTTTAGTTGCCGCCGTCTAAAGAGTATTTACCCACAAATGATAACGACAAAGACAAATTTGACAGCATTTAATATCCTTTTTCAATAATGTTTGTAAGAAAGAGATACGATGTGATTAAAATCACGTTTAGTGCATAGAAATACAGAAATAATATATCGATGGTTTAGTGCGATTCAGAGCAGAATCGGCACCATTATAAGATATGATAAGAATACTTTGATGCGCAAGTAATAGTATATTTGAAACATCGAACTATTACCTATTACTACGTATAGAGAAGCTATCGTAAGCAAAGGTTATGTCCAATTTCTTTAAAGTCAACTCTAAAGCAATAATTAGTCGTCTAAGCAGACAGTAGAAACACGTAGCGCTAACAGAACGCTTTTAGGAGAAGGTATTCTTCTCGCAAACACCGTGATTTTCACGGGGCGCTTACGCGTTTCGTTCTTCGTTCTACAACGAGAAGTGTAGCCGGCCGGATGGCCACACTTGAACGGAACATAGTTGTGACGTGTGGCGTCTTCTCTATACGTAGTAATAATAGCTCAATGATTTTAATGTATAGTTTTGTTTTTAGGTTCGTTTGTTGATTTAAATGATATATCATCGCCTAAATGTCTCCCTGCTTGTGAGCACTATGATTATCCGCTGGAGGTTGCTATGGGAAACTTAACAACAAATATCCAAGTGAGCGGACTTCCATTTTTGTGAGTACCATACATATACTTATTTACATATGTGGTAGATTCACTTATTTTACATGGTGGTATTTATCATTATATATTTCTTATAATTTGACTAAATCTTCGCTGTGTGTGGTCTGTGGTCACCACCTTCTGCCGTTATCGTTGGTTAAATTGTGGTCACATATAAGTACTAGACTATGAGTAGATACCCAAAGTAAAAAATGGAAAAGTACTTATCATCATCGTCATCAGCCTATAATGTCCCAGTGCTGAGCACACGCTTTCTTTCACAAATCAGGGTGAATGGGAATGGGCAGATACTCCACCACGCGTGCCCACTGCGGATCGGTGGAAGTAGGCTAGTGGTCAAAATACTGTTGGAGTTTTCAAGCCTCCTAGAAGGGCTCCAACTAGCTTAACGACTATCACAATTAAGTGATAACCGGGACGTACCTTCCGAAGCACGGAAACGCTCGATTTGAAATACCACTAGGCGGTCACCCATCTAGGTACCGACCACGACGGTGGTAGCTTAACTTGCCGATCGATTAAGAACGGCTTATCATGCTATCTTTAGTAAACCAACATTCTGTTCCTAAAGTGGACTCCAAACTCATTGGTAAATCTAATTAAATGAAAAATCCACAAACTTGTGTATAATTAACATTTTTGATTAAAACAAGATCGGTCGCGTCCCTTCCGCCAGGTGGCTTATACTATCTAAATCACGTGGATTTACGATTCTTTACCATTTCTATCTATACTATCTATAATTAATAATGATTTATTTTACAGTAATGACGTCAATTTAGAAAATCGATCCCTACTGAATGTGTTCTTCAACGATCTGGTATCAACCAGGTATAGGCGGGATGTTTATTTGAACTGGCAGAATATTTTAGGTTCGTATATTGAAAGACGTGAAGATGGATTTATATAACTCATGCTTGTAGTGCCACAGGTGCCGAAAGTATTAGCACTGTGCTGGGTCTCTTACATTACCGAAGATATACTTTAAATTGTTTACAGCATCATTATGTAACTACCGTATATGACGGGCCAGTTGACGTAGTTGGTTAAGACTCTGGTAAAGATTCCACCTATTGCGCCGCAGGTGTGGGTTCGATTCACGCACAGGACATGTATTTGTGTGCACATGTCTGTATGTCCTGAGTCTGTGTGTAATTAATGTATTTACAAACAAAAAAGTAGTATATGTATTATATCAGTTATCTGGTTTCCATAGTACAAACTCTGCTTAGTTTGGGATCAGATGACCGTGTGTGAGGAATGTCCCAGGATATTTATTTATTTATATGGCTGTTATAACCCATATTTATTTAAAAGTACATGTCCAGCTGCTAACTCGTATTGTCTCAGATATACAGGATACATGTATGGGTTCTTCAAAAAACATCAGCCCTGCAAGCATGGATGTATCCATAAATAAAATCGAGAATGACATTTGAAATAGATAATTAAATTAAGGTTATCGATGTTTTAAGCTCGTCGATAATCTATGCTCGCAAGGCAGAGTCGAGGAGCTCGACAAATACATGACTTTAACCATTTAGCATTAGGTGGAGGTCTACTTGTTTGTCAAACTATTAACCTATCCATACGATAACAGAAAGTCACAAGGCCATAATCATTCTGAAAACCCTAACCTGTTCGATTGGCGAAAATAAACGTAAAACTAAGTACCTACCTAAGAATTATTTTTATCTTTGAAAAAAATCTGTCTCTGTCTCATGGATCATACTTTTTAGGGTTCCGTAGCCAAATGGCAAAAAACGGAACCCTTATAGATTCGTCATGTCTGTCTGTCTGTCTGTCTGTCTGTCTGTCTGTCTGTCTGTCCGTGTATGTCACAGCCATTTATTTCCGAAACTATAAGAACTATAATGTTGAAACTTGGTAAGTAGATGTATTCTGTGAACCGCATTAAATTTTTACACAAAAATAGAAAAAAAACAATAAATTTTGGGGGTTCCCCATACTTAGAACTGAAACTCAAATTTTTTTTTTTCATCAAACCCATAAGTGTGGGGTGTCTATGGATAGGTCTTCAAAAATGATATTGAGGTTTCTAATATCATTTTTTTCTAAACTGAATAGTTTGCGCGAGAGACACTTCCAAAGTGGTAAAATGTGTGTCCCCCCCCCTGTAACTTCTAAAATAAGAGAATGATAAATCTATAAAAAATATATGATGTACATTACGGTGCAAACTTCCACTGAAAATTGGTTTGAACGAGATCTAGTAAGTAGTTTTTTTTTAATAGGTCATAAATTGAAATTAATATCAAATACTCAGGTCTATACTACCATTTACTTATATACCTACAGGTTTGTACGGAACCCTCGGTGCGCGAGTCTGACTCGCACTTGGCCGGTTTTATTCATGTGAAGGGTACATGCACATATTATAATTTGAAAAAAGAACGGGACTACGACTTCCCACATAAACATTATTATATTAGCTTGATGTTTACGGGCAAAAAATAATTAAAATTTTATTTTTCAGCTGCATTTGGTGGTCTTCTCAGTCTAATGCTTGGCTTCACTTTAATATCAGGGTTTGACCTACTTTTCTTCACTCTCAGGATAATATACGATTCATTTACGAATACTCTCACCGAAAAGAGTACACATACTAGCAGTACTATAAGAGTACAAGAAGTTTACATGAATGACAATTATAAGAAAAAAACAAATATACAACAATTAAGTAACGGGAAGCAATTTAAAAAATGGCAGTCAGATATTATCTCTTATAATATGAATAGATACTGAAGATAGTAGTAATATTAGAAGATAGTACCTAAGGTAAGTAAATAAGATGTCTGCCATTTGTTACTTTTGCAATAGATATTTTCATAAAATAATTTTATTAATATCTACCTAATGCATATCGTAAACGATACGAGCTTTTGTACCAAAAACGACAAATTTTTGGATGTAATAATGAAAATAAAGAATGACCAAATCACGTGCTTTTTAAAATTGTGGTTTGGTCATTGACATTCGTGCATGTATATTTGCAGTTAGGCGTTTTATTCATCCTACCTACGTCAATTTAATCTATATATACAACACGTGTGTATATATTTTTCTTTATATCTCCATGACAATCTGCATATTTAAATAGGTGATTCGATCAAACACTGATATGTTCAAACATAGATAAATTATACCTACGTATAAATTAATTAAAAATGCGTATTTAAAATATTTACTGCGAGTTGTATATATGTTATCGGAAATGTAAATAATCCATCCTACGGAATCTATACAATGAGAAAAATCGGCAGGAAACGTGTGAATTTTTGTTTTACTATCCAAACATACAATATTATATTTACTAGGAATTTTATTGATTTCCTAAACAGTAATCGGCGATGTGATTGGGATTATGTAATTTTATAGGTGTGGTCTTGAGTGATATTGATGACGAGATTTATCAAATTGGTGCAAAGAATGGAATCATAACACAATTTTAGTTTAGATCTTTAGTTTAGAGAGGTAGAGCATAGCGTTTCTTCGCTCAAAGAGCAGCTCGACTGGGGAAGTACCTCCACCTTACAGAATACCGCAGCCAAATAACTTTATGCTGTGTAAAGTTGTGTTCCTGTGCGTGAGTAACGTCGCCAGAGATCATAGGGGAGGGGGGAAAGGTCGGTAACGCGTGAGCGATGCTTCTTGTGTTGCAAGCGTCCATATGGATACGGTAACTGCTTACCATCAGGCGGGCCGTATGCTTGTTTACTGACTTGTTTGTATAAAAAAAAAACTGTTTAATTTCAAAGTCATTTCAAAGTAGGGTCGCGAGTTTAAATTGAGTAGGTATGATATTGAATAGCTTCATTTTACATTTTATAACACCTACTTTCAGGAGGTGACGAGGATAATAGGTCTGAAGATGAATTTAGTCGGACACTCCTCGTGTTTGCTTACTTCTGTTTACCAAGCGCGAGTCAAGCGAGCGAACCGAGTGGGCCGCAGCAGCCAACGCGCAGATCCGAATTGATTTTGTCAAAATTACTCCTACTTCAATTGATTGAAAATACGCAATTTCTTGCACCACGATGCTCCTAAGGCTGCTCTCTCTTTCTGTCTCTCGCTCATATGGGCCAGTAGCAGTTAAGTGTCATAGTATACTTATCTTCGATCACATAATCACCTCGTGTCCCTAGTCCATATACTAGTGAATAAGAAGTACAATTGTTCCAGAGCGAATGAATTTTAATTATGATGATGATTCATACAAGCAATACGAATACAAGCAATAAATCTATGTTTTTAAGAAAAATTTTAGGTGAGAATGTTGTAAAAATAATAATCATAGAAAGCACCTCTATATGTATAATATTTTGCCATGTGTTTCGTTTAAATATACGCACATAACACAAACATTTTGTCAGTTTTATTTACAACATATATCATCGTATTAATTTAGTAGCCGCCCTTGAAACTTAAATAGCAAAAGAGTAGTATCAAAATATTTTTTCCTTGCGGTAGATATTTTTATCATTATCGATGTAGAGTCATTTAGGCAAAGTAATGCAAAAAAGAATCTTGAATAGAATGAATATTCATGATCACTTACACGGTGTTGATAACAAACTCATGCATTTAGGTTAGTCCACTTAAGTCTGTAAAAACCAACACATTTGAGTCCATTTCCTAGCAAAACCGCATGTCAGTGCTACAATAGGGATGATTCCTGGTTACAAAAATAATAAATCTCATATCAAGTCAGTAATAATAGTAAAAAAGTCAATCATTCAGATTATCAAAAATATTGGACACGTATTTTTTGGTTTACAAAATCATAAAAAAATTACAAAGATAAAGCGCGTCAACGTTCGGGAGTGGTGGCTTGTGACGTCACTTTAGAGTAATAACTGTAACATAACGTGACGTCACGCGGTACTTTAACACACGATATCTTCTGAGAAAAAATATGTGTTTAATATTTTTAATAGACTAATTAGAACATAATTCTAATTATTGTTTTTTGTACCCAGAAATCATCCTATACCTAATAATTTAAATGATGGAAAATAGAGTTTTTCAGTCATCTGGCCTATTCTACAATGATAGCGGAATTAAAATTTGTAGAAACAAAACTAAACAAACGAAACTTCAGAATGATTATATTTTAGTGTAGATAATTTCCTCAAGCGTGCTGCTGCTGTCCTTCATCGACAAGGTCCCAGCAGGCGAACAGTGTTTTCTCTTTGGATGACAAAGCTAATGAGTATGCCGAACAATTTATCCGCTCACCGATCTCCCTAGACCTTGATGAGTTTTTACGGCGGGCTTCGGTTACATGGTCTCGACCGAAGAACGCATAAACAGATATTATTTTTCATAGTACCCTCATTCCTCTGTAGCTAAAAGTAATTACGGCAAACATATTTGAAATGCACCATGATGACCCTTACCGGATGTTGCAGGCTCCTAATCCTCAACGGCAAATGTCAGTAAGTCATCGCTTCAGAGAGGTAAGGCGTTGCGTTTATTCGCTCAAAGAGCAGCTCGACTGGGGGAGCAGACCTCCACCTTGCAGAATACCGCAGCCAAATAACTTTATGTTGGGTAAAATTGTGGTTTGTGTGAGTGAAGTCACCAGAGCTCACGGGGAAAGGTCTCTGACGCGTGAGCGATGCTTCGTGTGTTGCAAGCGTCCATATGGCTACGGTAACCGCTTACCATCAGGCGGGTCATATGCTTGTTTACCGAAAAGTCGTATAAAAAGCTTGCTTAGGCTAAATTGCTTGGTATGCCAGTTCCATTCCAGATTGATTGCTTTTTAACACGCTTTTTTCCAACAGGCGCCAATTCCTCAACGGTGAATGTTAGGCATGTCATGTTTGTCGATTGCTCTTTGGTAGGCAGTTATATTTACGAAAAGCCCAATGCTGCAATCAGAACCCAACTTCTTGAGGGCTAAAGGTAAACGTGTCATGTCTTTGTCTCTCAATAAGTTTGAATTATCTATTGATTATCTATATATGACGGGCCAGCTGGCGCTGTTGGTTAAGACTCTGGCCAAGATTCCACCTATAGAGCCGCAGGTCGTGGGTTGGATTCCCACACAGGACATGCATTTGTGTGCATGAACATGTCTGTATGTCCTGAGTCTGGGGTGTAATTATATTTAAAAACAAAAAGTAGTATATGTATTATATCAGTTATCTGGTTTCCATAGTACAAGCTCTGCTTAGTTTGGGATCAGATGACCGTGTGTCAGCAATGTTCCAGGATATTTATTTATTTGAAAAAATGAAAAATGAAAAAGCATTTATTACTACATAAACAACTTAGAATTACATAATGAAGGTATTGTCGACAATTGAGTGTGCATGTAGAACCAGATAATAAAAAATACGCGAGAATATCTGGTGATCCCCACACTAGGCAACGCCTGTATCGTGGAGACCAGGATACGTTTAGTCTATAGGGATAGTATTTTCCTCTGCTGACATTACAAATTATAAAAAGTTAATTTAATACATTAAAATAGCAAATAATAAAGCAAACCAAAAATAAAACAGAATAATAATATTTCAAGCGTCTAAACTATATTAAACATAAGCAAATCGAGTTATTGCCAAATCATTAGTTTTTCCGTTTCAACGTAACTACGTGTTAAAAGCCATGTTTGAACAATACGTTTTGCCTCTCGAACTGGTAAACACTTGAGTTCTTTGTCACATTGCATATTTACATTGTTATATATGCGCGTTCTTATGGATTCGCCAAAACGCTGAGCAAATGTAGTGGAAACTGGAGGATTCGGAAGCCTGTAAACTCTTCGCTTTACTAGATCATCATAGTTCTTAAGACTAAATACTGACTTGTGCACAGACAAAAACGTTTTTAAAATGAACAACTGACGGACGCTGAGCACACGACTTTCTTTGTACACATCGCATGTGGGGAACATACGGGGTTTATTTAACATTACTTTTAGAACAGAGCGTTGAGCCCTTTCAGCCTGTATTATGGTAGATTTTGAGGCAGAACCCCAGATGGCGATGCAATACATGATAAGGGATTGACATAGTGCAAAGTACACCGATTTAAGTGTGTCCAAACTTGCCACATCACGAAGTGACTTCATTACATGTATTGCTTTTCTAATCCTCCCGGACAAGGCGTGAATATGGGCCTTGAAGCAAAGATTTTCATCCAGCAAGACTCCAAGGTATTTAGTAACTTTCACTCTTATTAGTTCTTCACAGTTGCAGGATGTAAGATTACCAGCGCAAGTGTGTATTTTAATGGGCGATAATGACGACGATGGCGCAGAAGCTGAGGTGTTGTGAAAACAGATGTACGTTGTTTTCTTTGTATTCAGTGTCAGGAGATTGTTTTGTAGCCAGTTTTGGACCTCAGCTATTCCTAAATTCGCTGCCGCAAAAACATCTTTCCATGTTGGTCCATTAAATATCAAAGCTGTATCATCAGCATAGCACAATATATTCCCATTTCTGATTGATATTTCGTGAATGTCATTGATGTAAAGTGTAAACAATGTTGGGCCTAAAATGCTTCCTTGTGGGACCCCAAAGTGAATGGTTTGTGATCCGCTCACTGCTGACCCGACCTTGACATGCTGTCTCCGCTCTTTTAAATAGCTACTGAACCAATTCAGGGCAATACCTCGTATACCTATGCTCTCTAATTTCTTCAATAAGATCGGAGCGGAGACAGTGTCGAAAGCTTTGGCTAGGTCTAGAAATACGCCAACACAACACTGGTTTTTATCCAAGTTTGACGAAACTATCGATGTTAGTAAAGACACAGCATCCTCTGTCGATTTTCCCCTACGGAAACCGAATTGCCTATCAGAGATAAGATTTCGTGAGTCTAAAAATTTTATCAATCTATCATTTACAAGTTTTTCCAGTAATTTTGAGAAGGCACACAAGAGTGAAATGGGGCGATAATTGTTTATCATTGACTTGGATCCACTTTTGTGTATCGGGCATACCAACGCAAGTTTCCAGGCATCAGGAAATACTCCAGTGGTCATACTTTGATTAAAGATTATAGTAAGCGGTTCAATTAAAACTCTTCTGAGGTCTTTCAGCAAAGAATTGCTAATGCTATCAATACCTGGTGATTTATCGTCTAGTAATCCCTTAATAAGACACTCAATTTCATAACAATCTGTGGGTTTCATGAAAAAGGAGTCGGCTGGCGTACGTCTGGGTTTAACAGAAATTGCCAAGTCCTTTTCAGACTTAGATACTTTTTGCATAATAACATCTGCCAATCCTTGTCCTACGGAAGAAAAATGCTCATTGCACAGATCTAAAGAACCTACCTCATTAACACATCCTTCGAGCGATAAGAGTTCTGAGGCGTCCGTCTTTGTTGGATTTAGGTTACATACGTTTTTGATTGTCTTCCATAGTTTTCTGGGGTCATTTTTATTTGCCAGGAGTTCCGCTTTTTCATAGTCTGACTTAACCTTACGTAGCAATTCAATGAAAAAATTACGGTAACGAGTGTACGAGATCAGAGCAACCTTATTGTTAGGGTCCTGTCTCGCTTGCATGTGAAGTTTGTCACGATGGCGCATACACCGCATAAGTCCAGGCGTAATCCAGGGCTTTAAATTATATTTAGATCTGGATACCTTCACTTTATGTGTGTGTTTATCCAGGGTATTCATAAGCAGTTTAGTAAATGCATTAGTTAAATCGTTTATGTCAGAATATGAACTTAGATGACAGGACCAGCTTATAGTTTCAAGTTCCTTTATAATAAGGTCGACATCTCTTTTAAGGATAAAACGACTAGGCTTCTGCGTTTTTGGTTTATTTAAGTGTGTCCCAAACATAGCGACGTCGTGATCTGTGATGTCCGATTTACATACTAATCCAACACTTGTAACAGGATTTTTGCCTTTAACATAGATATGATCAAGACATGCCTCAATTCTGGTAGGTTCGGTGATTGCTGGTAAAAAACCATTTTCTGCCATAAAGCATAAGTATTCAAGGTTATGCGTATTTGATAAAGTATCTCGTATATTTATATTCAGATCTCCTAGTATAATACAAGATTCATTACCCATGCTGTTTGAGTAGGCGTCTAATGATGAGAGAAAGCTATCCAAATTCCTGAATGAGGGTGAGCGATAAATACCTAGTACTTTCAATGATTTAAAAATTATCTGTAAGCAATCGGCATCTTTGATATCAGGTTCAGACACTGTAACGTTCCAAGTTGATTTTATATAGGCAACTACCCCACCGTTTTGGTTATTGGATCTGGTGGTTTGGTGAGCGTTGTACCCTGATAGCTGGGGAATAATAGTACTTGCACTTATCCAGCACTCGGTGAGCACAATGATATCAAAAGATACATTCATGCGAGACAAAAATATAAGAAAATGGTCGAAATTTTTTATTATGCTTCGTATATTAAACGTTAGGACTTTGAAGTTATGTTCGCTCGAGAAAACATTTTTACACTGTTCGGGCTCATTTATTACATGACAGTCAATACGCACTAAATCCAGGTCAACTCCGATATTATTATGAACCATCACTGTAAAAAGAGCATATCCGGGCTTCGATTGAATATGTAAGTATTATATGTCTATTACTGATTAAAACCAAAAACAATATTTTTTTAAGGCCTGACTGACAAATTATAGTACCAAATCCTCCAGTTTCATACCACATGTAGAAAATTAAGCTTACAAAAGGTGGCAAACGCGTTAATTCGAGGCGGTAGCATAAACAGAGATAGTGAACAAAACTATGTGCGGTGGCTGCTAACGCCATAACAATAATACACTTGTTTTCTTTTAAAATCTCGCATAGGTATGAGAATAAACATGTTAACCAATAAACAGACAAACGCACACTAACATCTCTATAGCTATTACATATAAATATTTTTCGATTGTTAATTGTGCTTAATAGTTGGCATACACAAATACCTAAACTTAAGTTAGTTACTATTTCCATTAGAATAAGTTCATGAATATAGTTAACTGACATGAACTGCATGCACTCGAACGTTTCCAGCCAATTGATAGTTACTAACATATATTAACGCCTACAAGAAGATCTTACTGAGGAACGCATAGATATAGAACAGCGTATACATATAATAATAATTATTGATGTACTAATCATTACAAAGGAGTCTCTTATCAAATAAGATTATCTACATAAAAACCCCTGGCATTGATATCATTCATTCAGTGTCGTCAAACAGATCCTTGAATATTGCGCACTTGTGGTTGTCGCAATTAAAAATCAGAATGTTTTTATAAAAACGTTGATTAAGAATTTGTGTTCGGCGGTCAAGTAAGTAGCAGTGTTTGTTTAATTTATCATTTCATTACGAAAATTATCGGGGTTCAATTAGCTCCATAGATAAACGAATACAATACTCTCGACTTTTGTTAAACAGTGGCTTAGCAAATGTTACGTTACGTAGCGTCGATCGCTGAAGTGCCTACCTTACTTATCACAATCAGTGTAGGTATTTGTATATATATTTATAGAAAGTTAATACGATTAGTTTCCAGGTTTATGGTTTATTATATTAATGGAGATAAGACGTGGCTCAATAAATCATTTACCTTTTAAATAATAATAATAATTGGATAGTGTTGAAAGACGTACGATTGGTACGTGGTAAAAATTGTGTTCTCTCCTTGATTTAACTATTGTTTTCTCGACTACTATTAGATTGATACTCATCACCATCGTCGATGATAACATTTATAATGTTAGATTTAATCCTTCATATTGTTATATTCTAATTCTATTAATAATTATATACATTATAGTTATTAGGTATACTCGATTTTCGAATAGAAAACTTAATTTGCAAGTAAAAAAAAGCCGAGTTAAAAATATTGCCGAGGCTTAGCCGTGCTGATATACTGAGTCGTGTCGTGGTGACCTTAAGTAGTACATACCTATTCAAATCTCATAATTTCTTGTTATATTAAAAATAGTCAAGCTACTAAGCTATTGTATCATCAATAATATTTAGGCAAGAATCCAGTATAAGCTGATCTCGCATTGTATAGGATTTCCGTACAATGGGAGGTCAGATTATACTAGAATGTAATTATAGCTTGATCTGTAGGCGTGTGTTACCCATACGCGATTTGTAAAACCAATCTAGAATGAAAATGATTTCCTGATCAATGCCAACGAGCAGCGGACACCAGACAATAAATTTTAATTATGACCTGCTGGTGCTGGGCCGTAAAGTAATTTGAATATGGAACGGCAAATAAATAATTCATATGAAAACTTTTAGTTAGGTAGAAAAAAGATATTTCTACTAAAGAACAGCTCGACCAAAGAGCCCTCAAATTGTTCTTAAATCGAACTGGCCACCACGAGTAGAACACAAATAAAAAATAAAAAAACCGGCCAAGTGCGAGTCAGACTCGCGCACCGAGGGTTCCGTACAAACCTGTAGGTATATAAGTAAATGGTAGTATAGACCTGAGTATTTGATATTAATTTCAATTTATGACCTATTAAAAAAAAACTACTTACTAGATCTCGTTCAAACCAATTTTCAGTGGAAGTTTGCACCGTAATGTACATCATATATTTTTTATAGATTTATCATTCTCTTATTTTAGAAGTTACAGGGGGGGGGGACACACATTTTACCACTTTGGAAGTGTCTCTCGCGCAAACTATTCAGTTTAGAAAAAAATGATATTAGAAACCTCAATATCATTTTTGAAGACCTATCCATAGACACCCCACACTTATGGGTTTGATGAAAAAAAAAATTTGAGTTTCAGTTCTAAGTATGGGGAACCCCCAAAATTTATTGTTTTTTTTCTATTTTTGTGTAAAAATCTTAATGCGGTTCACAGAATACATCTACTTACCAAGTTTCAACATTATAGTTCTTATAGTTTCGGAAATAAATGGCTGTGACATACACGGACAGACAGACAGACAGACAGACAGACAGACAGACAGACAGACAGACAGACAGACATGACGAATCTATAAGGGTTCCGTTTTTTGCCATTTGGCTACGGAACCCTAAAAAGCGCGACTTTACGTGGATTGTACAGAAAGTGAAACGAAAGACGGTGTTTGATTGTCTCCAAAGGGTATGAAAAGTGGAGTATTCACATCGAGGATAAAGCCTGTCTTCGTCTTGGGCGGCTTGAACCCCTCGCAGCGTAGCGTTATATTCTCTTTGCCCCTCGCTTCACTCAAACTCTTCATAAATCCCTTGTTAGAGTTCTTCGTTACGCTCAGGGTTCAATATGCCGCCCGTGATTTAAGACACTGCTTTAACCCCTTGGTGCATAAACTACTATTGTTGTTGTGTGTACTCACACAGATAAAAACAACTGTCTTTTTATGTCGACATGCTGATTATATTATTTTATTCCTTTCTTCCTTTTCGTTTTGATAAGAAAACCGAGTCTGCGGGATTCAGAATGGATCAGACCTGCTCTTATGAGCTTTGTCTTTCTTTGTCTATATAGGTAGGTACAGCAGTTGGAACTGAAAGGAACTCAATAAGTATATATTAAGCATTTTGGTTCAGCTATAAGTCTTACATCTTTTTCTTATCGGTACTACCATGTAACCTACTTACTACTAAAAACGTAGAATTCAGATTTCTTCATAACCCCTTTATTTACTGTAAATCAACTCCTAGACTATGAAGTTAGTGAGAGTAGAACATTGATTCTATTTAGTTACATAGAACTTTCATCAGATTAAAAAAGGTGTTCTTCATACAAAATGAAGATATTAAATATAATTTCAATAATCATAATTATTATCTTCTTCAATTACGCACCTAATCTATAAACCTAATGGTAGGTACGCTACGCGAAACGAGCACGAGCCGAGCACATACGTGGAGCACGAATTCGCGTAGCGTATAGTCACGTCCCGTGGTCACGTCTATACGTCTCCCACACCAGCCAGATAAGTTTGTGGGACTATTCCCACAAACTTATCTGGCTGGTGTGAGAGGCACTGTTATTTATTGCATTTGGTGGAGCAAACAACCAATGGCGAATGGCATTCAAACCGGCGTCGTTAGTTGCTCTTTTGGCTACTGGGCCAAATAAGTTTGTGGGACTATATAGACAGTCTTGATGGGAACCTCAAACGAGTGCTCGGTTCGCTCTCGACTGCGCTTCTCTAATAATTGTCAGCTTTTTGACGAACACAGGGATTCGCACGCGCTCTTGTTGTTGGCTCGTTTTACGTCCACGGCTTGACATCACGATCGACGACAGAAGAGCGGCTCGAATCGTGCTCGGTTCGCGTAAAGAAGACGCATCTTAATAAATTTCGAATAAATCATGCAATCTAAAATGGCGGCGTTCTAATCTTGCCCATTCACTCGGATATTAATCAAACGGGAAGTGGATAAAGTGGAAGGGATAAAGAATGACTTTTTTGTACTAATTGTGTGACGTTGTGAGAATTACTGATAATTATGGGAACTTACAAAATCTATGGCCCTGATATCATTAATGCGGACAAGTTAAATATAGGGTGTAATGGAAAGGGTATACACATCCGAAGGGGGTAAAGACTACATCAGGTACAGACCCAATATAAAAAGTTTCAGCTCAAAATAAATTACTCAAAAATTCAAACCATTTTTTTTTATTCAAGTTCATTGAATTAAAACCGTAACCAACATGTCACCGATCAATGAGGGTCATTACACTTTCCGTTACACCCTATATAGTGTCGGCATTAGGTATTGCATTATTGGTATCAATAAGCGATCTTTAAGGGGTTTGATGGTATCATCAAACACCTTAAAGATCCGTAGTTACCGTACATCAAATGCTTAGGATCAGCGGGCTACCGAAAGAGAAAGAAATTCGTGGCTCAATGAATTTAGAAGTGGACGTGATCCATGACAAATGACGTGAAAGAATGCAGGAACTAATATTGATATCATGCGATTACTTAATTGCAAAGCATTTTGCATGAACATTTAAATGTTCAGACGCTGATAAAAAATTATCGATTGTCGATTGGCTATATATAACATTGCCAAAAGTAATAAAAGTTGGGTTTACTGCTTTCAACCAGAAAAGACAATCAGCAGAATGGGTCTTTTCTTTTGATGATTTGCAGACGAAAGTTAAAAGAAGAACGATTAAGAATATGGTTGCTTAATTTTTCGGAAGACATTACAATATCGCTGGAAAACCAAGGGATAGTAACTATATGTATATTGCAATGGTTTGTAAAAGGTATCCAATGCTCTAAATTCGTTAATATCTGAACGGATTTGGATGAAACTTGGTAGACTGACAATATAGGTTATGTCCTGAAATACATGACACTTTATATCCCAAAAAAATGTTTACTTACAGCTCGATTCTATGAAGCATTGTCTCTGTGGAGTACCTAATTGCTCATGTGACGGGACCTCGCATCATTGGAGGACGTGGATAGGCACCATGGTTGACTATCTACTATGTAAAAATGGGACGCTCATACTCGTAAATATATGGCGCGATAGTAGGTACTTACGAGAATATTGGCCCGCCCCTTGACCAATGGCCATACCATTCGCTGCGTATAGGTGTGATTCAAAGGATTGTCGATTAATTTTGTATAAAGTGCCTAAGATGTGGTCTCGTTGAGTCTCTCAAGGCATTCGGTCAAATAACTAAAGCGAAATTAAAGCGCGGGAATTTGGCGACGGGACATGTTGAACGATGAAAAATTTCTGAGACTCATTGACATATTCCATAAGTCCAAAATTCCAGTGTAATGAAGAACTTGACATGCTTCAATACTACTGGATTTGCAGAAGTGAATGTCATTTTATGACGATATCGTTACCGAAAGTAAATTAAAAATAAGATACGCCTTATCAACCAATTGATCGATATGATCAATCAAATCGTGTCGATCGATCACAATATGTAGGTACACATGCCTAATGATGAAATTTTATATGTTTAGGTAGTATCTGTATGTAGCTCTTTGATAAACTCCAGTCCTCAATGGCCTAGTCTCGCCTGGAATAGTCTGCTGCCCACTTTAGGATGTTGGCTTCAGTTAGGAATTGGTTAGGTTAGACCCAAACCAAAATTCTACATTTTAATAATCGATGGCTGAAATATGACTGAACGAACACCTTAAATTTAAATAACTTTCGCGTACATTGCATCGGCTTTTAAGGGCCCACGGGGCGATTCCGTAACTAAATTTCAATCATTTTCGATTTGAAATCGGTTCAATATAGAGGCATTTTTTTAACTTTTTTACGTTCCGATAATAGCAAATACAAACAATTGTTCATTATAAATGGAAACATTTCCGATTTTTTAATATTTCTACCGATTCAGAGGTTATTTCAATCTGAATTTCATTGCAATAAAGTTACATAAACTACGTGCAGGCCCTCCTCGGAAGAAAATGCTAGATGCGCCAATGCAAATCACTAACTATCCCACGCGGTTTCACCCATGTTTCCGGTATAAAAAGTATAATACTCGGGGATAATGTAGCTTCCTATTAGTGAAAGAAAAAAACTACATATTACTAGTTAGTCTAGATATATCGTTTTTCGAATTGTACATACATTTTTCTAATACACTTGAATAGCAGACACCACATTCAGGCCGCTTATCTTAATATTTAAGCTTAGATAATATTTGAACTTGGGTTTTTATCGCTCTTATTGCAAATTTGATATGAATAAATATAAATGAATTGTTTTTATTGATTTTGTTACAGATTCTTTAAAAAGAGTTTGAGGAACGAGTCACCAACATGGCAAGCACGGAATTTAATATCGTCTATGGATTTCTTATAATACTCGTATGCACTTATTATAGCATAGCGTTAGAGGATTTGAGTAAGTTAAAATTAGTCCAATTACTTCCACGTGTCAGTGGGCAATACCAAATATGAGTCGCGGGTATTTTTTTTACTCATATCATGAGTAATTTAGTAAATTCAATTATACTTAATCCAGAAGATTTACATTTAAGACGATTTGTTCTGTCTATCACCTGCCCCCCGAAAAAGGAAGCTAAGCAATATTGCTAACGCAATTAATTTTTCGAATTTAAAGTAGATCTTATACAATTCATCAATTCAAAATATTTTAATGAATTGAATTGTATATAATGAGTAACTATTTTACCAAAAAATATTGGAATCACTTAGGATCTGCCGAGAATTCGAAAAAATGAATTGCGTAGCAATATTGCTTTAGCTACCATTTTAGCCCCCTGAACATTGTCATGATATAAGCCCCTAACTTTACCGTACCTCTATGGGTACACCATCGCTGCCTAATAAGTAGGTACTTACAGTAGGTATTTGGCGCAACTTATTTTCTTTCTTTTTCTTAATTTACTACAAGAAAAAATACACTTGATGTTACTTTTATTTATAACACAAAAAACCTATGTTGCTTTTGCGTATTTAAGTGAGGGCATGGGCTGGCCAATCGACCTTATCACGAGTGACGTACGACTGAATAGTCTGTTAAATATGCATAACAGCCATTATCATCAGCGCGTTAGTTTCAATTCCTAATTCCTATTTGTTTTCTTACGTAGTAAGTATGAAACTTAGGTAGGTATGGTACTTAGGTATGAAAGGGAACGAAACCAAGTGGATATGGCTCCAAAAAAATCCCTTCACCTTAAAATTTGAACTCATTTATTTTATAAGGTACAACAAAATCAGGATCGTTGCTGATGCAGGTCTTTTTAAATATCAGCGGATGCTGATGCTGTTTTTAGGGTTCCGTACCCGAAGGGTGCCAAACGGGACCCTATTACTAAGAATCCACTGTACGTCCGTCCGTCCGTCTGTCCGTCCGTCCGTCTGTCTGTCAGTGAGGTGTATCTCAAGAACGGTAATAGGTAGACAGCTGAAATTTTCAGTGAATATGTATTTCTATTGCCGCTATAACAACAAATGAAATAATATTAAAAAATAAAGGAGACGCCCATACAACATACGACTTTTGTTTGGTATTTTGTTTTCATAGCACAATGAGTTAGTTAATATTGTACGGAACCCTCGTTTTGAGAGTCCGACTCGCACCTGTTTACTTTTTATAATATCAGCTGAGTTACTTAAAATACACGTTTTCCCAACAAGTAGTGTCAATCGTTAGTCCAGAGGTAGAGCAGCTTTAGAGGTACCTGAATATGTTCCGCGATTTTTTGTAGTTTTCGAGTTATGACTATTTTTCATGTTTTTAACCAATCTCTAACTATAACATTTTTGATCACAATCACTTGAATAGTTGAGATACATTTGTGATTTGTTTTTCTAAATCAGTTGAATAGTAATGTAGCAGACACATAAATATTCGCTATAAAGGAATTGCGTTAAAAAACATTGTTGTTGTACAAAAACAAAGAATTGTTACTTTCTACTCCTGATTGTTTCCTAATTCTTTGAGGGCAACACTCTTTTTCACATTTATTTTTCAATACTCTTTTTTTTACCGAAATGGCTACATTTATTCAAAAAATTTGTATGCATTCGCTAAGATCACTATCCGAAAAACCTTCACGTATCTCGCGACTATTACCGTTACTATTATCAAAAATATCAATGTCAGTTTTGATTAAAAAACATGAAAAATAGACATCCTTCGAAATCTACAAAAATACATGAGCCTGATTATGGTAGCTCTTAGGCCTCAAACGCATGGGCAAGCGGCTTGCTGTGGTTTTTGATTGGTTTTTCTGTCACAATAATTTTTTTTTTAATATTAATAATTTTTGGGTTATTAATGAAAAACAAATTCCAATCTTTTTTTCATCTTAATTTGTTCATAACAATTGCATCTTTTTATGGGCTAATAAATCCTCGAGATACATTTTTCTAGACGTCATTCCAAATCGAATGATTCGCTCATATTTTTAGTAGCTTTATCAAGAATTAATACGTTTTTGAACTTGTTGACTAGCCTATAAGGCACCGATCCCGCAGAGAGTTCGGCGTTCCGCATTCACTATTGTGCACACAGTAAGCATAGTCTAGAGTTCAAGAATTCGCTACCAATCATCACATGTCATACACTTTTTTTTACTTAAAAAAAATTGTATGACATGTAACCATGTAGGTTATATTCCGCCGTACCGCCTTATGTTTTCAAAAAGAGAAGGGGGTTATATTCAATTTCATAGTGTTTTCATGCGATTATATTGAGGATAAAGAGCTGTTGAATGGGTAATATTTCTCATTTTTTGTGTAACTCATTAGTAGGGAATCTGAAGGGAAGATGACGACTAACTTTGGGCTCTCTCCAATTTTATTTGAGTATCGTGATTTTGGATGCATCATTCCATGATGTTATGCAGTAAGCTAAAAGGTTCAGTCACTTTTAGCTTAGTCTCAGGCTTAGCTTCGGCTTTTAGTTAGTTTTTAACTAAGTTTATTTTTAGACTGTGTTTGAAAACTGACTCCGCCTTTCTAAATTTTACGGTCGAAATTTCACTCGTAATGCAAGTTCGATTCAAAGGTATAGTGAGAATTGTGTTGAGCGAACGGACCCTTAGAGTGATCTACCTCTCGAATTCCGATTGATACTAATTGTTGAGACACTGTATATCCAACTACAAAATTGTTCGTAAAACTGATAATTTCAGTAGGCATTTTAAATAAAAGGTAAGTTATAATAATTATACGATTTTTAAGCATCAAAAACAATCAAATTTTGGTAAAGTACCATTACCTAACATATAAAAATAAAATATAATTGGCGGTAAACCACCAAACTTATTGGTATATAGCTAAGCGCTAAGCCCGGCCTTATCGACACGATGTCAAGACCTGAATATCAGCAATAAAATCAGTATTGATTTATGCGAATGCTGATATTGAAAACTATGCGGATAATCAGCTTATGCTGATGCTGATATTCGCAACAACTCTGTAACAAATTACTTTTCGTGATTTGTCTTCAAGGGATTTTCTTCGAGAATGCTAGACGATTAGGGAAGTTGCCTTACCCTTTTTGGTCTCATAGGTACGTTATACAATTTAAATAAAGGTAAAATGCAATCTAAAAATTTTCACGAAAATCCGCTTTCGTCCGTGAATCGAGCCTCGTCGACTTTCAAGACCATCTGAAAATATCATGGTTCAAGTGCGAGTTTGTTGTCCGCCAAAACGCCGTTATATGCAACACGCATACGCGTTGTTTATTATTTCTCTTGTCTGCATGTATGTGTAGGTACACAGTATCTCACGTAACTGGCTTAAATAGCCGAAACCACAAACAAACCATTACAGGCTCATCAGCCAACTTTATCTCTTGATATACTCATAATATATACGTTAACACTCATTCACACGTGTCATTATAGTGCTCTAAGCGGTATCGTGATATCGGCAATATAGAAGTATATATTGTGCTTAATAATTTATTTTTGATGCAGATGGAACGGTCGATTACAATTATATACCGATTGAGAGAAATGGTCAGTCAGTGTTAATGAAGGAACAATTACTCAGGAAGCTGGATGCGGAGGATGTCACTTGGCACTGGACACCTTGGCTGAGAACCAGAGTTGAAGTCATTGATAACACTTTGCGGGAAGTGGAGTGTTTGCTGTCGGAATCTATTGAAAGTTTTCCCGATGGATTCTTTACAGGTGGGGAAATAAATGCATAATATTTTGAAATATGGTTAATTACACTTTATTATTTACATTATTACTGCAAATTTTAATATAGACTCTATTTCATGCAATTTTACGATATTTTTAAATCATTCATTCTATTCAAGAAATTCAATATAATATCATCTTACAATACCTATATTTATATAAATCTTTCAAGATTTATTGAATATACTCTCATACTTACAGACGAACAGTTGCGACAAGGCGCTTTCCTTCTATATGGCTTATTTGGAATTTATGCGTTCACGCTCCTGGCGATTGTATGTAACAACTATTTTATTCCCTGCGTGGAACTTATATGCGAAGACTTGAAAATCCCACAGGTAAGTCACCGAAAACCGTCTAGTTCTTAGATGTACGAAAGTGAATGAATAAAGAAAGCTATCATAACAGTGTCTTCTGACTAAAATATTGTTTATTTTGCAGAATGTGGCAGCAGCTACATTTATGTCAGTGGCCACCTCATGTCCCGAATTCTTTGTTAATGTGATTTCAACTTTTCTGACTGAATCGGACATGGGTATTGGAACTATAATTGGGTCTGCAATCTTCAACGCACTCGGTGTGGCGGCCGTGGGGGGTCTAGCTGCTGTTTCTGTAAGTTTGTCTTATAACTGAAATTTCTCCATCCGTCTTATGAGAGGGCGTGTTCCAAATTTTAATTAAAATTTACTTGACGTCACTATTATGGTGAAAATATTGTTAAGTGAATCTCGATGATAGCAATTTCCTTTCTTATGTTTTTTTATATCTTCTAGCCTATAGTCATTGAATCGCGGCCTGTGACAAGAGACGTGGTAATCTACATGGTGAACGTCAGCTTCCTAGTGATTTTCATATGGGATGGCCAAATTGATTGGTACGAGGCTGTAGTGCTCGGAGTCCTCTATGTCTTGTACTTCGTAGTGATGTTCAACAGCATGAGACTCTTTGCGGTCTATGATAAAATAGTGGGCAATTGTTGCAAAAAGAGTGATTCTGGTGAGCATATGACGTTTAATATACCTGTACCTGCTATTATTAATGAAATGAAATGAAATAATTTTATTCATTCAAATAGGCCTTCACTGGCACTTATGAATAGTCAAACTCTAATACTCAATGCACGGTTCGGAAGGTTGCTTTTGCTAAGAAGAGCCGGCAATAAACTCAGCAATTACTCTTTTCAAAATCAAACTTAAATTTATTACATCAGATGTTTCCTGCAGAGCGAGCGCTACACCCAAGCATTTTTATCATTTAAATATTCGGTAATATTGTAGTAAGCCTTCTGTACTAAAGCGGCCTTAATACATTCCTTAAACTTATGTGACGGTAAATTTAAAATTTTATTAGGGATCTTATTATAAAATTGTATACTCAGTCCTAAAAATGAACCTTGCACTTTTTGGAGTCTATAAGCAGAGGTCACAAGTTTATGCTTATTTCTAGTATTAAAAGAGTGCACGTCACTTTTTTTTACAAAAATATTAATATTCTGATGTACAAATAATATATTTGCATACATATACTGCGATGCTACTGTGAGGATACCTATATGTTTAAACTTATCTCTGAGGGAAGCTCGAGAACTCATATTATAATTTAGCTAGATATTAATTTACGGATAGAAGAGATGAATGGAAGAAGCGTACATATTGCGCCGACCCCAATTGATTGGGAACAGGGCAGGCAGATGATGATGATTAATTCTTCCTTATCCTTTTTAGTACGGAAAGACTTATTCTTTCCGTACTAAAAAGGGAACGTCGTGGTGCGACTCTGTCCATCTGTCCGGACTCCGTGTCATAGAGGCTCAAACACAACAAATGCTTTCGAATTGTAATTTGGAATTGTTTAAAAAATATAATGAAAAACAAATGAAAAACAGTTTTTTTTATGTAAAAGGCACAAAATGGAGCGCGCGGAAAGCGGGAGTGAGGCCAAAAAAGCAAATACAAATTGAAAATACATACCTAGCTTAAGCGAATAGCTTCTGAATTTGTATTTGCTTTGTTTAAACAAAGGTTATTAAAAAAAGCGTTTTTCTAGTTTGAATAAAGTTTGCTAAACAAAGCAAATACAAATTCAGAAGCAAATACAAATTTAAAAACCAGGTATGTGTTTTTCAATTTGTATTTGCTTCTTTGGCCTCACTCCCTCTCTCCCGTATTCCGCGCGCTCTATCTGCCTTTTGTTCTGTAATCTAATGTAAAAGGGATCGAAATTTCGGCCTATTATTATTGTAATCCTATAATGTTTCGTGTTTATAGTGAGGTGAATAAATAACGACCTAAATAACTTTTTATACGTCCAAGGAAGGTACGCAAGCTCAACTCACACTTGGCCGTTTTCGTTTCTTTAGTACATGCATGGCATATTTAATTGAGTACATACAGACATGCCATTAAATTTGGTAAATAATTCCAGGTACCCTGACAACGACTCCAGAAACTAGGAACTCAGTTGAAGAGGGTATTGATAACAAAGGCTACAGTGACACAAGCCTGGCTGCAAATGGTGTTTCTATTTCCGAGAAGGTGATAGAAGAGAAAGGTAGAAGAGAATTACTTCTTGAAAAACTTGGAATAAAGTCTTTCATAATATTAGTGAGCACTAACTGATGATATACCTATCTATTTTAGTTGAACAAATAGACGAAGATAAACCAAAGGCAAGTCTTTGGAGGTTCCCTAAAGAGAAGTCAGCACTCTACAAATTCTGGTGGCTGTACGCTTGGCCTTTGAAACTCGTGCTAGCAATGACTATACCATCCCCAGTCACACGCAGAAAACTATACCCGTTGGCTTTCTTCATGTGTATCATTTGGATTGGTGTCAACTCTTACTTTGTGACATGGAGCATGACTGTAATAGGTACGTTATTTTTCATAAAATATGCTCTGACAGAAAAAAATATTTTATAAAATAAAATACGCGCAAAATTTCTTGTTGAATACGTTTTGCTATGATGAACATTTTAAAGCCGTATCCCCTTACTCATATCATCATCATCAAATCAGCCTAGGGATGTCCACTGCTGAACATAGGTAACCGCTTACCATCAGGCGGGCCGTATGCTTGTTTGCCACCTAAGTGGTATAAAAAAAATAAAAAAAAATAGGCCTCCCCCATTAACTTCCACTTCGGACGGTTTTGGGCCGGTTGCATTCAGCGGTGCCCAGCGATCTTGACAAGATCGTCGGTCCACCTGGTGGGAGGTCGTCCCGCTCAGCGCTTTCCAGTACGTGGTCGCCACTCGAGAACCTTCCTTCCCCATCGGCTTACTCATACTCATAACGCTATCTAATATACTGATGGATGATGAGACTAAATATGGTCACGTAAATAATTTAATTTTTTTTGACAATGACTTTCTTTCATCAAATGGCTCGTATCACAGATGGTGGTTTAAATATTGTATGTTAAGATTATTGATCCATGGGACTTATTAGGAAAATTATTTAATTTAACGTAACCTCTTTTAAAGCTGCTCTGAAAGAAAACTATTAAAATAGCGGCACGCTATGATGGCCGTCTTGACAGCCCATATTACACCCTCATGGCAAAACGGTTACCATAGTGTTTGGATCAAACATTAATGAAAAACTGGGTATCTAACATTTTAATTTGTGCAGGTCATACATTCTTCATTCCGGATTCAGTGATGGGGATGACATTTTTAGCATTTGGTGGATGTCTTCCCGAAGCGTGTTCAATTTTCATCATGTCAAGAAGAGGTGCGTTTATTTTATCCTCGTTTGTATATGTGTATTGTGTAGTGTGTGTGAAAAAAACTATACAATGCGAATGTGCAAATATCGTAGACAAATGGATGGATACTTCTACATACGTGTAAATTGCATTTGCGAATTGATAAAATACAATTTTGGTTGCATTATCAGCGAATTTGGTTGAAATATTTATTGCGATTGTTTTCGGGAACAGTTATGGGTAACCTGACCTGTCCATCCGTAGGCTACTAATGTCTAGCTTAAAAACGGAATGAGTTACACTTTAGATAATTTGTGTAATATGTTGACCTGAAACCGACTAAATATTGAATTAAATTTTGGGTGGGTGCCCCAATATTTTATTCCTTTCACCTTTGGTAATGTATTTTTAAATAACCATCGCAATACATCCTTTTTTTATTTAATCATGGACAATCTGCTATTGCATACCGTTTTTTCTTTAGTGGTACAATTTTTTTTTACCCAAACAATAAAATACAGTGTTCTTAAATAGTACATACGAGCTAGATAAAACACAGTACTATGTACGTATAATAAATTTTTTGATTTGCGATTTTGCCGAATAGAATGAGCAACGGGTAGAATTACTCATTTAATGTATTTCTCTCATACATTGTACGTATGTAACTATGCTCTTTTCCATTACAACGATAAGTATCTACTCGAAACGAAAATAAACTAGTGTTGGGTTTTTAGCACTGTCCATACTCAAGTATATCTGAATTGATAAACATATCGAGACATATACGCTGATGAGTAATTAATACGTACGAGTAAGATTCGGGTTTCCTATATTGACAACATTGTAGACAGCTGTCTGGAATGGCGCGTGTTTGAAACAACATATCAAGAAATGAATATAAAATTGATCAATAAAAATCTCCTACAGAAATAACAATTCTGTACGATATATCGAAGTTTGTGGGATGATTATGATCAATTGAATCGTCTTCCTGAGCGAATAATTCGCAACTTTGTCAGAAATAGGCATCAAAGACAGGGTTCATCATAATGGCGCACGTTCAGTCAAAAATGGCGCTTTGAGTGATAGTTTGACGGAATGATTGATTCGTCGCCGTTCGTAAAGGTTGGGTCTTTGTTACGGGATGGTTAAGGGCTACACTTTGCATAAGAGCTTGCACCTATATCCGTATACAATTTAGTTAACCTCGATACAGTAATACAAATACACAATTGTTATTTCTGTCCAACAATTGATAGTATTTTCATGTGTTGAGCGATTGTTAAGCGATCCATTCCGTAAATGTGTTGTTTCCAATAAGCGCCATTATTGACAGACAGCTGTATAATTTGCTGTATTATAGGAAACTCGAATTGGACTTGAGTGTCTAATTTGCCGTGAAACTCGAACCTTTAAGTATGTCACTTGTTTTTTAATTTTTAAACGTTCTGAATGTTATTGTTTATTTCTATTATAGGTGAAGGTGGTATAGGTGTTTCTAACGCACTGGGAGCTAACTCACTGGCAATCTTATTCGCTTTGGGTTTGCCATGGCTCATCAAGACCCTCACTCTACTAGCCCAAGGCGCGGAGAATACTGCTGTATTAATCAACTCTTCAGGAATAGACTTCGTGGTCGGTTCCCTTCTCGTCGCCGTTTCTTGTTTATGGCTCACATTATTCATTGGGAAGTTTACGTTGAGGCGCAGTGTCGGTGCCGTGCTCATGGTGCTCTATGCTATTTTTATTGTTTTTGCTATCCTCGTCGAAATGGGCATAATATTAGACAGTGAAATTTTGCGAATATGCTGATGTAATATTTGAGATAGGTACTACGGTCATTTTGTATATACGATCCCTATTAGACGGTTTAACTTTTGTATATTAAAATAAATGATTTATGTTTAGATACGATGGAAAGAAGTGGGAATAGCAGGCGATCCACTAACGTTATTCTTGCCGGAAGCTAGAATCTTTGAAGATTGTGCGCCATTAGATTTCATATGCGATAAAAGTTGACGTAGGTAGGTAGGTAGGACTGGAATTCCCTCAAAAGTAAAAGGAATGACAGGCATTCCGTCTAAATGAGCAATCTTCATGAAATAATAACCACTAATATCCACTAAAACGCAATTCTTTGGATTGACTGTCATCTATACGTGTGTTATTGTCGATGGAATGATTGTTGTTCATTCGGCACGGAGAGACTAGCTTTTAGACCTATAGTTTCAATGTTTTTATTTAATCTAGTTGCGTTTTTATAGTATGCAACACAAATAAGAAAGAAAGAACGTTAGTGGTTCAGCCGCTGCTGTTAATTGAGACCCATCAAGATGTAATTAATGCTCAAACTAAACCTAGACAACGTTGCTTATTTATTAATCATCATTATACTTATTTTTATAAATATAGTTGTTATTAGTCACATTGTGAGAAACTATTCAATATATTAAGAATATCATTTAAAAGTTTAAGAACTACGTTTATATCTTAGAAATGTTATATATAAATACAAGATATATATATAAAAGGCTACACACACATCCCGGTATGATTTTCATTAAAATGTTATGTGCAGAAACTATCATGAAACGTACATAAATACTCACTACTTATGTTAGGAATACATAATAATTGTGGTTTTATTCGATTATTCTATATATTTTTTATTTTCAGCCGTGTATGTATGTACCTAATGTAACCTAATATACGTAGTTCATATTCCTATAGAATGAATGTGATAAGGTAGCTTTTGTTATGAGTCTCGAATGGGGAGAAGGTGAAACATACGGTTGCTCGTTTCCAATCGACGATGTTATCGTAATGGTTCTAGTAGGAAAAACTGTGAGAAATGACAAGAATAATAATTTTTGTAAAGAGTAATCATCGTATTAATATTAATGACAATGATTAAATTTAAATACTCACCCTATGCTTTGTTTATCTTAATCTTCAAATCATTAAATTATGGATTATTATAACGACTGTATCGATAGATAGGGGAAGGGAGGGCAAGATGGAAGTAGTTGACAAAAATCGCTTAGTACACAGGGACTCACGGCCATCATGAATTTACGATCGGAGTCTAGTAGCTCACGCCAACCAGGGAAGTGTGCGTGTGTTTTGCTTTTTTACTGCAATTTTTTACAAAAACATTGGATTTTTGCATTGTAGTAATATTGTTTTTATAAGATAAGCAATATTACTTTTTTGTTTTAACAGTATACCTACTAGGTATAGATTGTATGATTTGATGTTTGAACAAAAAACATTCGAATTTTTGATATCATTATTATCAGTGGGCAATATGGGTAAGATGGAAAATTTCTTTTTAGGACAATATTTAATTTCTTTTATCTTTTTAAATAGTGTTTAAGTATAAAAGAAAGAGTAAAATAGGATCTTGGACTGAAAAATATCTTGCCAGTTTCTATTTTGCCTTCATGATGAGGGCAAGATGAAATTTTTCATGTTTTTGCTTCAAGAGTCATAACATATTTTTTACGTAATATTAATTATTAATAATTGCAAAATTAGGAAAGCGTTTATATTCTGTCTTAAAACGGAATAAATAAAAGATCTATATTATATTAATTCATTTATTATTTTCATCGTAAAGTTAGCTATTCCATCTGGCCCTCCCTTCCCCTATCTATAAAAACTGAAATGTCACGGTACACTATTTTCTCACTTAGCCGGTTTTTTTATCAGTTATAAATAGTTTTGATTTATGGATTCTAATTATTTGTGGTTCAATATTAACATAAAAATATAAATTTTAGCTATCGTTTCGTTAGCTATTTATTATTCACCATCGTTGTCATTATTTTCGTGATCGTTTTTTTTTTATTAAGTAGCATTATAACGTAGATAGATAGTGTAAATAGTATGAAATGTAGACTATGAACGATTAAGCTATATAGTAGTTAAAGCTTGTCTCAATGGTAGGTTGGGTATTTGTATACTTAGTGTTCATAAAAAAAACATACAGAGGGATTGACTGTTTTAATAGCATTTCCATATTTTTAAACGTTTGTATATTAATAAGAGAATTGTTTTTTTTTTATAAATACATATTTTAAATAATATTACTTTTTGTTTCTCTGTACATTATGCTTCAGGTATTTACCATGAAATACCATAGGTACATACACGTTAAAGAGAATAAATATTTTCTCTGTGGGTACATATATTACTATAATACCACATTGAAATACGTATAGGTATAGTTTTACAACATCTAACACGTAGTAACCGGTTAGAACGCATATAGTACTTTTTATAAATAAATGGATATGTTCCGGCTTTGAACTGTTTTTAAACGCGTCGTATCCAATGAGTGTTTGTTATAGCGTTTGTGTACTGAGAATGGAAGAAAAAAGCGGTGTATGTAGGCCCATGTCATGCATATTGTAGGGTTCCAATATACCTTTATCAAGCACACATACGACAAAGTAATTAATGTGGTTATATATTATGATTAAACATATATGATAAACATTTATTTCAGATTCCATAGATCTAATTTTGTTAGTAGTATCTTAATATTAGTGTTAGCAATATTTTGCTATCAACAAGATTATTTGGTTGACATAACCAACCATAAAGCAGGCTCTATTGTAAGTCTTTATAGTTTCAGTGTAATGGTGCGTCCATGCTTGGCGAATCGAGCACGAGGCGAACCAAGAACAAGCACACTGCGAGCACGATTCGCGTAGCGTGGACGGGCTTGCGAGCCTCGAACGAACATTCGTAGCGTGCTCGACTGCGCTCCGCCCGATTGAAGTTTTTTAACGAACACAGGGATTCGCATCGCGCTCGTTGTAGGCTCATTGAAGGCTCGTTAAGTACGTTAAGCTCGTTGAAATCGCGAGCAACGAGGCTTTCTTTCGAGGCTCGGCTCGTGCTTGCTTCGCGTAGCATGGACGCACCATTATATTTATATTTTCTACTCTGATATTACTCGGTATTAATACTTTGGATAGAAAATCAAGAAAAAAGTTATTTCGGTTTTTCGAAAATCGATCCCTAACGGGGAAAAAAGCGGTAATCATGTTTTAATGGGAGGATTTAACTACGCGTCTCGATTGACTCAAAAGTAAGTTAATGTTCGTTGGTTCCTTTTATAGCCTTAAAGAAAATGGCTATTATAAAGGGGTAAAGAACGGGGTGCGGGTGAAATCGCAGGGCGGAATGCTAGTTTTAGTGATAAATTATATAAAAATATTGTTAGAGAAACCTGAAAATGAGCTATATAAAATGACCATTGGTGCCGATTATGTTGTAAATCGCACTAAAATAATTTTAGTCACATCTCATCTCTTTCTTAAGAACATTATTGAAAAAGGATATTTAATAAGGCTATAGAGGATTATTTTGCGTGTATTTAGGCGTAACCGCGATAGATGGCGACTAAATTTATATTGAAAACAAGCATTGCACTAATTTGACAGGACTAAATTTCTTATATCCTTTTCTTATGTTCTTTGTGAGAAAGAGACATAATGAGATTAAAATTAGTTTAATTGTAAACAACAGAATCAGGGCCATTAGTTTTTTTATTCAAACATTTAGAGGGAAGGAGGTACGGACGGAACGAAACTACTTACCTAATTTCTTCCATTCCGAAATACTTTCACAATTTTCGCTATAGCCGACACCAATTGAATTGGTATAACGCGTATTAAGTTGCAAATTAACGAAAACTTATTTAGTTTATTTTACTGGTTATAACTCGGTTATGACGCGTAACGGGAGTTTCGCCAATTACCTTCTTAATCCTAGGGAAATAAATTAACATTTAAAAAATGAAACTTTAAACAACTTGGAACAACTACGACGTAGAATTAAAAAGTACACAAACAAAGTGAAAGAAGCACATGTATTACCTTGTACTGATGGTGCATACTACAATATGATTTTAACGAGAATTTATCAATTATGTATATAAACATAATTATATCAAAACTATTTCACACATCTTTTTGCTTATGAATAAATCGTCCACATTATTTTCCTATAGCATATGCAAACTGAGTCTCAGCGAACTGTTATAGTGTCGGACCGATTTGAACACAAATGTATCTATGTAGAACAGCATTCAATCACCAAAAACGTTCTTTTTGTAGGTACCGGATTATACGAAATGTGTTGTAGCGGCTACATGTCTTGTTTCGTATTATCGCCTCCTACTCAACCGCTATATAACATGGTCCCTTGTGTTAGCTAAGCTCTCTCCGGCAGTTACACCTGAAAGCAATAAACTAAAGTCACATTTGTAAAAACGTTTAAATTATTTCCAAGAGGTTCATTACTCAAGACCGAATGGACAATTTACTCAAGTCTACTGAGTCAAACAAAATTATATGCCAACATATCCATGGGTCCGAATCCCAAATCGACTTGATGTAGGAACAGAAATACAATACCTCAGTATTGAGCTTTCAATCGAGCGCTCAATGAGTTTGAGGGAAAAAGGATAGCTTTCTAGAACAAAAATCAACAATTTATCGAATATATCAATATCGTTTGTTATAGATAGCGCGAAAATAAATCCTGCAGTACGATGAAATTATGTACCTCATACTTAGTCCCACCGCCACGTTTAGCGAGGAGTGAGTTCTGGAACCTAATAATGAGTGGCGAGCAACGAGAAGCGATGATCATTCTGTCAGTTGACTTATTATAAGTGTGGATATTTTTATTAGCAGTTAAAAACATATACTAGGTATTTATATTAAAACCGAGTATTATTTTAGTCGCCGGCAGAGTGTGTATTCAGATGAGTCGCTAGTGTCTGATAAAAATCGAATCAATTTTATTTGGTTGACACGTAACGTGAATCGTGCCCTTCTAATCATTTCTTTAATTGATTCAGCACTTTAGCATAACTCGATTTTAATAACAGTTATTAATTTTAAAGCCGACATAGGTACGCACGGCTACAGATCAAGCTGACCTCTCATTGTACGGAAATCCTATACTATATATCCTGTTTTCGGAATACAAATAAATGAATCAACCGGTGTGGAACACTTTTGTAAATCCGCTTCATGGCACTTATATTTACAAATTATCCTTAGCTACGTATTTAATTATTATTATGTCTAACAATATTAATCTAGACTATCTAGATATATGTGATAATGATAATAAAATATACCATTTACTCTTATTTTTACTACACAGCACTTTTAATAACTACATTATTATTAAGAGACGTAAATGTAGTTTATTTCCTTAGTTTGTTTGCAGTAAAAGTCCATATTCGCTCATATGGCTCGGTCTATTACGCAATATATTTTTTACGGGCCCGAGTTGTTGCTGGCTGAAAAAGTTTACATGGCTGCCGGCATTGATCGCAGATATTTTGTATGCAGTCGAGCTCCCCAATTTCTGTAACATTTATAGGAATCAGGACGATAAAAAAATACTGTTTTTTCAATATTCTTTTTATCAACACGATTAGCTAGTCATACGCAGATTTAATTACCTGAAGGATTAGTTCTGTTCGTATATTTTAAGCAATAAGAACAGTCACACATAATTTTTCGTAACTCTCACAAAAGATGGCGACTTCTCGGCGGCCAGCAATAGTAAAAAAATGTTCTGATGATGTATGTAAGTAATCTTTGTTAAGTTATTTCCAATTTTTTTTAGTTTTCTAATATTTTGTAAAAGATTCTTAAGTAAAAAAAAAAAGTTGCGTAGAAAATTTAAGAAAACGGTAGAGTAGGTAGGGTATGGTAGGGCAGGGTAGGGCAGGGTAGGGTAGGACACCATGCGACGGAAGTTGCACCGGAAGTGGCAGCTAGACTTCAATAGATAAAAGCAGTTTTTAATTGTATTTTCTTTTATACACGTTATTATAATTTCGTAAACGCCATTGTATACCTTATTTTGTGCAGATCCTTTCGCAATGTTAATTACATGTAGCGTTCATGCTATTTGATTAATGAACGAAATAATAAGCAGTAAGCTTTGATGAAATACCTGAATATATTTATGAAGCAGTAATTGCTTACCAGTCATGGCGATACCATCGTTTGTTGTCCATAATCTTGACAGATGAGTCTTAGTGACGCTCACCACATCGTGATTTGTGAAGCAGAAGAGGACGGACACACACAAGCCCTGAATACAGAAGAATTAATATTATTCTTTCTTTCTAAAACACTAAGGTAAAAAAATTCAATCGCTAATAAGTCTATACAAAAACAATTCTATATTCATTAAAAAATCAGCCCAAGTACAAATAAAGAGTTTGATATATTCAAGACGGGATTCTAGCTATTAAACTAAAAAAAAAAGATGTGAAAATGATAATAACAATACTTTGGTTAATAATAAATCCTTACTCATATTATAAATGCGACATTCAAATGTGGACAACTTAAACATATTAAAATAGTAAATATCTATATAATCATATTGATAAATATGTATTTGCATTTTATTTTACTTATTTAAGATTAAAACAAAACAACCATATTATGCGAGAAAAAACGAGTTATGGTAGTTACATTGTAAGTATTATGTTTTGCATTTTGAATTTGTCGTTAAGTACGTCAAAGCAGATTTTTAAATTTGAGAAAAGGATGGCCAATGTCTATACTTGTGTTTTTTTATTTTATAATAAGCTAACTCAGACCAAGAATTTTTATTTTTATATGTCTATGTAAGCTAATGTGTTTTTGTATCCGGTTTAATGAGTTTCCTTATCGGAAACGTCTCGACAAATATCGTCCAATTAGTTAAATGTTATAATACTCGTTCATGTTGTGATTCCCACTACATTTTGTGGAATATTTATTGAGGAATTAGTTTAGTTCATAGGACTAATATCCCTTTTTAAGCATATTGCGCGCACGAATGAGAGATTTTATGGAGAATATTATATTTTCAACTTTGGCGATTTTAAATTATATACATACGTGCAACCGCAAAATGCATTTATACATACGAACCCCTGCAGATTCCGATACACCCAGGGCAGGTACTTCTTCTAGATATTTCTAGAGATAATTATGTTCTAGGAATTTAAAGCACGAAGATTGTGTGAAGACAATGTAATGTAAATTGGGTTCAATTTAATGAAGCGTCTGTTCCTTTTTTGTTCCTCTTAACAACGGCTCAATCACTATATAATTCATGACACATCAATTGGCCAATTTAGATTCTAACTGAGTTTACAAAAAAGAGTCTTTCCGAAATGTCGTGCGGGGCTAAAGTTATATTCAGTCTAGAAATTCATCACGATATCTTCGTTTTTTTTTTTGAAATTGACATATGAGAAATAAATACATGTCTAATATTTTTTCATATGTTAATGACAGACTAAATATAATTTATCAGTCAACTAGCCCAGTGTTTCCCACTTAATACTTTTAAACAGCGGGTTTAAAAGTATTAAGTGGGTCACGAAGGGGCAGGGTGAAAACTACCGGGCCATGGCAGAACAATGTTTGGGAAACACTGGGCTAGATGACTGATAAATTATATTTAGTCTGCCATTAAGTGTTAAGATTCCATTAGGTAAAATAATACAAAATTAATTATATACATATTTTTGTATCGCCTATTTAGTCACAAAATTTTAGTGCGAAGTATGGAGCTTCTGCTTATTTTTAAAACAAGGCGGGAATGTCACAATCCAGCAAATGGGAAACGCTGATCTAGCCTATTATCTTTGCAGTAAGTGGATTCTGTCATTGGCTGCTTCAATTGTGAAGGCAGAGATAGTATTCGTCACTACGTGTTGGGTCTGTATCTTGACTACACACATGCACGCCTTCCAAAAATATGATAATTTTATGCCAAAAGATACACACTAGGCAGTACGTCTGGCTAGGCGTCAATAACGCCAGCAGCTGCAGAATCTGCATCTGTAGAGTAAGAGTAGAAGATGAGTAGTAGCCAGTCGTCACTACTTCGAAATGGTTGGTTGTCCTGTTTATCGAGTCTGTGACCATGGAGAGGAACCCTGAATCCTCCCACCTGTATGTGCGGGTATCTTGTGAGTTATCTTCACTTCCTTTTTTACGTGTAGGGTCGCCCGGTCGTTAGATCTAATATAGTAATTGTTTTTTTTCATAATTTTTTTCTGATTTTTATTGGAGCCAGTCGGCGCGCTACAAATGCTACAATAGGCTAGCACCGTTCAATTGTTAATAAATTTGTGTGTTATACATTTTATTATACCTTTACTGAATTAGTTATCCTTATCTGAAGATGGCATTCTTTGTCTCGTACATACAATAATATTGTATTCCTGTGTTGTATTTGTACGCTTTCTATCTGCGTGTATCGCAAGAATTATTAGTAATATGTTGGTTGATTGGCCTGCATGAGAAATAAGACTGCAATGCCAAAAGTTAATAGTGAAAATAAAAAAATAAAAATGTTAAAACACCTTTATAAGTTATTGAATAGAAAATGTAAAAGGACGAAGAATAATTTAGCTACCTTCAACTTACCTGTAAGCTGGTGATCAATGCAGACACAACCTGATACAGTTTCTCGCCAGGCGCGTTGATCGCTGGCCGCAGTGGTATCAGTAAGAAGTGCAAACCAAACAGGGGAATCTTTAAAACAAAATAATTGGACTGTTTTACAATAAAAACTTAAACCGACTTACAAAGTACACGAAGAAGTAATCAAATCCTGATCTGATGACAATGGGACCAAACGGGAAGTGTACCCTTCCAGACAAAAAAAGATTTTTCCAAATCGGTTCATAAATGACGAGTTATGAGGTAACAAACATAAAAAAAAAAAAAAACATAGAACCGAATTGAGAACCTCCTCCTTTTTTTGAAGTCGGTTAATAAGCAATTAGATTCACACCTACGGACCACTTCATCATTATCATCAGGCTATAATGTCCCACTACTGAGCACAGGCCTCATTTCACAAATCAGGGTGAAAGGTAACGGAACGGACAACTTAATTTACCAGATCTCTTACAGAATTGTTTAGTAAAGAAAACGTTTAGGAACATCTCATATTTTGTTATTCATGGATCCGCTTTTTCATTGAAACTAAAATATTTGATGTACCTACATAATTTATTCGGATTGCGATTGCGAATGATGTAAAATATTTTCTATCTTGGAAATAAATTGAAGACTTCTTGCTGGCTCAATCAATCATAATAATTTTATTCGTATACAAGGCCATTCCACGCACTTATGAATTAGAAAATTGATTCGGCAGGTTACTTTGCTCAGAAGCCGGCCATTCATTCGGTTATTACTCCTTTCAAAACAAATAAGAATCACGGACAACACCTAAAATAATGATTACACTTAATGATTATTTGTTACTTATTTTCTTTATTTTCTACTAAATTATAAGTATAATAATGTTTTTTGTGTTCTCTGTTTTCTGTGATTAGTTCAATTTTTTGGACTTTTTAATTTACTTTTTCTTTTATCTTGTTTTTTAGTTTATATTTGCTTTATATGAAGCTTTTTGAAATACTTTTATTTTTGTTACCAAAATTGAATGTTGTGACTCCTTAAAAAGTTGTACATTTATCTCATTTTCTATTTTAGTTAGTTTAAGTTTTTTTTTAATGTAACAACTACTGGTTGTCCTAATTAAATAAATAAATAAATAAATAATATTTAAAACCTACTGTTAAAAATTATGACATGATACTACCTCAGAGTAGATAAATACTACGTACAAATACTACTGAATAATACCTACCAAAGTAGGTGCCTTATATCCAATTTATAATGCTCCTATCTCTGTAGAATTCAAAAATGGTTTTTCTAAAATACTCTATTTTTTACCCTAACTTTGAAACTACAAACGCCTTTAATGTTCGACCACTTATATACAGAAATTATTTTAACCCTTTTCGAAACTGAGTGGGAAACTATTAAATTAACAAGAAAGGGTTTGTTTCGTGACGACAAAAGCTTTTACAGAAAATATTCTATGAAATATTATTATATCTTATTCGGAAACGGATACATATTCAATAACATAATTTATTATACGTATAATAAGACAGGTTGTTCTTTGATAAATTACCCATCGCTTTCCTTTTCAATCCCTAACTTAATATGGTATAATACATCAAATCTTCTCAACATTACTCATCGGAGAAACGTCTTTCAAACCATGACAGAGTCTGCAGTTATTTCGAATGTGGTTCTCGATCGAGGCTCGAACAATCAAAAATATTCTTTGGAAAGGAATATGTTTATCATTAAATACTTAGCTATCGCTCGGTACGCGTTTCAATGCTCACACTTTATTTTATAAGTAACTAGCTGCCCGGCGCGACTTTGTTCGCGTGTTGCTACCCTACCCTACCCCACCCTACCCTACCCTACCCTACCCTACCCACCATCATAACAAAATGATCCGCCATGTATTGAATTCATTTGTTACAAAAAATGTGATAAATGAAGAACCGCTCGACCGATTTTGTGCAAACTTCACATAAACCATCTACTAAATAGTCCGAACAAAGCCTAAACATTTGGTTTGGATAGGTGAGCCCGTTCTTGAGTTATAAAATTACAACGAAAAGTGGCATTGATTTTTATATATATAGATTATTATTTGTTTCTCGGTATCAAATCGAACACACAGGAAGAAATTAACTAATACTTGTACGTAGTATTTATATACTCTGAGCTAATACTTACCAGGATAAGCGCGGCTCTTGCAGCTTTCTTGGTTGCAACAGATGCTCGTTGATTAGGTGCCGGGTGCAGTTTTGTCAGAAGAACTCTTACTACGTTCACTAAGAAAACTGCGGTATGAAATTTTATTAATAATAATCACCCTTATAGGTGTTAATAAGTCTAGTTAAACTTTGTTCTCATAGCCCCATAACTAGTCGGGAATCAGTGGCAATTTGACTGGTATTTCCTACTGTTAGCCTTGATAAGGCAATAGCTAATGTTCGCGGGCTTGTGCACTACAACTCACCAGTGATTCATCGCAATCTGATGAATGGTAGGTATAGGAACGCATTCGGAATAAACAAAGAAACATTAATGTTTATACAGTAGGGATGCAACGAATAGTACTTTAGCGAGAGCGAATACGAATATTAAATTAATATTCGTTGAATACGAATACGTATCATAAAAATAGAATATTTATTTTAACTAACGTTGGATGCATTTTTCTTGATGTAGTGGAATGGATGATCTGGCTTTACTTGTTTGTACCCACTATTCTGCATACCAACACCAACTAGATGCATTTGATTTACATATGGATAACGTATTTGCAAGTGAAATGGATTCTGTAAAAATTAAAAGTTTTTTTCTCCCAACTCACTTTCCATTAGCTTTTTAGTTGTTTTTATAACGCTCTACAATGATTTATAAGTGTTCAGTTGAACGTTACCCCTATCATTGAGTCCCGACTCCCGAGTAAAATGCAATCCTGCCATTCTTCTCTAACATTACCGATTAATTTTCTATCTGATAAAAGTCAAGCCAAGAAGCCATTTGAGAATCAATTTTTTACACGAATACTTGGAGTGTTTATAAATTGATAGGATCCTTCCTCCCATTGATCGTCAGAGTAATATACACAGACACAGAGGACTATCACCCTATCTACAATCTTACCATGAGTTAGGTACTTCTAATTCAAGAAGGTCGTTATTGTACCTACACCAAGAAAATTATATAGGTTATATCTGTTTAAGAGAGGTAGGTCATATCTTTTTTTCGGTCGGTTAATAGCATTCGACTGGGGAAGTACCTCCACCTTACAGGATACCGCAGCCAAATAACTTTTACTGACTTTGTCGAATACCTACTATAAATGCGCTAATCTCAACAGATAGAGCGTGCGGAACACGGAATTAAAAAGAAAATGTTTTTCATTAAATAAAATAAATGTTTGTTGAACAAAGCAAATACAAATTTAAAAGCGAAAATTAGGTGTGTATTTTTCAATTTGTATTAGCTTTTTTGGCCTCACTCCCATTGAACGGTCTTGGACGTCTTCCAAAGGTCTGTGTACTTGTCTCGTCGTCGTTACACCCAGGGTCTGGTTTCCGTCTGTCAAGTCACCTTTGTTTTTCTTCAATGTCAGTCTTATTCAAATTCAAATATCTGTATGTTTCGTCTAATCAACCAGTCAGTCATGTCACGGCCATAGAGGTTGGACAGCCCCAACATCCCCACCTCCAGTATCAGAAGGCTGATACTCATGATGAGGAGCGGATGTCCAACCTACACAGCTTCGTCACTGGTCGTGTGTACAGTCCTTGTCCAGTCTTAACGTCAGCTACTCGGATGCGGTCGTCTTTCCCTCGATGCACCTTCATGACAACCCCGAGAGGCCATAAGTTCCGAGGAAGTTGGTCATCTGCAATTACAACAATGTCACTTTCAGCAAGAGTCGTAGAGGCAGGTTGAAACCATTTGTCTCGTCGAGTAAGAGTCGGCAGATACTCTTTCACCCAGCGTTTCCATATAAGGTCTGCTAGCCTCTGTGCTTCCCTCCAGCTTCGTCGTAGGAGATCGCCGTTATCGAAGGATCCAGCAGGATAATCTCCGAAGTCAGCCTTGGCCAGTAGGAAGTCATTGGGCGTAAGTGGAAGGTCATCTGCATGGTCAATGGGTACGTATGTTAAAGGACGCGCATTTATAATATGCTCCACCTCAGTCAACACGGTAAATAAAGTTTCGTCAGAGGGTGATCTGTTCTTGAGCGTCACCTTCAGAGCTGTCTTAACCGAGCGCACCAGACGCTCCCAGCACCCTCCCATGTGAGGGGAACAAGGTGGAATGAACTTCCATGACATTATCCTGGTACTGCCAAACTTCAGCAGTTCATCTCTGTCAATAGCAAGAATGGACTGTTTCAGTTCTCTGTCTGCCCCTCGGAAGGTAGTGGCGTTGTCCGTCCACATTTCTTTAGGGCATCCACGTCGGGCTATGAACCTGCGGAGTGCCATGATGGCACAGCTGGTGTCGAGGCTACGTACCACCTCAATATGGATAGCCCGTACAGTCAGACAAGTAAATAGGGCTACCCACCTCTTCTCTTGTCGCCGCCCGACCTTCACCGTCAACGGCCCAAAGTAATCAAGGCCGGTGCAGGTGAAAGCTCTGTGTCCACCTGTAAGTCTTGCAACAGGCAATGGAGCCATTAAGGGTGGTGAGGGTTTGGCTCTCCTATTTTTGCACTCTTGGCATGTATTCCATGTGCTTTTGACCGCAGTTCGCCCGTCAAGCACCCAGAAACGTCTCCTAACTTCGTTCAAAACGCGTTCCCGTCCGGTATGAGCAGATTGTTCATGGTAGCGCATCAGGAGAAGTTTCGTTATCCTGTCCTTAGGATATAAAATTATGGGGTGCTTCATATCGTCGTCAATATCTGCCGCACCGATCCTTCCACCGACACGGAGAATGCCATTCTCGTCTAAAAAAGGACTCAATTGCCGAAGAACACTATCGGATGTCACGAAACCGGTTTTTTTTAGGTTCCAAATGTCAGCTGAGAATGTTCGACGTTGGCTTTCTTTGAGTACTTGTCGCTGTGCTGACTCAATTTCATCAGAAACCAATTCTGTTTGTCGTCGACTATCTTTGTGTAGCCAGTTATGGCAGGCTCGCTGAACCCATGCTGTAGTCCTAACTAGCCTCCAGTACTTTGAAAATCGTTCATCATCAGGCAGGAGGGTATCAGACTGCGAGATCACCAAAACAGTCTTAATTTCTACGTCATCTTCATTAAGTTGGATCTCGTTTCCAACGTCGTTGGGCCAGAGGTTATGAGGTTGACGTAGAAAATCTGGTCCAAGCAGCCATCTAGAGCTATCCTCAATCACACCTTCACGAGTAGCATGATCCGCAGCATTCATGGCCGATGGTACCCACCTCCAGTCATGAATTTCCGTCAACTCTGCTACTTCACTTACACGATGCGCTACGAAGGGCTTGAAACGTCCTGTGTCAGATTTAAGCCAACTGAGAACGGTCTTAGAGTCTGACCAGTACCATGTCTTTGAAATCTTCAACCATGGCGTATTAATATACTTCTTCAAGACTTGACCAAGGCGAGCACTCATCACGGCAGCCTGTAATTCTAGCCGCGGGATGCTTAGTATCTTCAGAGGAGCTACTCTCGCTCGTGCCATGAGCAAAGAAACATACCATGAATTACTGGTCGTCTTTAGTCGCAGATATGCAACAGCGCAGAAGGCCCGTGAACTAGCGTCACAAAATATGTGCATTTCTACGGGGTTGTCATTTGAGCAGGCATCAGTCATCACCCAACGCGGCACTTTGATGGTCGTTACACGTAGGAGCTCTTTGAGCCATACTTGCCACTTTTCATAGTGGTTATACTCAATCTCGTCATCCCATCCTATCCGCGATTTCCAGATGTCCTGTAAAAGGATCCGAGCTTTTACCGTTATAAATAAGAGGAACCCTAACGGGTCAAAAACGGACATAACCAGTCGAAGTACTTCACGCTTCGTAGGTCTCTTGCTGCCTGACTTAATGTCGTCGTCTACTTTATGCAGGTTCAGCAAAAAAGTGAAGCAATCAGAGTCCGGGTCCCAGTTCACACCAAGTACACGTTCAGTATGCTCTTCTTTAGCATCTGAAAGCATTTTCACGCCACCAGTTGCCAATTTGTCTTCGGGTATGTGTCTGAGAAGGAGCTTGGAATTAGACATATAATTTCTCATATTAAACCCACCTTGAGCATGCACCTCGTTCACACTGTCGACTATTCTAACGGCTTCTTCATCACTATTTATAGAGTAAATAAAATCGTCTACGTAATGATGTTCGATGATGGCTTTTATAGCTTCGGGGTATACAGATTCGAACCTGCGAGCATTTAGGTTTTTCACATACTGCGCAGAGGATGGAGAGCATACTGCACCGAAAGTCATTACGTTCATGACGTATTGGTCGCTTCCCCACAAAAATCGTTGAGCTTGTAAATCTTCACTTCGTATGAGAACGCGGTGGAACATCTCTTGGATATCGCCCATGATCGCTATTTTTCCACAGCGAAACCCTAAAAGAACACCAGGTAATGAAGTAAGCAGGTCCGGCCCACTGAGCAAAAAGTCGTTCAGGGATTTACCCATAGATGGCGCTGCACAGTCTAGTACGATGCGAAGTTTGTTCGGCTTGTTGGGGTTGAAAACCGCAAAGTGCGGTAGAAACCACGTCTTGTTAGTTCTTACCACCTTCTCCTCCTTAGTCAATTTGGATACGTAACCTTTCTCCAAATTTTCTTCAATCTTTTTCTGGTATTGTACCGAAAAGTCTGGTGACCGTTGCATCTTCCGCTGGATACCATCTAAGCGCATACGGGCGACGGCGTAGCTGTCAGGTAAGTCAGGATTGTCATCTCGCCAAAGTAAGCCGGTCTCCCATCGGTTGCCTACTAGTCGCGATGTCTTCTCCATGATGTCCAGCGATCTCATATCCTCCCGAGAGCGTGGAGTGTCAATGCTCGGTCTTGTCCCGAAACCTTCGGTAGAGAAAGATCTGCGAATTGCAGCGTTGAGTTCCTCACAGGCACACAGATGAAGCACCGTTATACTATCAGGAATAATAGATGGTAACTTACCATGAATAATGTACCCTAGTTTCGTGGCGGAGACTATGGGTGCATTCTTCGGTCCCTGGATTACCTGTCGACTCACTATCAAATCTATGTTGTCATGTCCGATGAGTAGTAGGGGTCGTTCATGTACAGTCATTCGGTCAATATTTACATAGTCGGAAAGGTAGGTCCAATTATTTACAAGCCGGTCATAATTACATTTGTACAAAGGTAAACCTAAATTATTTACAGATCTTACATTGTCTAACTTAAAAATTTCATCACTATTTACACCACGAATAGAAAATGAAACACGTTGCGACGAATTTTCAATAGATGTCATGCCCGAAGCTCCTTGTATGCGTAAAGCGTTCACCGGTCCATACACGCCTATTCGTCTCGCGAGGTGCCCGTCTATCAGACTTATCGTCGAACCTTCGTCTAGAAGTGCTAGAGCTTCCACTTCACCATCGGGTCCGCTGATGAAAACTCGTAGAACTTTCAGTAGCACGATACAGTCGGGATCCGAGACGAGGTTGACAGCCAAAGATTTTAGAGGCTCGGCGTGCAGCAGCTCATGATGTACGCGGTCACATGACGTACACTTCTTCTTACGCTTACATTGTTTCAGCTGGTGTGTCATCGATAAACATGAGAAACAGAGCTTATTTTCAGATACGTAGTGCCAGCGTTCGTCAACTGTCATATGTTCAAATTTGGAACAGGAATCAAGGCTGTGGTCACCTTTACAGAGCCTACAGGGCAGTATGTCTTTTTTAGTAGTTAAAACGGGGTGTCTCACATGCATTGTATTCAGATGCCGATGCCGGTACGTTTCGGGTGCAGGTCGATCGCTCGATTTCGCCATTGGCATGATGTATGTGGCAGCGTTGGCAATTGTCATGAGCCACTCAGAAATGTCAATCAGCGTGACGTGTCTTCCGACCTTCTCACTGGCATGCATACTCCACTGGAACTTAAGGAAAGATGGCAGTTTTCCTATAATCTCTCTTATCAGTGTCGTGTTAGATAAGTGCCCTGCTTCGTCTGTCGCAGTCATGGCAGCCACTACATTCTGTACAGAGGTCGAGAATTCTATGAGTGCATTGACGTCGTCGTGCCTTATGTCACGCATGGCTCTTATCTTAGAGAGCATAATCTCAATAAGGTACTCTGGTCTGCCAAAGCGAAGTTTCAGGGTGTCAATAATCTTATCTAAATTTGTGGCACTCACCAAAAGGGCTGATACGGTGTCGCGAGCCTTTCCTTTGAGGCACTTAGTAAGTCTTGCAATGTTCTCGTCATCACTGTATTGACATAGTCTCGATGTAGTTTCGAACTGACTGAAGAACATGGGCCACTCTTCAGGTTCACCCGAGAAAGTGGGCAGTTCCTTTATCGATGTTTGTCTGGCTAGGAACTTGTTTAAGTCGTTATTGTCAGGAGTGTGTGTCTGGATAGGAGCATGGAAGGCGCTCGTCGTGGGGATTGCCCTCACTGCTGTCGGCCGTACAGTCGCGGCACGCACACTTCCAGCGTTTGATACGATGTCGTCATTTACATCACACAATGATTCAGTCTGCAGTCTTAATTTTTCTAATATGAGCCGCTTTTCAGCTTGTGCAACCTGCTCGGCGGCTTCAAGTTTTAATGCCAAAAGTTGTTGTCGTCTTACCGTGGACGTCGTACTTCGAGCAGAAGCGATGGATGAAGTCGGTGAAGGTACGCGGCTGTGTCGGGAGGGCGGTCGGTCATGACCTCCGTCCGCAGCGGCGCCAGTCGATGTCGTATTTTCCATTTTTTCTGCCTTCGATTTACTTCTTGTAATCATAGGTGCTAGTACGTTCGGCGATGAAGGACCACTTGAACGGTCTTGGACGTCTTCCAAAGGTCTGTGTACTTGTCTCGTCGTCGTTACACCCAGGGTCTGGTTTCCGTCTGTCAAGTCACCTTTGTTTTTCTTCAATGTCAGTCTTATTCAAATTCAAATATCTGTATGTTTCGTCTAATCAACCAGTCAGTCATGTCACGGCCATAGAGGTTGGACAGCCCCAACACCCATGTTTCGCGCGCTCCATCTGCCTTGTTCTATAATGTTGTTGTGGCGCTAATATTATTTTAAGTTATTATTGCTTTATTCATTATTAAGAACATAAAGGGGCGAATCAGAACATTTTGCAATGGTAAAAGTAAAAATAATAATACTCGAAAACTTACTACCGCGCGAGATCGGGCTCGTCCAAATACACTAACGAAATAACTATATGCCCTTACTGACATTAAATTCGGCGCCATCTCTTGATACCTATCTTCAATATTTTACAGTAACGTACGTAGTATAATTATTGATGATTTTTACAACGTTAGGGACAAATGTTTAGGGACGTCCAATAAATACTATTTGATTAAAATAATTGTAATTATGCTTTTTAAAAGCAAGCTTACTTCATTCTTAACCAAAAAATGACAAATATGAATGCTTGCATTCACTTTTTCAAGAAATTTCAAACATTGTCGCGTCACATAGGCTTAGGGATAAGTATTTTTTGTATGAACACTGATTATTTTCTGCTGAGTAAACAAAAAATCTCAAGAAACTTACATTTAAAAAAAAAGAAAGTTTAAACTGATTTGGTGACGAATAGAGTAAAAAAAAAACAAAGTTTATACAGAAATACAGATTTTCCCCCTTATTCATAATCGCATTTTAACTAAATCTGTGTAATAGCGTGCCCCGTCTCACTCTTTCGATCACCAAATGGTACGTGTCAGATAAAGACTTCGGAATTTTAGTTAATCAACGTTTGATAATTTCATTATGAATAAGGAGGTTTGTGTATAATTATATGGCAGGGACACGAAAGGAGTCGCTTAAAAGTTGATTCACCCAAAGATTAGGTAGAAGGATATTGTATTTCAGCGAAACATGTCACTTCAATATCCTTGACAGTAAGGTACTTACGAAAGCAGTCTCAGGTCCTACTATAATTTAGCCTCATTATTGTCCCCTCTTTCAATTAGGCATGATTAGATGGAAATAGTTGTCTATATCCGCCAATGTTTATGTAAGACTGTTGTGTAGGAATTATAATTTGATTAATTAGTTCTAGTTTATTTATTTATGTTATCTTAATCAAAATTACAAATATTAATCACACGATAAAAAATAACATGCTGTAAATCCGCTGCTTCATATTTATGTAGCCGTTATCATCTTTCCTACGGTAACTAATGAAAAAAATAAGTTCTTTTTTAATGAAACAATTTATAAAAATGCTACACCCGAGGCAATTGAAATAAAAGAAAGTAATTATACAACAAGGCTGGTAAGGGCTGTAAGTATACGTATTTTAGCAGTGTCAGGGTTAGCGTTCACGGTGCAGTTTCTACAGTTTCGGGCGTGCTATTATAAATTTTTACGAAGTATGGTATTAAGAGACCCTATGCAAAATTTTGCTGATTTACGTGATTTAACAGTTAAAATACTGTATTTATACAAGTTTTAATTCAAAATCTTAAATATAATTTTAATTATGATCTAATGAATAAGCTACCTCTTTATTTTTATTATTATTTTATTTAATGCGAGATTAAGGTTATTTTAACAGATGTTTTATTGTCAACCTATTGTTTTTTTTTTTTCAGGAAATGGTTTTTTTTTACTGAAGTTTATTTATGTCGTTATAATTTTAATGAACGGGAGTTCTAAGTAGCCGAAATCAAAAGCAATTCTTCGCCCATTTTCTCTAAAATTTGACTAAGTAAAATATTTTTTACTCAAAATTATTATATTAATGTGGTAAAAAGTGCTCCTTGTATAGATGAATTTCATAACAATATACTGTAATTTTTTTATACCGTTTAGACGTCAAAACGATTCGTAAATATGTGATATTCTAAACCTCTTATAGCAAAGAATAAAAAATAGCCGCCAGTTTGAGGTCGATTAAGCAAAATTAAATAATAAAATTAAAAAAGTTACTTATTTATCAGATAACTATCTTTAGCCCGCGACTTCGACCGCGTATTATTTATTTTTGCCAGATATGAATCATTGTAACAATATAGAGCTTTGTTCATGGCTGTTGTCCGCCACTACGTGTGATATTTGACAAAAGTTCAGGTAGATTGAGAGCTCACATGCAAGCATGCCACATAGAACTGAAACAGTCCTGCCGCAAAGAAACTCTAACAAATTTCAGAGTTTTTCCCTGAGATTTATTAATAGCCATCGCGAAATAAACCTTGATAAGGAACTGTTATCTTTTAAATTCAAACGGAAGGTGATTTGGGATCAATGGCATACGCGGCACGAAGACTGTTTTTCCTCTGGCAGAACCAGTTAATAATTTTGGCCTCAATAACATTCCGGCGGACAGCTGTTACTTGTAGTCTAGTTCCACAGCACAATTTTGGAAGCCGTATATTTCTAATCAATATGACAGGACCACCTACATGCATGAGACGGATTACCCGGCGGATTAGGAGAGTTTAAAAATTTTACAGGATAATTTACCGACTCATCCATATCGAAATTATCTTTAAATGAATATATCATTATTTCATTGATCGCAGCGGGTTGATCATTTTTGGGAGTCATAATGGCTCTGTCGCGCATAACCACGCTATCGGTTTTTGTTTGATATGTTTAACATCAGTATACATTTTATCTATAAGTTCCTCGACTGTTGATACCACATCTTTCATATTGTGCAATAAAACTCATAGAAATACAGTATTTTAACCGTAAAATCACGTTAATCTGCGAAATTTAGCATACGGCCTCTTAAGGAGTAATTAAAAAATGAGCCATATCAATGTTACTTATGTCTCTATTAGTATTATCTGTATTGGAGCTGACTGGAAAAACGCTCAGCAAAAATCTTGCTATGGTCTGCCTTCATTTCACTTAAGTAATAGAAGCGGGTAGTAACTGCCCGGTTAATTTTAGGCCTAACTCGTTGTTTTCCTAATTTCGGTACGGGTAAGATTAAGTTTACACAACGTAATATTTTCCGTACCTTAACATTCTCAGGGTTAACCCAATGCTCAGGCGAGAGAGCATTAAAAGGCAATGGTACATTTATATTAAGATAAATGGCGTAATTTAAGGTTAGTTGTTGTAAGGCTTTTCTTGAAATTAAACACTTCGAATAGGTCTACGTGACTTTTTATTACTTATATGCCTAAATAAATTTTTGAAACAGTTATTATGTAATCTATCAATCAAAATATAAAGATTAAGAACTAAGTAAGATTGTGCCTTAGTGAAGAAGTGGCTCTATCAGGTGGTATAAGCATAGCTGACGGAAATCGCTTACATTTGAAACCAGACCAAAATAATGGGATAAGGAAAATTCTGGTCATAGTATTTGCTTAGTGAATTTCCTAATTACTTTTACTCTGGTTATTGCTTAACAATTTTCAAACTCTTGTTTTTATATCTCAGAAGTTTGCCGTGGAAGTTTGCCAGCCATGCTGTCCAACTGATCGTAAGTGCGGTTACCGGTGCCTATGGTCGTTAGCTACTGTATAAGTATGTCACTATTCGTAACCCGGGTAACTTTATAAATTGCAAAACTTTATCTGATAATCCAATCTAAGTAATACATGATCGGAGATCTCACACAAGTGTGGCACAACTAAAATATTAAGTTCAAATAACTTACCAAACGAAGCTAATAGTGAAATCACAACAGGAATGATGATTATCCAAAATGTGTCGCTTTGGTCCATCCAGCACCTGGTGAAATTTCATATAAGTATTAAAGACGAGTTGGGGTGATAGGTATGCAGGGGATGCTTAGGTATGTGTTTCATCATATTCATGTAATCAGACGTTTTACCCTACGAGAAACAAACACTAATTTTAAGAGACAAACAATAGTTCGGTTCACTTTTGACAGCGCATTTTCATCCTTGGGCCAGGAAAGACAAACAGTGCGGAAAAGAGAGACACCCATCTGTCTAAAATTGCTTTTTAGTTTAGCTTTCAATGATTTCAAAAGTAATACGCCAGTAATATAAGTAAATATTACCTTTACTTTATTATTTATACGTTATTAGGTTGGACTTAGGGATATCCCTCGTACACGAGGGATATCATCTTTGGGTTAATTGTTCGATGATTAAAACACACATTTTAAAATAATCTAGGCTAGTTAGGCATACACAATGTCTGACTGCTTAACAGTTAGTAAACCTCTGTATTTCACATGTTTATTTCGTACTGAGTCTGTCTATAAATAAATTGAAAATGTTTAACATTTATGTTTCATAAAGTAGATTTATTACCGACAGTACTAGAGAATGCGATTTATTTATTTTTTAAGTACCTATTTATCTTCAGATTATAACTGACATCCACAGTATTTACAACCCAAAATATTATGGTGCGTTCATGCTATATGCGAACTGAGCACGAGCCGAGCCACGAACGAAGAGAATTCAGGGCAGAGCGCAGTTGAACGCGAGCCGAACGCTCGTTCAAGGATCGCAATCCTGTTCGTTAGTGGCTCGCGTATAGCATGGACGCACCATTACATAAGGTTTGCTTGTAAATAACGTGCAAGATATCTTCATTAATATTAAACATGAAAGTGTCTCCTTGTCTCGCTATGCGTCTCTTTTTATCTCAGGTATAGGCTATTAAGACGGTAACCATGGTGTTTACGTAGTAACTATTTATTAATAGTGTGCCGCTAGATTAATAACCAATACGATAACAAGTTGGGCAGATGATCAAGAGTCAAACTAATTAATTGGTTAGATACATGAAAGTGGAAACTTGGGAGTGAATAAATGATTTATACAAGGAGTAGGTACCTACTTGTAGTAGGGAACGCTTTTGTTGAAGAAAAAAAGCTGCTAGCTTTAACATTATCTTAATATAATATCATGTATAAAATAGTTGTCAGTTAGCTTACATTTTGTTACAAGAAACGAACCAATTCAACTGTATGTACCAATTTAACGTTCATAAGTGCCTTCCCAAGGCCTAAACTGAATAAATTACTTTTTTATTTTGAATAAGCCATATTAAAATTTTCCATTTGCGGAAACTTATTAGTAGCTTTAAACATATTTTTAATGTCATAAAAGAATAACTATATTTAATAAAGCTGTTAGTTTCCCTTAATTATATAAATAAATAAATAAATAAATAAAAGCTTGTAAAATTAGATGTAATCGCAATAAAATATAATTTTCAACGAGCTTACAACCACGGCTTCGCTCGCATAGACTAAAAGATTTGTACGTTCGCGACTTCGCGTACTGAAACGCCAGGATATTAATTTTGTGTAGATTCCGAAATTTTCCGACATGCATAGAAATACTTAAATTAAAATCTTAAGAAAATTCTCTTCGATCCATTGTTTTTCTCCGCTTCTGTTGATCTTTCAGTTTTAGCGGTAAAGCTAGGATGCCATTTTCTACGGGATCTAATATTTTATGTTAGCCGGTAAAGCTTGCTTGTTGATGGTCGAATAAATCTCAGATTTAAAGACCGCTATAAGACTGAGTTCGATACTTCTGTTTGATGTTTTGCTAGCTTTGATGAGAAATAGGAGTCGATGGGTAAACATCAAACTATCCAATGTTGACAATAACTGACAGCAATGATTCTCGCCAATGGATCAGTCATATCTGACTGATCCCTATCTGGCTAAGAGAAGACCTTTATTCATAAAGTGACAACGTTGAAAATGGATTATTTCAAAGATTCTCTGTTGCAAATGTTTCAAATAGATAGTTACAATGTAGTAGGTAATTGTAATAACTTACCGCTCAGTAGCGTCAGGTGTCATGTAACGGACTGACGCATAAACTGTCACGATGAGCAGTGGCAAACCCCATCCCAGGGCCATGAACCATCGCATTGCTATATCTTCTTTCACGAAGACCTGTCAGTTATTCGTATCGCTTTACCTATTGTTAATCAGCTAAACCTCACATACTTCACTGCATGAGCACGTAGGCCACAGCAGCGCAAATAGTTAGTGGTTAATATATACCTATACTGAGTAGGGGAATAAATGTTCCATATACCCATTGATTGATCGTTAGCATACCAACATCTTATCTAATTCCACTAATCACAATAATTCGTTGCAAGGGATGGGGAGGTGATAATATGTCTAGAACAGTAACAAAATGCATACTACCCTTATGAATTAAATATCCTATCCAGATTCAGAACCTAACCTAACTAATATCCTAACTAATATTATAAATGCGAAAGTGTGTTTGTTTGTTTGTTACGCCTACACGCCTCAACGGATCATCATGAATTTTGGCATGCAGACAGCATATAGTATGAAGAAGGACATAAGTTCGTATAGTTATCATAAATATTTATTTGCCTCCTTGTTAAATCAATTTTGGTTGCTGCAACGCAAATTTGAAATTGCTCTATTATTCCGACTAATATAATTTTATAGGTCTGTCAGATAAATCTATGATTCATCTGACAGGCCAATAAAATCAAGTTATACGTTACCACAACGAGGGCGATGTGCAAATGCAGCCCCTCACAGAACATCCATATGTAACCGGTCACCATGAAGTAGTTGGTTACCACGTGTAGCACTTGACACCATTCCTAAAGAAATAAACAAGATTAGCATGCTTTTACTTTAATTGCTTTATCCTAAGACAAGGGAAAGCTTCGTTGATTGAACTGTCGATTAAATGTCATCCTTGTCCGTGAAGCTATTTCAATTCACTGTTTCGTGACTTCGTCTTTCATGTTATCGTATTAAGTTTATACGAAATCTGTGTCAAATAAATTCCATTTTATAAATCTTATATTGAAATATGTTCAATATTGTATATTAGCAAACGAGCTATTTAAAAATGTCTCAATTAGACTTCGTCCCCCTTACTCATAAAGCGCTATTTAACTAATATACTGATTAAATGGTCACGTAAATAATGTCACATTATTTGACAATGACAATAGAGTGACTTTATTTACGTGACCCTTTAAACAGTATATTAGTTAAATAACGTTTTATGAGTAAGGTGGCGTATGTGTACCTACCTATGCATGTTTTAATTTCATATATTTCACCATAGTAGGTATTTCTATTTAAAATCCCTTGTAACTGAGTTGAGCAGAGACATATCAATGAAATCTAATAGTTTTTCAATTATTTTGAATATTAAAATCATTGCTGATGTGCATGATACATGGGCCCCGCCAGATAAAACATTATGTTTCCAGTCAGTGGTCCAAAATTGTCTCGCAAATTAAGTTAACTTAATGCTTGTCAAATAGGTGATGGATAAGTAATTATTTTGACTAATTGTTTACTGACCTTGTTATCCTGAACCACCGTGACTTTGTTGACGACAGTCTTATACCAAACGATCCACAAAATATTGTTCAGTGCGAACGATGAAAACAAGTGCACGTGGATGCGAATCCGAGTACATTGTAGTGATCTGTGTGGAAAGTGTATGATACTTTAAATAATTAATTTCGTAGCAGCGGGGGCTACAGTATGTCAGTGGTTATGAACTTGGCTATGAAATGGGCTTCCTTTTTCTACAATTCTATTAAAATAAATATATGGAACACGTGAATATCAAACGAGACAAGAAACAGCTTGAAGTCTTAAAGTCATAGAACCGCAGATAATGGGATTTCAATAAAGCCTAGTTTAATGAATTTCATTACCCATTGACTTACGCGGTAGCCCTACTTAACGTGGTTGCTTCTCTACCTCATAGTCTGACGTTTCCACCGACAGCAGCGCAAACGACAGCCGAATAACCTTGTAGAAGGCTGTACTTATCATATTTGCAAGAGTCCTAAAATATAGTTAGTTATAAACTATAACATTTAATAATATTATATTATGATGATGCCAACCTATCAAAATAGGCAGTTCATTAGCTAGTTACCTACCTAACTTACCATACTTTTAGCTACCTACTCCTCCCATGCACTGTCTTTTGTTATGCGTAGAGTTCGTAACAATTAGAGCGTCGAATTTAAATATTTTTATTTTTGTATGAAAGTCTGATGAAATATTAAAAGTCATAGAACAACAAGTTGTTGTTTATGATATTAGTAATATAGTCCCGAGAGGTTGTTAATGTTTTTCCAGTAACTCTCTAGAACTAAATGACTAGCTTTTACCTTTTACCCAGGAACGTGTACACCCCTGCCCCTGGTAGGTGACGAGTTGACGACTAACGCCCGTAACCAATATTCAATCTATCCTTAATTTAGCGATTGTGTTTTGATATTTCACATTACATTCCTCATAAGGGGCCATCCATAAACCTTTAAACCTGTAAAAGGGTGGGTAGGGGGTCGACGAAGTGTGACATTATGTAACATGGGGTGGAAGGGGTCCTAAGTTTCGTGACGTCATATTTCAAAATCTAATATATATATATAGGCATTTTTTTATTATATTTGTATGTTTGTTACCTAATAACTCCGAAATTTATTAATGAAAATATTAAAACTAATTTAGGAAAATTGATGTTTTAATTGAATAATTTCTAGATTTAAATTACAAAAATTATGTGATATCAGCTGTCACAAGGACGGGGGAAAAGTCATGAAATTCGTGTGGTATAAGTTATGGATAGCCACTATTTAATGTCAAACCACATTCCGTGTTTCGGGCGTTTTATACAATAACAACATCCTTATTGGCGGAGATTAAAACGTACATTATGTTTGCCTGGACCTGAAAGTACCTACTACTTTTCTACAAAATCTGAAGGCACTATTATCATAAAATGGAATAAAAAAACAAATAAGGACATATACATATAATAATGTAGGTACTACTTAATCAAGATTGAGCGAATTTGTTCATCCAGGTGGAATATGAAATAAAATTATGTCGGATTTTAGAAACCTCTTTACCTACATTTATTGTTGCTTACCGGAAATATAAGAAAATGATCATCGACAGTAACAATGCAGCTACTGATATAATATATCCCACCACATAGATGTTGTTGACGAGATTACGGAACTGGAACAAAAAAAAATGGCTGCGTATTATGAGTGGACGTGTGTCGTCGAGAAAGCATGTTTTTCCAACATATTTTCGACGTTTGGGGTTAAAACTCCTGGGCCTTGGGGATAGGAAGCTCATATTTTGTTCGGATTTGAATATACATAAATATTATGGTGCGTCCATGCTTGGCGAATCGATCACGAGCCGAGCCACGAACAAGCACACTGCGAGCACGATTCGCGTAGCGTGGACGGGCTTGCGAGCCTCGAACAAGCATTCGTAGCGTGCTCTACGCTTACGCTCCGCCCGATTGTAAATTTTTTCACGAACACAGGGATTCGCATCGCGCTCGTTGTAGGCTCGTTAAACGCTTGAAATAGCGAGCAACGAACGAATCCTGTTCGTTCGAGGCTCGGCTCGTGCTCGCTTCGCGTAGCATGGACGCACCATTAGACGTACAAAAAGGTACCGTTTTGTTTTTATAAAGCTCATAATATGCATTTATTTGTTTGCTTATCGTTTTTATTAATTAGGTATATGCCTGCAATTTCAGTCCGCATCCGATTGAACTGAAATTAGCCACGCCTATGTAACTTTGGTGACAATGTTATGATATAGTACGATGGTTTTGATCTGATGATGAAGCCCGTTTGATCCCTAGCGTGTTTCAGCTTGTTGAATTTGTCTAAAGGAGTACTATATACTCATACTCTGTATACCTAGGTCTTCTACACATTATGATGATGGAACCTTAAAGTTGTAATATACACTCCTCAATTCACCGTGTTTGAGATTGACGGAGTTAGGAGCTCTGGGAGGTTGTCAGTCTTTTCTCTAAGTACCTACTCGTCGGAAAAAATATATTTTTAAATCATAACCAAACTAAAAATTAAATGAAACATCAACACAACGAAGGAGACGTCTTGGAATCTCTTCAAGAAAATTAAATAACATGTAACGCGTGAATAGCCAAAGTGAATAAAATTTTATATTAAACACATGAATACCTACGCACAAGTAAAGTACTTCCAATAAAATAAAAATAATCTTAAAAGCTTGTGCGTGGAACGTCGGCGTCGTTACACTTGAAATAAAGAATAAGCTTCAATATTTTTTTATGTGTATGTTTATAGAATTTTTAGTTTAGGTATATAAGAGAGTATTTCCGTGTGTGCAAATCAGACCAACGGTTAGGTTCTACTTTAACTTTACAATATACTTCATACAAAAAAGATGGTACTTTTAGTTCAATGGTTTATAAAAAGAAGGCTTTATACAATCCCACAAATAATGATGTAGCCGAAGGTGGTAAGCACACACAGCCTGGAATGGATGAACTGGCTCTCAAGTGAAGCTGTCGGAACACACCGACGTGCTAGGCGACCGATTTTCTTAGTTTGTTTTATAGATAAAGATTTATTATCAAAAAAAGAATTATAATTTATTTGTAAATTATAGCTTGCATATTTTATTTTTAATAGTTATGCGTAGGTTAAGGGGCAGACAGGCGATGAGAGAGCTCATTAGCTAGTATCATATTTATACGCTCACTCAGCTTGCCTAGTGGCGTTCATTCTCCTACTCCCGATCCATCAAGAAGTTATTAATGTTTATCGTTGAGACTACGCATAACAACATATAGAACACCATTTCGTCGCTTGTTGAAAGAGTATTGAGAGCTTACAGGGTGTCACAATACATACACTCACGGACAGTGTTAAATTTTGAAAATCTTTCATAGTAAAATTGTTGAAAATTTGTTTTTTGTATGTATAGGTCTGTGTTTGTCCACAATCTTACCACGGTAAGAAATACCGTAAATGTGGTATGTAAACAAAGCCTAGAAGAGAACTGGCTCACAAGTGCAGCTGCCGAAACCATGATACAGATTTTTTACTTGAAGATAGCAAAAAATCTGCGACATTCATCAGGGAATTTGATTGAAGTTAATATTACTGAGCTATTGTGTGTAACCGATCATCTTATCCTTTGTTTTCTAAAATTGTAGTTAATATAATAATATCTAATCAAAATATTTACAAAGCATTTTCCTAGCTAGACAGACGCGAGCTTTCTTATTACGAAAGGTCTTACGCGACGTGAGACCTCCAAACCCTTCTCCGGACCCCTCGGCCCTGGGGTTCAAACAAACCAATGGACATCCCTGCGTTTGAGTGACCTTGAATATATATTGTTGGGACCTACCTGGTAGAACCACTCAAATGGTTATTCGATCAATAAATTGATGATAATGATTGATGAAAAAATTAACTTACATCTAAGTCTTCAACGTCAACACAGGTGGTATAATTGGTCCATGGTTTGTTGGCCTCCGGATGCGTATACCACGTTCCGTTCTCTGTGCACCTAAAATATACAAAATTGATATAATTTATTACTCCTAAGTGGTAAATAAATTTGTAGCAGCTGGTAATTCTACACGTAGCGTTGTATTTAGCTGTATCCGTGGTGAATGTCTATTTTTAGAATCAAGTACGTATTATTTTTTAATTTATAGCGAAGATTATGATCACTAATGATAATGGAGGATGTGCTAAAATATTTTCTTTTGATAAATAAATAAGATTATTTCAACATTACTCTATTTGTTTATTACAGCGCAGTGTGAGAAGCATCGGCTTGCAGTAGGGTGTGTAGTGATAGCACGTATTATAATATGAATACGAGTGAAACTAATACGATATACTTTGGAAAATAATTAGTCGAATTGGTTGGGTAATTCTTGTCATGGACATGAGGCATGCCCTCCGGTGATACGTTACGTACGAGCTCAGGTACGTGTAAACAAAATATTTCACGACCTATTTTTGTTCCTATATCTACACATTTTACTTCAACTCTACCTATTTACCTTTATTTCCTAAATAAATGTATGTTGAAAGGATTGTTTTAACAGTCCCACCAAAGATTCGTTTTGATTTCCAGTTTTGGCCACTATAGCCCAAACTTCGACCTACTCAGTCGTGCACCCAGCTGCGATTTGTAACGTGATTTATTAATTAGCTACAAAAGATGGCAAGCAAATTTCTTTTCTTTATAAATAATGACGTATTTATACACGTTTGAAAGCAAAATAAACTGATTTAATTAAAAGTGATAAAAGTAAAGCATAAACAATGTTAGTGTTGTTAGATCTATCTATCGGAGTAAATAAAGTAATTTCATTTCAAGCTTTGATTCAACTCACTGAATAATTTATAAGTTTGCTTATTTCGATTTCAAGGTATTCTATCAGAACCCTAATCGGTGGGGGTTCTAGAAGTAGTAGTGCCGGGTCATTCCGGCAGTGCTGATGGTCCTTACCACAGTAGTTATATTATACTGAGCATATATCGTCCGCGGGCTATGAAAACCTCTCAAGTGTATTGCCCCAAATTTTATGGGAGTTCGGTAGTTTTTGCGTGAAGGAGTTACAAACATGTATACATCCATCCTCACAAACTTTCGCGTTTATAATACATATTAGTATGCATTTTAAAAGCTAATAGTTTGTCTATTTTCTGATGTTGAATAAAGATTAGTCTAAATGCTCACATATATAGAAGTGTTGAACCCTAATCCGAATATAATTTTGAAATACGTAAATTTTTATAGTTCCGTACCTCAAAAGAAAAAAACGGAACCCTTATCACAGAGGATCACTTTGTTGTCCGTCTGTCCGTCTGTCACTCTTTTTCTCAGGAATGCGTGGAGGTTACAAGTTAATATCAAATATTCAGGTCTGCAATCCCTTGAAGCAGTGAAAAAATTACTTTAAACTGAGTAATTGATCCAATTTTTATGTGCATTTTAATTAATTTAACCTTCCTTTCATCTTCATTAAATGTATATTTTCGCTTAAATCTTTCTTTTTCTCGTAGTCATGGTATAAAGTATAGTATGCAACTTTTGAATAAAAAGGATTTATACCGAAGGCCATGAATCCCTCGCGTCGCTTAGGATTCTAACACTTGAATCACTCGCTACGGTCGTCATTCAGTCGTTAGGATCCTTCACCTGCTCTTGATTCATCTATGGCCCTCACAAATATTTTTGTTAAACCACTAATGTGGCAATCAAGCATACGGCCCGCCTGATGGTAAGCAGTCAAAACATAGCTATGCTATGGTAAGCTTTTTTATTTTAAATCCTCCTTTATTCACTAACCCCCTTACTCATAAAACGTTATTTAACTAATATACTGTTTAAAGGGTCACGTCAATAACGTCACTCTATTGTCATTGTCAAATAATGTGACATTATTTACGTGACCATTTAATCAGTATATTAGTTAAATAGCGCTTTATGAGTAAGGGGGTAATTGCATATTATACTATTATTAATAAATAGCTTTGGCAGTAATTCTTCTTTTATTCATCTTATCCACCTATCCGCTCCATTTCTGAATGATTTTGAATCTTGATCTTTCATTAATCATTTTAACATTTTATGAATGTTTATTTCATAGATCAACACGCTTCACGGAGTAAAATTTATCAAATACTTCTATAGTTATCAGTCTTCAATCATTTCAGAGCTTTTCAATTCATGAATCTGGTATTATTTTACATTATGGTTGAGTCAAGTAAAGCGTGGCATTAATGTAATTTGTAAAATCACAATGAAAAACTAAATTGTAACGAATGATCTCATTGCCTTTATGCTGTAGAAACTTTTCCGTTGGGACAAAATTGACTTAATTTGAGTTTGCTTTATCAAACTATATCTACGACAGGTAATTTAACTAGGTAAGTACTAAGATACCTTGTTTTTAACCGACTTCAAAAAAAGGAGGAGGTTCTCAATTAGGTTGTATGTTTTTTTTTTTTTTTTATGTTTGTTACCTCATAACTCCGTCATTTATCAACCGATTTGAAAAAATCATTTTTTGACTGGAAGTGTACACTTCCCGTTTGGTCCCATTGTCATCAGATCAGGATTTGATTACTTCTTAGTGTACTTTGAAGTCGGTTTAAGTTTTTTGTAAAACAGTCCAATTATTGTTACCTCAAGCGTATTACATGACTTCAAAGAGAAGTTTAATTATTCTCTCAAACAAAATTTCATTTTAGAATTATATGGACAGATACACTTGATACATTGCAATAATAACCAATGTAAGGTTACCCGAAAACGTAAGATGTGAATAATTACTTAGAAACTTCTAAGATTATCTAATCAGGAGATTGTGCAGTAACTAAGAAATATAGCCAATTGGTGCTTGGGATACGAAAATAGCGGGAAAAGAGAGACTAATAAAGCTCCGCAGCCTACAGATACAATATATTATTATATATGTATAGATATGGGGAAGCGCTCGTGGTGTAGCATGATTAGCCGTTCTTAATCGATCGGCAAAGTTAAGCTACGTCTGTCTTGGTCGGTACCTGGATGGGTGACCGCCTGGTATTTCAAATCGAGCGTTTCCGTGCTTCGGAAGGCACGTAAAGCCGTTGGTCCCGGTTATCACTTCATTGTGATAGTCGTTAAGCTAGTTGGATGCCTCCTAGGCGGCTTGAAAAATTCCAACAGTAGGTTGACCACTAGCCTACCTCCACCGATCCGCAGTGGGCACGCGTGGTGGAGTATCTGCCCATTCCCTTTCACCCTGATTTGTGAAAGGAGGCCTGTGCTCAGCAGTGGGACATTATAGGCTGATGATGATGATGTATAGATACGTGACTTGTATTTCGTCGTAGAAACGTTATAATGAAACCAACACAGTGTTATTGGTAAAACACTGACAACCTCTCAGGACCTTATATTTTTAACAATAAAATACAACTTTTGTCCTATAACTTTTAATAATTCATTAGATTTTAATTCATCGGAATTTTGTAGAAAATAATAATATTTAAATTGTTTACAAACCCTACGTGTAGCGAAAGACAGCACAAGTGCACGGGAGGCGTAGTAGGTACAACAAAATACAGAATTTAAATGTGTTAGCAAAATCTAAGAACAAAATCATGAAAGTTTGTTTTTAGTAAATTTACTTGTCTACTTATGTTTTGTAAAAAGCCATAGAACAAAAGTTGTTGTTTATGTTGTTAGTAATACAGTCCTGCCTGCAAGGTTATTAGTGTTTTACCAATAACCGTGCATACATTCAAAAACAAAATTGTATCACTTATTACGATTTATAACAATAAAACGGTAGTAGAACTCGTATTGTATATTTCATCCGAGTCCTCGCTCAGAATAGTATACACGAAATCACTAGCACTATAAAATGAAATGATAATAATATACGGAGAAGATCGTGTCGCGTCGCGTCGCTGTCGTGAGAAAATATTTTAAATAACAATTTCTTAGTTGATTATCGTCGACGCTCTCACATGTAGACACTTGCCTCGGCAGTAATGGCGTCTGTTTAATAATGGTACTCAGGTACGGGAAAACAAATAGGTACGCCGTAATGCCTGGCGTATACATTTGTTTTATGAACTTTGTATTAAAAATTAATTTTTTAGGTATACCCAAAAGGTGCTAATCAATGGAACCGATTACTAATCCTACGCTGAATCCGTTTGTCTGTCTATATAAACCGCAGTATTATGTATATTATAGTCGGTTAAAATATGATAATAGTGCATCTATCATAGCAAGTCTCTAACAAGAAAACTTTAAAAAAAATTAGGTTTATCAATGTCTTCGTTCCTCTGTATCTCAAGCGTTGAATCCGGACGTAAAAAATCTAGTCTATGAAATTAAATCAATCTATATTGTAATCCAGGCAGAAGGAGTGCACGAGTCTGACACATAAAATCTCGAACCTGTCACTATTGGCAATTAAATAGCAATTATTTTGAATGCAAATTAAAAATGGAATAAAGCGCTCAAGAAGGTAATTAATCATGCCAATACCTATGGACGAGGAACAAGTTTAGCGAATACCCAATAATACAATCAAACTAATGGTTGTTTGTCAAACTTTTTCATCTTGTATATGAGAAAGACCTTTTACTATACGCAATAATTATTCCAAGAAAACTTTGATGGGTAGGTAGGTACACATCTACTTAATTCCAAGTTTCGGAAAATTACAGTCAAAAACAGACAGACAAAGATAGTGTACTAATAAATATCAGCAAAATTAGAAGATAAAAAAAAAACTGAAACTGAAAACGGAAACAAATTCAATTCAATTTTAAATGTACACACGGCAACAGATCAAGCTATACATTACTAGTATAAGCTGACCGCCCATTGTACCGAATTCCTACACAATGCGAGATCAGCTTATACTGGAAATGTATAGCTTGATCTGTAGCCGTGTGTACCTAAGTAATTTAAATATAAATCATTAAACTAATTAATTCATTAAGGGGGCCCTTCATGGCCAACGCAACTTCAACGCAAGCGTAGCCTAAAAGCTTGTACTTTCATCCAACGTAATGTTTGACTGCGAAAAAAGAGAGACACCATCAGAGCCATCGGTTATCAGTTGGTAAATTCCGCTGATCACTCGCGGCCGCATCGCTAGGTCGTCATTCATGATTTCGCATATCATAAAACTTGTTCCAGGCCCATACTTCCTGTGATGTAATCTTACAAGTTTGTGAAAAAAAAGTTAGTTATTTAGAATCTCCAATACATTTGCAAGCATCGTTTATAGCTGTTTTCTTTACTTTTACAATTTATAGGTACATTAGATATGGCCAAAGTTCAGGTAAAATTTGTGCAAAACCGCTGTTTTTCGGAGGCTTTTACTGAATTTGTTTCACACTTTTTTTTATTTTCGCCTAGTTATACTACTAGATATAGTTCACAAGATACCAATTTGTTTAAAACATCTAACGAAAAGTGTTTAAAAACGCCATCATAAGTACAGAGCTTTTGTATGAAAAGTATGGTGAGATGACTGCTCTTAAGCGACTTCTATTAAAACATGTTCACAATTTATCATTACGTCATTTCGCTCCATTATTTGGTCCATTTCTCATTTTTCAGAGATTTAGAGGGTCATGTGTTTTCTGTACTTCCCATCAAAAACATGGAATAATGCTACAAAAATCTAGAATTCATGACAAAAGTAACCTAGGTGATAATTAAATATATGCTTAAAAAATCAGCTAGGAAAGTTTAGACATCGCAATATTATCTAAGCTCCTCAATAAAAACTAGGTACCTACATCAGATTTTCCGTCGGGCAAGGTCATTGCGTCAATGAATAAAACTGTTTATGAGGTTGGTTGTCAGTTTTCCACCACAGTAAGCAATAAGATATACTTGCCTATACCTACATAAAACTTTTATGGAAATCGATACATGAAATGACAATGAACGTGTGTCTAGAAGTTTTCAGAAATACTCAAACTAAAGAGGTAGAACCTACATTTATCTTGCTCGGTTGTTCCTGTTGTGATGGTTTGTCATATAAATTGGTGACCTTCTGACCGTTCGCATAATTGTGTACCTACCTTTTAGCACTATCTAAAATAAAGTTATGTCTAAGGATCGATATCTATTATGAAGTGGCCAGACCCATCTTCGTAGTGTTCGGCAAACCAAACAAACTATCTTCATAATATCCTACTAACTTTCATAATGAAGGTACACTATGCGTTGAATATATTTAATATATCTGGGTCATTGTTATAACTCAGTTTATTTATCATTCCATGTGGAACATTCCTATAAATCTGCGTAGGTATAGAAATGAGAATACCTACATACCTACCTATTAATTTATTTGTGTCTTGTATCTCATTTAAAGTTCCCGTGACGTATCCTATGGACTGGGACTATGTTGTAGGTACTACAGTATAACTATATACGAATTTCAAGAAAACTTTTACAAGAAAATTGTTACTGGCTAGTGGCTAACACACAATCGGACAGATACCTACACAAACATTCGCATTAAAATATTAAAGGGACCTACATGGTCTAGTGCGTCCGATGCAACGCACCTTTTATTGGGCATTGCCTTGTGTTGCCCTTGTGAGTGTACCCACAGGAGAGTAGTTTCGTTAAAGTCTATTTTATAATACGCTTTCTTTCTGTCTGGTGTCTCACAGTTTAACGTAGGGTCTCTGATTAGGTTCCTTTAGGTACACTAGAAGATCGCCTACCTTTTGAATGCATTACGTCGTGGATCAAAGCCAACAACGAATGCCGGACAATGCTGAAAAGCGGTCGTGGAGGCCGGCGTCTCGTCCCAGCACGCAAAACCATCGAACGTACGAGGACACCACGGATCTTCTTCTGCAAAATAAATCAAAAAATGAACAACTTATGACGAAGAGAAATTCTTGTACGGATATTTACTTTGGTGAGTGGAAAACGAATTAATGTTATAGAATGGATAGATGCTGTTTTTTTGCTGACATTCATGTCCGATTTTTGTGTCCGGATTGTAGTAATAAATATTATCAATAGAGGTATGTGTATTAATATATTTATATCATATGTATTTGTAGTATCACGCCACAAATATTAATTACATACCTATAATACTATTTTTAATGGCAAATCATATATAAGGAATGTGTTCATTGAGTGTGTTATAGTTTTTATTTTTGTTCTTTTGTTTCTGTTTTTGTTGTTTATTTTTTCTACATTATTTTTCAATGTTTGTGATGTGTGCATGTGTGTGCCAAATGAAGCTTTGTCTATTGTATATTGCCTAGTAATAAATATACTCAAAAAATAACGTTTTGTCGGTGACAAAGAAGCATACGGCCCGCCTGACGTGTGGACTACTATATATGTATAAAAGCTTGCATAAACGGTGGTAAATTGTTGAACCCATTATTATTAACACCAGTAAAAATATCTTGTTTGATTAAAATCAAAGAAACAAATGTTATGAATATATTTAAGTGGAGTAAGTATTCGTTGTAGCATTGATGAATTAATCTTCTCGGCGCGTGCTCATGAATAATCGCTTAGGCAAATTGGATTGATTTGGGAAGTGATGGGTATCCGAATAGAAAGTTGGCGTAATTTGATGTAAGTCCTAGCCAAATAAGGCATCTTTGTTTAGTGGTATAATTTTCTAGATACTTACTACGATAATCCGTTGACAGAATTCTGCTATTTGTGGCATTATTTAAATAACACTGCCTTAATAATCTATTTAATAACTGAAATTTTGGATTACTAGAAACATCTTCCTTACTACTGTCGTTTGACATTTCCTATTTGATTTATTTAAGTTATGCTCATATTTAGTTGCGACTATGTTTTTTGATTGATGGGTAATGTATTCATGGGCATCGTCTCGGGTACATCTGAAACAAGAGATACAATTATGACATTTGTAAAATATTTTATAAAATATTAGATTAAAATAATAGATAGAGAATACAATAATTTTGAAAGTATAAGGACTGATAATAATCTATAAATACATCATTTTATAGGTAGTTGGGTTAATAGTCTAGCTGGAAATTGGCAAATTTGTCACTTGGAAATGGATACTGATTGATTTCTATCGCTCATGTAGAGCTGCCTTTCCGATACATTCTAAATTCTACCATCGATGAAATAATAAACACAACTAGAAAATGTACCGAATTATTTCAATATAAGTAAAAATACCCTACTGGGCAAAATAACATCGGTTGGGCAATATTGTAAGGTTTTACCGTAGCTTTCCCCCCTTAGCTCTGAAGTCCGCAATGAGAAAATACTCAAATATTTACAGTTGATACACATTGACGTAAACAGGAAAAATATAACGATGTTTCTAACTCGCACATATTTATCTCAAACATGCTTAGTTATGCGGTCCGGTTTTTAACAACAGTGATGGCCCGAACTAGTAAATATACTTCTGCGGAAGGTCAGACGGAACCCTCAATGCGCAAGTCACACTCAGACTCACACTTGGGCGGCATTTTTTCATATGTCTTTCTTTGATCCTATTACATGATTATATATAAAGGATGGTCTTTTGAACAATATGTACCTATATGATTAGCTGGAGGCGTGACTGAGAAACAAACAAACGCTTCATAAGTCCTTATTAGGAAGTTTCTGAACAAAGCCGAGAACTTACTTTCCTTTATCTCTTTGTCAAATATTTATGATAGTTCTCGCTGAGAGTAAATCTACAATTAGGCAACAGAATGCTTTCCGCGAGTGATTCATCCCAGAGGAGTTGGAAGTTAATTATAGATAAAAAAACAAGCGTTATTTGCGTAATGATAGTTTAATTTCACAGGTGTTACATTTTATAGAGTTTTTAGTACCTATATCATTTAAAAACTGACGCACTAAGTAGTTATTTCTATAGGTACATATGCCCCAAGTACCTACATCGTAAATATCGATTAGTAAATCTCGGGTTAGTTATATTAATACAAAAAAAGAGGTGGGATGTGAATGAGAGGTATATATGTAGTGATGTCAAAATCATTTTGAGTTTTTTATTTACATATTTACTAATTTACAAGTCCATAAAATCTATAAATATCGCGAAAGTGGATACAATTTTTTGGATTGTCCAAACTTGCCCTGCCCTACCCTGCCCTGTCGTACCCAAACCAAACTATCATAACTGTTATCCTATGTATAAAAAATACTCTACTTTGGTAAAATATGCATTACTGTTACTTTGTAGTATACCTAGACTTTCTACGGTTCGCAACGCTAATGCAACGCAAAACTATAACAAGCGCGAGGGAGGTCACTATTCAAGAGACGACGGGAGAAAAGAAGTGGATACAAATAAATTTGACGGGCCAGTTGGCGCAGTTGGTTAAGAGTCTGGTAAAGATTCCACCTATTGCGCTCAGGACATGCATTTGTGTGCATGATCATGTCTGTATGTCCTGAGTCTGGGTGTAATTATGTATATTAAGTATGTATTTACAAACAAAAAGTAGTATATGTATTATATCAGTTATCTGGTTTCCATTGTACAAGCTCTGCTTAGTTTGGGATCACATGACCGTGTGTGAGAAATGTCCCAGGATATGATAGAGCGTGGCAAATTATTAAAAATATCAGCATAAAAATCACAAAAATTAGTATGAAATATACCTGGAATAGAAAACGAGTATTTGTTCGTTCTTTCTTGCATTGACATAGGTATATAGTTTCCAAATAAATCGAGTGACTTATTTCGTTTGCCAGACTTTACCCAATTTATAGGCAACAAACACACGGGGTGTTTTATAGCCAAACGCGTACTTTATGTAAAGAGGAAAACTTCAGCACACGTATCGTACTCAACATGTAGTTACTCCGTGTAACAACGTAAAACTACCACTTGCTTGGTATTGAGCACCTGTGGCTGCTACTATAGGTAGGTACCGTCTCCAGAAATCGGAATAAATAGGTAAGTACTGACAGTTTTTAAAATTTCTACAACTTTTCTTAAATATCAGTCAAAAACTAAGTCTATTCGAAGCGCACAGCCAAGTTTAAATAATCTGTGAAATTTTCATGAGAATAGTTTCAGTTGTTTGTGAGATTATAAACAGTGTTACAAAGATAGACAGACTCAAAAAAGAACTTAATCGCCTTTTTGTTTTCTGATTGACTGAAGGATCATTCATCGCCCCCAATAATTTAACTGTTATATGCAATACAATGCGCCTTGTCCCGGGCGCTGTAATTATAAGTTTAAAGAAAACATTCGCTGTGGCCATTTTTACGTGCGGAAGTTATAGTTATGTGTATTGAATTTATAGTCATCTACTTGATCGTATTATCTACTGCTCACTGTAAATTAATTGCACATAACTTTCACAGCGAAATCGCAAAAAAATTCGCTGAGACCGCACAGCTTTATTTGAACTAATATAATCTTCGTCGAAGAAAATAATGAATTTAGAGCACTGGTATCGTGAGGAAAAATCTTACTTACTTATAAAAATGCGAAAGAGAGTTTGCTTTTTTTTTGCTAACACCTGACGCTTCAACGGCACTACCAATAGTGATAAAACATGCAGGAACATAATTATCTGGAAAAACAAATATATTTTTCAGCACACTTGCTCGTAATTTGACACATACATTCAATGCTTCTTTTGTGTGGTTGATTATTATCAAAAAAACTACTACAAGAAATGCAACAGTTGTGTGTTGAAAAACGTCGTATGACTAGCGTGTGCATTGATCATTACACTATCGGCTCCCTTATCGCTAAATACCACCTCCTCTTTAATTACCAACATTGCACACATGTATCATAATGTACTATTATCACAGGAAAACATAAATTCCCTTGCGGACGCGGGTAAAGCTGAAGGGGCGAAAACTAATTCTAGATAAATAAATCACGTCCAAAAAAGTAACATTAATTCAAATAAATTAAACACAATTACTCAGGGGCTTTGGGGACCTAAGGTTCATCGGTTGTTCAAAGAGGTCTCGTATCGTCTCATCAAGAACTTTGTCCCTAGTTATTTTGGCTTTGTTTCAACAATTATCCTTGAGAGAGACCTCTGCTGGCACATAACGTTCAATCGATCGAGGGCACTGCCTTAAGGTTGTGACTTCAATGCGAAGGTTACTGATAGACTATCACTGGAACAATTGATCGAATCTAACAGGTTTAATTAATCATGTAATACAATTTTGTAGAGATAAATGTACCTCCCCACATGGGTGCTGTTCTGACTGCTAGCGGATGGTATTATAACGATTTAACGAGCAACTGTGATAACACCCGTACGCCCATCACGTTTCTGTAATTTAGTTGTTAAGGTAGAGTGTGTCACGGAACATACCTAAATCCTTAATCTGTTACCCACATTATTGTGCTGAAAGAAGCCCTTATACGACACGTCTTGGAAGTCCCAACATAGTAAAAATTTTACACATATCTCAAACCTCATTGCCTTAACTTAAATATATAAAATCTTGCGGGCCGGTACGTGCTTCGCTACGTACAGGGTGGGCCAGAAAGGCGTACGATTTTAAAAACACTCTTGCGTTTGAAGCTTTAGAGAGGGGACTGCGCGGGTGGTGGGGTTAAGTAGCTCGGTTCCCGGAAATTTAGTCTAGCCTATAATCGTGCGACATGGTTTCAACAAGATGGCGCGACATGCCATACAGCTAATGCCTCTTTGGCGGTCGTAAACGAGATGTTTGCTGGGAAACTGATATCGCGCCGAGGTGACATTGCATGGCCTCCTAGAAGTCCGGATCTAACGCCACTGGACTTTTTTTTGTGGGGATACCTAAAAAGTAGAGTCTACTCCAATAACCCAGCCACGATTAACCAGTTGAAGACCAATATCCAGGAAGAAATGGCAGCTATTCCCCGTGCAATGTGCCAGCGAGTTTTTACCAATTTGAGGTTCAGATTCGAAGAATGTTTGCAGCGGGATGGTGCACACCTGGATGACGTTATTTTTAAGAAATGAATTTCCCAGATGTAAATTTTTATAAAAATAAAAATTTATATGTGAATTGTACTAAGTTTTTTTTTAATCATTTTTTCAAATTCGCAATTCTTTCTGGCCCACCCTGTATAAAGTGAAATAATAAAAATGTGATAAATGAAGAACCGCTCGACCGATTTTGTGCAAACTTCACATAAACCATCTACTAAATATTCCGAACAAAGCCTAAACATTTGGTTTGGATAGGTGAGCCCGTTCTTGAGTTATAAAATGACAACGAAAAGTGGCATTGATTTGATAAGAAAATAAGTTTATGATATAAATCGTCATGCATGTGACCTTTTTTTGGAGCGTTTTTGGAACGACAATAACTAAATTTTAAAATAAAATGACTTTTCTTCCTTTTTCCATGGAAATACCTCGCCATCGCCATCTAAAGTAAGTAAGTACCATTGGTAAGTACATAATATGGGAATAGGCTAGTTTCCAGAAAAAAACTATTTAGTCCATCATTTACGTTATCAAAAAATATCAGATACGCGTTATTATTATCTAATTGGCTTCAAAGACTCTCTTTGAAGCCAATTAGATAATAATAACTGCTCCTTCTCTTCTCCTCTTTGCTTTTATTCGATCGAGAATAAGCAATCGTGTATCGACATCGAGATATTGAAGAGTGTTAAATGAGATTTGGTATTTCATGTCCTTTTTACTTTTTTAAGAATAAAAGAGGTAGGTACCTACATATGTGCTATATTTCGGGAACACTCTCCATACTGGTCAATCAGCCATACCAAAAGCAATCTGATACCTAAATTAAAAATCAAAGGCAATTATTTATGTAATATTGGAGACACGTTCAAGCGTATAATTAATTTATACCCAAGGGTGATTTGTTATTTTGTATCTACCCACTGCTTGACTCATTGAGCAAGATCCTTGAAAGAGAAAACTTATATCCTTGTTGGGCAAATACCCTGAGTGTCAAGAATTGACGTTAGTTAACGCCAAGAATCATTATCTAACGCTTACTAACGCGTTTGCGTTTACATTTATCTATAGGAATTGGCACAGCGCCTCTAGCGGAATACTTATGGTACTAATTTCTCCCATGCTAAGTTATAGTTAACACAAATGCGGTAGTAAGCGTTCATTCTTTACACTCAGGGTAAACCTAAACCAACCAAAGTTGTTTGTTTGAACATTCATTGACATTATCATGAATAATTTAAGTACCTATACAATATAGTTATTATAATTTAGAATAGTTCTCTTTATATTGTATTTTTAATGGTAATCTTATATACTTACATGAAGTAAAAGCTTCCTCCTTTTTTTAGCGTATTGCGCGCACTGAGGAGTGTGAGATTTGGCATAGTTAAATTATAGAGTTGTATTTTGACCACTTATTAACCAAATCAATAAATATTGCGAAGTGTAGGCCTGTATTATTTAAATTCACTGAGGGAAAAATCCTTTAGAGTAGTAATACAGAGTGCATTGTCGTTTGTTGTTGAGGGGCTGGAGGGATATCAACAAAATGGTTGTTATTGCGATTCTACGAATTAATTTGTTCGATGCATAAATTTTAAGTATCCTATGGGAAAGTCTAGTGCATCCAACGACGGCGACGTTGTAAAAATGGATTTAAGATCTCCGTTCAACTTCGTTTTGGACTTCATTGCGCCTATTTTACCTTATTTACTTTAAAGTAAACGGTTGCTGAGGTATGAAATGGCATCATTTGACAGCCATAACAAGTGAGTATGTAACAAAGTGAAGGGCATTCGTGCGAATAATATCAATGTAAGCACTCGTCAAGGGGATAATATAGGCTGGCCTCGGACATCCTAAACTACTTTCATACAAATCAGGGCATGTTATGGTGCGTCCATGGAAGCAGTCCATGCATGGGTCCAGGGGAATCGAGCACGAGCCGAGCCACGAACGAACACACTGCGAGCACGATTTGCGTGGCGTGGACGGGCTTGCGAGCCTCGAACGAGCGCGATTGTCAGTTTTTTCACGAACAGAGGGATTCGCATCGTGCTCGTTGTAGGTTCGTTCGTGGCTCGGTGCCAATCCCATGCAAAGGTTGATCGTTTACTGTCGATGACGATTGTCGACAATCATCTTGTCTACTGCACCAGGGAGGTTAATTGCGCCACATTTGCAGCTCAATATAATAATATATTTTTAATGTCTGAATTGAATTCGTTTCTTGATTTGCTATGAATTGACTCGTACTTTATACTTACTTAGTACGTTTAGTGGAAGTTTTTCAAAAATTCACGTTTATGGGTAGCATTATGCGGCGATTATTGAACTAATTCTATGCAAATTACTTAATTGTAGCCAAACGTATACGAAACTTACTTAATAGAATGTACTTGCTATAAGTACCTGGGTACGTTTGTTTAAAGGTATTTTGACGTTTTTGCGTAACATTATGCGGCGAATATTGAACTAATTCTATGCAAATTACTTAATTGCAGCCATACGTACAAGCTTCTTGCTTAATGGATTAGCAAGATACCTAAGTAGGAAAATATGTCTATATTGAAACTAGACATTAACAGGATTCAGGCCGAATACAATGAAAACCAGCAAACCTGTTTTTATACAAACCATGAAAGTAAGACAATTACCGTCTTTTTAATAAATAAGGTGTATGTCAAGTATAGTAAAACCTCAGAGTAGATAAATACTACCCGTCTTACTAATAAAAATATGGAACACGGTTGTTTAACAGCTGTATAGTTATGCAGTGTGTAAGCCTTACACAGTTGCTATACACTCCCTTTACTAATAATCAGTGTGTAAGCGTTGTATAGTTATCTATTTGTTAAAACAAAAACGACTGGCAACTTTTTAGGAACGTTTTGAAACTAAAACTATCTAACTTTAAAATACGGGAGAAAATATGGGGAAAAATGTGAAAACACCAAAAGATACTGAAAAATAATTATATAAAATATTAATCATATCATAAAAATCAGGTTTCTTTTTCTTAAGACTATTTTTATTTTAATAATTAAACAATAAAATTACTTTTAAAAAGCTTCAAATAGCTAATGGTGGTTTTGAACGAAACTGTCTTGTGCTTATGGCTACAGTAGCCATTTAACCAAAGAAGAAGAAAGAAGAACGTCATTGTCAAATTACAAATGTTACGTCAACAAACGAAGCAAATGGCTGTGCCAATGACTTCAAAACTAAGGATACACCTACCGGAACATTTTGCATAAAGTTATCAAAATCAAATAAATTGTAAATTTTTGTTTTATTTTATCCATAACTCCAGTATAAAACACAAGCCTTTCACTACGCAACTAGGCATTTTTATGGCAATTATAAGCAAACAATGAACGAATGAACTGTTCCGTGGACCGCAGTATGACCGCAGTCGACTGAGTCGCGTTGGCCCTAAAATGACTTTTTAGGGCCAGCGCGTTGGTGTCATTTTGTTGCGCGGTTGGCCTGGTCCGTAGTAAATGGACACAACACTTGATTGTCAGACACAGCTGATCTATTGAAATCCACCATAATGTTCTTATACAAACACTAAACAAGGGTCCTGGCCCGTGTAAACCCTGTGTAAATTTCCTAGGTAACTAAAACACGTGTATACAGGCTTTGTGTCAAAAATGTTTTTATTAGTAGCAATTATCCTATAACAGATGTGTACACCGCGTGTAACTTTTTATTAGTAAGGCTGTACGTGTAAAACCTAGGATTTGAATATATCCGTCACTTTCTAATGTCATACAACAAAAAGGGCTGAGGCTATCTTAATACCTGGGTATTACAAGACTCGACTTACACCTTAACTTATTTTTAAGGATCAGGTCAAGAAGTTTTATCTGTCCCTCTAGCTATTGATTTATGTTTATTTATATTATCATATATTGTATTTATGTTTACATTATATTTATATTTGATTTTATCATAGTATGTATTCATATATATTTTATTAATATATGTATTTCAGTTTATATTAGCTTTATTTATTATATATTATGTCCAGTAGTATTTCACTATGTTATTCATTATACATTTTTTTTGTTTGGTTGTATAATATTGTACACCCCCGTTTTTACACTTTATTTTAAATCCTCTCCATCCAAAGGTTGCCTGGTAGAGATCACTTTTAGTGATTAAGGCCGCCCATTGTAACACTTTCTTTTTTAAGCTCTTGTATTTTTTTTTTTTCATGTGGTGTAACAATAAAGCGTTATCTATCTATCTATCTTATTTATTAATAAGGGGGTTACAGTTTAAACTAATCGAGAGTTTAACGGCCTTACTCATAAACGCTATAAATATCATCACCTTGATGTCATTGTCAAACAATTTGACGTTATTAAAGTGACCACTTAATCAGTTTATTAGTAAAATAACGTTTAATGAGTAAGGGGGTAAGCTGTTAGTGGTAATTTACTTACTGTGACCTATCGCTGTCTATAACGCGGAAGTTTAAATTGTTAGGTCTTACGCCCCTAAGGACGATAGAAACAAATGTATGTCTATGGTACTGAATTTGGTGGCTTACACCTAGAAAACCGAAATTTTGTTTTTTACAAGGTTTTTATTACCTCTTCGACTATATATTTGGATTCTCTAAGTCTTCGACCGAGGCGTTACATGGAGTTATGTGTCAAAAACTCCTCTGCCTCTTTAGTGCAGTGACTATAGGGTATATAACTAATAACTAGTCACCGGTTTTACTTACAGGTCACCGGTTTTCTAGGTATATATTATGTACTCAGATTATAGATAAATTGGACTAGGTACTGTGTGTTATAAGAGATATAGGTACTTACACATAAATCGGAACAATATATATATAGGTACGTCTTCTCTGAGCTATTTTGACAGTATGACATGAGTTTGACAGTTACTAATATGTGAAGCGGAGCGTAATAATGTTTCTATTTCTATGGATCTGACAGCTGATAATCTGATTATGGAATTTGAAGGTACAAACGATTTCTTCAATAAGTATGGTAATTGAACAATGTCCTATAATATCGTTAATAATTTAATTGCTAATGTGATTACATTAACAAAAATGGAGATACTTGTAGAAGATAAGAGTTTATATCATTATTTTATAAACACTATTATAACAGTGCATACCTATTTTGGAGTCAGTTGAGTTTAAAAATGTATGTCTAAGTATGCATGTCCATGTTTGTCACTCAATCACACCATATCCTATACAAGTTATTAATACCTACACATGAATTTGCAAACACAAAGTTAGATATAATAATATAATTTATAAAGGGCATCGAAGCTCTCTACCCAGTTGATGCAGTTAACTAAACTATTGAAAATTTCTGACCGCTAAAGTACTGCACATACGGCGAACCGCACTCGTACAGTCAGCATCAAAATTAGATTGTCACTTTAGTAACCTTCCATAATAATTTATTGACACACATGATAGTTTGCATGAAAAATGTGAATTGTGTAATGTGATAAAGTTCCAAAGTGATCAGCACTTTTGACGTTGACTGTACCTACGTATGGCGTTCTATATCGTAATTATTGTGTTCCCGGTTTTAATGCAAACTGGCCAAGGTACTATATATGTATACTAGTCATACGAAATCCTAAGAGTCACACATAGATTAACCTTCTTTGCGAAAATAATAATAAAAATAAAGTGTCGCCAACTTTACGTGAACCAATTGTTTTCAAAATTAATAATGCGAGAGTCAGTGTAGTCTATAAATAAAATAGTAGGTATATTGCCAATATTTCTAATTTATTTTATATGATCAGTTATGGGAATTAATAAAAAATATCCACGGGAACTGCAACTGATGAATCATTCATAATTTGTGATTCAATTAATCGTAAAATTATAGAACTTAAAGATGCGTATGCATTTGCCTATTTCCACGCCTATTTCAATCAGCAGTGAATATTTTTTTCTGGGCTACTGACTGATGATAAGTTTGGGTTATAAAGATAAAGCGTCCCGAATTATATACAGCCAGACAAATCTCCAAATTACCCTTGTTATTTATGATATCTATTGCTGGCTTGTTTGCGAGGACCAACTTGGTAATGCATTTTTTTAGCTAGCTAGTAAATTCTGTTAATTTAATCAAGATGAAAACATTGGATCGTTTTCCCACTCGGAACGATAGTTTTATTCATATTTCCTTTCCATTTTCACTAAGAATAGTAACGCGCACGATACAACTGACTAACGACGACTACGCAGAAAATGTACTCAACACACACACAATACGAAAGAAAATATAAATTTACAGGAAATTCCCCTAAAATGTTCTTGAGTAAAGGTAGTTCAAATTTTGCGGAGGTTTTATACGATTTGCCAAAAACTGCTATCTTTCTAGATCTGCGACACAATCTGCTAACCCCTAAATCACTTGGGGGATCTTATTCTGATATAATCGCTGAATCTGCAAAATCTTGACCAGATTTACTGGTAACAAATAAGCAGACATGTTACACCAAAATTTGTATCATCAGTCTACAGACGTCCACTTCTGGACAAGTGCTTTTGCACATGTTCCAGACATCCATTTTCTTCATTCATCAGCCACCTGCACTAATGTATGAAGTTTATTTTTACAGACATGTCAATCGTTGAATTCTCCAATACGAATAAAAGTTGGAGCAAGTAAAAATAATTTATCACTACCAATTTTATTATTATGCTGAATACGCCTCGTGGCTTAAAATAAAACAATATCATTCAACATTCGCTTACAGCACTCGCATATTATTATAGTAGGTATATATAGACAGGCACATACGATGGCTACTATTTATTTTATGATATAAATCGTTATTCAGCCACAGATCGCATAAAAAATTAATAAAATTAATGAAAATTTGTTATATTGTATTACCTACCTTAAAATTATGCAATCTTAATTCCTTACACATATATATGTCAGCACTTCCGTGTTCTGCACGGTAAATCCACAATTCAAAATTGACACCTATTAGTTGGGTGCAAAAAAAAAGAAATTGCCGTCACAAACTTTTACGTTGAACCCACTTGGGGTGATTTTTCGATGGGCGCGGGCGGTTACTGCTCGCTAGGGCGGCAAGATGCAAACTGAGATAGGAAAACATACCTTGTGATCTTTGCCGTGAAATTGTTGCGCATTCTTTCAGGCCCAATTCCGGTCGGAAATTGGCATTGTAAATTCGAGTTCCGTTTATTTATTGTTAGTTTTGTTCGTTATGATACGTGTTGATTAATTATATTATGATTACTGAAAAAGTATGCGGGAATTAGCGTAAAAGGTATAGTATCTTCTAACGTCCAGCCATTATTCTATGGATAAAAAATGCCAATTATAGTCTTATACCTATGCATTGAATGAAGCGCTCGTGGTGTAGCATGATGAGCGTTTCTTAATCGATCGGCAAAGTTAAGCTACGTCTGTCGTGGTCGGTACCTGGATGGGTGACCGCCTAGTGTTATTTCAAATCGGGCGTTTCCGTGCTTCGGAAGGCACGTAAAGCCGTTGGTCCCGGTTATCACTTAATTGTGATAGTCGTTAAGCTAGTTGGATGCCTCCCAGACGGCTTGAAAAAATCCAACAGTAGGTTGACCACTACCTACCACCACCAATCCGCAGTGGCCACGCGTGGTGGAGTATCGTCCAGTCCCTTTCACCCTCATTTGTGAAGCACGGAAACGCTCGATTTGAAATACCACTAGGCGGTCACCCATCCAGGTTCCGACCACGACGGTGGTAGCTTATCTTGCCGATTAATCATGCTACACCACGAGCGCTCACGAGCTATAGTTGACTTATTACGGAACATATCGTATGCTTGGTCCATCGTGCACTTGGTCAGTTTTTACCTTTAGGTTTAAGTTATTTTTATGATATTTTTTTTAATTAGCGCTACATGCTAATAGCAAATATAATGGTTTAAAAAATGTGGCAAGACTTAGTTCCGAAAAAGCAATCGTATTCTCCGATTACCTATTGAAGTTATATATGTAGGTAGGTACCTACGCCAAAATTAGTTTTTACCTTTTTAACCTCAAAAAAACTAAGTAGGTACAGTCGAGGACATAAATATGTAAGGTAAACGCTGGTAATGTCGACAGTGTCCCAATACTCGTCAGATTGTAAAAAAATGTCAATAATTTAATTCTACCAATATCTTACTAAAAGCATTTTATGCCAACATATTAACAGTAATATATTCTATAATTAGAATGACAACATTTAGTCAAAAATTTATTGGCTTCGGAATACAGAGCGATCAAAGGTAAGCACCTCCAAATTTGGCATTTTTTTGTGAGTTTAGCTACTGAAAATGAATCCCGGCTTACCACGTTAGGGTTCATGTCTTGCTGTATCGGTCGACATTTTGATAAGTATGATTATTTTGTGAAGTAGTCAAGTAAATTATCCAACGATGTAATCCATAATATTGTGTTATTTTTATCATTTGGTATTTTTTTTCGCGTATGACAGGTACTGGTACCTATTAATCCCTGTTTGTACTAGAACTCGTCAAAATTAATACTTTTTTGACGAATACTGGGACACGTGTGAAAAATTGCATGTAATATCGACATTGTGTTTTATTTTAAATGTTATACGGAGTTTGAATCGAATTGTTGTGTAAAACATATTTCTTGATAACTAATTATTAGATCTTTATTTATTTTTCTATATATGGGGTTTTTATATACATACTTTTTGGTATTAATTACGAGGTTGTCGAGTTTCGGTCTATTCGTTTGTGAGTACGTACAAGAGAATGACCTAGAATTCGTCAGAACTTTTTTTTATTAATGAAAAAGACAGCAGCAGCATTTATGCAGCAGTAAGAGAGGAAGGGCATAACGGGTTGTCCCGTTCGAAATTCGGAGTAGGCAGACTAGGGAAGTACCTCCACCTTATAGAAGATCGCAGCCAAAGGACGCTACTTTAATGTGGTGTTGTATTCCTGCGGTGAGTATGGTCGCCAGAGCTCCATGTGGAAGCGTTGTGCTGGCAGTGTGTGGGGGCCAGTGGTGTCGTACCACTGGTGTGTTGTGCAACGCGGCGTGTTGTTGCGGTGGTCAGGGAGACCCGGTGAAACAGCTGCCCGCTGGCTGCCAGCAGGTTGTAGGGGTCCCAAGCCCAGGGATCACTTAATCACTTTAACGGGAGGTCCGGCGGGAATTGCTTTCTCTGGACATCCATAAATCGAGTGGGCCAGACGGCATACCGGCAGTGGTGCCGAAGCGGTGTGCTCCTGAATTGTGTCCAGTATTGACGGATCTTTTCGCACTTTTCTACACCAAAAAGGAAGTCCCGTCTTCGTGGAAGACTGCCCACGTGCACCCAGTGCCCAAATAGGGCGACAGATCAGACCCGACGAATTACAGGCCTATCGCCATCACCTCCCTTCTCTCCAAAGTCTTGAAGCGTGTGATCAACACGCAGCTTTTGAGATACCTGGAAGATCACGAGTTGTTGAGCGACCTTCAATATGGCTTCCGCCAAAGTCGCTCAGCTGGTGACCTCCTTGTGTATCTCACGCACCGTTGGTCACTCGCCATCGAGAGTCAAGGTGAGGCATTGGCAGTGAGCCTAGATGTGGCGAAGGCGTTCGATCGGGTCTGGCATAGGGGTCTTCTCACGAAGTTACAAGCATACGGGCTTCCCGAGGGGTTATGCAAATTGGTCGCCAGCTTTCTGTCCAGCAGATGCATAAGAGCCGTCGTCGACGGTAGCTGCTCCGATAGCATGGACATAAATGCCGGCGTCTCGCAAGGCTCTGTGCTGTCCCCAACACTGTTCCTTCTGCATATCAATGATATGCTGTCTATTGACGGCATTCATTGCTATGCGGACGACAGTAGAGGGGACGCTCATTATACGGGCCGTGCAAATATTCCACGTTCCGAGGTGGAGGAAAGCCGCGAACGGCTGGTGTCTGAAATTGAGAGTACACTAACTAGTGTCTCCGATTGGGGTCGACTAAACCTAGTCCATTTCAACCCCACCAAGACTCAAGCCTGCGCGTTCACCGCTAAGAAAACCCCATGGTTTGTGGCTCCACAATTCCAGAATACCTCCTTGAACATCAACCAAAGCATCGGGATCCTTGGGGTCGACATTTCTAGCGACGTTTTGTTCCGAAGTCACTTAGAAGACAAGGTTAAGCTGGCATCCAAAAAGCTTGGAGTGCTCAACAGCGGGGCAAAGGCTGCAACTTTATTAGTCGCAGGTCCGGCCTCATATGGAGTACTGCTGTAATTTATGGGCGGGAGCACCTGGATGCCAGCTTGGGCCTTTAGACTCGGTTCAGCGACGTGCCGTCAGAATTGTTGACGATCTTGAGCTCACAAGCGGTTTAGAGCCCCTCAGTCTGAGGAGAGACTTTCCCTCCTTATGTGTGTTCTACCGCCTGTACAACGGAGAGTGTTCTAAGGAATTGTTCGACTTGATGCCCGGCGGGGAGTCCATCCTCACACATTGAAACCAGATTTGTTTCGAACTGTACGGGCTAAAAGGAGGTTTTTTCCGCGGACTTCCGTGGAATGAGCTCCCCGCCGTGGTTTTTCCCAAAAAGGGTGTGAAGAGATTTCTTCAGGGTCGGCAACGCGCGAGTGATACCCCTGGTGTTGCAAGCGTCCATAGGCTACGGTAACTGCATACCATCAGGCGGGCCGTACGCTTGTTTGCCACCTTCTTGGTATAAAAAAAAAAATCCGCCCTTGGGTGGCTGACCCGCCGCCTCGCGCATAATTTATGGTATAGTTGTTCGTGCTGGAAGAGGAGACTGGAATGGACCCGGCCGACTGTAGCATGGGGGGACCGGGTACCCCGCCGACAGCCGTACCGCATCACCTGTTTAGCCATCTCAGGCAATAACACTGCACTTTTCCCTTTCGCTACTGGCACAGCGATTCCTCTTAACCTCGTTTCAACCTTTTTAAAATTATGCCAAAGAAAAATAAAAGAAATGGCAGCGGCCTCCCCGTCCACACTTTTGGTGGACCTTTGCAAAATCAGCTTCACGCTAATATCAATGCAGTCCACCGACATCTTGAGGCTGCACAGCCAACCTTGCTATTTCTAACGGAGTCGCAAATATCCTGCCCTGATGAAACATCGTATTTACACTACCCCGGGTAAATGCTGGAGCACAACTTTGCCCTGGCCTATGGCACAACTAGTTCTTTCTCCTACGAGAATCCCATATTGAGAGCCATACTAGCTACATACTGAACCTTCTGCTGACTACGCGACAGGACAACTATGCAGTGACAGTGGACACGCCACTTAGCTCAACGTCACTTGGCGCACGGACCACTGTCTCGTCCGGACGAATCGCGCTCGATCTGACTCGCCCCGGCCTTCGGGATGGCGACGTGTCGGTAGATTGGGATGGATTGCGAGATCTCTACGTATCCTACCTGTGGAGACAGCTCTGCTTCGCATCAGATGACCCTAACACCTGTGCCGCTAACGTTACTGATGCGATACTGGCGGGAATGGAATGTTATATCCCAAACCCGCTAGTGGCTGCAAGGATGAAGAAACGACCGTGGTTTAATCGGCCCTACAAAGATGCTAGACAAAATAGGCAGACCTTGTATGAGGCTTGGACCACGGCCCTAACTAATCAGAACTAACATCTTTGATGCGAAATACATACGAAGCCTAATTCCATCCAATGCCATCAAAAGGAGGAGGGGTGATAGGAGGCAGCCTTGTTGCATACCAGCATACACGGCGATATCCTCAGAAATGAGGCCATCGTGTGTCACTTTACAAGAATAGTTCTTATAGGTTTGAGTAGTTGTATTAATTTCAGCGGGAGACCAATGTCATGTAGCCTACTAGACCATAAGTTAGACTAATTCAACATATCAAAATCTTTTTCGAAGTCGACGAAAGTAAGGCTCCCTCTACTATTCTGATGCTTGTTCCAATATGATACAATCAATTTTGCATCGCTATAGACTCTGTGACCCCGCCCATTTCGATTGAATCGAAGGCTTCCTCATAGACCGCACACGTCAAACATAATGGCCGATCATTCTCCTGAGTTTTCTTTATAATCTGGCGGGCCTTTGAATGTGGTCTATTCGTGCACTAGAAAACATCGAGATATTCGTTATTTATGAATCTCAAAAACTGCTTAGTATTGAGAAAAATTCAATTTTAAAATGAAAATAATATGAACTTTATCCTTAAGCAAATAGAGTTCAAATTCGTACTCAAAATTGACGAGTTCTAGGACATCTTGACGATAACTAGTACAAATCTGTCGGTTACTGGTACAAATGGCTTCTTTTTATTAGATCAAATATTTGATTACTTTATTGTTTTTCAATCATTATAATAATATATTTATTGACAGGAGTAATAAATGATGAACCTGTCATAAAAAACAATACTTTACTAAGTTTACTAACTACAACGTGGCAGAGCTGTAAACACAGCAAAGTTCAAAAACTGACGAGTAATGGGCCGTTTACCTTATACACTTAGTAAAATTCAACAACGGTTTCCTCTTAAACTACTGATTGAAATTATGAGATATTATAAAGGCAGAATCTTCTAACATATACTATTATAATTTGTGTAATAGTTTAACACTTAAATGTTAAACATGCGAGAAAATTGCTTTTGAATTTCAAAAAGTGTATACATATTTATGTCCTCGACTGTACCTATCCCTTTCATATCATATCATTAATGGACATGTTTCACATTTAGTTAAAGATAATTTATAAGAATACAGAAGGTTTTTTAGAATTAGGTAAGGTAGGTTTTTGTCGGCGTAGTCAGAAGCTACGCGACTACTATCGCGTTGCCGTATTTTATATTTATCACTTACATAACGTCACGGTTTAACAATTTCACGGAAGGTAGTCATACATACGGTCATCTGACTCCACATAAAAAAACGCTTGCGTGTAGCGCAATGGTGCGTGGCTTTACCGTAGCTGCTTTTGCTATTTTTCTAGCCTAGCTAGATCAAGATCTTAGGCTTTACTTGAATGTGTGAGTGATATTGGAGTATATTATATAAGCCAATTAATAAGTTAGAACCTTCAAATTCTTAGATAATTTTTTTTCGGAAATATTTTTATTTACAACAAATATGTACAAAATACAATCTATATTTACAAAATATAATCTATATATAGAAAATTTCCTCAAGCCTGCCGCTGCTTCCGATTAACGGCAAGGTTCCCAGAAGGCTGGCAGCGTTTCCTCAACAAAGAGCTTAGCCGAAGCTGTAAAACTAAAATCGAAGGACATTTTAAATAAATTGAACCAAATGGTACTGGAACAAAGTTCCAAATATACTAAATAATTTGAGCACAATTTGAGTGACAAAATTTTAATGAAAATTAATATCACCATATAAAATTTCTAATTTATTTATAAGAATTATACAGTAAAAGTAATATCAACTAATTAGAATACCTTTTGTGGACGTTCATTCTTCGTCCAAAATGAAGTGGTTCATTTCTTTCTTTTACTGGAGAAACGCGAAGATCTAAACGGTGTCGTTGTCATACCATCCAAAATCTGTCGGAGTTTTCTGACATGTTTCTGACGTTCATACGTGTAATTTTCATTCACTATTCATTGTATCTATTTGGTAACTATCAATATTTTCCTGAGAAACAGAGTCCTTCGATGTCTTCACGGTGAAACATTTTTATAACACGTTGTCTGTGTGTTGTCCTTATCAACACATCGACACGTCCTACGTAAGCCAATGTATGTGCCTGTTACACCAAAGTGTTTTTATTGCATTTTGGAGCTCTACGTATCCGAATCTACAAGACGTATTCATTTTTTTTTTAATTTTCCTATCAGAACATACTTTTTTTTCACACGTATAAGTATTTATCTGCATTAGCGGTTCAAAACGTACAGCGAATAAGCGTGTGAGATCCAGTTAAACACTTTAACGTGGGGGGAACGCGGTGCGGTACGTGGTCAACTGCCACTCCCTCACTTCTTCTACGGACAGCGATTGAGGTGCGCGTACGTTTCGTAATAATATTTCTATCGCTGCAAATATTTCTAAACCACATACAGATATAAATATTTAAATGTATGGAATGAAGAAATTAAAACCACAATAGCGCTGTAATACAAATATTTAAAACACGTTCCATAGAAGTAGTATAAAAAGGTTCTTGAAGTTTTTTTTTGTATATTTTGTTTTGTCAACGTACAACAGTGTAACTACGTAGGTACACACTTATTCAATGTGATTCAGTATGGTTGCAAATTCCATCTAGGCTCTTATACACTTGTTCATTGGAAAGTTGTTCAATAGAAATTAATTATCTAGACAATTACTCACTTGTACATTGAAAAGTTGTTAGATCGAAATAAGTTATTCAGCACTTACATAATTGTACATTAGAAAGATATCTATTCATAGTTTTATATCTGTTCACTTAGTCAGTTATACAATATTTAAAATCATTGTTAACCGACTTCAAAAAAAGGATGTTCTATGTTTTATTATACCACTAAGATAGCAAATAAACATACAGCCTGCCTGATAGTAAGCGGTTACCGTAGCCTATGGACGCTTCCAACACAGGGGTATCAATCACGCGTTGCGACCCTGCAAAAATCTCTTCACACCCTTTTCGAAGAGCCCCATGCTGAATTCTCTTGGGAAAACCATGGCGGGGACGCCATGGTTTTCCCAAGAGAATTCAGCTCCCGCTCATTCCACAACCTAAGTGTCTATGGTAGGATGCTCCGTTGAAAGCGCATAGTACGAAACCATTTCGGTTCCAATGTATGAGGATGGAGAACCCGTCGATGGCGAGAGTTGCGATGGTAGAAGCTAGCTGTGGGCATCAGTTCAAAAAAAAAAACTGGACACTATCCGTTGTATAAGCGGTAGAATACACATAACGAGGCAAAGTCTCTCCTAAGGCTAACGGGCTCTAAATCATTTGTGAGCTCGGGATCGTCGACAATACTAATGGCACACTGCTGACTCAAGGCCCAAGCTGGTATCCAAGTACTCCATATGAGGTCGGACAGTTGCAGACTTTGCCCCTATGAGAAGAACTGCTTCGCTCTATTAAGCACTCACGAGTTTTTTGGATGCCAGTTTGACTTTGTGTACGAGACGACTATGGAACGGAACGTCGTTACAAATATCGACGCCAAGGATTCCGATACTTTTTGTGATGTCGGAGACGTGTTCTGGAATGGAGAGCTACAGCAAATAGGGTTTTCTTAGCGGTGAACGCGCAGGCTTGTGTGTTAGTGGAGTTAAAATGCACTACGTTCAGGCACACCCAATCGGAGACACTAGTTAGTGTATTCTCGATTTCAGACAAAAGTCGTTCGTGGCTTTCCTCCACTATGGAACGAGGAATATTTGCACAGCTTGTTTAAAAAGCTGTACATTTGATAACGTTCGCATAACAATTAATACTGTCTATAGACAGACATGTTTTTGTAGGACGCCGGCATTTATGTACATGCTGAGAGAAGCTACCATCAACGACGGCTCTTATGCATCTACTGGACCGAAAGCTGGCGACCCATTTGCATAATCACTCGGGAAACCCTGTATGATGGTTGTTTAGTTAGAGGACCCTGTTGCCAGACCCGATCGAATGCTTTGGCCACATCTAGGCTCAACGCCAATGCCTCACACTAAGTCTCAATGGCGCACTCGCCATTGAGACTTAGTGTACAACGTATGAACAACGTGTGAGATAAACTACAAGGTCACCAGCCTAGTGACTATGGTGGAAGCCGAAGGTATCTCAAGAGTTGCGTGTTGATCACTCGTTTCATCATTTTGAAGAGAAAGGAGGTGATAGTGATAGGTCTGTAATTACCAGATCTGATTTGTCGCTTTTTTTGAGCACACAAGGTGTACGTAGGCAGTCTTCCACGAATACGGGACTTTTCAAGTAGGAAAGCGCAAAAAGGCCCGTTAGGACACAATTCAGGAGCACACTGTCGATATGCTATGTCTAGAGAAAGCAACTCCTGCAGGACTTTGAGTTATACGAATCTCCGGCATGGAACTGTCACACTACGGGATGGTAGGCGGTGTGGCATCCCCGTCACCTATAGTCAAGTTCGAGCAAGGAGGCCTAAAAGGCCAGCCTTCTCCTTAGCATATGGGCCAAATTGCCGTTCAGCTTACATAGTGGTAGCAACGATGACAGGAAAAAGTTTCCTTCAGCAGCTTTGGCAAGACACTCAAAAGCCTAACTCCCAGAAGGATCGCTCATGCAGTCTCTTGCCAATTCTGATGGCGAAATCGAACTTAGTCCTGGCAATCATTCGCTTACTGAACCTCGAGGCTACGTTAAGCGCTACGCATAAAAGGTGTTTGGGTGTTATCCTGATTGCTTCCTGATTGTTTGATGCGAAGCAGAGCTGCATCCACGGGTACGATGCAAAGATTTCACCAGTCTGATGACATATAGAACCACATGCGATGACGCCCGGATGACTGGAGCGAATCGGGCTGAGCACAAGGCACCTGTTTTCGGACGAGAAAGTGGTCTGATGAGCCAAGTGGCGGGTCCACTGCCCTGAAATTTCCATCAAGTCACGCCTTCAGCAAAAGGTCCAGATAGGAGCTAATATGGCTCTTAATGTCTGTTATTCTCGTGGGATAATCATAGCTCCTTGCTCAAGCTTCCATAGGTTATCATCATTATCAGCCTATAATGTCCCACTGCTGAGCACAGGCCTCCTTTCACAAATGATGACAGGGAATGGGCAGATACTCCACCACGCTTGCCCACAGCGGATTGGTGGAGGTAGGCTAGTGGTCAACCTACTGTTGGAATTTTTAAAGCCGCCTAGTAGGCATCCAACTAGCTTAAAGTCTATCACAATTAAGTGATAACCGGGACCAACGGCTTTACGTGCCTTCCGAAGTACGGAAACGGCTCGATTTGAAATACCAATAGACGGTCACCCATCCAGGTACCGACCACGACAGACGTAGCTTAATTTTGCCGATCGATTAAGAAAGGCTAATCATGCCACACTACGAGCGCTTCTACCATAGGTTATGGTAACCGCTTATCCTCAGGCGGACCCCGTATGCTTGTTGGCTACTTTAGCAGTCAAGAACCCTTTATTAATTTCATTCAATTAAAGGCTAAGTAGGTAGATTTAGGAGATTTTGATAATATAGAAATGTAGATACACATGCGTCAATAATTAAATTTCCAATGAGAAATTATGTAACTAACAGTTAGTTACAGTATGACCAATTAGTTAACTAAGAATAAACATGTATCTAGACAGTTACGCAATACTAGGTTTTTTAAATTCCCTTGAATAAATATGTATCTGACACATACTTTATTACTCTCGGATAACAAAACCAAGTACACGTATGTATGTGTAATAAAACAAAAGTGGGAAGATTTGCAAACAAAATTTAAGCTGTAACATAGTCTGGACCTATAGTAAGAGCCTTTTGCCAAGTTTCAAAGTCAGAGCCCTTTGAGAGACGGAGTAAAGACGAAAAGAAATTTTTAAAATTTTAAAAACGCTCTCCTGTAAAATTTGCTTTTTGCAGTTACTTAGTTTGACGTAGGACGTGTCGACATGATGTCCGAGTAAATCCATTTTCTCAAAGAATTATGCGCTTCACTTCAATATTCATGTACCTTACTTACACTTTTGCAAACTCTAGAATATATAAAATTCAAGTAATATTATATATTTATAATATGATATTTTTTTGTTTTTTACACGAGCCTACGAAGTCGTTGCGTTTCTGACTCTTACTGCTCACAGTTCACAGTTCGTTTCAGGATTATATTATGAATGATATCGATTTTGTTTGTAAAATTATGCGACATGATTTCGGCGTGGGCTCTCACAATATTTATTCATCCGTAACTTTTTGATATTCGTTCTCAAAAAATGATCAAACTAGCCCATGTTTCGCAAAGTAAAAAAAAATTGCCCATGTTTTGACGTTTGTTACTATTGACATGTATTGTCAACGTTACTATTTTGTAAATAAAATCTAAATCATATAAAAATCAGTTTTTAATGAAAATTTATAATAAAGTAAACAGCAAAAATGTCGGCTTCCTTAGATTCAGCTTTAGATCCAATGGAAGAGATACGCTTTCGTAAGAAACATGGTGCAATGTGGATTGAAATTCAGAAGGAAACACATTTCACATTCGACGAATTAGAACGTAATGTAAAGATACATAGACGTACACACGGGTACACATCAAGCTATACTTTCCAGTATAAGCTCATTGCGCTCACAAGCGCATTGTATAGGATTTCCATACAATTAGAGGTCAGATTATATTGGAAATGTACAGCTTCATCCTTGATCTGTAGCCGTGCGTACAAAACATGCTTAGAAGAAAGCTTCTCGTAGCAAACTGCTTTTTTTATATTTATCATGCTAAAATCTCCCGGTAAATAGTTTAATTATAATATATTTAAATATATAATTTAACACGGCTCATAGACAGCAAAACTGACGATACCTAAATATTGTGCTATTCTATGATGGACTTTAGCATTCTTCGCAGTAGGCCTTCACATCCCTTTATGTTTAATAAATAAATAAATAAAATAAATGTTTGTGTGCTATGGTCACATTATCACAACATTCACTACCATGATGAGTTTATGGTAAAGCACATGCCTTATGTAAAATCGATAAATTGAAAAAACAGTAGACACTTTTAGTTCTGGGTTTTGTGTAACTTTACAATACATAATACTAGATTTCTTCCCATGGTTTCAGTCGCATTTCCGAGAGATCTAATATTTTCTCAGCATTCAAATTATATATTATAACTAGCTGCCTGGCGCGACTTCGTTCTCGTGGTGCTACCCTACCCTGTGGTGCTACCCTACCCAACCCTACCCTATCTAAACCATCCAGGGAGTTAATTCTACCGTACTGGACCGATTTGAATGTTTTGTTTTGTATGCGTTTGGATGGTTTATATTCACAAATCAGTCCGGCAGATTGCGCTGCAGTCGCTATCTAGGTTATATTATCGACTGCAGCGCCATCTGGAGGAATTCAGTGACATACACACGTACAGTAGAATTTTATATATATTATATAATGTAATTCCAGGTTGTGATCTACCTGCGTGCCAAATTTCATCACGACGAAATACTATTATTATATTATACTTAGTTCGTTTATAAAAACTGTTATTATTGCTTTTAGAGATCATGGTGATATTTTTCAAGATACAAAAACGTGATGAAAAGCCAGCGGCTTCGGATCTTATATCCAGGTGTGTAAAGACTTCAAAAAAGTGACTTAGCCTTAGAACTTCGGCTATAATGCATTTCTTAATGTAAAGTCAAAGCCGTTTATTCAATTTAGGCCCTAGTAGGGAACTTATACAGGTCACATAAATCATTTAGGATCGATTTTCCATTAAGAATAATGACTTTTGTATCATGTGATACACTTGATATTATTCCCATAGAACCAAGGCGATCACTGTAAAGAAAGTTATGAGAGCAAGTGGCGCGGCTTTGGCAAGCCCTCACTTGCATGGCAAAGTTTTTGCTGAGGTGTAGCCGTGCTGATATACTGAGTTTTACTGATATAACTTTAAAGTCCTAAATGCAAAAAAGCTTTTCTGAAAAAATTCACGAAAGCAAATCTTCAATCGCATAATAATGGCATATATACGTCGAATAATCATCCCATGTTCCACGTATATGCCAAATTAATATCTTTAGCCAGAGGCTTCACTCGCGCAGACTATACCTTTTTTTCCTGACAGCCTATCTGTTTCCCCAAGCTACGCTCAATGCACTTGTGATAATATTTTACTTTCGAATAGTATACAAAAAGAATCAATATTGTAATTTCAAAAAATAATTAATGTTTTTCCAATTCGACCGTCGCAGGCGTTCATAAGAGGAGATCAATGATCATTTTATTTTATTTCTTTTGCTTAGTTATGTGAAGTTAAAAAAAAAAAAGTTTGTCAAAATACCCTTATCGCCGAAGTTGGCAATGAGAAAAATCTGATATGATTGCAATTGATAAACATTGATGTAACTATTCCAGGAAGAATAGAACGATGTTTCTAATGCTAGGGCTTCACTTATTTGACGCTTAACGTCCAATAATCGGAACTATTTATGTTCAATAAATGATGCACTAAACTAGGTACTAAATACTTCCGTGTCACTTGAACGCAATACGTCCGTGTTTGTCGCGTTGCGTTCGCAGTACCACCAGAATTACTGCAGTTGGTGTGGCCACAAGCCCACAACGAAGCGTCAGCGGCCCACTAAATCCTTTTGACGTGACGAAAGTTACCGCCACCCGAGCTATCGTCTAACCGTGTATATATTTAATCCTTCACAAAAATATGTGTGCGTAAGTAATGTGGTGCGGTTTATAACGACAGTGATGGCCGGAACCTTAGCGCGCGAGAATAGCGATTCGGAATTGCATTGCCTGGCGGCTTTATTTAAATTGTGGACGATTTGCTTTTATGGTGTTTTACATTTTATATAAGTTTGTCGTTTTATTACAAGATCTTTTTGCTTCGTAAACCAAAGTACCTTTTGAAACTCCACAAGCCTTAAGCCGAATGGCTCTTTTCCTTTAGGTTTTCCTTTAGTCGACAAGGGGCTTCATCTACTTCCTGATCCTAAATTATAGAAATGTTAAGGGTACAGTCAGCTTAAAAAAAATTTTCACTTTATTACCTTTTCATTATATTTCACATTTTCTTAATATTTTGTACGAAAATTATCAATTGCGTCCTTCATTTAACTTCATCCCCGTCCTAATGTAGATAATATTTTTTTAATTCGATATTAGAAAGTATGATTTTAAGAAACAAGCCAAAGTGCTGAAAAAAATATGAAAATTAATAATAACTCTTTCCAACATTCAATTTTTAAATCAATATAAGTTATAAAATAACATAATAGAATACTGTCGAGGAAAAAAATCTTAATCAAGGCTTTACACGACAGAAAAATAAGAAGAATTAAAGAAAGATCCAGAGAAATATTGTACAAAAGTTTACGAGTCCCATGAATTTTGTACATTTTCCGATCAAGTATCTCAATAAATATAATATGTCTGGCATTTTTATAATGCACAGATGTATTAATATTACACATTAATACGTTTTTTTACTGTGTATACGCCTGCGTGTGATGCAGATTGATGTTATTTTCACGCAAACACAGGCGTCATCATCACTTATATAGCATGGTAAGTCATCATGTGGCTGAAGTTAGAAAGCACACAAAGCCTCGAAGGAATTGGCTCTCAAGTGCAACTGTCGGATCACACCGATAGGTGCTTGGCAATAGCTTTTCAGCTTGAGTGGTACAGCCAGCCAGGGGCTCTACCGCGTTACTTTGGTGGTAATCGTAACGAAAACCATTAATTATTTCATCCAATGACGCGCACGCGGTATGACGCGACGATGCCCATTCGTGGGCCCTGATTGGATGAAATTCATTAATGGTGTTCGTTACGATTACCACCAAAGTTACGCGGTAGAGCCCCAGGTGGGTGATACAAAGTACCCTACCACCGCGCTATGGTTTCCTCGTGATGTTTTCCTCTACCGAAAGCTCATGCTCGGCATCAGACGACACTACCACTGATTACACTACTTATGTCTACGAATTTTATTTTTAATTACACTTTTCATTGTAAGTGTGGTTTATGTAAGTTGTGCATGGAGGTAGGTAGGTGGTAAGAACACGCACCATCAAGGGAACTTTTCAATTTGAGCATAGTAGCAAGCCAGGCGGGTACAGAGTATCATGTAACTTTAAAATTTATTCGTACAATCGTATTTAACTTGGTATAATTTCAAATATATTTTGATTCTACGACTTCTTGCACGCATTTAGAAAAAAGAAACTATTTTCTGAGATGATAAATTGTCCATTGTTTTCTTTTATCCTCAGAGCTCACTTCAGAGACGTTCTTCACACTGGGCTGGGTATGACCGACGCATATATGATGGAACGTGTCATGGTTGCGCTGGATCGTGGAACATCACCTTTTGTCACCATGGCTACTTTTGCTAAAGCAATATCGTTGTACCTTAGAGGAGATCTCGAGGAGCGAATTAGCTATGCTTTTACGGTGAGTACTAAACTATTGCATAAAGATTGTGTTTAGTTATTTAATAAATAAATATTAGATTCAATAGGCGATAAACGCATGCACTGGCTTGCTTAAATAAACTAGGGAACTCAGTGGGTCTATACGGAAAAATGAAAAGATTTTGCTATGGAATTTCAGTGCCATTATCCAGTCATATTAGCCAGTTGGCTAATATGAAATGAAATGAAATGAAATGAAATGAAATGTATTTATTTGTCACAATTTTGCGTAATATATGATGAGGTGTTAAATGCGGAATAAAGTATCAGCAAAATATACCGCTCAAAACGGCGTACAAATATTAAAAATAAAAATAAATTTGAAAATTACATATTACATACTAATAATTCAATTACAATTTACTATTTAATTACCATTACATATCAACATTATGTCATTTTTCATAATTTGGAATGTCATGTAAAAAATCATTCACAGAATAAAATAAATTTTCCATTAGCCACTTGTCAATGATGTATTTAAATTTACTGATGGGAAGTTCTTTAAAACGGTCAGGAACTTTATTATAAATTGTGATTGCCATACAATATGCATTATTTTTAAAAAGTTGTAGTCTACAATTTGGAATTCTTAACCTAAATTTATGTCGAGATTCTAACGATTTTGCATATTTTTCAAAATGATTTGGGTACATTTTTATAAAAAGACATATTTCCTTAATATACAAGCAGGGGAGAGGGAGTATTTTTAATCTCCTAAACAATGGCTTACAAGAATCTCTATATTTAGCATCACATAAAGCTCTTATACATGATTTTTGGGCTATAAAAGCCTTATTGGAATCAACAGAGTTACCCCATAGCATTAAGCCATATCGCAGAACCGATCCCACGTATCCGTGATAAGCAGACATAGCCGCATCCAGCGATACGGTTTGTCTTATATGTCTTAATGCATATACAAATTTATATACTCTCTCACAGACACTTTCTACGTGTAGTTTCCAGTTGCAGTATTTGTCCAAGGTGAACCCTAAAAATTTTGATTCATTAACTTCTTGAACTTTGACATTTTTGTGAATAACATTGAGTATTAAGGGTTTTGATTTATGAGTACCAAATTGCATTATATTAGTTTTAGAAAGATTTGGTTTTAAATTATTAGAATGTAACCATTTTATTAAATTTTGTAACGTATTATTGATGTCATTTTCTATCATATTTGGCGACTTATTTTCTATTACTACAGTTGTGTCATCTGCAAATAAAAAACACTGATGATTGGTGATGTGTGTGAGGTCGTTAATATACATTAAAAACAAAAACGGTCCTAAAATCGTTCCTTGGGGAACTCCTGTGCTGTTTACTCTATATTTTGATCGACAAATCGTTTTCATTTTAGTTTGTTCTTGAATGTTGCTTACCTCTGTACATTGATGTCTATTTTCCAGATATGATTGAAGCCAATCTAGCGCATTACCACGTATACCATACTGTTCTAATTTCTTGAGCAATATTTTATGAGAAACGAAATCGAAAGCCTTGCTCATGTCCATAAAAAGAACAGCAGTAGGGATTTTATTATTAATATTTTCAGTTATCTTTTTAGTGAGTGAAAAGCAGGCCAGGGTAGTGGAACTATTTTTCCTAAACCCAAATTGTTCAGGATTGATTAAGTTAAATTTATCAACAAACTTATTTAGTCTTAAGTACATAACTTTTTCGAAAATAGTGAGGAGTTACTTATGGAGACTATCCAAAGAACTAAAACTTAGATTAGATCCCTTGATAATGCGGGTGAAATGGCTGGGCGATAACTAAAAATACAATACGCCTGTACGAGCCTTACTGAAGGTTGAAGGTGAACAAACAAGTATTTTTCGGTCAATTGATTTTTCTTAAAAGACACATTATTCATTTGAAAAATTATAGAAATCAGTCAATGTCTGAGCAAGAATGAATTTAATATAGGTATAATGTGTAAAATTGCGCGCGCAACCATACACCTACACAACACAGATCAAAATTTTGCAGGCTGTTTTTTCTGATGAATTGTACACACATTCATCGATACTGGCTAAACATCGTGACACTACTGCCATCTTTTAAAAAATAGCGATACTTTCTCATGTGTGTTGGAATTAAAAGAATGTCGCCGTTTAAGGCTCTATTCACACGTACCACAACCACACAATGTGGGCGGGCGCTAATTTGTATGAAAATTAATAGTATCACACGGACCACATATTGCCGTCACTATCGACCGTGGGTGTGATACCGACCACACCTCGGCCACCCTCAGATATGTCGCAACCACAACGCAACCAACAGCGACACCGTGACCTAGCGGTACAGTCATTTTAACATTTTGTAGCAAAATACTGTCATTCCATCAGAATTTCCTCTATGTTTGCCATCCATCTAATGCCAAAAGTCTCGAAGAATCTGGAAATGGAAAAATATAATAAACTGAAAATGTACTAAGTTAAAAGTATGAATTACTATACATACATTACAACATACATACATTGTATATCGAAAAATAAGTTACTACTTACTAAATTTAAAAAAAATTAAATGACGGCGAATTATGAAGACTCATTAAGGGGGCCCTTCATGGCCAACGCAACTTCAACGCAAGCATAGCCTAAAAGCCTGTACTTTCATCCAACGTACCTAATGTTTGACTGCGAAAAAAGAGAGACAGCATCAGATCAGTCGGTAAATTGAGTGATCAGCGTCACTCGCGGCCGTTTCGCTAGGTCGAAATTCATGATTTCGCATATCATAAAACTCGTTCCAGGAGTATACTTTTTGTGAAAAAAGTGTTTGGTGTTGTTGGAATTTTCGTGAGATGAACTTTGACTATATATGGTTTTTAGGGTCCGAGAAGAAATGTAGGCACTGGAATCCCACATTTTTTGGTGTTCTTCGAATTGTCTTGAGATGAAATTTGACTACACAACGTGTAACGGAATGGGTATATCTTTCTAAAAGGGGTGAACGAAGACTACATCAGGTATAGACACTCTATAAAAAGTTTCAGCTCAAAATAAATTACTCAAATATTCATAACAAAATGTTTGCTTCCAAGTTTATTGAATTAAAATCATAACCAACGTCACCGCTCAATGATCATTATTTTTTCACGCCACTTACTTAAGTACCTAACTGTTCTGAGCGTCGACACGCACACAACAGTGTCTCAGCTCTGTCGGCCGTTTGCACCCACACGACAAAAGTAACTTAAAATTAAAAATACCGGCCAAGTGCGAGTCAGACTCACGCACCGAGGGTTCCGTACAAACCTGTAGGTATATAAGTAAATGGTAGTATAGACCTGAGTATTTGATATTAATTTCAATTTATGACCTATTAAAAAAAAACTACTTACTAGATCTCGTTCAAACCAATTTTCAGTGGAAGTTTGCACCGTAATGTACATCATATATTTTTTATAGATTTATCATTCTCTTATAGAAGTTACAGGGGGGGGGGACACACATTTTACCACTTTGGAAGTGTCTCTCGCGCAAACTATTCAGTTTAGAAAAAAATGATATTAGAAACCTCAATATCATTTTTGAAGACCTATCCATAGACACCCCACATTTATGGGTTTGATGAAAAAAAAAAATTTAGTTTCAGTTCTAAGTATGGGGAACCCCCAAAATTTATTGTTTTTTTTCTATTTTTGTGTAAAAATCTTAATGCGGTTCACAGAATACATCTACTTACCAAGTTTCAACATTATAGTTCTTATAGTTTCGGAAATAAATGGCTGTGACATACACGGACAGACAGACAGACATGACGAATCTATAAGGGTTCCTTTTTTTGCCATTTGGTTACGGAACCCTAAAAAATGATTTAATGTTGATTGACATCAGTTACAAATGTTACAATGACAGGACTTTTTTCAACATGGCGGACACTTTTTTGACATTTTGAGAAAAGATTCTTGTTTTGTGACCCAAAGGTCTCTCAAATATCGATTTTGAGAGCAATCGGACCAGTATCTAAAAAGTTCAACATGGCGGACACTTTTTCGACATTTTGAGAAAAGATTCTTGTTTTGTGACCCCAAGGACTCACAAATATCGATTTTGAGAGCAATCGGACCAGTACCTAAAAAGTTCAACATGGCGGACACTTTTTTGACATTTTGAGAAAAGATTCTTGTTTTGTGACCCAAAGGTCTCTCAAATATCGATTTTGAGAGCAATCGGACCAGTATCTAAAAAGTTCAACATGGTGGACACCATTTAAAAATTCTGAGAAAAGATTCTTGTTTTGTGACCCCAAGGTCTCTCAAATATCGAATTTGAGAGCAATCGGACCAGTATCTAAAAAGTTCAACATGGCGGACACTTTTTCGACATTTTGAGAAAAGATTCTTGTTTTGTGACCCCAAGGACTCACAAATATCGATTTTGAGAGCAATCGGACCCGTACCTAAAAAGTTCAACATGGCGGACACTTTTTGACATTTTGAGAAAAGATTCTTGTTTTGTGAGTTTTGTGACCCAAAGGTCTCTCAAATATCGATTTTGAGAGCAATCGGACCAGTATCTAAAAAGTTCAACATGGCGGACACTTTTTCGACATTTTGAGAAAAGATTCTTGTTTTGTGACCCCAAGGACTCACAAATATCGATTTTGAGAGCAATCGGACCAGTACCTAAAAAGTTCAACATGGCGGACACTTTCTTGAAATTTTGAGAAAAGATTCTTGTTTAGTGACCCAAAGGTCTCTCAAATATCGATTTTGAGAGCAATCGGACCAGTATCTAAAAAGTTCAACATGGCGGACAGTTTTTCAACATTTTGAGAAAAGATTCTTGTTTTGTGATCCCAATGTCTCTCAAATATCCATTTTGAGAGCAATCGGAACAGTATCTGAAAAGTTTAACATGGCAAACACTTTTTAAAGATCTATATTCTATTGCTATCTAAGCTTGCCGCGTTACGGTGTGAACTGACCCTTAATTGAATCTGCGGACTGAGATTGAAAAGTATATTCAAATTAAAAGTGAAATTTAAGAAGCAAATGACGTCATGATCTGGTCTAAAGACATCACAGAACGTAAATATTTAATCATGTGTGCAGCGATACTACATAATATATTATTGAATGTTTGTGTCATATACAGTGTCATCATTGCTCAGATGGTTGTATACATATTTTTGGCACATTGAGTGGTAACAATTTTATGCATCTTTTATGAATATATATTTTTGTTTTATCTAATGTTTACAAATTTATGATCGTGTCGGGTACATATTTATGTTTTCTATATTGTTTACATATTTTTGAGCATTTGGATGAGTACAAATTAATGGAGCTTTTTATGATTACTTATTTTTTATAATGATAAGTGTATACATATCTTTGTCTTCGACTGTACATTAGATATGGCCAAAGTCCCGGTAAAAGAACAATGGGTCATGTTATATGAAACGCGTCCCCAGAATGTAGCACTATGAGCTATGGTGGAGATTGTTGGCCACATCGAGGGTATCATTTCATTGTATGACACCAAGTCTGGATTCCATGGGAAAAAAAAGATATTCACGGTTAAAGCAACCAAAATAATGATTAACTTTGTTACCGTCCCGCAGTATTTGTATAACTTTTCTGGTTTAAAAGTATTATATATGCTAATCCAGGGGTTAATCTATCTTTGTGCTAAGTTTCACCCACATCTGATAAGCCATTTCGGTGTAATTTAATAACAAACATCGATAAAACCATAAGCTTTTTTTTATACAACTTAGTCGGTAAACAAGCATACCTGATCTTAAGCGGTTACCGTAGCCATATGGACGCTTGCAACACAAGAAGCATCGCTCACGCCTTACCGACCTTTCCCCCCTCTCCTATGAGCTCTGGCGACCTTACTCACGCGCAGGAACTCAACTTCACACAAAATAAAGTTATTTGGCTGATTAAAAACAAACACCCCGCGTGATGGTAAACGGTTACCGTAGCCTATATAGACGCTTGTAAAATACTAGGGTACCACCCGCGCGCCTCGGCGGGGCGCTCATTCTACAGCCTGAGCGGCCGCGGTATTGAGCTCGATTGATATCGCACAGTACGAAACTATTTCGGTTCCAATGCGTGAGGTTAGACTCCCCGTCAATGGCGAAAGGTGCGATGGTAGAAGGTAGCCGTGGGCATCAGGTCGAACACTGTCCGTTGTAAAAGTTATAGAACACACATAAGGAGGCAGAGTCTCTCCTCAGACTAACGGGCTCTAAGCCGCTTGTGAGCTCGGGATCGTCGACAAAATTGTGATGGGTCGTCGCTGAACCGAGTCCAAAGGCCCAAGCTGGTATCCGACATATAGATGACAGTATTACTCCATATGAGGCCGGACTTGCGACTTATAAAGTTGCAGTATTTGTCCCGATTTGAAGTAGGTACTGCCTCGCTCTATTGATCACTCCGAGCCTTTTGGATGCCATCTTATCCTTGTCTTCTAAGTGACTATATACGGAACAGCATGTGTCGCTAGATATATCGACAGCAGGAATTCCGATGCTTTAACTGATGTTTAAGGGAGTGTTCTGGAATTGTAGAGCCACACTATAGGGGTTTTCTTCGGGTTAGTATGCCTTATGATACGTTTTCTAGCTAAGTTAGGTTGATATCAATTAAAATGAGCACACGTGGCAGCTTAGAGCCTACACATGGACATGCAATACTATTTTCTCAGGAACACAGGCGAAGCCACGAAGCACAGTTAGTACTTTAATATGATAAATGCGAGAGTAGATCTGTCCGTTTGTTATGTTTTCACAGCTATGTTACTGGACCGATATCGATAAATATTAGCAGACAGATAGCACGGAACCTGGAAATCGACATACAGTTCTTTTTGTCTTGAAAACGCGGTTGGTATCGCTTGTATTCAGTATTCTGTGCCGCAGGGCATAGGTAATAATAACAAAAAACCATCATTACCAAAGGAACATTTTTGTAACTTCAAATGTGAATATCTTTTTTCTCCCATGGAATTCAGACTTGCTGTCATAGAATAAAATAATGTGCTCGACGAGACCTACAATTACCACTATAGCTCATCGTGCTACAGTCTGGGGACGTTTTTACCCATTCTTCTTTGTGCGAAAACGCTATTTTTCAGAGGCTTTTACTGAATTTATTTCACACTTTTTTTATTTTTGCCTAGATACACGGCTAGATATAGTGTACAAGCTACCATTTTTTTTAAAACATCTAACGATATATGTTTAACAACGCCATCATCAGTACAGAGCTTTTGTATGAAAAGTATGGCGGATTGACTGCTCTTAAAACATTATCTTGATAGAATTTAGTTACAATTTTGAGGGCAATCTGTGTATTAAAAAAGTTCAAATTGGCGGCCAACATTATTCGATTTACATAACAAATTCATTTTTAATAGACAATACAGACTGTCAATATTGATTTTGAAAGAAAAGCAGGCTTTTCACTATGGGATATAATATTATTTTCAACACACTCGCTCGTAAAGTAAACATTTATTGCATCGTTTTTAGTATCTTGATGCAGCTTATAACGCACTTGTGCTTTTTTACTTTACATTATCGCACAGTTTTATGATAGGTATAATCCCGATTATGATAAGTTCGTACCTCACTGCAAGTGATATGTGTGTAGAACAAGCATTCTTAATTTAAACGGGTAAAATAGTTTGACAGCTCACTATGTTGTAAAAAAAACGTTCTTATTGTGTTAATTTGATTATTATCAAAAAATCTACATAAAAAAATACAAGTCTGTTTTTTTCCTCGGTGTTGTCCAATACACTTGGTGATGAAAAACGTCGTATGACACGCGTGCGCATTGATTATTACAAAATCGGCACACTTATCGCGTTCGCCTGCGGCTCACGCGCTTAATACCGCCTCAAGTGTTAATAACCAACTTTGCACACATGTATCATAATGTACTATTATGTGGTATACCGTTTTTAGCGGTATGGCAGTGCGCCCATGTCGTAACTGCTGGAGATCTATTTTCGGCGTTGAATTAAAACTATAAAAAAGTATGTAGATAGAGTTCCGAGAGCTAGAACTTTTTGATTGCTTTTTCTCTCTCAATCTATTTTTTTAAAATATTATTACTTTTGAGAAACTTTGCTTACTACCGCCTCGGAATTGTTAATAACCAACTTTGCACACATGTATCATAATGTACTAATATATTACATCTTGAGATATAATATTTTATCGCTCGTCATAGGTACTATTGTCAAAAAAAAATTTATAGTTTGGGATGTAATATACAAAAATGTATGACGAGCGATAAAATATTATAACTCAAGATGTAACTTATATTATATTATATCCCATAGTGGAAAGCCAGCTTAATGGTCCAGTTTGTAAAATTATTAAATTATGTATTTATTTTTAAATCTACATAATATGTCTTTAGTATATAATGGCAGTTCTTTAGAGCCAGTTGCCTTTCAGGATTTGTGTGAACCTGGTAAGGTAAATAGGCATAAACCACAGACCAAGCAATCAAGCTCAGCGAGATTGATTTGATTTAGTGGTCCGTGTTGTAGACCGAGTTATTTTAGTATTATTTAGATATAATTGTGTTCATTTGTTATATTACAGTGCTATGATCTACTTGGAGAGGGTCATCTAAGAAGAGAGACTATGTATCAACTTATGAAGAAAAGCTTGGCAAAGGCGTCTAGAGATGACGACGTTGAAGAGGCTGTGAAGGCAAGATTATTCCCTTATTATATATGAATACAATTGTTAGGTCATACAGTGGCAGCAAGTATTACCTACAAGGCTTTTATAAAACAATGAGTGAGGGTAAAAAATCTGTATGCATTCTCTAGGTTTACTATTTAGATAATTTGGAAAAAAGAAACACTGGGAAGGAACTTGAAAACAAGAAACAATTACGGAATATACATAGGTGATTAGGGTGTCATAGGTCTCCCATAGACGATGCATCCTTTCGTTCGACTGCCATCTAGTGATCTATTTGTAAGCTAATAAGGGAAAGCTCATGTCCAGAGTCCGAACCTACATAAGTGTTAGCCAAAATGTCCATATAATAAATAATAATCCAGGTAGGTACTCATTTTACCACACTGAAGCAATACTAAAAAAGTAGGTACGTGAAATTACCAAAGCACGTTCTATGACGATTTAGAGAAAAATAAATACTTCGTAGTCTTCGCATCTAGCGGCCGAGAGTAAAACTAATATGGTTACTGAACGTTTACAAGCTTACGAGATCAGAGAGGTTTCAGTTTTGATAATCGCCGCTGTTTGTTCGACAGATAGAGCGACGTACGATGAATTAATGGTGGTAATATTAAAATACTTTTAGTTGCTGATTTTTATTTAATCATAAAAGTTCCACCTGAGTTCGTTCACGTAGGCTTAAAACATAGTGCTTACACATGAAAAATTGTATCAGTAAGCTAGCTTTCCACACACCCGCGTTATTATTCCCGGAATAAAAGTAGCCTATAGCACTCTGGGCTAATGTAGCTTCCTATTTAGTAAAAGAATGTTTCCAATCCAACAGAAAGTTCCAGAGATTAGCGCGTTTAAACAAACAAACAAAACTGGTATAGATGAACCAACTTACTTATGCATTACGCTCAAATAATGCACGCCCATCCGAATATGAGCCGTATAGTATCCCGAAAACAGGGTTACAACTCCCTTTTACTAGAAGCCTGATTAATGCTAATCTCTTTTTAGTTGTTTTGTGATGCTTAAGTTCTGCGTGTGTTCTTACACAAAGACTAATAGAACCTTGGCTTCTGAAGCAACGGGAAAACACTCCGTCAGGTGCTTAAATTAGTAACATATTTTCTACTTGATGGTGGTAGCTAGCCAGGCGGGTTCTAAAAAGTACCATAACGTAGTGGTATTATGGTCGCAAGCTCACTGTAGCTCGAATAACTATCCTCGCAGTCAATAATAAACAAGAGAGTATTCAATATGTGAAAAAAAAAACGACCAACTTTCTTCGGGCCTAAGTTACTCCTTATAACATCAGCTATCTATCTGCCAGTGAAAATCCCGTCAAAATCGGTCCGGTATATATGTACATTCATATGCATTTAGTACCTAACAAGATATTATTTGATAGACACTTTAATCAACCAATCTAATGGTTATCTAACAAAGCAATAATAATTGAAACCCCTATTTACCAACTGCTAGTGGTTCATGCTCTATCCCATCTCTATCCATTTGATTTTAATTGATTGATGGTATCTATAGAGTGCTGGATTTTTCTGTTTAACTACGTGGAGCATTGTCGTGTGGGGTGTATTTCCTCATTTGCTTTATTTAAGCGCACAAAGTGCTCTGTCCAATTTCTCGGCACACTCCACGCGCGTACTGTGCTTATTGACCCGTACCATTTGAAGCCCAGTTTGACTTGACCCAGGAGGACTGAATACTAGGCATGGAAATTATTGCTACTTTAAAGGAATTCTCATTTGATGATATTATTATTTTTTATAGCATGATTTCACTTGCGATATATGATTTGCAATGATTTATAACCTACGTCATCGATGCTGATCGACGGTATTTTTCACAAAATCATGTGCGAGTATCGCACGCAAGTGTCAAATTATCACTGATGCAAATTATATATACTTTCGTAGCAAAAAATTATTTTTCTATCCTGCTACATAACATGTTAAAGAAGTTAACACTTTATGTCACTTGATTTAAGGTTTATTTTTGAATACTCTTAAAAGCTAATCAATGATAAAGTTTTTTTTTTTTTTAAATTTGTTCATGACCATGTATACAAAGTCCTTCAGTCGCATACATTTTATTTATATTCTTAAATATTCTTTATAACATGTAACAGGCTATGTCATGGACGGTAACAGATGTGACATATGAAAACAGAATCATATTCTTTATCACCTGCTACTTGTGATTTATGCCATGCCTACTGAATACCAGGGGAGTTACATTTACTGAAAACAAGCAATATACTGAATTTCATGCGCCATAGGACATATTTTTCAATGACCTGATTAATTGTATTTGAACTTTTGTATTGACTTATTAGAGGTCGAATCGATCTATATATACCTATATCGATTTTGTCCTGGGCTATCTTAATAACTGGAGTTATTTGCCTGGGTATAAATCTTACAAATACTTTTTATCATGTCAAGTCAACCGCAGGTAAGCAGCTATCTCTCGTGTGTATATCCTCTCGACCGCAAGTCACTATAATTACCGTTAAGTTAGAATTTGCGTTTAAATTAACAATATTTATGAGCAGTTTCCACCCCTGTAAACTCGTAGGAGAGTAATGTCTGGTCTGCCATCATTACTAATTCTAGAAACCGTCTAGTCTGTAGGTTAGGTACTTATAGTATTAAAAGCCTTCGCGTACTTTAGACTCGGATGGATGACGCATATTTTATACATTCTCAAAAGAAAATCTTTGTTAGGTACATTAGTTTTTTCAACACATAAGTGACTTTTATTGCTCCGATTTTAGTTTGATAATGCAGCTTATTACGCACTAGTGTTTTTGATTTTACATTACCGCACAGTTTAAAAAGAGAAGGTATAATCCCGATTAGGTTAAGTTTTTAGGCAACTGATACGTGTGTAAACGAAGCATAGTTTGGGAGCAGTTGACCGTGTGTGAGGAATGTCCCAGGATATTATATTTATTTATTCTTAATTTAAACTTAAGTTACTTTACGTTAACTTAAGTTTGAGATAGTTTGCATCGCTGTCAAAAAAAAACCTGCGCATTTTATTTGTTAACGTTCTCATTGTGTGGTTGACGATTATCAATAAATCTACTTCAAAAATACAAGTCTGTTTTTCTCCTCGCAAGTGTGTTGAAAAACGTCGTATGACACGCGTGTGCATTACACTCTCGGCGCATTCGCCTGCGGCTCAGGTGCTTAATACCGCCTCGAGTGTAATGACCAACATTTGCACACGTGAATACATTATTGTGTTTTTACGAGTCAGCTATAATATAGCTTATTCATTAGGTACTTGCAAAAATAAACCCAATTATTACGGAGCAGGTAAAACTATATGTTCAATTAAATGCAGTTACACAACAACAATGCAAAAACTGAGGTGAATATTCTAGTACCTATTTGCGTAGGTCCCTAAAGTAATTAATTAATTATGGTTCTTATTTCAAATTATTATTTCAGTAGGGAGGAATGTCAGCGTATGTTGTATAGAAAGTAGAAAGGTATAGTGGTATTTTGTGTTTTGATTGTATTTAAAGCTGTTTTTGCCCGCAGGAACTCGTTGATATTATGCTTAAGCGCATGGATGCAGACTTAGATGGGGTCATTAACTTTCACGACTTCCATGAATCTGTGGTCAAAACTCCGTCACTTATCGAGAGTTTGGGATATTGCCTTCCAGAAAGACCAGCTGTGTATTCTTTCATTGCGACCTGGTGCCCAACGTGGGGCAAAATGTGATTTTGGACGTTAACATTATGAGATGTATTTTTGACTAACTTACAATATAATACAAATATTATAAATGCGCAAGTGAATTTGTTTCTTTGCTATCTCTTGAATCCTCGGTACAGTCAATCATAAAATGAAAGGCACGCAGGCGCAGGTAGTCTGTCTGTCACAACAATAAATTTCAGGAACTAATAATGCTATTGATTTGAAATTTGGAATAGTTTTATTGCTGAACATATTTCAATTTTGTTTTTTTTTTATATTTTTATTTTCGTTCCCAAATGCGCCGGAATGGTGGACCGCAATTTCAAAGTAGGTGTTTACTTGGGTATCATATGAACTAGCTTAATTTGTACATCACAAAACATGTTTTTCTTTTAATTTAAGTATGTTGCGTTATTTTTTACTTATGATGAAAATTACAAAAAACAATACCATTCCCTTGTCTCCGAAGTTCGCAATGCGAAATATTAGAAACAATAACATTTGATACACATTGATGTAAATATTACAGGAAAAATAAAATGATGTTTGTAACACTGTTGTGGCACTGTTAGTGTTTATTCGAAATCATCCTATTTCGTTTACAAACAAAGTTACGCGATTCGGTTTTTTACAACTGTTTTGGCCCACACTAAGAAATATAAGTTCAAGGAAGTGCAGTGTGGGTGTAATATAGTCCGATCATCTTTTTCAAATATTAGCCAATAGAATTGCAGCAAAACCGACGAGACGTAATTTTTTTGCAAAACACTCTGTATCGTGTTATGAAGAAACACGTGTAGAAAGAAATTCCTTATCCCCTTTTTATATTATTTCTCAATTTTATAACAAATAGAGAACATAAATATAAGATTTCATCCAGTTCTTACAAGATACCTACATACATTCTTAACACCATTTCACCCGAGAAGTCTTGCAAAATTACATTTATTTTATAAATTATACTAATGAAAGTTTAACCTACTTTCATTCTAAGTTTTACATTTACAGCTGGAATCCTTATCTACAAACAAAATTCATAAAACGATTTTAATAATAATAATAAAAGGTATGTATCTCAATATTGTATTATTATAGACTTAGAATATTATAGAGTGATAGCGTTAAGTAAGAGGATATGCTGGTGGCGTTTGTTCCATACAAACGTAATCCTCAGTTTCCTCTCTGGATAATGACACTAGAGCAATTATTATTTTACCATGCAATCTGTAGGTACCACTGTATGTCCCTAGGTTGTGTTTTTCTCCATAAATTAATTATTATAAGAATTAAGAGCCTTCTAAAATCACAAAAACTTACCATTTTTAACGCTCTTATCAGACGCCCAGCGAACAAATTTGACGAATATAAAAAAAACAAAGGAAAACTGACAGACATAGCCCAAGCCCTTCTTATTATGATACTTGATTTTTGTTTTTTATCGTTCCCGTTTTGGATGAGAAATCCGGGGATTACGAAATAGCGATTTCGTCTAATTTATATAGGTATACTCAGTCCAAGCTGTAGTTGTCTATATCGCCCTCGGGCGGGATAGCTCGGGTACAGCGCGACAGCTATAGATATGTTAAAACCCTATTTTTCAAATTTCTTGCAGCCTTCCTATCCTCTTAACAATAACAACGTTACCTTGTGCGAAGCGTTAGCAGTTTATATAGATGCAATGCAGATAAATCATACACTAGTTGATTTACAGTAAGACAAAATGTTCATATGGGTTCCTTGTCATTTTTAGCCAACTTCAAAAAAGGAGAAGGCTTCGGTTGAATTTCTTTTAATGTTTGTTACCTCATAACTCCGTCATTTATTAACCGACTTCAAAAAAAGGAGGAGGTCCTCAATTCGGTTGTATTATTTTTTGTTTTTATACCTCTAACGTGGCAAACTAGCACACGGCCCGCCTGATGGTAAGCAGTTACGGTAGCCTATGGACGCTTGCAACACCAGGGGTATCACTCGCGCGTTGCCGACCCTGAAGAAATCTCTTCACGCCCTTTTTGAAGAACCCCTTGCTGTACTCCATTGGGAAAACCACGGCGGGGAGCGTCCGCGGAAGAAAGCTCCTTTGAGCCCACACAGTTCGAAACAATTCTGATTTCAATGTGTGAGGATGGATTCCCCGTCGATGGCGTCAGTTGCGATGGTGGAAGGTAGCCGTGGGCAACAAGTCGAACAATTCCTTAGAACACTCTCCGTTGTACAAGCGGTAGAACACACATAATGAGGCAAAGTCTCTCCTCAGACTAAGGGGCTCTAAACCGCTTGTGAGCTCGGGATCGTCAACAATTCTGATGGCACGTCGCTGAACCAAGTCTAAAGGCCCAAGCTGGTATCCAGGTGCTCCCGCCCATAGATGACAATAGTACTCCATATGAGGTCGGACCTGCGACATATAAAGTTGTAGTCTTTGCCCCGATGTGAAGTACTGCCTCGCTTTGTTGAGCACTCCAAGCTTTTTGGATGCCAGCTTCACCTTGTCTCCCAAGTGACTTCGGAACACCACGTCGCCAAGGACTGAAGTTCAAGGAAGTGTTCTGGAATTTTGGAGCCACAGACCATGGGGTTTTCTTAGCAGTGAACGCGCAGGCTTGAGTCTTGGTGGGGTTGAAATGGAATAGGTTAAGTCGACCCCCACAGAGACACTAGTTAGTGTACTCTCGATTTCAGAAAACAGCCGTTCGCGGCTTTCCTCTACCTCAGAACGAGGGATATTTGCACGGCCCGTGTAATGGATATCCCCTGTACTGTCGTCCGCATTACGCATAGCAATGAATGCCGTCAATAGACAGCATATCATTGATATGCAGTAGGAACAGTGTTGGGGACAGCACAAAGCCTTGCGGAACGCCAGCATTTATGTCCATGCTATCGGAGCAGCTACCGTCGACGACGGCTCTTATGCATCTGCTGGACAGAAAGCTGGCAATCCATTTGCATAAACCCTCGGGAAGCCCGTATAATGGTAACTTCGTTAGAAGACTCCTCTGCCAGAACCGATCGAACGCCTTCGCCACATCTAGGCTCACCTTGACTCTCGATGGCGAGGGCGACCGTGGCAGAAGCCATATTGTCGGTCGCTCAACAACTCGTGATCCTCCAGGTATCTCAAAAGCTGCGTGTTGATCACACGCTCCATGACTTTGGAGAGAAGGGAGGTGATGGCGATAGGCCTGTAATTCGTTGGGTCTGATCTATCGCCCTTTTTGGGCACTGAGTGCACGTGGGCAGTCTTCCACGAAGACGGGACTTCCTTTTTCGTGTAGGA